>OW387147.1:48045768-48676126 GCA_936440205.1 Lepidonotus clava
GCATGTGAATCACACCATAGGAACTGCAGAATCATTTATTGGATACCTGAGGATGTAGAAGACATTATTGTCTTTCCCTTAAGTGGTTATACAACATTATAGTCCAATTTTTCATGATTTGATGTGCAAAAGACCTTTCATGTCACAAATTTTCACATTAAGAACAGAATCCTAGAGTAAATCTCCATAGAGAATCTCTGAAATCATCAATTTTCGCACTTTTTAGCCATTTTGAAATTGTAAAGATTTAGCTGTAAAATTATGAATATATATAACAGCCACTAACATTATATATCATTATAATGTTCAAGTAAAGACAGATATGCCTAATAAATTTATTTTCACATATCACAAACATAACATTCTTTCTATACAGCCTCAAATCAGATTATATGACTTAATAGTAAAAGTTTTTTTAGTTTTTCCGAATTTGGTTCTAAATAGAATGTTTTCATTCTATGATATGTGTTACAAAACCAGTCTGGATGGATTGTCCAATTCATTCTGAATCCAATGGTATATGAAGTAATACTGTAGCTCATTTATCTAGAAAGTTCTGGATGTTTGGAAAAAATGCTTTTTTCCATAACTTTTAAAGTCACCCTTTCTTGGTGCATGGGTCTATAGTTAACATTAGTAAATAAACAACAGCCTATCTGTGTCAATTCTCGGTATAAACAGTTCTGAAATAAGTAAATAAGTCAGAGCTATGTTCACGTCCAGGCCAGCTTAGAGTTAACCCTAACCCTAACTTTAACATGGTGGAGTATTTAACTTACCAAACAATTCCTACTGCAGGGGGCAGGCCCATCCACCCAGATGGCTGTGTTCACATCCAGGGGCAGCTTAGGGTTAACCTTGACCATAACCTCAACATGGTGGAGTATTTACCTTACCAAGCACTTCCTGTGTGAGGGAGCAGGCCTGTCCACCCAGGCAGCAAGTGTGTTACTGTCCCGGGGCAGCTTAACCTTAGACTAAAAAAAAAAGTTGTATTCAGGTAACATAGATGGAAAAATTAGGGTAGGTAGGGACCTTGGTAGTATTGATATAAAAAAAATTCCAAATATCCTCTAAAAACATTTTAATCATCTAAAATAGATGTTCTGAGCATCTATGTGTCGCTTTACAGTTTTCCATGCTTTTTTAGGTCAATTCTTTTGGATTTAAAAAAAAAAAAAAAAAAAAAAAAAAAAAAAAAAAAAAAATAGGGGGAACAGACCAAGGTTTGAGATTCCCTTCAGTCGATTTCAAATACATCAGTATTGCCCTTGAATGGTTACCCAGTCTATGGACCCTTTGCACAACTTCAAAACTGTATGCCCCTATAGACCTATCAACCACTGACAATATGTCCACTGCTATATCGTTCACATTTTCCCGATTAGTTTCTTGTACTCCTAGCTTACAATAAGCTGGTTCTTCCTTCAATTCATATTATCTAGCTGCGCTACCTTTAACTCTAAATAATCCAACATAAGTCCCAAGTCTCTACTTACCTTTTGGATACCCACACTTGATCTCTGCTTTTATGTCCTTCATTTTCTTTGCAATATCGTTGATATTTTCATGCGCAAAATCAACTGACTTTTGTGTGTTAGTTATGGACAATGTGAGAGTATCTAATGTTGCACCTTGAGATGTTAATTTCTCAGAGATTGTCTGTAGGATGGCAATTAAGGCAGGGTGGGGAGTTTCTAATACCATGTCATTTTTACTCACTTCATTGTTTACAGTGTCTTTCATGATCTTATCCTCATTGTTTGGCTTCTGTGGGATTAGTGTAGCACTACTTTTTTGTGTTGTGACATGATCAATTGGTAAAGGGTTAATCAAGGTTGGTTAAAAAATATCCTCATACTTTTAAATAGAATAATCTGACTTAACTGAACAATCCGATGCACTGTCCGATTCCCCCAGTTTGTTTGTCTCATGGTCTGGCATGTTTGCTTTGTTTGTTGCCAGTGGGTGCAGTTGTGGTAATTATCACTGATCAGTTAGTAATCCTTGCAGAATCAGTCTCAAAATCACTTCCAGACAAATCAGTCTCATTAGATCACCCTCCTTAGTAGTCATTTTGGCAAATATGTTGCTGTTGATCACTTTAAATCACAGATTTACACTCCTCGAGCTCTCACACCTCTGCTTGGTCCTCCATGGCAATATCAATTAGAAGGTCCGATGGTAAGACATGATTATCTTGGCAATTTACATATATTAGTGAGCCCAAATTCTCAAAATAACACATGGGTATAATACCTACATATATATATGCAAAAGCTTAAAATGATATGAATTTGTTTTTTTCCAGACCTAAATGGCTCCAAATTGCTGAATTGGCCCATTTCTATGAGAATTGACCATATATGCATTTAGCTAACCATTAATTATTGTTATTTACTGGTGTTATAAATTGGGACAGGTACCTGCTCCTCCTTTGCTGCCACCTAGTGGTTCCTGACATTAGGGGATAGGGGGAGCTCAGTGTTCTTTGTCTCTCAGTACCTGTCCAACCTTGGTTCCATGTGCATCGGTTAATAAGATTCTCCTGCCATGTTCAATTTTTTCCGGGCGAGTCATGTGTTCTTGACCTTTTTTGCCATTATTATGATAAAGAATTGCAGGTCAGGCTGTGGTTTAGACCATACCCCACCTTTTGGCAGCCTTTGCAAGACTGTTATTGCGAGGGAAACTATGGAAAAGTTGTCAACCACCGACGACATGGCAGCCGGTAAGCCAAGCCGGGATGACCCGGGTTATACGGATTACATGGAAGAGGAAATTTTGAAATCAATGCAATTCAAGCTTACGCACGATAATGCGTTGCAACGCATAATGGACAGGTTGGACCGCATGGACGTTCTAGAAACTGCACGAGAAACTACACGTGAGAATTTCAATAAGGAGCTAATTTCTCGTCTGGAACGGGTGGAAACGGTTACGACTACTGCACCGGTCACTGGTGTCCACGCACCCCCCGGCACCACCTCCACCACCACCACCGCCATTGGTATTCAACCCGGCGCCGTCCACTTTTGTTGGTACGGGCGCACGTCCAAAATTTCCCGTGGATCATCGTGATACATCTCAAGATTTTTCTCAGGGAATATCAGTTGGATCATCGCGGGCTTCTGGATTTTCACACGGAATTTCTGGGATTTCTCATGGAATTTCTACGTCTCGCGGAGCCTTTGGGGGGACCGCGGTTCCACCACCTGTTGCCGGACACTCGCAGGGGTACACTCCGCCTCAGCCTGCCAATACTGCTGCTGCAGATTATGTGGCCGGCCCGCTCACCTCAGCCTTACAGCAGCTGTCGTTGGCCATTGATCCTACTCCTACGGCGATGTCCAAAGGTTTGATTTGTAGACCAGAATGCTACATCCAACATTTGGATAACGGTGTTGCTGTCAAAAGTTTAGATCATACAAAAATGTCTTACAAAGAATTGGTTTCGGGAATGGGTCGCGTTCTCCAATACCTTGTAACTGTTGGAGGTGACAGCCTATCATACCTTAAGCATTTCAATTTTGTAATGTCGCAAGCAGCTAGACATCATTTTAATGATCAGGCTTTCGTTGGTTATGACAGGTGCATTGTAGATCAGGTTATCAGAGGTGAATCAGTTACATTTTTGGTAGGAGATCCGTTGTCTGTGGCCAGCCATTTCCATGTAGGTAACTATTTGGCTCCTAAAGCCTATCCCAATCGTGGTAGAGGTAGGGGTTACAGTGGTTATCGTGGCAGGTCTAGACAGGTAGGATCCGACTTTGATCGGCAAGCAATGCCTGAAGGTTTTCCTGACGACTTGTGCTACAATTTTAATTACAAGTCATGCTCGGGCAAATGTGGAAAATCCCACATGTGTAGGTTGTGCAAAAAATCACACAGGGCCTTGGATTGTCCAGACAAAACACAATGACTATCGCCAGGTATTGTTATTGCAACCGATTGTAATAGTGAGTTACATAATCGGTCAACAACTGACCTACTGACCGACTTGCACGACTCTGATTACCCGGTCATTTCAGATTGGTTATTTCAACCTCCTAACAGTGTAGGCTGTGATCTTTCAGTCACGGGTTTTGATTCCAATAATAGCCAGCGGTTGTTATATAAGGATAATTTAGACGATTACTCAGGTCCTGATACACTTGTTCAAAATATCAAGAGCCAGCAGTTAATTGATTATCCTATGATTGATTTGCTTGCTTTTGAAAGCTGCGATGATGAATCTGATTTCACCATGACCAATGCCAGCGGCATTACACTCGATAGTACATGTAGCATTTCGAATGCGGTGGTAGAACCCGATTCTTTACTCGAATGTACTAATTTTGAAAGTGATCATTGTGTCAGCTTGTATCGTGCCAAACCTGTTATATCGCGATTATGTCCACTATCTATCCGTGTCAAGCCTAGGCATACTATTGGAGGTATTGATTGTAGCCTAAATTTATGTGCATGGCAATATTACCTGGCTTTTGAAACGGATCCGGCAGCCTACGACTTCTTATATAATGGTGTTCAAAATGGATTTTCCATTATAGATGACGATGTACCTATTGAGGGTTATCACTGTACTAATTACAAATCTGTTCTAGTTGGCGATGCTTTCAATTGTATTGATAGTATAATTAAAGACGAATTAGATCAAGGTAAATTTGTGATTTCTGAAAGTGTTCCAAAGTGTGTACACTCATTGGGTGCAGTCCCTAAACCCGATGGATCTTTTCGTCCTATCACTGATTGTCGTCAACCTTTACATGAATCAATTAACAATTTCATGCATACTACACATCGTCCGTTCAATTATTTTACTATTGATCAAGTATCTTCCAAGTTGTCACATAATTGTTATATGGCCTCGGTGGATATTTCGTCCGCCTACAGATCTGTTCCTGTTGCAGCGGACCACTGGACCTACCTAGGCTTACAATGGGTCATTGATGGCCACGAATGTTACCTAAAAGACACTAAATTGTGCTTTGGCTTAAGTTGTGAGCCATATATATTTACTAATATTACTGAATTTGTAATGCGCACTATGTCTAGATTAGGCTTTGCCCATGTTTGTGGGTACATTGATGACTTTATTGTATTTGGTGAATCTGCGGAAGAATGCCTACTGGCACAGACCACACTCATTACCCTCCTGGGTGATCTGGGTTTCCATGTTTCCTGGAAAAAGTGTATTTCTCCTTCACAGAGGATTAGGTACCTGGGAATTGATTTCGATTCGGTAAACCTATCTTTGAGCCTTCCTGCTGATAAAATGTATAAATTGCATCAGGAACTGTTTTGTTTCAAAGATAAATCTCGTGCAACAAAACATCAGTTGCAAAAGTTATGTGGTTTAATTTCACACTGTGCCAAGGTAGTGAGAGGTGGACGCATTTTCTCACGAAGGTTGATAAGTTTGTTATCAAATTTGTCGGACGGTAACCCCCGAATCCGTTTGTCAAACGATTTCCATCTTGACATACAATGGTGGTTAGATTTTTCTAAAATCTTCAATGGTAAGGAGAAAATCATTCACACCAATTTTGGTGATGGTCCGGTTTTATATACGGACTCTTGTCTCAAGGGTTATGGTATACTGTTTGATACAGACTGGCAGGCTGGGTTTTTCAACTTGGATTCTGAGCCTGAAGGTGTATTGGAATGCGACCCTTCCCATAATCATTGGGTCAACACTACTGCGGCGCCTAACGGCCGCATTAGTTACCTGGAATTAATTCCCATTGACCTGGCCTTGTTAAGGTATGGTGTGAATTGGAGTAATTCTCATGTTCTCTGTATGACGGATAATACACAAGTAATGGCGTGCATAAACAATAGTACTAGTGCAAACAGCTTGACAATGGCTGTTCTTAGAGATATTTTTTGGGAATGTGTCTCTCATAATATTTATCTCTGCGCTAGGCACATTCCTGGTGTGTATAATGTCATTTCAGATGTGTTGTCACGTGTTTATGAACATGGAAACTTACATGGGTTACAACAATTTCCTATTTGTTGCAGTGGACATATCACAGTTGGATCATGAACTTTCAACGACTATCTCAGCTGCTTGGTCAGCCAATACATTGTCCGTCAGGAACTCTCAGTGGAAAAAATTTCTACAATTTTGTTTGGACATCAATGCTGCTCCTTTGCCAGCATCACCGGAGACTGTCGGCAGATTTTTAGTATGGCTGGGCAGGTCTTGCAAATACTCCACGATTAACAATTACTTGTCGTCCATTATTTCCCTACATAAATTTTATGGTTATGTTCCATTGTTTAGAGAATGTTTTTTCATTAAAATGGTCCTTAAAGGATTAAAAGTCCAACTTGGAGACGGCAAAAATCAAATGCAACCTTTCACTGTGGAACATTTAAAAGCTATGCATTCAAAAATGATTTTGACTCCCCTAAATGATACGTTGTGGTCAATTGTTATACTGTCGTTCAGATCCTTGCTTAGGAAGTCGAACCTGTTACCTACGACAGTTAACGATGACAAACATGTGTTGAGACGTTCAGATGTGACTTTTTACAGTTGGGGCATGATGCTCAACGTAAAGTCTACAAAAACTTTGCAGCATGGGGAATATGTTTTACAGATTCCTTTACATTATGTTCAGGAAAAGGCCTTTTGTGCAATAACTCAGCTGTATAGACATTTTCAAATGTACCCTGCACCATCCTCAAGTGTTCTGTTTGTGAAACAAGGAACTTCAGGTCTAACGCCTGTCTTATATTCAGACGTTCTGAGATTCATCAAGTCGTCCTCTGCTACCATAGGCCTTGATCCTACTTAGTATGGATGTCATTCACTTCGGAGGAGTGGTGCTGCATTTATGCACCAAATAAACATTCCGTTACAGGACATTATGTCCATGGGCGACTGGCAATCTATGTCAGTTTTGGACTATTTAGTAACCCCCCTTCATCGCAAAAGAGACATTCAAGGACTTATTTCTCACTATTTTTCTTTATAATGGGAGAATTGGCGGACATATTTATCGCCACCGGCTCCCAAGTCCACTATAACTATGTGTTTGGTTTTCTTTTGTTTATGGAGCACTTTATAGCTAACCATTAATTATTGTTATTTACTAGTGTTATAAATTGGGACAGGTACCTGCTCCTCCCTTGCTGCCACCTGGTGGTTCCTGAAATTAGGGGATAGGGGGAGCTCAGTGTTCTTTCTCTCTCAATAACTGTCCAACCTTGGTTCCATGTGCATCGGTTAATAAAAAAAAAAAAGAAAAAAAAAGAAGGGCGGACATATTTATCGCCGCCGGCTCCCAAGTCCACCATAACTATGTGTTTGGTATTCTTTTGTTTATGGAGCACTTTATAAAAGATAAAGCATATATATATTAAGTGCAATATTGATGTTCAAAAACTGTCATCAAAATTTGATTCTACAAGTTCCCAGTAATGTCCATCAAAATATATTTTCATTATGTATATCAAAAATAGAATATTTAATTTAATTGGCTATTTGTTTAGTCATATATAATATAGACATAAAAGATTAGGAACACAACAACAGGATGAGATAAGTGCAACCATAGAAAAACACACCTTAACAATGGTGATTCACCTTGTCATTCTGGTCTTTAGTCACCTTACCATCACAAGATAACTAGTTTTTATTCATTCTTTGAAATGTTCATATCAAGGAGATTGTGTCCCTGGGTCTTTAAAGGTATAGGATCTTCGCAATTTGCTTAGGGTAAAGGAGGGTAATATGGGCATAGCAGGGTAACATGGGGACCCCTGGTATTGAAAAATCTATCAGATCTAGGTGGTGCAATTTTGTGTTTTCTTGTAAAGGGTCAGATTTTATTTTATAAGGTAGGTAGGTTGTCTGGTAGATTCCTATTTAAACCTTACATTTTCTACCCAGGGAAATAACAGAAATGATAATACTCTGATCTAAACTCCTAAGTACAGGAGCCAGGGGAATAACAAAATCTTATTCCCCTTAAGAACCAAGGAAACGTCAGGACAGTTAGGACACGCCCCCTTTTTCCAGTTTAAACCAATAGAATTGAAGAGGTCAGGGGAATTACAAAATGTTTTTTATCCTGGAAAACCAAGGAGACTTTTGGACGTTTGGCCATTCCCCCTAGTTCCCATTCAACCAATAGGAAAGCAGACAATATAAATACATAAAACATTATAGATCTGACAGTATCTCATGGAAAATCTGAGGAAATTTGGCAGTTTTTGATGTTTTCTGACAGATATTTCAACTAAAAATATGAAAACTAAATGGTATTATCAACCCAAAATTATTTTGGCCATATGCCTCCTTCAGGTTTCAACTAATCAAAACTCAGCATCCAAAGCTTTGAAGTTGCATTGCTAGATCGCATTGTTATATCACCTTGCCCTGCCCCCTCATTCGATCATTTGTCATAACTTTTGTCATTCAATATCTCCATCAATTTTCAATCAATTTCCTTGATTCAAAAACTATAATGAATATTAGTAGTTCACATGTCCATTTTAATTTACTGCTTTGTAGGTCATAAAATAAATCCAGTACAGACCTTGCATTGATATCAAAAACGTTATTCCCTGGGTCTCTCCAGGGTTGAGGGCTGCAGAGTAGCGCTGGTCTGAGACCCTGGAATGAAGCAGGGAATAACTTTTTCGATATCAATCGGAGGTCAGTACTGTATATACATTACCTAAGCATGTTTGTAGAAGCAGGCAACATTTTATTTTTTCAGTTAAATGGCCACGTGAGTTTCTGACACTCAAATACGTCAGATTTTGAACATAATTACATCTCTGGAAATCAAAATATTGTGACCATTTAACTGTTATCAAATAGGATAAACCATTTAGAATGTAAAAGGTGGAGAATGGAAAGGGATGACAATCACAATGTTTTACCCATAACAGTATTTAGGAAAAGGTACCTATTGTCATATTGGGTAACATCATGCCCACAATTTTATGGTTATGTTCTAACTATTAGGCAGTGGTGGATGTGGATGTCTTAATGTCATCCCCTATTATTGCTTTCACTTCAGTTTGGGTCTGGATAAATCACTTTATGTGGTATGAATGTGATCAATTTTTCATGATGCACATGGTTAGGACTGAAGCTCCAGCACTGATATTCTTTTTTTTATATGAATATCATGGCTGGAGCTTCAGCCCTAACCACGTGCATCATGAAAAATTCACATATGTTCTGATTATAAGATAATAATTTGACATAAAACCAAAAGGTATGTAACATAATGTTTCTGAAGTCCCAGGGATTCTTACACTCTTTATTTCATCATTCTACAATAAATCGTGTCTTTACAATTGTATGTACAATACAATCCATTATGTCCAATTCAGGACTCAATCTAGCAGTAATGCCAGTATCTAGAAAAGGGCTCTTCTGTGCATTTACTAAGAAATATATAGACAAAAACACATTTTTTAAAATTATTTTGTGGACAATTTTGACTTACATGAAATTTTGTAGAGACTCTCATCACCATTATAAAAATATTAGGATTTTCATAACCAATGCATCATGGGAAATTCTAAATGGAATGTTTTTTTTAGCAGATTTTCAAAAACATGATTAAGGTTAGCAAGTTGCCGTGCTTACTGAAAAAAGAATATCGAGAATGAAAAGAATATTCTTCATAGATAATGTAGAAAATGTTTTACTCTTCTAAATATTGCAAACATTTAGCGGAACAACAATCCCTATCAAAAGTTATTGTACTTTTGGTATTCATGACAATCGGAAAACTTATTTTTCTTGATAAAACATATTCAACTTTAAGTTGCCATTACATGGAAACAAACACACAATAGGGAATAAGGTGTTCTTAGTGTATGAGAGGTGGCAAGGTTCATACAAACATATCTCAGCTTGTATCAGGAATATTTTAAAATGGTTTGCAGCATTTGAAAGAAGAGTAGTTTCTCTACAATTGTGTTATATTTCATGACATGGTAAATTACCAATAAGTCCCATTTCCCAAAAATGCTCCCAAATTTGCAAATGTACCAAATAAAATTGGTGACAAAACATGCACGGCAATCACACTTATTTGACTAATCATACAGACGAAATATATGATTGGCTATTTCGTTCCATATCTTTTGACAGGCATCAGTATTCTGAAGTGATTTAATACCCAGGTGTCCAAAGATGGGCGCTAATGAGGATCGTATGTCGTTAAATGACATTTTTGTCCTCGGTTCCTGACAGGTAGAAGGTACACCCAAGCAAGCACTAAGTTAAAAGCTGTCAACCTGGACTCCCGGGCCCTAATTTGATTAGTATCATTGCCACAGTTTCTTCTGTTTGGTTTGAGAGATGGTGAGGCCCTGTCATGGAAACGACACACTCCAGGCTTCAACTTTGAAAGGAACGGACGGAGTTGGTCCAGTCCTCTGCCAGCACAGGCAGCTTTATTATAGTCTCTAAGCATTCATCTAACATCTGCGTAAGTTTGAGAATTATTATATGATTATCAAGAAATCATGCCCAATACCAGTATTTACTTTTAACAGTCATGACAGAATAACTAAAAAATAGAATGTATATGAAATCTGTACTTCATAAAATTGAGCTTCAGTAATTGTATCTCATCCTCAAAGGTCTCAGTAAGCCCTTGGTCACACAATGCATACCCACTTCTCTCCTGGTATTTGCAGAGCTGAGGATATCTTACAACCAGTGCATGCAACAAGCCAGCTTACATTTATAATTGAAGCCACAGGAGGCAGCAAAGGATCATTCACACTCAGTCACGGGGAACTTTAATTTTGGACAAGACATGCCTCTATTGGATTCCGTAATGTCTAACTGGAGGAATTCAAATTTCATCTCGGACCATATGACATCTCAGTGGGACAACAGAAGCTGGGCATGGAATAATGAAACTAGTCCCAATGAGTATTTGACCGCACCAATTCCAGTTTGGTTTATTTCCCTCAACCTTGCTGTCCGTATGGTTGGAGGAGTCCTGACTTTTCTTGGTAATGGTCTAACAGTACTAACCATCACACGATATGAAACATTACAGACAACCTCAAACTACTTCATCCTCAGCCTGGCAGTCATTGACTTTATTTCTGGGATAATCCCAATCCTTATGGTTCTTAAAGAGCTTATCACTGAGCGCTTGGTCTACTACATTCTCTGTTTTTTTGAACAAATAGTATCAACCTACTTTCTTTTTCTCAATGGGACTACAATTTGCCTAATTGCTACAGAGCGCTATCTATTTATTGCATACCCACTGCGATACCTGTCCCTTGTGACAGAGCGCTCAGTCAGAAGGATAATTTGCAGCTTGTGGGTTATAGGTGTAGTGCAGATCATTATAGCCTTTTATCTTAGGGGAATACAATTTCAAGGACAGGATATTTGTCAGCCGGGATATGTGTATGCCAACTATTTTGTGCTTATCATTACTCGTACTGAATACATTATATGCATGATAGCCGTCCTTGTGTTCTACGGAAAGATCAGCTGGATAGCCTTCAAACAGTCATCAGCAATTCATCCCCTACAGGTACCTTCAAACTTAAAGAGAGCATGATTGTTGAAGTACTTTTACCAAGCAACAGTAATGCAATTTTCAAGTCATTCAATGTTTAAAAACAGTGATCTTTATGATGACCTTTTTCTAGAATCAAAAATCAATAGGACTTTTTTATAATGAATACTTTGATTTTGAATGTTCATGTTGACTGACTTCTCATGCAAGTTAATTTTGAGTGCCATATTAATTGAGCATTGAGCTCTTTCATTGTTAGTTCCTAAATTTTTGCAATTTATTATATATCAGGGTGATATAGGTTTAGTAGTTAGGAGTCTAACACACACTGTATCAAACCCAAGCGCTAATCAGCTGTGTATCACACTATAGGGTCTGCGAAAACTATGTTTTGTCAAAATTTACAGCAGACTATAGACCTACACATATCTCAATAATGATGCGGGCTCCTCTCTGGCACCAGCCCAAGGTCAAGCCACGGCCATGGCCCCTGGTGGTATGGTTTCCAATTTAGGCATATTTTCACTGCTTTATATTGATGTTTCACCATATTGATTCATGTGGATGGTGTTTTTTTAATTTTTAACTTTCATGTACTAGTACTGTATATCTTTTCTTTTTTGAAGCACTTAAATCGAGAAAATAATTCACACTTCAAAACCTCTATCTAGCCTAGGTAAGATATCAATCGTATGTCACTCCGTTTTATTTCATAAGACGGAGTAAGATATGACCATACATTATCTTTGAAATTTATCAAAATAATCATTTCCATCTCATGTCGTTTGAATATTCTTATCACATTTTCAGGGTGGAGGACATCAGGTCTTCCCAAATAATCAGTCCAAAGTGACAAAGATGATGGCCTTCGTCTTGGGTTCCTATATTGCCTGTTTCCTGCCCATAAATGTGTTTGGGGCCATCTACCACAGCTTGAAGCAGAAGCCACTTCATATGCAAATACTGCGTTTGGTAATTATGCTGGGTGTTTTAACTTTGTAAAGAGTACAATGTGTTGCTCCGGATAGGAGGTCACCGTATCCTGTGTTGAATCTTACATTGTCACTACATTCTGTCCACGTCCCATGTTGCTCTTAAGAAAGGGCCATGTTCTCTGTCACTATCTTGTCTGTCATCTTGCATGTTGTTTCTATAATAGCAATATCATGCATCAAACTTAAAAAGCAGCCATACTGTGCAGTCAATTTTAGGGATCTAGTCCTCTACAATGGCAAAAACACATTCAACAGCTATAGTATTTTCATAAAGTTATAAATTATATCAGGAACATCATTAGTATCTTGCTTAATCCCTATTAACCCTTTCAGGATGCCTGTATCCCTCAGGCATCACCAGGCCTAGCCTCCTGTATCTCTTAGGCATCACCAGGCCTAGACGCCTGAAGCCTGAGAAATACATAGCAAATATCTTAATATTGTGAATTTGATGCTCAATACATGTTTAATACGTTTTTTTCTATTTTGAATCACTGAAATGGTCTATATTATGCTCCCTCTAACTAATGCCATTTTGAAATAATTATTATTATTCATATTTTATCTTATTATTGGTCTAACCTAAAATGTTGTGGTATCAGTGGTGTCTGTTAGGGATATTTCCTAGGTAAATTGGTGTTCATTTGGTACTTTTTCAACATTTAGTGGCGTCTTGAAAGGGTTAATATGGAATGTAGGATCTTGAAACTTACAGACTAGCCATAGTCTTAGCTTCATAGATAGCATATACATACTTGATAATCTATCTATCGGTATATTATCAATGAGTATTTAAAGAAAATATTAATGTCTAAATTTTGCCCCTGCAGTCCATTTTTAACTAATACAATATTGATCTAGCTTTTGTACAAATTATGCCTTAGTTTTCCCTCATAAGAAGAATGGACAAATATAGTTTGCATGAATGAATCAATGTTATACAAATTGCAGTGAATCCATGTACTTCTATAGAATAGACCATTTTTGATTTATCATGTTTCTGTTGCTATAGGAAGGGTATACATCATATTTCTAGGTGTTCATATGGGTGTTGTGGATCTCTGGTTGGGTGAACCCATTTATTTATGCATGGAGAGACAAGAAGATAGCACGTGGCTTTCGCAAGGTGCTGGGCCTGAAGCTACCAACACCAGACTACTAATATACACTAAAACATAGAGTTGTCAAAAGTGGTGCCTAAAACCACAGCCCAAGGTTGTCAGGGGCTTTATCTATAACAACTCTATGGTTGTAAGTGAATGGTACCAACAACAACAGCCATGGGTTGTCAAGAAGTTCCAGATGGTTGTCAAGATTTACAGAGACAACCCAGGTTGTCAAAAAGGTCAGTGTTTTTTTTTGAGAATAAGCTGGATTTGTACTGGGGACCTTTTGCATTGGAGACGGCATCATAGACCCCTGAGCTATAACAATGACCTAATCAGGGGATTTGGGGGCTTCTTTGAATTTGTAAATGATTATGTAGATGTGCGTATAATATGTATATTTAAACACATACATATATATATAATTATTCAGAGATATTTTTTGCACATCACATAGTACATCCATATCTAACTACTCTGAGTTGTCATTTCGACAACCTTGTGACAACTATTTATTTTGTTATAAGCCTTTTTGTACAACCACTCCATATATACATCTCACTGTGGTTTAAAAAAAATGATTCCTTCCTTCAGTTTGTAACATCCCAGGGCAACCATTGCTAATCATGTTTTGTTGTAATAGGGAACAAGAATCAAGCTATTACTGAAATACTGTTTCCTTCTATGGAATGGGACTGTACCTGATGCAATGCTATAATTTATCATAACTTAAGACAAGTTTTAATAGATAACAGCAAGATCTTGTAGAAAGGTGAGCGATTTGGCATGTTTATGACATGAATAGAATAATAAAAAGTATATATATTTCAATTGTGCCTTTTATGTCTAAATGTCTATATCAGTGGAAAGTCATTTACATAATTGCAAAATAGAATTGTATAATGAACTCAACTAATGTTAGTATTGTATTTTGATTAATTACATACATTTTCCCATGACAACCTTTCAAACCTAAGGTTGTTTCTCAGATGGACAACTTGGTTATTTCACCATGAAATATGCCATGAACACCCTGTGACAACCTTGCATCACCTTCTCCTGTATCCCCATTGTTGACTTAGAATCTGCAAGGACATTGAAAAAGTGGCCATCTGTAATCCATACTTTTTTTTAAAAAGGAAACTTATTATTACGGATATGAACTAGAATTTGAAAATTAGGTAAAACAATTATGGAATTTGTGTAGAAATACCTATATCCTTTTTGCAGAGGAGGGTCATGTAGCTAGTTCCATGACCATGGTAATGTCATATTGTTGATCATGACATGGGACTATTACAATTGGGAAGTAGTTGTGCTTAGTAGGAAATAAGAATTAAAGTAATCATAAGGCGAATGCCTTTTAATACAAAGATTTACAAGAAGTATAAGATATGAGTTCTGTTTTTCGTCACTGATAATTATGACAACCAGCTGTAACAGTTTGATGTATTCCATATGTAAGTATACATGTGCTCTTTTATAGACATTGTGCAGAAATATTCACATAACTTTTATTGTTTGATATCAAATAATTGTGGCCAAGTACCTGTGGATATAAACTAGAAGGTAAAGATAAAATAATTATATTGAATTCATGTAGAGATCCACATTCTCCAGAGGAGGATGACACAACCAGTTTAATAGCCATGGTAACTTTATGTAGTTGACATGGAGATACATGAATTTGCCAGTTGACCATTTGGAACAAGCTGCTCACTCTTTACTGCTACGGAAAGTTTTAGTTTATTGTAGCTAGGAGGAGACTAGCGATTTTTAAACGTTTATTTATTCTGGAATAATTTCAGACCTAGGTCTATTCTCGTGCAGAATCCAAGAACAGTCATGGACAATATAACGTTCCTGTTGTTGATATTCATATAAAAACTTTACAAACATTTACATTAAATTCAGTAACAATCATCTCATTAGATTGTCTATGAGAGTATGTGCAGGCTTGACATGTCGAGCCAGATAATATAGTTACATGTACAGTATTATGCAATATTGTGGTATAGGAATGTAATCAAGCACATTGTAGTTAGTGAGTCAGACAGCAATTAGAATCCCAAAGTATTCAACTTAAGCATTTTGGGTATACCTATTGTAACATATAGTTTAGAATTTTAATCTTAGAGGGTTTGATTCCAGAAGCCCAACAATCATTTCTTTAAATTTCAACTTATCCTTTTCCATTCTGATATTTCTATCTAACGAGCTCCAGATTTGTGCTCCTAAATAAAAAAGTGCTTTCCTAATATATTCCAAGAAGGTTAATAGTCTTTTGATCTTGGCAGCAGGTCAATCTTCCTTTGTTTCTGTGGTACATAGGAGCAATATTGTTGCCTACAAAATTTCTTACACATGATAAGAGTTGTATAACACTACTGGAATCAAGCATTCTTACATGTCCAACTTTATGCATATCAATGATGTGCATAGGTTGCAGATCTTGAATGCTTAGGCTACACCTGAGAGCATGGCTTTTGTAGGGTTTGTAATGCCTGTTGTTTTGAATGATTAATTACAGTTAAAAGACGTTTCCATAATTCAGAATGCTACAGAGGAAAGCTTTGCAGATCAATAAGGCCACATTGGGTGTTTGATACAAGGAATATGATGAAGTTTATTGTGAGGAAGTTTATACATGTTTTTAAAGTGCGCATTAAAATTAAGTTGCGAGTCATTCTCAATGCCTAGGTAATGGAAGGTGTTGACAGACTTAAGTGCTTGGTGTGCACTTTCAATTATCATAACCATGACCTAGGGTGATGTTATCTTTTTGTGTACCATTGTCTTTTGGATGTCAATAGTTAATATATTAGCGTGCACCAATCCACCAATCTATCTACATTGTACAGTCTTTATGTCATCCTGCCTATTACATTCTGCTATTTGTTTGTATGTTACTATGCCGTCCTTAAAGAGAGGGGCCAGTGAAATTTTAATTTTGTAAAATTCTTGTCTTATACAATAGATATGATGCTAAAATATGAGTACAAAATAATTTTATAACTATAAATTGATAAATTTCATAGAAAAGCTAGTCTATACATCAGATCACACTTTGAATCCTCTGTCCACCTGAAAAAGGACGTCTGTGTGTGACGACACACAAAATGACAGTTATATTTAAATTTCAAATTTCAAAATTCCATAAAAATTATATTTTTTCACATTTTCTTTTCTAAATCAATTAATTTGGTAATATGAAATACTTCTAGGCTCATAAAGAACACTTATATAAATTAAATATTGATTTTTTTCAGGTTTATCATTTCTTAACTGTTCTGCTTGTGACGTCACATGCAGATAAATGATCTTTGCAGGCAGTGTCAGATGCAGGCAGGGGAAATCAGTTTGATACACATAAATCTCCATAACACAAAAACTATTGGAGATAAAAGTATGAAATTTGGGATGTTTACTCCCTGGATGGTAAGGATCGTGGCAATATACTAATGTATAGTCACTGGCCCCTCCCAAGGACACTTCCCTGGGGGATGCCATAAGTGATGTGCTCACTACATGATTTTGATTTATTGAAAAGAGTGACCTGAGATCTAACTGGTAGGTAGAATCTAAACAAAACGACTGAGTCTGCACTAATTTTGTATCGTTTCAGTTTATCAAGTAGGATATTGTGTGATACTGTATCAAACGCCTTTTTAAACTCAAAATACACTGCTAGGGTTTGTAGGTTATTGTTTAGGTTTAAATAAAGATTCCAAGTATATGTATCAATAAACTTATATTGCCGAAATATATTTACCTTGTCACTTGTTTTTTCTAGTACATCTAATATATATCCTAGTTCAAACTAAAATTTCGATATTAACAAATAAATAATTCATTTTAGCATGATGAATCCATGGGTGATTCATGTTTAACACAAGTTACAAAGACAAAGAAGAATGTACAATTAATAGGTAAAACAATAGAATAACCAGTTTAATGTCATATCATAATGGTTAAATAATGATTCTGTCTTTGACACAAATATCTTCGTGAGTGTGAACCCATGAGTTAATTAGGTTAATACAAGAATTCATGTGTAACCCAAAGTGATGTCAAGAAAGAGTAATTATGATCATGTGACCTGATTAGCCAATGCTCAAAGAGAATGTGCCTATAAAAAGAACTACCTGGATCAATAATTGTTTTTTGTCCGTTGATAGGGGCAAATTTGAATATTTTCCTAAAAAAAATCGGCAGGAGTAGAACAGTCAGTTTTAAATGATGCCACTTGTATGTTTAATGAAGATCTATATCAGAAGAATAAAATGAAATCAGTCTTCGCACCTGACCTGGCAAAAACTGTGCACCGTGAAGTTGGAGGTGGGAAAAAGATGACGTTTATGAAACATTTTGCAAAAGATGGACTTCATCATAGTGAAGAATTGAAGACCAAATGGGCGAAGAACTTAATTAAAACAGCAGAGAGATACTAATTACGGACTTCTACAGACTCACTGATCTTATTCAAGTCGTTCAACAATCAAAATTTAGCAGAGTTTGAGACAAATCATTTGGTCGTGAGACCCCTCCTTCACGTTCCATTCACCACATTACATGACAAAACCTGTTATATCATTTCCATCAAACCTCACCTCATACTTATTCTCACCTCATCAATACACAATGAATAATGTATTCTCTTTTCAGGTACACAAATTAACAAAACCTAATAATGGATGACAGTAATGTTGAGAATTTAAATACTATTAATGAAGTGAAGGGAACTAAATTATTGGAGAAAATAGTGTGCACCCGATTGCAAAATTATTTAGAAAATAACAAGCTTCTATCCAAACACCAGCATGGATTTAGGAAAAATCATTCAACTATTACAGCAATTTCATGTTTCTTAAACGACATCTATGATACTTTTAATGATGACAAGGACTCTTACATCATATTCCTAGATCTAAAAAAGGCTTTCGATACTATATCACATGTGAAATTAATAGAGAAATTAAAAGGATTAAACTTAGACGAAAGATTGGTACACTGGTTTACTAGTTATTTGGACAATAGAAAACAATGTGTGAAGGTAAATACCTTAACGTCGGATACATTACCTCTTACCTATGGTGTACCGCAAGGCAGTATCCTGGGTCCTACATTATTCTCAATTTACATTAACGAAATTTCATCAATTGTCCGCTGTGGCATTCAGTTATATGCTGATGATACTGTTCTTTATCATCATGACATAGTTTTCTTACAAAATGAACTACGTAATGTAGTAAATTGGTGTAATGATAACCTACTAACGATTAATGTCAAAAAATCGCAGTGGATGAAAACCTCTGTGATTACTAGGCCACATATCGGAACTGATGATTTTAAAATAAATAGGGAACCCTTGGAATGTGTCACACATTATCGATATTTGGGACTATTGATAGATCAAAAACTCACTTTTCAGAACCATTATAACTCTGTTTAAAATGGTCCAATTAAAATTAAACTATTTTAAGAAAATACGCATATATCTAACTAACAAAGCAGCAAGAATGGTGTATATTGCTACTATACTCCCTATAATGGAATATGCAGACTTCATATTCGACATGGGTATAAAATACAACAATGAGAAGCTCCAAAAATTACAAAACCAAGGTCTTCTGATAGTGTTCAACCAATTAAGATTACCCTTTAATCAAAGGGATTCAACAGAAACCCTACACCGTAACTGTAAGTTGTACAGATTGGAACATAGACGCCGTATGCACCTTCTTCAACATGCCTTTTGTTTGAAATGTGACCCAGAATTGCATGATGTAAGGGAAATCGGAACCAGAAGGAGAGCAGGTATCTTACTAAAGGTTCTTAGAAATACACATTATAAAGCACAAAAAAAACCAATGTACCGTGCAATCGTGGAATGGAACAATTTAACTGCTCAAAATTCCCTTATTGACGAGAAAGAGAATTTTAAAAAAACCATTAGAAATATGATAAGAAACCCTTTTGCAAAAATATTGTGACCGTATGATTACTTGATGTAATATCACCCTCATCTCATCTCATTTCATTAATCATGCCATTTTCATGGCTGGAATAGGTTATATGTGAATGTTATTGTAAGTACCCGCCCACTAAGTTATGTAACAAGTTTATACAGTGGGATCGGGTGGAAGAACAGCTAAGCTGAACCCCTTTACCAAATAAAAACAATTTAAAAAAAAAAAAAAAAAAATAGTGAATTGGTTAATTTTAAGGGAAGATCATACCGAAATTATATTAAAGAAGATTTTCAAGAAAAAATAAGATTACATGATTGGGTAACGTATTTTGGTTTAGAAAATCCAAATGACCGTTGGGATTATATAATGAATTGTATATTAAAAATTCTTGATGAGATGTGCCCAGAGAAGTTATTCAAGGTCAAGAATTATAAACAAGAATGGATGAATAAAGAGTTAATGGAAATGATAATTGTCAAAGATAAGGTAATCAAAAGAGCAAAACTTTCAAAGAATCCTGATGACTGGACAGAAGCAAAAAAAGTAAGAAATTTAGTTGGCAGACTGATTGACAGAGCCAAAACAAATCATTTTGAAGATGAATATAATGCGTCAAAAGGGGACCCAAAAAGATTTTGGAGAAATATCTATTCAATTCTTCCAAAAATAAAGGGAAAGCAGAAATGATAAACCTCAAGGATGAAGATGATTCAGAAATTCCAAATGAGAACACTGCAAATTATATTAATGATTATTTCACAAATATTGGAACTGAACTGGCTAAAGAGTATAATGATAAATGGAAATATTATGGTCCAGAATTACAAAGCAAAATAAATGACTTAAAAATTAATAGAGAAATTTTACATGACTTGATTAAAGAAATTGATATAACGAAGTCATCAGGTATTGAAAACATATCATCTAATTGTTTAAAAGATGCTCTTTTGGTGCTTGTTCATATCTATTTGAAGTCTCTTTAAAAACAGGTGTCTTTCCAGATAAATGGAAAATTGCAAATGTTGTACCATTATTTAAGGGAGGAAACAAACAAAATGTATCAAATTACAGACCTGTATCACTTCTACCAGTACCAGGTAAATTATTAGAAAAATTAATACATATGCATTTATCAAAATATCTAGAAGAAAATAACATTCAAAGTGTAAATCAAAATGGGTTTAGGAAAGGATATTCAACGATAGGGGCTATTGCAAATTTAACTGAAAACATATTTAAAGCCATGAATAATAGTGCTTTAACAATAGCTGCTTTTATTGATCTCAAAAGCATTTGATACGGTAAACCATGAAATATTACTCAAAAAACTTTATATGATTGGTATTGAAGGAAATATTCTGATCTGGATAAGTAATTACCTTGAAAATAGATATCAAAAAACTTTAGCAAACAATTGTATGTCAAAAATGAATATTATTGAATGTGGAGTACCTCAAGGGTCTATATTAGGACCATTGTTCTTCTTGATATATATAAATGACTTGCAATATATATTAGATGAAGAAAACTATCAACTTTATGCAGATGATACTGTAATATACTGTTCAAGCAAAAACAGCAATGAGGCTACTGAAAACCTACAAACGCTATTAGATAAATTTGTAAAATGGTGTAAAGAAAATGCACTGACAATAAATACAAGAAAGACAAAACTCATGACATTTGGTAGTATAAAAAGAGTTAAAAATGCAATAAATGTCAAAATCAAAATTAATGAAAATTATATATTAAATGTCCCAACGTTTAAATATTTGGGAATTAACTTAGATCAAACTTTAAATTTCAAAAATCATCTTTCAAAATTGATCAGTGCAGTTTCTTATAAACTATTTTTATTTAGCAAAATAAGAAAGTTCATAAATGAGAAATGTGCTATTCAAATTTATAAGTCAATGATTGTACCATTTTATGATTATTGTGACATTGTTTATATGTTCTCAGTATTTATTAAGATACCAAGTCGCAAGAAGCGAGTAAGATTGTTGGTATAGTTGATAAGATGAAGTATAAAACATTTTGAGTTAAAAGAGATAAATGTGCATAAAAAATAAATATTAAATGAAAGTAAAATTTTAAAATGAGTGAATAGTGATGAAATACAATAAGATCGATAAGAGGATAAGACAATAAGGTGTGGGTGGGTGGGTAAAAATACAAAGAGATGCTGCCGCTATGACGGTCAGACCTGATTTGAAATTGAAATGTTTGACCGGAAGTATGGCCGTATCCAGGAAGTAGTGTTTGGTTTCCAAGGAAGTAGTTCGTGCAGTCCACACCAGGGGGCAACAATGCGCCGCAATTATCATAGCGAGCACATTAGTGAAATCCCCCTTTATGTCCTTAGAATAATATATTTGTTGAAGAATAAAGATAAATGATAAATGTATCTGTGAGTTCATACTTGTATATGATATAAAATATATTGGACGAGATGAAGGCAGGCATTGGGCACACAATATTTATTAAGATACCAAGTCGCAAGAAGCGAGTAAGATTGTTGGTATAGTTGATAAGATGAAGTATAAAACATTTTGAGTTAAAAGAGATAAATGTGCCAAGCTGCTGTTGGTGCGTGACCTGGGCGGCATTCTGTGGCTGGTGGTACAAGGGGGGCGGGTGCTTGAACCTGCCTGGAGCGTTAGGATGTTGATATAATTGCGGCTGGAACTGTGGCGGCATGTTGGCGTTGGCTGCGGCCACAATGGAGCCATTCCTGTCCTTGGTCCTGCATTCGTGCAGGGCATGGTCAGTCCTCCGTGAACCAATCGCAGTACAGAACATGCACGAGTGCATAAACTTGACTCCATTGCTTACGTAATGACGAGACTTGCCCCCATTCGGGCAGCGTTGTTGAGAGAAATCCGGGCAGATGACCTCCTTCGTCGCCTCAGCTGAGTTGTCAACACCACGGTGGCCATTATCCGAACCGGGCCTCAGGGAGATGCGGAAGCGATCGTTCTGTATGCGTTGGTCATCGAACCAGAAGTACGTCCGCCTCTCTATTGAGTCGAACACATGCTGGGACCACTTCCTGACCGACGGCCAGGAGCATGTCATAGCGTCCTGTGTCACATCCCTAAGATGGCACAACTGATGGGGCAAATCGTCATTGTTAACAGTTCTGGGGTCACACAGTAGAGCAACAAATGCATTAATGTACTCGGCTGATGTGATAGATTCTCGATACTCTTGTTTTTTCTTGAGGGTCTGGGTAGATAATTTGTCGACGTACATGTACGGTTTTGGAATCATAGAAGTGAGAAACATGTCGCCAGCTAGCATCTTACCCTCCTGTTGTGGTATGAAGAGATTTTCTCTATCCAGGCCGTCCTGCACGAAGCGTTCGCGGCGATCGAATCGGAGTGGGTGTCATGGCGCTGGTAGTCTTGGCGGGAAGAGGGACGCGGAGAGCTCCGCGGCGGACTGCGCTCCTTGATGTCGCACAGACGCTCCAACCATTGGCAAACCATTGCCAAACCCTTCTCGATCGAGTCGACACGATCGGGTGGCATAGATCGGACAGATTCTGGTATTGAATATCCACGGGTGGAAGCAAGATCCTCCGATGGAAGCCTACTCCTGGGCTGCTCTACGGTAGCCGGTGCGGCGGCAGCCAACTCGTCGATAGTGTTAAACATCTCGTCCAACTTACGATTCCGCTGTTTTCTCCTAGATGGTTCCATGATCGGCGTCCCGCAGGTACTATGTATTCCCCACAAGAACGCAGAAAAAGTCCAACAGGTAAAGTTCGGGTAGCAGTAACGTGGAAGGAGTAAAAATACAAAGAGATGCTGCCGCTATGATGGTCAGACCTGATTTGAAATTGAAATGTTTGACCGGAAGTATAGCCGTATCCAGGAAGTAGTGTTTGGTTTCCAAGGAAGTAGTTCGTGCAGTCCACACCAGGGGGCACCAATGCGCCGCAATTATCATAGCGAGCAAATGCAATAAATGTCAAAATCAAAATTAATGAAAATTATATATTAAATGTTCCAACGTTTAAATATTTGGGAATTAACTTAGATCAAACTTTAAATTTCAAAAATCATCTTTCAAAATTGATCAGTGCAGTTTCTTATAAACTATTTTTATTTAGCAAAATAAGAAAGTTCATAAATGAGAAATGTGCTATTCAAATTTATAAGTCAATGATTGTACCATTTTATGATTATTGTGACATTGTTTATATGTTCTCTAGTTATAAAGAGTTATATAAGCTCGAAAGACTATACATACTAGAGGTTTAAGAACCTGTTTAAAAACACAAGGGAAATGTGAAAATGCATCATTATATAGAAGTTGTAGAATCTCAAGCCTTGAAGCGAGAAGAAATAATCATTTACTTAATTTCATGTATAATGAAAAAGCAAAACATCCTGAAAAATTACAAAATAATAACATCAGTACAAGATCACAGTCATGATGGTCCACTATTTAAAATGAGTAAACCAAATTATGAATCATTCAAGAGAAGTATTATATATTCGGGATGCTTAAAATGGAATAATTTGAATCCAACTGTCAGAAATATTCAAACCAAAATTGAATTTAAAAGATACCAGAAATCGGTAATGGTAAATTCATACAATATCTAATTCAAAGTTAAAGTTATTGAAATCAAACTCAGACTACGTATGAAATAAAAAATAAACAATTAGATTTTAACTCAGAATAGACAATATTTGTTATCAGCAAAATGCACTTATGTATATGTTATATATATGTTCATATATGGATATAAATTCCAACAGAAGAGGATCAGACTTACACCAGGGGGCTCCACCCTTACTCCCCTTGAGTGACCACTAGGGTTGGAGGTTACCTTCACTTCTCAACTGACATTGACAACAACCACATGTCTGTTATCCCTGTCTGGAATTATGCGTGCTATTTCACAGGAAATGTTATCACGGAGTGCTGTTTTCAGCTTAATATCATGGACTATCATCTTCTACGTTTCTGAAGGAATATCAGGAAGGATTTTGTCCGCTTCGTTGGAGTTTTCACATGTGAAAATGGCTCGTTTCACTTCGCCGGGCACAGCGTTCTCAGGCAGGGATGACCCCAGGTACGTGTCCTATTTAGAGGACCAATTGTCACATGCAAGCATTTTAGTTGAGAAGCAAGAGAAATCTGACGTGTTCATGCAACAAGTATTGTCACGTTTAGAACAATTGGAACTTTCTCAGGCCCCTAAAAGCACTAACCCGTGGGGTGAACCGAAATTAGACTTTAATTTGAGATCGACCCCGGTAAACCAGAACCAACCCGTCCCGCCAACCACTCAATATGGTAATTTGCACCTGCCACCACCTCAACCGGGGTACGGTGGACCAGCACCACCAGCCGGTGGTGGTAACCCAGTTGTTATTCAGACGGACGCGGCTGCTAACTTGTTGAATGCTCCACTTACCCAGGCTTTGACCGATTTGTCCGAGGCCATTAACCCAGGTCCTTTGGGTTATAAAAAAGGTATCCATTTCAGACCGGAATACTACGTTCAACATTTGTTAGAGTGTAAACCGATCAAATCCTTGGATCACTCAAAAATGTCGTATAAAGATTTAATTTACGGCATGACGCAGGTTTTACAACAGCTGATTAAATCTGGCGGTGATGTGTGAGGATATGTCGACCATATAGCCTTTGTGGCGAAGCAGGGACAATTAAATTGTTTCACTGATTCGGCTTTAGTTGCATATGATCGTAGCATTGTTGATAAAGTCGTTAGAAGTGAATTATCATCCGATGTTGTCAGTGTAGCATGTAATTTTCATGCGGGTAACATTATCCGTGATCATTCGAAGCGTGATCAACCCACTGGTAAACGTGGCAGGGGATCATACTCACGAGGCAGAGGTCGCGGAGAACACACTTCAACGGTTGACGGTAATGAGAAGGATGGTTCAGGAGATCAATTCCCTTCGGACCTGTGTTACAATTTCAATTATCGGAAATGCAACGGTGGCTGCAGCAAGTTGCATTTGTGCAGGTCTTGCCGTGGCAAACACAAGGCACTCGGTTGCCA
Organism: Lepidonotus clava; assembly: GCA_936440205.1. NCBI lineage: Eukaryota > Metazoa > Annelida > Polychaeta > Phyllodocida > Polynoidae > Lepidonotus > Lepidonotus clava. Next base: position 48,071,419 of record OW387147.1, read on the forward strand.
CGAAAAGCCATGACTTTATGATTGTATAGGCTGTGCTAATGATTTACTCTCGGAAGATATTCATGTAATTTTTCCAGATGGGGATAATATTAGTGAAATGAGTTATGAATGTGCGTTAACTTGCTCTGCTGTCACTACAGAATCATCTGATGATGTTACTCCCCCGGTTGCTAAAGTTCTATTGGGTAATACCGATGAAAATGACATGCTTTCAGAGAATTTCATTACAGACGCTGACCTCCTACATACGGATTACACAAACATTCGTTCATCACAAGATGTGAGTAGTATACCACGTTGTGCCTTATATCCAGGAGACTTGGATAATGACGAACGTTTGTATTATGATCCTACTAATTCTATACAGATGTGTCCTAATGATATTCGTTTATCGGGCAGACATCGTATAGGTGGCTATAATTCTCAGATGAATGCTCTAGTGTATTATCTCCAATACGAGCCTGACTTAGCCATTAAAGACTATCTTCAGAGCGGTATTAGAGAAGGTTTCCGCATTGTTGATTTTGATGCCCCCATCCAGTCTTATGAATGTAAGAACTATTCGTCGGTCTGTTCAGGCCCCGCTCATGACTATATTTCTGACATAATTTTTCAGGAAGTTCTGGAAGGTAAATATGTTAGAGCTGACACGATCCCTGTATGTGTCCATGCATTGGGAGCTGTGCCCAAGGGTGACTCATCCTTTAGGCCTATCACTGACTGCAGGCGCCCTGAAGGTATTTCCATAAATAATTTTATGTTATCTACCTGTGATGAATTTATGTACTCATCCATAGATGATGTGACGGAGTGCATATCCAAAGATTGCTACATGGCGACCGTCGACATCTCCGCTGCCTATCGTTCGATTAGTGTGCATCCGTCAGACTGGACCTATCAAGGAGTGTCATGGCGTTTCCCTGATGGTGAGCGTTATTTAATGGATGCTAGGTTATGTTTTGGCCTGCGCTGTGCGCCCTTCATATTTACTGAACTCTTTATGAATAATTAGATTGTTTCAAACTTACTGTTAGATTTAAGATTACATTGAATTGTTGAATCATTAAATTCTATATTCAAGCAAAAGCAAGGGAAAATGTATGTAAGCCCTCTGGTGCAGCAACGAAAACCGGAATTTGTCCGAGCGTTAACCAGAATAATCAAAGTTAATAAAAAAAAAATCCCAAAAAACATGTCTTAGACCAAGATTATACAGTCCCTATCTGGAACTCTGGAGCATTAATGTCTTCTACTTCTTGGGCTTAAGCAGATTTAAGACCTGGTTCTAGCTTCTTAAACATGAAACACGCAACACAAATGGTAAAAATGGGCGGCTGGACTTAGAAACAAAGGGGTTAAATATAGGGTTTACTTTCATTGTTATTTGTAAGTCTACCATCTCCTAAGTTTCTGTCTTCATGGTTCCAGTAAGCTAGCCGTTGATCCCAGTCTTCCATCTTGTCTCGACTGTAAGTCATCCTAGAACCTAGTTCCGAATTCAGGGATGACAGAGAACATTCATGTGAAAGGATAGTATTTATTTATCCAAACGCATTTCATATACCGTTGACTTCGAATTCTTAGAGATCCGCTCTACTCCATACAACCAGTACTCCTGAGCTCACCCTCCTATACGGCTCCACTCACTTGCCCAGACGTAACCTGAGTTCGCTAGGTCCCCACTTCTCGGACTTGCCTCACAGGCCACCTGGATCACTCCGAGGAACAGAGGCACAAACTGTGTATCTTATTCACCTCGTTTTTTATAATCATCTCTATGCTCTCCAATCACATACTTACTCAGAGAGCCTATTTTAACCCCGATCCTTGCTTCTACTAAAGCTAGCTAAGATAGGTACTCCGCAATAAGACTGACACCCACGTCAGTACATGGGAAAGACCCAACATTGAACACAGGACATAACAGCATCAGGGCATGACATGGAACACAGGGACTGCGACAGCGACAACAACAGCGGAAGGACAGGCTGACACGGGTGATGATGAGGGACACCTGACACAAGACATCAGGCCAGCGGCTGTCACCCTACTACTTTATCTTCAGGGGTACTGACTTGACATCTGGGCAAGGAAGGATGGAATTGGCCCAGTGTTAGTTAGCATAGCGAGCAAGTAGTAGTGACCTCCATGGCCCAGTTAACAAATAAGAGGACACGAAGGTCCTGCATCACCCTTTGGTTCCTCACCCCTTGGTTCCTCAGCCCGGTCTCTGGTACATGGTCCACTGCACACACACATCCACCACCCCTATCCTTTTTTTATCCTCTCTGAGACAACTCGAGCCGCCGAAGGTTCGTCCTCCTATCCTATCTGAAAAGTCCGCCCTCGGGTATATGAGGCATGTCTCCCAACAGCACCCGCCATCTAGCCTTGTCGCACAGTCAGGCAAGTAAAAAAAGAATGAATCCCGAAGTTATCTTATCAATTTTCATTGTCCTTGTCTATTGCTTTGTAGACAGTTGAATATAACCCTTACGTAAGGATACACATTCCTGAATATTGTTGGTAATTATACGTGTGCTTGGCAGCTTTCCGTAGTATTTCCGTAATATCTTTTTAGTTATTTGGCATGTAAAACACTTTTTTATGGAAATATTACATAATATAACTGAATTAGGAACTATATTCCTAAAATGCAAGATGTGATAACAGAATTTTGCTTTCTATTGTATTCAATATACAGGATGGTCCCGTAAGGAAATAATAATTTCAGCTGTAAAATTGCATAAATGTTGCTAAAATACACAAGTTAGGAATGTAAAATTACATTTTCGTAGTGTGATTTTCGTGCAAACACACATAAATTATATGTGATGAAGGGACGACACAATTTCAGGAATTTCAGCAATCCATATCCTTTTTCTGTAACACTTTTACTAATTTTATGTGTAAAACACTACTTACGGGGCCTGGGTGGCTCCATCATTCACATTACAAATTCAGTGTGAATGTCTTAACCCTTTCCAACCACATCGACCAATGTTATTTATAGGCTTTATAATACATATGTATGTGTATGTGAAATTCCTGTTTTCCTTATTTTGGTCCTCTGTTTTATGTGTTTCTATTGATATGGCAAAACCCTCCAAAATAGTGCTATGGCTCATAGCATATGGGCCATGGTCATATTTTAAGTTATGGTAGTAAACAAATCTGTATTCTCATTGATATTATTTACATATAATTATTATCAATACCCGTAAATTATAGGCATTTTTGCCATTTTTGGACCACAATTTTACCATAGTCCTGTTCATGGGTTTAAATCCAACAATGCATAAAATAATTAGGATTTGGCATCAAATGACAGGAAATGGTCGGGGGAACAACTTTCTAATCAAAAGTTTTCTCCAAAATCAATATTTATGTCACCTTTGGGACATTTCCTAGGAAATTGGGTTTAAGATATGTAATCTTCAGGAAATTTGGATGACATTTAAAACATTCCATGGTTACCATGGCAACCAAAATTTAAGATGGGAATGAATTTTCTAAATCCTGTGATAATGGGTTATATGATGAAATGAGGCCTAGTCATCAAAGACCCTGTCAGAAATTACAATTAGGAAAAGTAAACGGTGATGCTCATATTTTTAGTCAAAATCCATTTTGGTGCCGTCAGCAAAGGGTTAAGCTTTATTGGAAGTAGTTCCAGTCAGCCCCTGACCCTATCCACTCACCTGTTGGCCTCACCTGTTGACATCCCTTTCTTCCCCTGTGCTTCCCCTTCTGGCCTTTTCTTTAACCTCCTGTCTCTTTCTTTCCCCTCCCACCCTTTCATTCTGTCGTTCAGCTCTTAGACCCTTGGGTACAACAGGTGGTGAACAGAGGCTGGCATTGTTCATAAAAATCTGATGGAAACTGACCTAACTAACTTTATTTACGCAGATTATACCCCCCAACAGCTTTGTAGGAGGTTAAATTCACACTAACATATTGGCTAACTATGTCTGTGATGCTTCTGTGACATGTTTTTAATGATTAAATGTTTTAATTTGCCTTTTGTGGATTACTTATGTCAAGGACCCCATAAAGGCATTACCTTAGTATTTATTCTTCTCTACTTTGTTAACCGCACCAGCACCAGTACACATATATACAGGTGGATACTCTGGTCATCTAATTCTTTTTCATTAATACAGGACTTGGACGTTTTTTTTAAAATAAGTAATATTGAATGATTGATACTTCTGAGAAAGGTTTTAGGGTTGTTGTTTTTTAATCTTAGAAGCATTTGTAGTAAAAAAGATTCTATTAGGTCGATGATTGAGCTATCAGACTGCGCAAAAGTAGTTAGCAAAACACCTTGTGCATATAATTAGAAGCATGTAAATAAAATGAAGGAATAAGTCACCATTTTGCAGAAGACATATTATAAAAGGTATTCGAAATTATACAAATTACTGCGTTACGTAATGTAAACATGGTACGAGTTTCTGGTAGGTGTAGTAAACCTGGTCAGCTACGGCAGACAGGCTACGTCTCCTAGTAAGCAGCACTGCTTGGGATAGAATCAATAACCAAACTAATATATAAAGGTGGGAACCCATGGTTAAGGGCAGAGAACAAGGTGATACATGTTTGAACAATACGAATCTTGGGGGTTTGAATAGCCATACATGTGACATCTGGTGACTAGTAATGGAACTGTACTGTTGCATAGCCGCACAAAGTCGGGCGGACTTTACTGAGGAAGCTTGCCTTCAAGTGGTGTTATTTGCGAACATAGGATTAAGATAGGCTGTGACTACACTGGCAATTGTATTGCAATCGATAAATCCACAAATAAACTTAACTCTCAACCAAGCGTTTAGTTGTCTGCGTTATGGATATGAGTGCCCATATCGCGGATCAGTCTACCACTTGGCTAGCAAGGATAAAGGAAGATTAACTTAGAATATTCAGATGATAAAGTAATAGCAGTTCCCCATTTATTAAATAAACACCATAACAACAAATAGCGTTCAAGACTATCATTTCATATGTTTAAATGAAACATGGTTGCAATACAACAGTTATTTAGATATAACCGGTTTTGAATCTTATATATAGGTTTGATAGGAAGCCTGTAAATGTAAATTTCTTTGTCAAAAGAGGAGGAGGATTGATGGAATAATGTCAAAATACCCTATACATGCAGCTCTTGGATGTAGCAGATCTCAATATTTCAAATAGCAGCATAGCATCCATGGTAGCGTATCTCTCTGTTCCAGGTATGAAGCCATTATATATAATTAATGTGTACCGACTTCATAAATAGTTTGAACCAGAAGGGACAGGCAAATCTTACTAATACTAATGATATAAGTTATATTGTTGTTGAATTAAACTAGTAATTATGGTTACATTAGACCAACACATTCCTGTTGAATCTTTTTCTTTTAAGTCAAAAACACCTGACTGGCTCACAGATGAAATTATAGAATTCATGAAGGACAGGGACGCTGCCATGGTAAGAGCTAGGAGAACTAAGTCTGATGTTGATAGGGGTACTGCTAGATGACTGAGAAATATCACCAACACGCCTGTGAAGAGACTTAGGTCGGATCTCATTAAATCTGAACTAAATAGACAGGCAAAGAAACAACATTTTTTTTAGAAACTTTATCTGAAAATTTACCCCAAAAGACAATTATTTTTCAAAAATAGGAAATAATCTAGCAGGTCAAATCCCAGAAGGTATACCAATGCCGCTATTAAATCATGACATTCACCCTCCTCAGCCAGTTAATGAGAATTTTGAACTCTGTCACTTTACTCTACAGGAATATCGGAAATGGGGTTCAGAGGTTGATATTTCTAAACTGAGTGGTACAACAGTTAAATCTCCAGAATTTTGAGGTACATTTTCTATCATTTTTTAATAAAATAGTGGATGAGGGTATTTACCTTGACTCTTGGAAGCATGCTACTGTAGTCCCAATACCAATAAAAAATGATGTTAAAGAACCTTCAGATTTAAGGCCTATATCCCTGTTGCCATTATTTGGGAAAACACTTGAACGTCTGATACATGACCAGATGAAATAATTTCCTACACAAAATAGTTTAATAGATAGAAGACAATTTGGATTAAGGCCAAAACATTCAACAGAGATGGTGTTTTTACTTTAACTACCTGATTATATAATATCATGATATTATCAATAGAAACGATAATACCATTGTTATCTATTTCAACCTGAAAAAGGCATTTGATACAGTTTTCCATCCTCACTTGATAGACAAATTACAAGCTCTAAATTTTGGCCCGAGGACATTGTTCAAGGTAATGATCAAGTGAGCAAACTGTTTCAACCTATCCTTAAGTTTCTAGAACACATTTAAAAGAAAACAAACCCTAGGAAGAATGCTGCATACAATTTATTAACTATTCCCTATGTCACGTAACATAAAACATATGTATTAGCTGTAGGTGTATCAGAGGAATTTAGTAACATTGTCCCTAAACACAAACCATTTTTTCATCCAAGAAATGAAGATACATCATCAAACTTCCCTAAATGAAATAATATATTTATAATAAGCTGGTTTTTTGTGCAATAATGAAATTCATTGTCTTGTATCCAGCAGAATATTGTCCCAGGTTTTTATACCTTACTATGTATTCTACAGGAGCAACAATTCACAAATAAGTAGGGTGAAATGGAACTATGCCCTGGAAGGTAGGGCCTGTCAGCCTGCCCACTGAGGGTGGATCTAGTCAATGTCAGAATCTAAAAATATAGAAAATTACAATAACATAATCAACACTGGCACCTTGTTCAGTACTTCATTCAATACCCTCCAAGTGCTAGAGGTGAAACACCTTGTATGTAGGCTTACATTTATCTTCATGTGACATTTATATGTCGTAACAAGTTATTGTGTCGAGTTTTTTTGTTCCCATTCCTGAATAGTCTAATGACCAAACAGAACATGCATTGATGATGCAAAGTGCTTAAAATTTGATCAATGAAGTGAAATCTGTTTGTAAACTCTGATGAAGGAGCTCATAATGATGCTCATTGAAGTTTCAGCTGGGCAGGGGGAGGTTGAGTTGGTGAGGGCAGAGTGAGGGTGAGTTGTTAAGTGCAGGGGGAGGTTGGATTGTTTAGGGCAGGGGGAGCGGCCTGAGTTGGTGAGTTGCTCATGGCAGGGGGAGACTAAGATCACGAAGGGCCAGCAGCTCATGGTAAGACAGCGCCTTGTCGTAGCAGAAGAACTGAAAGTAAAAACAGAAGCATAGTGGAACTAAGACATACAATATCAGTACTATTGAATATCAGTTTGTTAAATTCTATTTCAGGAAAAATTTGAACAAACCATTGGCAGATCTATATTATAATTACTACTTTGTAAAAGATGAATCTAAAGACAAACCTCAAAACAAACTCTCCTTAGATCTGGTAACATTATCATATATGCAGAGGCTATGACATAACTTTGCACTTTTTAGTGTCCCTAGATATACTGATATATAACTTCATTAAGTATGTCAAGTGTTGTACTTACGTCATCTATGTAACCCTCAAAGAAATAGGGTTCATCAAGCTCCTCTATGATCTGGGCCTGCTTACCCAGAAACAGGCCTCTGTTTGTAATGGTCAGTTCTAAAAATAGTAAAAGGCATGTTAAAATTATCTTACCCCTCTTTTACCTGTCAGCTGTATGCAAATGCATATGTTTGAGTTTCGTAAAGACATAGACCTTAAATGTGTGGTACTAATCCACTATGGTGGATCATGGCTTTTAAGTTTATCATAATGTCTGGTAAATACAGAAACAATTAATATTGTACATTCATTGTAAACAACACTTATAATTCAACGCTTTCAACTACCGTGTAAAATCTACACTGTTGATTTTGATATTCTACACTGTTGATTTTGATATACCCTTTGAACATTGGGTTTTCACTTCATCCTGAAGAAGACTTTCAAACAGTCAAAAAATGTTGATCATTCTGCTATTTTAACTGTCTACCTATGATTGATAAATAATACCTTCGTCCATCAAGTTGTGCTTGTTGGGTTTGGTGCTTAACATCACCTTTTTTAATTGAATGTGTCTGGTTTTCAATGCATGGGTGTGTGTGTGTATAGGTCCCAATTCATTTACAATTTTCAAGGCTCCACTTATCTATGCATGTCTAATGTTGTGTCTCCTCTGGGGGGGGGGGGGACAAATAATTTCACAGGCAAAGAGTTTTAACCATTTCAATCAACAACAGCTGGTGGTGATTTGTGGCCTTGGTCACTCTGGTCGAAAAAACGGTTAACACTCATTGCCTGGTGATGAAGCTCTTTGTCATCCTAGTAGAGACACAACTTTAAGCTATATATGTGGAAGGAAAGATGATTTCTAACACAGAGTGATGAGAACCTATAGTTACATAAAGCATTAGGTACTCAGTTTAGTTCAAATTTGATCTTTTCCTCTAAATAACAGAATCAACAGTAATTACACCTGTCTGTGTATACTAATATATATCCACTGACCATCAAGAGTGGTGACGTTAGTGAGCTCCAGGCTGGCCTCAGGCTCGATGTTCTCCAGGTCGTTAATGTCCAGGGCCAGGAGGGGCGGGGAGCGGTACCCATCCAGGGTGAATGCCACGAAGAACCACTCATTCAGTGGCGCCTGGAGCAAAGGGGAGGGGGGTGTAGAGGAATAATGAGAGCAGTTTGTTACGGTTTTCTTGCATATTGCATCCTTCTATTCTTTATTCAAACTGAGTGGTCATTAGTGGGAAGTGTTTGTTATTGTAGTTCAAGTATAGCCCAGATGATTCATGCAGAACTTTGTATATGTAGTATATAGAAAGGTTTTCCCAGATAACTAAACAAAACCGAGTCTATGGATACGGGAGGGCAGGAAACAACGAGTCACATAGTCATATCAGGATGGAGTCTAGAGGATGATGCCTGATTTCACATAGTGACAAGTCGTCCTGACCTCCCATATGCACAGAATTGTGAAGGTTAATTGACACTTATTTACTCAAATTTACTACTGTTCATGCATTAAATATTTTCAATCTGATGATTCTTGTGGAACTATGTTGGTGGTGGACTACTTGTGTTCACAGTGACACAATTTATTTACAATGCTGCGATCTTCATCTTCATGGGCCCTTTTCTCAATTTTCTCAAGAACTATTTTATATAATGTTAGGCATTTGAATCATGAGAATCTGCTGACCTTGCCATCGTTGTCTTAATTAGGTAATTTATAATTGGGCATTTTAGGTATCAAAGGGACTGTCTAGCAGGTTTCTAAATGAGCCAGCATATAGTCTTGATACTGTTTGTGAGGTTAGACCAATACTATGGGAATAATTAACCATGATAAAAAAACATGTGTCACCATATTCATTTTCAAGATAAATGGGGTTGTAAAAATTAGGTTTCACTATAGCTTTCTATGGGAAAATACTAGTTATTCATCTCCTGAAAAATTCAACCAGCATATATTAATCAAACATGATTTAATATTATCTATGGACTTGTACCAATATATTTCAGCAAAGAAAAGTGGGGGTCACCGTGCTAATTAAAGAGCTGCAACCCTTAGAAACAGAATAATATTATGGTTATTTATGTATATTCCTTTGTAGACAAATTCTTTTTAAATCTCTCATTATCCCGTTCCAAGTTAAAATGTTTGTAGAAAAGTTGGTATTTCATTGGAAATAAAAGATATTTTATATATAAACATAATTTCAAGCCCCTAAGATTTTTACACCAGGTGGACCTTGTGTGGTCAGTCCCAAATCCCTTTAAAATTGTGAACTTTGCTATTGCTGTCTTAAGTAGGTCACTCTTGGGTTCAAAGTTCATGCTGTGGAAACTCACGCCTCTGATTGGTCCAAAAACTATGTTGGACTACTTCTCCATATCAGTAGAGTCTACTGATATGGAATCCATATCACCACAAATGTATAGCAAAACATCTTCACAACAATTATTATTGCATTGTAATCTGGATTATCACCTTTGTAGTATGATTACCTAGCTTAGGCTTAATCATTAAATGACTTATTCTTATATAAGAAAATAACTCATTTCGATGCTTAACAACTCCAAATCAGCTTGTACAACAACATGTACATGTATGTATCAGTTATATCAACAATGATGCCTTGCCCATTTTAAACCTAGTTCTTTATATTCCGGTAAAATGATATTCATAATATTAAAAATACATTAATTTAGAGAAAGGTAAATGGTAATCCTCCCTATCTAAGTCACTTACTGGAGCTTGCACCTCATACATGGTGTGGTTCGCAATGATGGAGGCCTTGATGGTCTGCATGGGGTTCCAGGGGTTGGTGACGTCCAGCTCACTGATGATTTGTATGGTGGACATGTCCCGCCCATAGGTAGACAACACAGTCATACTGCCCTGGGCTGACTGGGGCCTCAGCAGCCACATGGCGATTGTGAAGGAGAGCAGAGGGGTGCCGTCAGGGCCAATGTCCTCGGTATGAACTAGGTGCCAGGCCGGGAAATGGATGTAGGACCCATCAAAGTGTGCCGAATATCCCCGAACAGCTGTGGCGGGGTCAAAGGTCACGTTGTGCGGCCGACCATGACGATTAAAGCCCGAGAGGTCATTGGCATGGTCATCGAATGGGTAGTGGCCGGTTAGGTCTGGAGATGACGGGGGAGGAGGAATTAGTATAGTGAATCATTGATGATATTTTGTTCACTTCAATTGCGAAGACTCAGATGAGATCCTGTCATTTTTTTATAGGTGTATCAACAATACTAGGTTCCCTCGACTATGCAGTAGTTTGATGAAGTAAAATAGGTATCCAAGAGAATCAATGATTAATTTCAAATGTTAACCATATTCACTACATGATCTTTACACAATACAACCTCAAAACACAGAAATATAAATATCTGCTTGAAACAATCTCAGCTTCAAATGGAGCTTCTAAGATTCTTCGGCTAGGCACAAATCTGTTAATTACCCTCAATATATATATACTCACCGTCGAAGAGGAAGGTGCTAACACCGTTACAGCGGTCAAACTCACAGCTACAGTTCTTGTCAAAGTCGAAGGGGTCATCAGGGGTGACACAGGACCTCCACGACCGGCCTGTCCCTGCTGATGTGTTACAGCCGCGGGTCAGGGTGAAGAAGCCGAAGTCGGCGTCTGGAGGTGGGAGATAGATGGAGGGAGAATGAGAACTATATATTGGTTTATGTATAGTGTATTCTTAATCTAATGGAGCAGTGGTTAGATACACAATGAGAGGTCATCCCCTCCTGTCTAGACAGATTATTTGAATTGCAATCGATAAATCAACAGTTTATAAAGAAAACAATAATATCAAAAATATGATTGCAAAAGTGAATAATACTCATTTTGGTATTGAATTTACATTCCAATGAGACTTCAGCTTTTAAGAGCTTGGGTCAAACAGTTTTCAGGGTACACGGTGACGCCATAGGTTCAACCTCAAATGTCACGTCAAATGCATTTCATGGGAGGCGGTGTTCAGTGATGCTGTCTACCTTGAACACCTGTGTCATTATAGGGTTAGCAAAGTGGCATGGGAACAAAGCAAAAAAACATATATACCTATCAACTATAGGCAAATCATTACACAGCCTATTTTGTAACTACCAGTAGGAGAATAAGTTCTATATATAGACAAGTTTTATACGTCATTTGAAGATTTAATTATTTATTTCAAATGGCATTTAAATTATGTCCATGTCGTCAGAGTAAAATCTAAAGTAATGATTGTCAGAATAAAAATATTTTTTCTGTAAGGAATGTAAGTTTGACTTTAGCTGATGATGTCCACCTACCATGGTCAAGGTTCTGGTAGCAGACGCCGTCACAGGGGACGAGGACCAGATCAGGAGGTGACAGGGGTGGCATGGCAGACACGATCACGTTGTGCTCGTTTGGGTTTGCCAGGAAGACATGGGGGCTGTGCTGGTAGCACTGGCGGGTACTCAGGGCCTCACCTACAGAACAGAATGTGTGGTTAACATTTATCGAGGGTTGGCCACGAAGAGATGTGGCCAGTGCTGGTAGCCTTGCCTACAGATATAGAAAATAATTACTTTTAACAAAGTTTTGTGGGAATGCTTAGGTTCATGTAAGAGTGCTGATTTATGAAACATTGCCATGCTGGCAGTTTTATCAATTTGCAGGCAATTGTCATGTCAAACGCAGATAGATGCCTTATAAAATTCACCTTACAACTATCGTCTATTCAAACAATCCTTTAAGCTGAAATAAAACCTGATGGAATAGATATGACGGACCTATGTAATACCTATAGCAATTAGGCCCGAAACATCAATATCTCCTATTATATATGCTTAATCCCCGTCAGCTGCCCATACAGACAGTAGAGTTGGATGTCTTGGTCACTACTTCCTGTTATATTCCCTTAACACTCATTATTCTTATGGTCTAGTTTGACGTAGTAGTCGCTACATCCCATTATCTACTCTTATCCCCCTTTATACATACAGTCTAGTTTGATGTAGTGGTAGTTACCCCCAATTATCCATCCTTATTAGGTGTTATACGTACAGTCTAACTTGAAGTAGTGGTCGCAGCAAGGCCTGTCCCCCCGTGGCAGGCCCTGGGGGTCTGGTGTGGAGAAGGTGTAGCACACGCTGACGTCCTCATCAAAGTCGATGCCTGTACACTGGTCGCCCAGGTCCAGGCAGTGCTGCTTGCAGGCCTCAGAGGTGTTGGAGGGCAGGTCTAACATTGGGGTGCCGCCCTGCCTCCCAGAGAATGGGAACTTCAGGAATGGACCGGGGCAGCCTGGGGGTGAGAGGAAGGGCTAACTTTCATTATTATATATTTGGTTTTCAATGTTGAAGGATTTAATTTATGCTTATGTGATGGACGCTAAAAGAATAATGGTGATTTAAAGAAAAGTTACAGATGTGAAAATCTAACAACTGTAGCTCCCCCATTGGCTTTGTTCAGAAGTACTACTTACTCATTGTTGAGAGTGGAACTAAATAATGTGCTCATGCCCAATTTGCTGGTTCTCACAGGTCCTTTGATAAACAGTTTAACACAACAGCAACAAGATGGTTCTTGTTATGACCTGAAGAAAGTTCAGTATGTAGACAGCAACATGCAGAAGGACAATGTTTTAGAAGAAGAAGAAGGGTAATAATGAGATAACTCTGTGCATTATTAGTTGTACCTGTGTCTGGGATCCTGGGGGCTGAGGCCTGGGGCGGTAGGGTGGTACCGGTCCTTGGGGTGGTGGGTGGGGAGGTTGTCGCTGGGCGGGTCACGGGCCTAGTGTAGGGCCTCCCGCTCGTCGTGCCCACCTTGGGTCCCCCAGTAGTGGTAGTTAGGGGGGAGTAGGTGGTGGTGATGGCCGGTGGTGAGGTTGTGCTTGGTGGTGCAGTGGTGGGAGCCGTTGTGGTGCTCCTAGCATCACATTGGATCTGTGAGAAAAGTGATGGTGAAATATGGGGATTATCAAAGTGGTTCTCATGAACACTACCACAATCACGAAGAGAAAGCAGATGCCATATCCTTAACCCTAACCATGCATACATTGTCTTATTCCTGAACTCACCCGGGCATGTGCACAGCAGTCGGCCTCCTCCAGAAGGTAGGTGTCGCTGTCCACCTTGCTCAGGTCAAAGTGAAAGCAGGCTCCGTATTCAAAGTTAAAATCCACAGCTGCGCACCCCACCTGCCCGGCACAGCTGTCGAGGCACTGGAGGAAGGTCTCTGGGCCCCTGATGTAGATCCCATTCACCACGTGCATGTCATCATGGACACGCCAATGGACCAGGCTGCCCGGGCAGGGGTCATCGGGGTCTGCACTCCCAAGAGACTTTCCAACGGCCAGGCGGAACAGGGAGTTCTCCCCTGTGGAAAACATTCAGAAGTAAAGTAGTAATAGTAGGGTCAATGTTGAGATAATAAGACAAGTATATCCATAGTTTATCAATAGGTTTGTGGTTTCCTGTTGCTAAAATGCCATAGGTAAGGTAATCATGTAATGCATGTCATGGGGTTCAAATGTACGCCCCGGAGTAGTATACAGAGAGGACTATGCGTCAGGTGAAGTGGGATATGTGTTCATATTTTTATTTTTTTTATTGAAAAAGAAAACACTTCTCACTAGTAAGATCTTCCAGCAGTCGAAAAGATAAATATATGTATTTAAATAAGTTGGTGTTAGTATAGAATTAAATTAGATTTATGCTCATTAGATCCATAGATAGCATATAATAATTGTCATTGCCCAGGAACAGTAAACACTGTAAGTTGGCCTATAATTTATGTGAACAACCAGATCCCAGTTTACCTGTATGTTTCAGCAAACTATATCACAAGACATACTAGTAAACATTGGTATAAACAACAGCCTTTCTTTTGCAATTTTTGGTATAAACAGGTCTGAAATAATTGATTTAGCCAGAGCCAAGTACATGACAAAGACATGCTGCAGGGGGTCCCCATCCACCCAGGCAGCTGTGCTCACATCCGGGGGCAGCTAAGGGTTAACCTTCGCTCTAACCTTAACCCGCTGGAGTATTCAACTTACCAAACACTTCCCACTGCAGGGGGTAGGCCCCATCCACCCAGACAGCTGCGCTCACATCCAGGGGCAACTTAGGGCAAACCCTAAGCTTACTACGGTGAGTATTTTCCTTACCTAACACTTCCTGCTGCAGAGGACAATTTTCTCTTTTTTTGAGAACTTTATTAACACTTTCACACGAATTACACGATCTTCCAGGTGTCAGATGATAATGATTGATTGTAATATTATTTAGTACAGACCAGTAATGGAATAAAAATGAGCAGTGGCATAATAATGAGACTGGGGAGAAGGATGGTGTGTTGAGGTTGGACCCAGCCTTCAGCTTAAAACATTTTGGCCTTTGTGCTAATCAAAAGTTAGCACAGATATTTCTATTCAACCGCTTGAACTTCAATTTGTCTCCCAACATTCAGGCCCTATCAATCCAAATGGTGGTTAGGTTTACATCTGGGGGCAGTTTAGAACTAAAGCCCCATATCCCCTAGGCGATTTTGTCCAGAGTCGGCCGATTATTGGTGCTTAAGTTGGCCAACTTTACTCTAAGAGTCGGCCGATTTTAACACTGATCCAGATCAAACATGCACATTTCAATATATCATAATAACAGGTGATCATTATTAAGAGTCAGCCGATTCTCCTAGTCGCCTGTCGCCCAGCGTTGGTAGAATCGCCTAGTGGGTATGGGGCTTTAGCCTAGCCTTGAC
This sequence comes from Lepidonotus clava, assembly GCA_936440205.1. Lineage (NCBI taxonomy): Eukaryota > Metazoa > Annelida > Polychaeta > Phyllodocida > Polynoidae > Lepidonotus > Lepidonotus clava. Next base: position 48,086,690 of record OW387147.1, read on the forward strand.
ATGATTGAGTATCTAACTTACCGAACGCTTCCCGTTGTAGGGGGCAGGCTCCATCCACCCAGATGGCCACTGCATTCACCCCTGGAGGCAGTTTGGGACTAAGCCTAGCCTTGACATGACTGAGTATCTAACTTACCGAACGCTTCCCGTTGTAGGGGGCAGGCTCCATCCACCCAGATGGCCACTGCATTCACCCCTGGAGGCAGTTTAGGACTAAGCCTAGCCTTGACATGACTGAGTATCTAACTTACCGCATGCTTCCCGTTGTAGGGGGCAGGCTCCATCCACCCAGATGGCCACTGCATTCACCCCTGGAGGCAGTTTAGGACTAAGCCTAGCCTTGACATGATTGAGTATCTAACTTAACGAACGCTTCCCGTTGTAGGGGGCAGGCTCCATCCACCCAGATGGCCACTGCATTCACCCCTGGAGGCAGTTTAGGACTAAGCCTAGCCTTGACATGACTGAGTATCTAACTTACCGAACGCTTCCCGTTGTAGGGGGCAGGCTCCATCCACCCAGATGGCCACTGCATTCACCCCTGGAGGCAGCTTCCGGTGGCCGCTAGGGTCGCACGTGGCTATACCAGAGAGCAGCAGCTGACACTCTCCCAGCTGATTCTGGGTGCCGCTGATGTGGTTGACGCCCCAGCAGCCTGGTCTCCGTACACAGGTGTCGACACAGGCCTGGCGGGAGAAGCCCTTACCATGTGGGAGGCCCCGCCGGTACATGATGTTGGCAAACGTCGCTGTGAAGGATCAACATGATATTTACATTGGGCCTAAAATAAAAAAAATTTGTGTTCAGGTAACCCGACATACCCTAATATTTTGGCCCCACCCTAACTTCTTTTTGACAATTATTCCCCCCCCCCAAAAACAAAAAAAAATCAAGAAAAATGACTCAAAGGACAGGAAATAACTCATAAATGATGAAGAGAAGTATTTTAGATAATAAATCTTGCTTTGGAGGGTGTCTGGAGTAGTTTATGAATTCTCAAGAATGCTTGAGTCTGTTTCTGCTAGTAAAAAAAAATTGCAAAAATTGCAAAAAAATAAAATCGACCTACCTACCCTAATGTTTTCCGAACAACAATCTTTTTTTGGCCTTGGCTTACTAATCTTAACAAAGAACACAAATGCATCCATTCAAATCTCAATGTATTACAAAAGTACACTATAAAACATGACAAATATGCAACTATGTTCACTCAATTAAAAAAAAAAGTACTGCAATAAGTTAAAAATTCCTGTATTGAGTACACTTGGTGATGCGTTGTGGCGCTCTTATAACGGTATGCAACGTTATGATAAGGTTTTCACAAATAAAATAAATTAGAAGTGAAATCTTTGCCTCCGTTAGGTGTTGTAAAGTGGAATGTAGTTCCGGTCAAAACAATTCTAGTTCCGGTCTGTCTGATTGGCTAATTCAGATCCCGCATAGTTTGTATATGGGTCATTGTACTAGGAATTATATTTTTACCAAATAACACCAAAAAACGTTCGCGATCAAAATGAAAACCAACAGATAATCAAAAAAAGAAAAAAATATTCAAAAGGAATTACTTGTTTTGTGAAGTAAATTGTGCCATAATTCCCGAGTGGTTATTTCATCAATGGTGTCATGTGGTTTAAATTCAGAATGTCAACAAGACAAATCAATACAAACATCCGTGATCAAAACTTTGTAGTGATCGATGGTATTGCATATATTTTCAGACATAGTTGACTCTATTAGAAACATTAGGACTTTTGAATTGATAAATAACATAGGAAATGTCCAAAACAATCATTTATCATATTTTTTCTCATTTATATAGTTTTGATCACGGATGTTTGTTTTGATCACGAATGTTTGCAGAAAGGCATATACCAACCATTTTGCTTCAAATAATTATTCCTTTAGAATAAATAATGGTTCATAGTAAAAGTGCTGTAATGAAGTTTTTAAACTAAGAAAATGATATTTAAGATACATGTTTCTGGAAAAATATAGCAAATATCATTTGGCAAACGTCCGTGACCAGTTTTGGTATAAAAACAATTAATTGAGTCTTATTATGGAATGGAATTTGGTGGAATTTTGAATGTTACTTTCATTATTTGATACACTGTTGGCAATGACAAAGCAGTGTTTTGTTTAGAGCTATCATGTTATTTACTTGTTAGATAACAGCATTAAAATACTGGTCACGGACGTTTGTTTTCTATTCTTCACTGCACATTTGGGTCATCAAAATGAAATCAGTGATCTCTGCCTCTTCTCATATATGGAAATCAGATGTTTAGTATCATACTTTTTGATATAAAAGCACTTCATAATGCATTTGCTTGTACTTTTTATTCAAATTCACCTTTCTAATAGGAGATACTGTAAAAAGCACTAAATTTAGGCATTTTTTCCAATTCTTTCAAAGGTAAGATATAGACAAATCATGATAAACATTTAAAACCACATATGGACGTGTAGCGTATCATGTTCTTAATACATTGAAACCATAACTGTTCTGATCAAATGAGCAGTCTTGATGCTACACCTCTTTGAAGCTAAAATGACCCAAAAAATGCCAATTGTACATTTTGCCATACAATGACCCATATATTTATGAAAGCTCGTAGCAACCAAGATATATGTTCTTTGTAAACTAACTTCTGTATCCACAAGACACTGTGACCAAAATACTGTACGGGAAATCTCAGCTTAGTATTATTTGAAATGAACCAACTTTAAGATAGTTACATTAAGATAGTCCCCAGTAATACTTTACGAACAAAAGAGCTTGAAACATGAACATCGCATGTCAAATGGTAGAAGATGCGGCATAATATTGTCCACTTTCACCGTGCCATTCTATTCGTGAACTATCCCATCTTATTGGGTTTGAATTAACTAAGCACGTTTAGATCTTGTATGAATGATTTTGAAGTTTCCTGACTTTCAACTATGGCCCCAGCCTGGAAATGTATAGTCTCTGATATGATTGTGTTTTTTTTAAAAATCAAATAGCCAAAAGGGACAGATTCATTTCATCATGTGTGACTATTTGAACGCTGTTTTTTTTTTGGATTCATTTTATTATCCTGTTTTCATAGTACACCAGCCGCTGTTTTGTCCATAATTATAGATATACATCTTGTACACTAATATCTCAAACAGAGATAAATGGGAAAAAAAGAAAAGAAAACAAAAGTATAGTTGGTTGTCTATATATATGAACCAAACAACATGATTTCAATTGTGCATAAAAATTTGGACATAAATGCTCAGTAGTACTAATACCATATAACCAAAGTTAAACCATATTCATACTCTATACAGCAAACCCTTCAACAGTGTTTTCTGCCTAGTCTTAAAAGCTTTCTAGATATCTAGATAGTTCCATGCAGAGGCACCTATATAGAGAGCAGATTTTTGTGTTTTAATCTTGTTAAAGGCTGGTATAATCAAAACAGGTGCATCATACTTCCTTAATGGCAATTTCCTGTCATTTAAATATCCCCTTTTATCAGTTAATGTATATATAAAATTCAGCAAGTGTGAGTTCCTTCTATCTTCTAAAAAGTTAATATTTGCTAATCTATGTGTCTCCAAATTGTTGTGTTTCGGTTGTAAATTTAGACATAATTTCAGATTCTGATTTTGTATTGTTTGGAGTTTACATAGTTTCTTACTGGAAGCTTTGCTAAACAGGAAATCGCCATATTCAATATAGGGTAAGATCATAGCCCTAAGGCCATATTCCACTATGTGGTGGGGTCGGACTTGTGGTGGGCTAAGGTACCACCGCAAGCTATTTGCAGTGAGGAAACGAACATGTCCATTTCTGCCACCGCACTCATTTAAAAAAAACAATATAAAATAATTATAAAATATAGATATAAAATCATAAAAAAATCATAATAAAATTTTGGAAAAGTAAAAAAATAATAATTTAAGTCTGTAAAAGGATATAAAATCATTTGCGTTTGACCCACCGCAAGCACCACCACAAGCACCACTGCAAGTAATGTCTATATTCCACCTTGCGGTGACCAGAATTACTTGCGATAGGGCCAATCACCGCTAGTAAAATGCCCACCATGAGCAAAACGCAGCATAGTGGAATATGGACTTTATAGACAGTAAGGCTAGCTTTAACTGTGAGATATCCTCTGATCTTTCTCAACATGTAGCTCTTATAAATAGCTTTATTAATGGTGTTTGATAAATGTAAATCATAGTTCAATTCTGGATCGAGTGTCACACCTAGATATTTATAATGATCCACAATAGATAATTTTTCCTGTTGTAGAAATATTTCTACATCCGGCATCTTTTTAGTTTTGTTTTTGTTTCCAAACATCATAATCTTAGTTTTTTTACAGTTGATAGTTAATTTGTTTTGCTCACATGCGACCTGTATCTTTCTAGTTTGGTAGTTTCCAATGAGAATAAAACGATAATAAAAGATTTAGACAATGAATGAACACTCAAGCTCATCATTATCATAAACAAACCTTTTTGTACTGTCGATTCGTGTTTTTAATGTGGATAATAGACAAATATTTAAGTGTTGTTTTCCTTCTTCTACCAAGACCTTTTTGTGGTCGATCCAATACACATTTCCTATATCATAGAATGAAGTTATGAACCACTTTAGTAACAGGTTTGCATAAATGAAAACGAAATTGGTTGCAGGAACGAAAAGTATCGGCTTAGTCATTACACAATGGTTTTTGTCAATTGACCTCCTCATGGATGTTTTTTAAACTAAAAGATTATAGAAAAAAGTTACTTACTCACATCCTCGGCGCTTTCTGAGATGGTTATTACTAAAAGTAAGTTGAACACCAGAGCCAACATCCTAGTGTCCATCCCTGAGCTGAAGCCAGCCCTCTAGATCTGACAGAAAAAACCTGTAACCCCAGATACAGACACCTTTAGGGTGGCGCAAGGGGACGACAACATGAACTAAAAGCAACTTCGGAGGACGGAAATGGGACTATGTTGTTCCAGAGCGCATGCGCAGGAACCCCTTTCCCCAAGATGGCGTCGGTCCAGTGGTGCATACAGGGAGAGGTCCGTATGTACGGAGTGGGTGATTGATATTCAGGGCGTGTAGGGGGCAGGGCGGGCGACATGGACGTAGCCTCGGGGCTAAGGATTCCTGGGCCGGGTCCACCTCAATATGGGGCCTCCGGGGGGGGGGGGGGGGCGGACAATACAGATAAACCTCTGTAATAGGTCGCCTTAGTCATAGGACCATGTTTTATGGACCCTGACCCCAGCAATGCCATAACATTATCATTTTGTCTTGGCAAACGGAACTAGCGGTGTTTCTCATATGTTTCTAGGAATATATTTTCTGATTAATGAGCCTTACAGCACGTGGCCAGAATTTGTATAGGTTTTAATCAATCATAGCAATAACAATACGTCATGATTCAATAACGAGAAATAAAAAAGGAAAAACACTCTGTGGAATTGTATATACTACAAACGTATTATAACGAAAAACAGAGTCATTCCAAGATATTTGGAGCAGTAATCCAATGGAAATTGCATATTAATGAAGGAGGTTTCGTTCTTTATTATGTCCAAAAGGTGACCATCTGTGTTTTGATTGTGGCCTCCATCCCTCAGACATTGAGGTGGCGGGCGGCCAACGTTCTGGTGGTTGGGTTGACTTTATATGAGCTGTATCTTGGCACCGCCTCTCAGGTCCCTGCCACCTGTAAGGGATCACTTTGGCCAGGTGTGCTCTTTTCCTCATATATCTCCCAATGTGTATTGTATGTCAACTCACACAAAGATTCTAATTCTAGTGCCCCTCTACTCATTATCATTGTAATAATTCGCATCTTCTTCTCATGACTTGTACTGCCAATTAGCTCTTTTCCTGGCCTGAAGCCAACAATCTTTGTATTTCATATTTCATGAGATTGGTTAGATATTGATAAAGATAGCTTTCCTATTGCATGATTTCCGTCACCTTTCACATGATGTCAGTTTATCAAAATCCCATTGTAAGTATGCAGATTAACAGGATACATGTTTATTCTATCTTTTTTTATACATCTTTTTCATTAAGGGGTTCTCCCTGGTGGAGTAAAATTGAAACAATGTTTTAGGGCAATAATAAACCTATATGAAGTGAAGTGACCTAGTTACCAAAAGCTCCAAGAGTGGGCAGACTTGGGTACTGCGCAGGTTCATGGGAAAGGTGTATAGCGCAGTAGGGAGTTTAGGTCTGCACATGCCTGGTCATTTGGCGCCAATAGATTTCGGGGGGTCAAGTCAACCTCCCAGCCAATGAGGAATATCCAATTGTACCACGTGACACAATATGGCCGCGCCCAGTGCCAAACTCCCTACTGCGGTATACACGACCTCACAGGATCAATCAACAAGTCCTCCCACACTTTGACTGCCATATAACGCAGATGGTCTGTGTTAAAGCCCTGAGTACATGCTTACATTTCTTCTACCACCATAACACTGGACCTGGCATGACGGTCGCTCCCTCGGCCATAGCCCGGGGGTAGGTCCGGCTACAGCCGTATCACCTGTAATGGGCATTGTCTGACCGAAGGCTTGGCCCCTAGAATGCTGGACCGCCCCCAAGGCCTCTCCGGATCCCCCCTCCCCCCTCCCCACCCCCACCTGGGCCCCAGGACCGGGCCCCCAAGCTCTGCTCCGGATCACCGCCCAGGGCCCTGTAGCTTCAGGCCCCTCCAAAAAGTTTTTTCATGTATGTGTTCATTTCTTTTTTTTCTTTCTTTTTTCTGACTTGCAGGCTCAAAGAATTGACGTTTATTTTTAAACATTAATAATTTCCTTCATACACCTTCTACAATATACTTATCTTCCATCTCTCATACGTGAATGTATAGAATGAGTTTTCTGAGGAAACACATGTCATAGTCTGTCAATTCTCTTTTTACAGTAATATTTTGAAAAAAACACACTCTAAAATGGAAGGGCCAAAAATCTAAGGTAGGTCAAGATATCTGAACACAAAAACATATTCTTGTTAAGGCCTTACCCAGGCCCCACGACCCTTCCTACATGCCCTCACGTCCAATGTCTTGTCCGGCCCCGCCACCCACAAGCAAGAACTAGCCAGAGGCCCTCCTTAACCATCACCCCACCCCCTCCCCACCCTAAGACCCATTCCCCCTGCCCCAGGCCCCCTCCAAGCATTCCCCGTACGGACTGTTCATTTGGCAATACGCCATATTGCTCAGCACCAGAACGAGGCTGTGCGGGGCGCCGCCTGGTGGACGGTTTGACGTCGTGACGTCACAGCTCCTGACGTTGGGGCGGGTGTCACGCAGTAAACGATCATCTCCTCATCTTTAGATCAGTGGACTCAGCCTTACCTTCCTATCGGTCACCCATTTGTCCGGCAACATGGACTTACGGCCGCTTATTTCCTTGATCCTGGTATTCCTAAGTCTGCTCCTAACATGTGCAGGTGAGTTTTGACAGCCAATAAACCTGTCCACTTTGCTAGCTAGCCCACCCTTAATTCTATGATATCAACATTGTTAGAAAAATGTTCATCATACTTGATTCACAGTAATTTTCCTAGTACCATTACCCAAGACTAAACTTTATAAGCTTTTACTTTCAATGTGATGTTAGATACGTAGCGGTAGGACTGAAAAAACAATTATTGTATTTTCCCACAGGGAACATTGTTAAAGCCCTTCAGCTTTGCTCACAATGACCAACCCTAAAGTCACAAAAACATACCTTATTTTGGTTCACCTAAAATGGAGGTAGGTACCTAATTGAGAGAAAATAATAATTCATCCTCATTTATCAACACCTTGTTGACTTAGAAAACACAAGTACTAATTCATTCACTCAAATTTGTGTCAGTGCCTGACTTTGCAAAAACTGCAATTATGTCCGACCTCTGTATCATGCCAGCAATTCATCCCAAAGTGGACAGGTCTATTCAGCTTGATTGTTATCTCTCTATTACCTATCGCAGCAATTAGTATTGGGATTCAATAGAAGAGCTTTTATGTTTTAATTCTTTTATTTTGTTCTCCAGAAAACAATTACTCTCCTATATTAGTTTACTTCTGACTTATTATGAACGTCTGCAATTCACGTATATATATGTTTTAGCAATTACGGCAGGTTTGGACTTATCTTCAGCCAATATACACATTCAAAAGGACGATATTCCGGGGTGGCTACTAAGGGATCATGATTGTGTAGAAATATGGCAATGATTAGAACAACAACAGTATAACTGTCAGAATGTGTTCCGTTACTAATTGCCCAATTTTGATATATAGAATTATTGCCGTATCATTGAGCTATAGCCTTCATGTTTGTGGGGCCCCCTCCCACCGTACCTTCATGCTTGCCCCCCCCTCCCCCCCCCCCACGTACAATAATGATAATGTATGGTTGCAGACCCTTAAAATCAACAGAGTGACATTGCCTTTTCTTAAATGCACCAAGCGACATGGAGGTTAGTGAGGACATATGAGGACATTTTTAAAATCGACATGAATATCAAAAACATAGTGACATGCGACAGCCATTTCTTAGATTTAAGATCTGACATGGGGACCCCCCCCCCCCCTCTACACACATTTAAGTAGACACCCTGCCCCTACAAATAATTTCAGTCCCAAAAACGGGGATTTCCACTTAGGGACCCCCCCCCCCCCCACACACACACCCAGAACCCGTAAAGAGGCATGCACTAGGTCGTGTATGTGCAGTGTCCAATGACCTTTGGACCACTTCTTTTAGCACCTGGGTCCTTGGGATATCTTTTTTTTACTCTTTTTGAGTCAAATCCTGTTTACACAAGTTCTTCCTTTCATCTTGTAGTCTTACTGTGTCATTAACTGGTAGTTTAGGCCCATCTTTGGCATGCTCATTATCGTGTTACGTCTTGGCGTGACTGACTCTCATTGACAACTGTATTCCCTCAGTTTACCATTTTGTGAACATACAGACGAGTACTACGGTTCTAGGACATATACCCCCCGGACACATACCCCCCGGACACTTACCCCCCGGACACTTACCCCCTAGGACACTTACCCCCTAGGACACTTACCCCCTAGGACACTTACCCCCTAGGACACTTACCCCCTAGGACACATACCCCCTGGACACTTACCCCCTAGGACACTTACCCCCTAGGACACTTACCCCCCAACCTTGGCTTATAATGTAGAGGTAATTATGTGGTAAGAACTTAGTCTTTCTAATGGAAAGCAAACTAGATATATATCCCTCTCTTCTGATAGGTCTTTAGGATTCATATCTAAAAGGCTAACTCGTCCCTATTCCTAGTCACTATTTTCCACAGTTTTTAATAATGGGGAGAAAACTAGATATATATCCCTCTCTTCTGATAGTTCTTTAGGATTCATACCTAAAAGGCTAACCCGTCCCTATTCCTAGTCACTATTTTCCACAGTTTTTAATAATGGGGAGAAAACTAGATATATATCCCTCTCTTCCGATAGTTCTTTAGGATTCATACCTAAAAGGCTAACTCGTCCCTATTCCTAGTCACTATTTCCACAGTTTTTAATAATGGGGAGAAAACTAGATATATATCCCTCTCTTCTGATAGTTCTTTAGGATTCATACCTAAAATGCTAACTCGTCCCTATTCCTAGTCACTATTTTCCACAGTTTTTTATAATAGCGAGAAAACTAGATATATATCCCTCTCTTCTGATAGTTCTTTAGGATTCATACCTAAAAGGCTAACTCGTCCCTATTCCTAGTCACTATTTTCCAGAGTTTTTAGGTTGGGGGGTAAGTGTCCTAGGGGGTAAGTGTCCTAGGGGGTAAGTGTCCAGGGGGTATGTGTCCTAGGGGGTAAGTGTCCTAGGGGGTAAGAGTCCGGGGGGTAAGTGTCCAGGGGGTAAGTGTCCTAGGGGGTAAGTGTCCGGGGGGTAAGTGTCCTGTCACCCATAAAACATAGAAAACATTCCACTTTTTACAACTCGGTATCCCCCTTTTTTAGGGTCGAATTATTAAAAATAATTTCCAGTTAGGGAACTTCGATCCCCCCCCCCCAACCGCAGCAGAACCTGCAATAAGCCAATCCTAGTTTACACCAACATTATAGTTTAGCATGGAATATGTTCATAATTGCTTCCATGCTTATTCCATGATTAAAGTTGCATAATACAAGATTAACCAAAGCAATCTAGTTTGGCAAATTGCTCCTTAAAATTGCTCCTAAAAATGCAGCTTTATATATTGGTTTTTCCCCATAGGAACCATTTTTGTCCAACCTCCATTGTCCAACCCTGGAGTATACCCAATGTGGCCCCTAATTGTCATAGAATTTTGAGATTATTTTGGGGGTCAAAGTCGCTATTCCAATAGAGGCGATCTGACTTTGATGTAAGAAATCATGTTATGATAACCCTTGTTTCAGAGAGCCGGTACTTCAGCCGAGAGGACTACTGCGTGCTGTACAGCAGCGACAAAGGCACTGTAGACCCTAAGAGGTCCAGGTCACTGTCAGAATGCCAGATGTACTGTCAACTCCGTGACACCTGCGTCAAGTCCATCTTCTTGTGGCGGTTCGAGTGCTGCGTGTACTATGAGACCGAGGAGGACTATGACCACGCCTGCTCCAGCATCAAGGTCAAGAGCCTCGCCGACAGCTCAGGCTGTGAGAGTAAGCATTAGAAAGTTTTTTCCCCCTTTTTCTAAAAAAATGAACCACATTCATACAGTAGCCGTCACTAGCATCAACAGCTTGCGTCCAGGCACCCTAGCAGCGCAATTATGTGACGGACGCATCTTAGCTGGAACGCAAGGTATATTCCACGATGCGTTGCACTTGCATTCATGACACGCAAGTACGAACGCAAATACTTGCGTTCAGATACCAACATATTCTAAGCCAAAGAGTATTGTTACTGCTATTTCAATACTTTGGAACATTTTATAGATTCTGAGCTGGAGGTGTGATGTTATAATAACATTGCAGCAACGTTCTGTGTTTGTTCTTGTTACGTTCTTTTGATGACTCCCAATTACGTCACTGCAACCTACTGCTGTGACGTTGCAATGTGACGTTATCATAATGTTCGGGTTATGTTCTTCAACCTAAACAGAATTTTCTTATAACATTCTGTTTTGGTTTTGTCCTAACCTCACCAAAAAACAATGTTATAATATAGTTCTAACGTTTCAACCTCACTGTCAATAACATAATTGTTATGTGCCAAAACTGATGGTATGGTTGCAGAACGTTCCTGTTACGTCACAAGCTGGCTGGGTTTGACGTTGACCAATTATTCTTTTTACAAACAAGTTTGAAACAATTTGTAAACTGTATCATGCTCTCTGACCAGGTCGTCACTTTGAGGGCCAGGACAGCCTCCGGTCGAACCTGAAGATCACCCCTCCCCCCCAGCGGACCACCACCACGCCGACCCCGGCCCCCGCCCCTGACGACGACCAGGCCATGACAACGGTCGCCATGACAACGGCCGAAGCCACCACCGAGGGGCAGAAGGAGGAGGAGGCCCCAGGTAAGGGAATAAAGGGGGACCTGTTGAATGCAATCTGTAAGCAGAGTAACCATTCAAGGGATCAAGGGATAATAAGCAAAGGTCTGTGTTTCGCTATGCTTTGATTATAGCTTTATTATTAGCACATTAAGTGAGTTGATAACTATTGGTTGCCTTTGCCATGAATTATAATCAAGAAATCAAGGTTTTGATGCAATTTTCGTAGAAATTTAATCTTTATCTTATGGCTTTGTGTATTTCATCTTTTTATTTGCATATTGTCCCAAGCAGGCCTGCGATCCTTGCAGGTAACATAAGCTTCATGTGATAAAATATCTCTATGGCAGCTTTATGCCCTAAACTTTTTGAAAAAATGTGCCATGATTCATATGCTCTGTTAATGTAGATTTTATCATCGTTTCACGCACCCCTGGTCGTAAGACTTCGTCCGCTGCTTATAAGAATGACTTCCCTATTCATGAGACTAGTTCCCCTGTATTAAAGACTTTTTTTCTCTGTTTATATAAGACTGTCTCCCTTTTAAATAAGACTGTCTCCCCTGTAAATATAAGACTGGCTCCCAGGTTTATAAGACTATCTCCCCTGTTTATAGGATTGAATCCCCTTTTTATAAGACTGTCTCTAAGGCTCATGACTTTCTTCCGCAGTCCCCGAGGGGTGCGAGGAGGTGGTGGTGTCGGGTGTGGACCCCTACTGGACCGACCTCCAGGCCAAACTGCAGAACGAGACTGCCGGCTACTCCTGTCACCAGCTGTGTCGGGGCCCCGCACCCCCTGATAACGCCTGGGTGAAGGCAGAAGAGGTATGGCACTAAAAGCAATGATCCACGTTGCGATTTTGGGCCGATCGATTTTCTTCTCATGCATTTTTCACATATCTAGAATCAATTTTCCTGATGACAATACATTTTTTCTGATATGTATTATTCTAAACTCTTTGGAAAAGTGTATGTTGTATAAGAAAAATGATTATTCAATGAACCAATTTTCAAAATCGGTTCAAAATCGGCCCAAAATTACAACGTGGAGCATGGCCTTAAGGGAATTTCATGAAATGACGTGAATGAAGGTCCCTTTTTTGGACTGATAGTGAAAGTGAAAGTGCAATGTGCCAAACCTAATCAGATCATATATGTTAGAGGCCAATGATTAGAATAGATGGCTTGTTATGTATTTTCAATTATATCACTGTTATGATGGAAATGGAAAACATATAGCACTCACTAATGTGTGAAACATCCGTTTTTGTTGATCAATAAAAATAGAAAATATAATTGTAAATACATATTATGTGTTTTCTTTAATTCTATTTTTGAAGCATGTTATGTTATGTTATGTCTCAAAATGTAAAATCAATCACTAGTACTGTTTAGAATTTCCTTATGCAGTTATGCATAATGTTAGTTGTTACGCTGGACAAACACCGATAGTTTTATCCAGATTGTCAGTTATTATAACAAAGACTGTTCTGATTTCATCTCCCCACCTTCAGACCAAACCCACGTGCACCTCCCTGTCGGACTACGACTCCTCCGTGTGTGCCTCCTTCCTCAACAACCTCGTCCGGAGATGGAAACCCCATGGCGACCAGCAGCTGACCTTGACCTTGTGTCAGAGTGAGGCTCCCGCTGACGTCACTACGGAGAGCAGCGTCACAGGTGAGATGGAACTGAAGTCACAAGACAAAGGTTTCCGTTTTCGCAGATACATGTATTACTCCTAAAGATTCTCAGGGACTAGTCTACTATTACAACTTCTCCAGAAACGGCCTATCCGTTTTTCTCAAGTTGTTCCCTCATTAATATGGTGTTGATAAAACTTACATACAACAAAACAATATCACTTGATATAACAAAATATGTATCAATGGAAGTAAATAACAGCATTCTTAAGGCCGTATTCCACATACCGAAAGTGCATTGCCGATAGTCTGCCAATACAATGTGATGTGTTTTCGGTGGCCTTGTGGATAATATTCAAGAACATGGGAATGGGTGCAGAAATCAGTGGAAGACCATTACATCCCACTAGTTCAAGGGCCGATATAAGGGCCGACGCTGTAACAATTGCTGAGTGGGTATCGCCCGTTACTTATTTGTTAAAGGTGATCAGGGGCAACTCTCCTCAATAAGAGCAGCATGGCCATGGTAGTGGGAGGAACACCATTTTGACAAAACGTCCCGTGCATGGCTCACATCAAAGTATTTCATTTCTCCTAAACCAGGTTCGACTGAAGCTGGGGTAACCGGAAGTACAGTCACAGGAGCCACAGAGTCTGACGTCACCACAGCCGACGTTACCAGCTCTGACGTCACCAGCTCTGACGTCACCAGCTCTGACGTCACCAGCTCCGAGGTCACCGGCGATGACGTCACGGGAGCCACAGAAGCCTCGGAAACTACAGAAAGTGACGTCACAGGGGCGACTGAGGCACCAGGGGCTACGGATAGTACCGTCACAGGCGGTGACGTCACAGGTGATGACGTCACAGGCGGTGACGTCACAAGTGCCGCCGTCACAGGCGATGACGTCACAGGGGTGGCAGAGGCGACAACAGGGCCCGACATGACAACTGCTTAGAACCATATAGTGTAAATAGTTTATGTTTAATTGAGATATATCAATATTGCAAGATCGGTATACTAGTTTTTAATGTTTTTGTAAATCTAAAAGATACATGTAGGCCTATATTCCAAGTCATTAACATATAGGCTTAATTTAACAGAAAGTGTGCACTCTTATGGTTGGGGATAAAGGGACAGAGACATTAACCGATAGTCGGTGCACTTGTCAGATGATTATAATTCCGTTAGTTATCCATTGGATATGTATGTTAATCCCTCTTAAGGTTATTCTACAAATTTACTGGAGTTAGAATTCCACTTGAATAAAGGACTTGTAAAACACTTAATTTGTCGTTCATCCTAGTTGTCTGTGCCCAAGCAATAATATGACGCTACTATAATGTTGCAGCAACACTCGCTTAGTTCTGCTTTGGTTCTTGTTACATTATTTTGATGGCACCCAAAATCATCTTTAGAACCTAACCTTGCGACATCACACTAAAACATTCTTGTGACATTCTTGTAACATTCTTTCATGTTATAATAACGTTTTCATAACATAATTTATCAGTAAGGTCTTAACTTCACAACAATATAATGTTACTATTACATTCTTATACCATTACGTTGGCGGCTGCTAACCAAATCATATCATGAACCAGCTTCATCATTGTACGACTGTTATATGAAACTTACGCCTATATAGTCTCTTTATCATCGTTAATCAAACTATGAACTATACTCATTCTTTCACTGAACGGCTAAAAAAACGGAAAAAAAATGGCAGTGTTTCCATTTGTGGAGAAAACATGTGACATACACGTTTTTGTGTGAAGTATTTCAAAGGAAGCGGCGTATTTATACCCTATTAGTTGTAGTTTAATTGTTTCCTGGAAACAGGCCCTGACGGACCGGACGTTGGCTGTATCGTCCAGTAGAAAAACAATTGGCGGTTGTGCGACCTTAGGGGCTTTTAAAGTTATAGAAAAATGACACTAAAGGACCAAATACTGGATACATACTAGGAGTTAATAACAGGAATACAATTAACACGGTTTGGTGGCAACCCTGGCTGGCCATTTATACATACATGAGTATCAAATACATCTCTATGGGGTCGATTTTGCCTTTTTCCTTAATAATGGATAGGTAGCCTCTAAGTGAAGTATTTCTAATAAATTAAGTCTACGGCTTTTAATATAACGTTCCATTTACCAAATATGTTTCCGACACCTCCCAAAAAACAAACGTACTTTCTGCCCAAAACTCAATCTCCCTGTACCTCTTATTACTTCCCAGAGAAAATGTAGGTAGTTTTGCATAGCTGTGGTCCTGATCAATAAAATACTAGAAAATCAGTAACAAAGTAGCACAGGGAGCTAAGAAAATTGCTGTTTTCTGACATCTTCAAAGCTGTAGAATAACGCGTATGTCCTGAGTAGCCTAGTTCTGCTGCAAGAGGGAACTGGCATACAGTCTATCTATGTATCTACTGTAATGCTGAAGATTTTTATGATAATCTTTTGCCTCGTTTTGGAAACAACACGGTTAATCATAGGTTTCGTTGACCTTGAACTCACAAGACTCTTAATGGGTGCAAGTGACCATAAGAAGAATAATCAGCAGAGAACCCTCGGTCATTCTTATGTTTAAACACATAGACTTCTTGTTGCCATCAAATCAATC
Organism: Lepidonotus clava; assembly: GCA_936440205.1. NCBI lineage: Eukaryota > Metazoa > Annelida > Polychaeta > Phyllodocida > Polynoidae > Lepidonotus > Lepidonotus clava. Next base: position 48,102,464 of record OW387147.1, read on the forward strand.
CATATAAGCAATTGTGAGATAGATTGGTAGACTGTTTTCACACAACAAGGGTGCAACAACGGTACGCGAGTACATACAGAACAGATAACATATTGCCTGTAATTTGGAACGAGCGTTGGCTATAGTCATTGGGAATAGAAGGATATAGGCTCTAACTTTTCCAAATAATCGAGGTATTTCTGCTGTCTGCAGTTTTTTAAGCACCAGTATTAAGATACAGTATTTTAAGCACCGGCAGGCTAATTTGGATCAGTGAATTTTAAAACAACTTAGAAAATATTAGATGCGTATATGGATACAAATTTATAAAATAATGATGGCTAATTTTTCATCATGTTTAACTACAAATACTGAAAAGATTTATGAAAATTACCATGCTAAAGCCTTAGGTCATGTCGACATATTCCCCAGCATGCATCCTGATCTAGGCTAATTATTAACCTGCAGGTACAACTCAGGAAGTTGACTATCCGTGGTCGGAAGAGTTGATGGACACCAGCCTGTAAGTCTGATATCATCGTATATATAACTCCAGAATGATAATGCACACGTATGGGCGACAGTAAGTTATTCGGGAACCAGAGGTGCTTGCTCATAACATTGGAGGAAACATGAAAATATGCAGGTTGGATGTCTAAGCACTAGGCCCCTACATGTATCGCAAATGACTGAAGATGACTTTGGGCGCCTAGGGAAAAACAGCCATCTATGATAAACAGAAAATAAAATCAATTTAACGTCCATTTGCCAGTAGTTATAACTCATCATTCCATCCAAAACACGATTGAAGACAATTAGGCTAATTCTCCCTACCACGGATAGCAATTTTTTTGGGTTGTACCTGCAGGTTAATCTAGATCAGGTTGCATTCTGGGAAATATGTCGACAAGACCCAAGGCCTTAGCATAGAGATTTTCATAAATCTCTTGATTATCTGTAGTTAAACATACTGAAAAATTTGCAGACTTTTTTTTAGAATTGCTATCGATATACACTTCATATTTTCTAAGTTGTTTGAAAATTTACTCATTATTGGTGAATATATGACAATAATTTGTTTATTTTCTATAGTTTTTCCTGTGTTTTTGTCGACAAAATTAGCCAAATTAGCCTGCAGGTGCTTAAAATACCGTAGATTAGCTATCCGTGGTAGGGAGAATTGTATCACGGTGATTCCCTTAGAGTTATTGGAAAATATTCATCCAAAGTCTCAGATACTTGAGCTCCCATTTTGTTGAAACAGCCAATTGTTCATGTTGATGAATCTATTTGAAAGTAAACAAGTTTCTTTAAGTAGTTTGGTGTATTTTGTGCTTTAGGTTCTTTTCCTTTACAGCTTCAGATTTAATGAGCTGTTTATCGTTTGCGATGCAATGATCCTGGGATTTCCCAAAGGTTCCCTTTGGATTTCGACTAATTGAAGTGGAATATCAAAATTGGAAGCTGTTAACACGAATACTTCTAGAGAGTACAATCAAATGCACATGACACACAGATTCCCCACAATATAACAAAGTTTATTACAGATCAGGCAAAAGTATAAAAGCTATATATTCATGTATATATATAGAGAGAGAGATATATATTTCTGTGTATAAAATGTTGACTTGTATTAGCCCTGTAGAGGTCGAACAATGTGACTCGTTGTAACTGGTAGAGAATGGCTTCACTTCTTACTATGCTCCTTCACTTCCGGTAGACTGAAATTAGATAATTAAATAATGATCGCGTGAAAAATTGATATTGACTTTTTAGAAATTGAGACCACCGTGATATGTAATACTTATAGTCGTTGGACATTTACTTGATAGAAATATAAGATACAGAACGATAGGATCCAATTAGATCGATTATCACCTTCCTACATCATTTTCACACGAGTTGTTCAGGTGTTTTAAATAGGATTATTGACTTAAAAATTATCATCGTTCTCTTCAGAGGTGTGGCAATGGTACATTGATTCGTATATAGCGGTCACTAAAAAAAAGATGTATTATATCATTTACATATAATAATCAAATTAGTAAGTCAATTTTGTTATCAATATCTAGATGATCTCGAAAAGTGTTTTCCTTACACCAATATAATATTATGTCAACTACATATGAAAATCAACTACATGAAAAACCTACTTTGTAAGATCTGGCTATAACTAAACATTTTTTTTATAGTGTTTTCATTTTTCTACGGACTGATCCTGTCTTACTTGAGCCTGTGCCCAGGGTCTACTGATATAGACCGTCGTTCATCTGGAGCAGGGCCTGCACTTCTCCCGGACCCAGGGCGGAGGCAAAGATCCGGATCTGAAAGTAGAGAGGGCCTCTCAATAAGGTGGTCACATAGAGAAGACAGAGTTAAACCACCCACAGGTAATGAATCTACTCAATCCGCCCTCCGGAAAAATGCTATTATAATAATGAAATATCATCACCAAAGAATACTTAGGGATCTTCCATTAAGTATGTTTACATCAAGCGGGAAGGGTCCGAATTTTTTGAACACGTGCGTATGTTCCAGTATGTATCCAATGCGTTAATTTACCTAAAGGGGTGGGGGGTCTGATATTTTTGAAAATGTGCGTACTTAATAAATGGAAGGCCCCTAAGGCCAATACGTTACAGTTGACCAATAAAACAACTCAGTTTATCAATATTAAATCAACAATTTTCTATTCTATTAAGGTACGCGATTTCTTTAAGTTGATATAATATTTTCTTGAGGTTTAAAGTCTGGGTTGTTTGTTATGATATCAATATCATATTATACAGAGTTGTAAATTACATCGTCGATGAGTCCGATGAAGCCCTTGCCGGCCACACAGCCCACTGTCACGGGCTCCCGCCGCACTAAAATACTGTCTGAAAACAGGGATAAAACATAGTTAATTTCACTATTTAAAGGGCAAATTTTGATCTGCTTGACTGGCTGTTTTTTTTAGACCTTTAATAAATATAGAGCACAGACCAAAGTGGTATGAAGCAATTTTTGTAATCTTGGTTTGTGCACGGTCAAGGGCTTTAGCCCGAGACAATGGTGTGTGCAACCTTGCAATTTGGCAATAACAATTGCTGAATGTGCCCGCTGTCTGTATTTGATTTATTCTATATCAAGTACTCTGAGGGAGGTCGAAATTTTAGTAAAATCACAAAAATTGACGTGAATATAGGAATTATTGCCCTCAGTTTGCAATAAAGGTATGATATTAACCTGTTTCGAGGGAGCAGAAAATGGTGAAAGTATAAGGGTTTGAATCCTGATATAAAATGTTAAGGGTTACTTACTCATGTCACTCTGCATGTTGCCGGCCACCTCAACCCCGTCTAGGTAGACCTGTAGGATGGGGAAGATGTTCTGGGCGGGGTCGTACGTCGAGTCGTACGTCATGGCCAGGTGATGCCATTCGTTAGCCTTGGCCACCACATATTTAAAGTCTGGCAGGAACGGCAGTGAGTTGTCTGTGCTGATACCAGCAGTCACCAGATTGCTGGTAATGTTACTGAAATATCACAATAGTTCATACATTTGAATGCACAGTAATTCAAGCAGCAGGCTTTTGGCTTTTGAAAAGTCGTTCTCTCAAATCACGTCTCTCGCATAGTATTACATGTACATTTAAAAGAAAAGATATAATACAAAATTTTCACCATACATGAAATGAGAGAAACTTTTATTGATTGAAAAAATTACTTTCAAATAGTAAAGCATGAAAGAAAACATTTATAGTCCATAGGTGGTTTCATAAATCTGTTTACTTTAATAGACAGGCAGAACGGTGACTTCAGCCTCACTTTGACGAATGTGACAAGATACTCCTTTCTCCACTTTCCTGGGTTAGGTAGCTGGCATCACCAGACTATGGCTTACTGAAATGGTGTCCCACAAACTATTCGCAATTGCCATAGTTCAATAGCCACTGTGTGGGCAAAAGCTGGCCTCCCAATCTGTGTGTCTTATGTTAAAGAAACAGCCTACCTGGTCTGAATGGCCCATGTCAGGGAAACGGCCTACCTGGTCTGAATGGCCCATGTCAGGGAAACAGCCTACCTGGTCTGAATGGCCCATGTCAGGGAAACAGCCTACCTGGTCTGAATGGCCCATGAGGGGGAAACAGCCTACATGGTCTGAATGGCCCATGTCAAGGAAACAGCCTACCTGGTCTGAATGGCCCATGTCAGGGAAACAGCCTACCTGGTCTGAATGGCCCATGTCAAGGAAACAGCCTACCTGGTCTGAATGGCCCATGTCAGGGAAACAGCCTACCTGGTCTGAATGGCCCATGTCAGGGAAACAACCTACATGGTCTGAATGGCCCATGTCAGGGAAACAGCCTACATGGTCTGAATGGCCCATGTCAGTTAAACAGCCTACATGGTGTGAATGGCCCATGTCAGGGAAACAGCCTACCTGGTCTGAATGGCCCCTTTTAGTGTTAGAGAAACAGCCTACCTGGTCTGAATGGCCCATGTGGGGAAAACAGCTGGGTCCACGCTGTTGCCTGTAATGCCTTGCACCTCTGCCACGTCTCTCTCAGCAGCCTTAAACCTGGTAAAGTAAAAGTTGTTGAGATCTTTGTTACATTCATTTAAGTTCATCAATCAGGCAGTAACAGTGAAGAGTGCTGTTGTTTACATTTATAGATTATTGATTGGAAAACTTACTAATGTGTTTATGACTAGGACTGCAGCAGCACATTTAGTATAGAATGATTCAAAATGATATAATAACTATAATTTCAATTTATAGAAATTGACTCTGGTCCCCATTGAGCAAACCAACACCTCGCCGACTAATCTGCAAGTGATAAACTGCCCTAGCGCCAGGTTGGCTGGTGACAAAGACTATTTTTAGGGTGTTTGGCGGCCGACAAACACCCCAAAATATCAGACATGTTTGATTTCAGGGGTGTTTTGTCATTCTGGGCGACTGAATTGAGCTTCTGGGACCGACAAACTACCTTATTCTGCCAACGAAGTCACTCTTGCCAGCCCTGTGGGGACCCAGCTTTAACCATAAGTACCACAATTCTCATCACATCCCACTATTACATATGTGTATTTATTTAACTTCTCATACCTCTTTTATGCCCCTTGAATATCAATGATAATATTGCATATCCCTGTCCAAAGAGACTATACAGAAGGCATGGTAAGTAACACAAGATTTTGATACTATTCATAAAACATGGTGTTTGATTTATGACCACCCTTTTCTGTCTTTCATTATAAATCTTTTGATTGCGAAGAGATTTGTAAACTAAAAAATAGCACCATGAGAATTGTGCCATAATTCAATGAAATTGACAGTGACAACCTAGATATGAGAGCAAGGGAAGTGTAGGGTGGTGGTGTGGTATCCCGAATGTGTGGGGACTGCGATTGGGACTCTTTCGTTTTGACTGGTCAGCTACACATAATCTTGGACCCACCAAGACAAGAACCCTCTCCATAAATTGTAGAGTAGAAACAAGTTAGCCATTTGGGTATGAATCCTAATTAAGTAAAAGATGAGAGGAATATATATTTGATTTGCTACCCATTACAACTTTTACTGGCATGATTGATGAGACATGTTTTTATGCTAGAACCCACCCCCGTGCTTGTGCACAGTTTCCTCAATTTGACCAAGGACCCATTCAGAAAAAGAAAAACAATTGTCCAGGACCTCCCTCTTTCGTCCAGATATCTATATTTTAGTCGTTTAGTGGAAACAACCAGTAATTCACTAATAAAAGATTATGATTCCCAACAATTTGATAAAGATAACAATTCTTTACAATCATTTACAGTCGTCAACCTTTCTAAACTAAAATCGTTTGGTGGAAACCCGCCTTAACCTGTTCGGGATGTGACGGCGCCATACTCACCAGACGGACACAGTAAACAGGGGGGTGAACTCGTTCTTGAGGTTCACGTCTCCCCAGGCCTGAGACGCCATCTGGGGCACCTCGATACACTCATGGCCACTGAACACCATGGAGCAGTTGATGGCCTTCTCCAGGCAGGACATCTGGGGCATCAGGTACCCCAGGGCCGCCTGCCCGTCACGACCTAGCCCTGAGTGGTCAGAGGCGTCCCCGTCCAGCGGCAGGTGCAGCATCAGGGCTACGGGAGAGGGAGGAGGTACATGATAAACAGGGGTAGCAAGTCAAATGTATATAGCCGGGGGAGGGGGGAGCGTAAGTACATATCAGAAAGGGGTAACAAGTGTAATAATTGCAGCTGGAGAGAATTCATGTACATGTTGACAAGGACTAACAAGCCAAACATATACTGAAGTTCGAGTTACGGTAGATCGATAACCACATGGAAGCCTGGGTGTCAAGACTATACTGCTTCACTTCTTCATCTTATGCTGATAGATCTTGGGGCCATCCCATAAAGATTTGGCAATAATTATCACGAGTCAAAGCACAGCCTGGGGTAATTTCCTTAACTACTAGTATTTGATAATTCTTCATTGTTCATCATGTGGTATGATAATAATTTGCCATTGGTCATTGGTCCTTTTTATATTTCACATGAGTTTGAATAACAAACAATTTTTCTCTACAAGTAACTAAGATTATGGCATGTATCTTATCAGCATATATATACACCATTATTATACATCAGTATGTTACATTCTGTTCTAGCTGTAATTCATACTTACAGGCCAAGGCGGATATGCTGAGGCTGCTACATTATTGTACATCAATATGTTATGTCTAGTTTTAGCTATTATTCATACTTACAGGCCAAGGCAGCTATGCTGAGACTGTTACAATTGTCTAACAAGTGTGCCATTATTGTACATCAGTATGTTACATTCAGCATCAGCTATTATTCATACTTACAGGCCAAGGCGGCTACGCTGAGACCGTTATGTTATTGTACATCAGTATGTTACATTCAGTATCAGCTATTATTCGTACTTACAGGCCAAGGCGGCTATGCTGAGACCGTTATGTTATTGTACATCAAAATGTTACGTCCAGTTTTAGATATTATTCATACTTACAGGTTAAGGTGGCTAGACTAAGGCTGTTAAATTATTGTACATCAGTATATTACGTCCGAGTATTAACTATCATTCATACTTAGAGCCCAAGGCGGCTATGCTGAGGCCGTTACATCTGTCTAATCAGTGTACCATTATTGTACACCAGTATGTTATGCCAGTTTCAACTATGATTCATACTTACAGGCCAGGGCGGCTATGCTGAGGCCGTTACATCTGTCCGTGTCACAGAAACAGGTGAGTCCTGTCAGCTGACCGTCCACCACGCACCCCACCTGGTGAGGGGGACTGGAGGCGTGACAGCCACGCTCAAACACTGCAAGACATAAGGTGGAGAATGAGGGTGGAGGCAATTGTGTTATACGTTGAGTTTAGGAGTCGCACTATGGGGCCATCATCTTGGCCTATGACCCCAGTAGGTGATCAAACAACACTCTTCTAACCCAGTTAAATTTGCTTGAGGCCATAACCTTGTAAATGCTGATACATAAAAACAATACTTATTGGCAACAATTTTAATAATTACATACTTACATAAATGCATTCATACACACATGTATGCATAATTATATATATACTTCATATATGCTTATTAAATAAACATACCTATATAAACACATACATACACACAAACATACATCAAAAGACTTTCACTAAAAAAGTTGTATTTAAAAGATACGTATCAAATATCAAAGGCTTTGAGGATCTGCCTCAAATGCAAAACACACTCTGATACAGTCCTTTCTAAAAATGATAATAAAGACCAATTAAAGGTAATGAATAATCTAACCGTCAAGAAGTTAGTGTACACCTAAGACAAGACCAAATATAATGTATTTATGAGCTGTGAAAAGGCAGTCCTGGTCTGTTGGCTCATTAAGAAGCAATAAGTAGTCATCGTCTCTAAGCGCCAGTTGGCAGTAAGTACTAGTGCTGTCTGTCCTCTGCCAAGGAATTGTCATTGTTTATCCATTAACGTTATACTTGACCTGTATATAATATGCGCATATGAAGCTATTGGTGGCTTCGGCATCTTATGAGCTGCATGTCGGACTTTGAAATTAGGAAATCATAATGCCGTCCACATCTTAAGGCTGTATTCCACTATACGATGTTTGGCACAATATTTGTGGAAATCCTGCTGACCTCTAGGGGGGGATGCCAAAGATCTGCAGTCAGTCACGAATTTTGGCAGGTGTCAAACATCGTAAGGTGGAATATACCTTCAAATGCAACAGATCTTTGGCATAAAAAAAAACCTTGAGCAAAAGACAGGAATTCCTACCAAAACTTACCAGTATATTTGTAACTATCGGGAGCACTGCTCACAGTCTTCCATACCTGACATGGACACACTTGCTATCTATGGCCCTAAAACCTCATGATCTTAGGCAGTCTTGTGTGTTTCCTAGTGGAATACAGGCTTACAGTTACATCATGTTGGTAAATTTTAAATGGAATTCTAAGGATTTCTTGCTCATGATTTTTAGGATGCCAAAGATCAGAAGACTTTGCTGGTATATTCCACCTCAAGATGTCAAGATGAGGGACTGCAGATCTTTTGATTTGTTGGCAAACATTGGCAGAATTTCCATAAATATTGTGCCAAACATCATGTAGTGAAATACGGCCTTTAGCTACTGGTGTTGCTGGTATTGCTATTGGTACTATATAAACTTATTTAAATATACACATACATATATGTATGTGTATATATAAATATACATTCTTCATATGGAAGAGCTCTGCCTGTCAAAGAGATAGTCTGAAATAAATAAAACAATTACCAAGCACCATTAATATATGAAAACCTTACCGCTGTAGGTGTTGAAGATCTGCTCGCGGACGAAGCAGACGCCCTGACAGGGGATCTGTGGGGTATGGTGCTTTAGTCACCATTATCAACCACCACTAATATATGAGAAGCTTACCACTGTAGGTGTTGAAGATCTGCTCGCGGACGAAGCACACGCCCTGACAGGGGATCTGCGGGGTGCTGGGGTCCACGTTGGAGCTGTTGTAGCTGATCTGGGACCAGCACTTCAAGGGGGCTGCAAGGGGAAAGGACCCCATCAGTCTACAGGGTATGAGCGCCATTTTGTATATTTTAAAGGCTGTATTCTACATACCGAAAGTGTACTAGCGATTTCCTGCCGATATATACTTTCGGCAGTGCCGATGTACTGTCGGCAGCATGGCAGAAAAAAATGTACCAACATGTTGGTAAATATTTCTTGGTGATTTTGTATCAACAGCGGATATTACACTTTTGGCGGCCGATATTGCCCTTTCGGCAGCCAAAATTGTAGTGAAAGTACTGGCTGCCAGTATGGAGAGGCACAATATTGGCACCCAGCACTTTCAGTTTGTGGAACATGGCCTTTAGATGTTAACAAGAAATCTACGAAAAATCACGTCCCACAAAAAGTTCAATATCTACCATAGGTATATTTGTTATCATGGAATTTAAAGGCCCATACCCACTAGGCTATTTTGTCCAGAGTCGGCCGATTATTGGTGCTAAATTCGGCCAACTCTGCTCTAAGAGGCAGCCGGTTTGATTGCCAATGGAGATCAAACATGCACATTTCAATATATCACACTAACAGGTGACCATAAGAGTCGGCCAATTCTGCCAGTCGCCGGTCGCCAGTCGCCGGTAAAATCGCCTAGGCAACGGACGATGGGAAACGGGCAGAATCGGCCGACTCCTATGATCCCCTGTTAGTATGGTATATTGAAATGTGCATGTTAGATATGAATCGCTGGTAAAATCGGCCGACTCTTAGAGTAACGTCGGCCGATTTTAGCACCAATAATCGGCCGACTCTGGACCAAATCACCTAGTGGGTATGGTGCTTTAGCCTCCAAGAATTTTCATAAATTTTTTTCAATTACTTTCAAATTTCTCCAATCCCAAATGGTCCTAATGTCCTCAAGACACACATTAAAAAGTAATGTCTGGTGAATATATAATATATAATGATTTTATTATGATATTTCACTGAACTTTCATGTCCACGAAATTTCAAAGATGTTCTCTGGGCAGGATTTTCCAGTGTGGCCACGAAAAAAATAGGAAAGCCACCTCTACGATAATTTGTAGATTTGTTTTGGTCGTCCCCCTGCTGTTCTTTCAGATGAAGTAGGAAACATTATAATAATTATTACACATATGACGTTTAACAAAAAGCCGATTCAGGTAGAGGTCTACCTACATGTACACTTCTGCCTCCTGATGTGCACGACGTTCTCGGCGTCGCTCATGGCCACGTCCTCGATGACCTTGTGGAAGTAACACATGTAGAGGGCCAGGTCGAAGTCGACCCCCACGCAGTACCCCCGCTGCAGGCACCAGTTCTTACAGGCCTCCAGGTCCGTGATGTGTTTGAGAAGGACTCCTCCCCGGTGGGACTTGTTCTCGTACTTCCTGAGACCATAAGGACAACCTGAAATGGAAATATCAATGCAATTATCCAAGAATGTTTTATCACCCGCTCTGCCGATGAGCTTTGCGTATTGTGAGCAGTGTGTATTGCCAAGCCGTATGCACCGCTCACTGTAGGCACCTAGTTATCAGTAAGTCTAACATTTTTTTGAATATTTCTTGGGTGATAAAATAAAGAAGGACCTAAGGGGGCGTCCTCTGGTGGCCGTACGACCCATGGAGGTCGTACAAACCTCGGGTTTGCACTCGGTATGTGATGATCCCCTATAGCAGTATAGGTGTACTGCCACCCTTGTACGCCCCCCGCGGTCCTTCTTATTATAGTACCACTGATGATGTAACACGTTAAGTACTGCCAACCTATACTGCCTGTCTATAAATTGCGCAAAGGGCTTTATTTCTATGAAGAAATGTGCATTTGTAGATTAAATGTTTTTCCTTTGTTAATTATTTTACCTTATTGAGTTTGGGCAACAATCACAGGGTGAGCTAACGATCTTAGAAGAGCTATGCAGCTACGAATATTTTGACCTGTGTCTTTGATATGTTTTGATATTTGTGGGTGTGTGTTATGGGGGTAGGGGAACTTTTAGCGCGAAGTCGGAAGGGTGTATTCTCTTTTTGTCGCTCAACTTTTTCTTTTACAATTAAAAGCTCTTTCGACAGTATAGACGAACATAAATAACAGTAAAGAATGACAAAGATATCCCAGGGAAGCATGTGACGTTATTATACTGTTGCACCAACGTTCTGTTTGGTTCTGTATTGGTTCTTGATACATTATTTTGATAGCTCCTAATAAAGTTGCTGCAACGTACTGCTGTGACATTGCACTGCAACATTACTATAACATTCTGGTTATATCCTAACCTCACCCAAAAATAATGTTTTAATAACATTCTGATTTAGTGAGGTTTCGACCTAACCATAAATAACGTAATTGTTACATGCCATCTTAGTAAGTACCAGACTGACTAAAAAAGTATAGTTGCAGAACGTTTCTGTTGTGTCGCAGCTTAGCTGGGATGGGACTTGCTGAATCCACCTACCTGAGTCTGGGATGGTGGTGGTCGTCTCCTGTGGGGTGTGGGGGGTGGTCACTGTGTCGTCTCCGTATGGTTGGTTACCATAGGGGTCTGCGTAACCATCAGCACCCTGCATAAAAAGGCAATTAATCACCTCAGAGCCTACTTCATTTTGAAACCTTGCATATGATTAAAGGATTGATATGCATAGACAGGAAAAAAATTGTTATATATTCATACTTTGTCGAGATAATATACACTGCACAAAAAAAGACCTTTAAGACCTTTAAGTTTCTGTAAATGGGGCCATTGACGTACACGTAAGCTAAAGGTAATGGAAAGGTCACCTTTACAAGACCTTTCCAAAACTTTTTCAGGTTACCTTTAAAAATTCACCAAAGATCTTGCAAAGGTATTGGAAAGGTTACACATCCTAAGTCTTTAATGAACCTCAATGGTCCCATTCACAAAATTAAAGGTCTAAAAGGGTCTATTTTCGTGCAGTAATATAAATATATAATTCAGATGAACGTTGATGAAAGTGAAATGGGCATATCAAAGGGTCTAGCCCTACCTCCTTGGCCTGGGGCTCCTCTGCCCCCCTGCCCCCCGTGGGCTGGGGCCGGCCCCCTGTATCAGTGGCCAGGTCCCCTGGTGTTGGGGTGGTCGAGGACAGCCCGTTAGTGCCCCCAGACCTCACGTCCCGGTGTTTGTAGCCGAACTTGAGGGCGCAGGCCTTCTTCAAGTAGTAGGTGATGCCCGGCACCTGCACCACCGCAGCCGCCTCCCTTAGGGGGGAATAGGTCATGGTGTAGAGAATGTTAATACCTATAGTCATCTTCAACAAAAATACCTCACAAAAAGAAATACTCTGAAAAAAGAAACTTCTTTTCGTATTGAAAATATTAACTGTTAACTGTATCACAGATCACCCTACGTAATAGGTGGAATGTCTTACCTCTCATGATACAAGAAAGAGAAACATTATTTGACTTCAAACAAGCAATCCAGGCTTATATTGTTATTATATAGTCTGCATGTCTGAACTTCATACAAAGCCCTGTTTCATCGGCTGTGGTATATTTGTACTGATTGATTGTAATCGACTCTTTTTCTCATATCATACTCTACCTATGGGGAATATCACACGTATGTGAGTATGGCTTAATAAGATTAAAAATAAACAAAAAATACATTTATCACTATTTTACAATGACATGCAATACTTCATATTCACCATTATCTAATTGAATAAACAGTTTACATCAGTTTACATCTCTGCTAATTTGCACACCAATCTAATATGGTTTTAACAGATCTAGTATATGTTTTTGGAAAAGACTTAATTTTTTCTAGGTTCTGAAACACCAATATATAGACACGACACACTTCCATGTTGGCATGTGCGGATATAGCATCTATTACCAACTAAAGACAAAAGGAGCTCAGCTATTTGTCAAGAGTCTGAGACCTAACTTTAAACAAAAAGGGCTCACTTGTTGGGCAAGCGTATGAGGCCTGAAGGCCATGGTCCACGATGCGACAAAACACCTACCGATTTTCTTTTCATGAATTTTTCACTTATTTGGAATTATATTTTTTCTATAATATAATTTTTACTGCTATAGATTATTCAAAACTCTTAAAAAAATATCACCATTTTATAAAAAAAAACTGCTATTCAACAAACCGATTTTCAGAATCGGCCAAAAATCGCATGTGGATCATTGCCTTAATTAAATAAAGACCCAAATGACTCACCTGTAAGGCAGGTGTATGAGACACCTCATAGCTCACCTGCAGGTTTATAAGACTGATTAACTGTAGACAAAATGAACTCACCTGTTGGGCAGGTGTATGAGGCACTGTCCATCACTGCCCCTGAAGGAGAAGGCGAGGCAGTGCACCGTCTTCAGGCAGTAGTCTTCACACTCGGTCAGGGTGGCTAACTCCTTCATCACCTTACCACCCGCCTGGTACGAGTCGGCCTTCGCCTCGAACCGCTCTCCGCACTCTGACATGATAAACCAGTATACATATGTACATATTGTAAGTTATACCAAAGCCCTGTCTTATGTCAAGCATTGTTGAATTCTATTCATGTGGCATAAGGCCATATTCCACTACCTGAGCTTTGGCTCAGGATAAGCAAAACCTTTCACAATATTTGACATAAAAAGCTAAACATCGCCAGGCACTCCCGCTTTTTGGGTGCATACAAAATATCTTGAGGTGGAATATACCTTCCAAGGCTCCCGATCTTTGGCATCTCAAAAATTGGGAGCCACAGATTTCCTACCAATTGTTACCAACATGTTTGGAACTATTGGGAGCTAATGTTTGGTCCTGATATTTGTCATTTTTACTGTTTCCTAGTGAAAACAGGCTTCATATTCTTTTTCCATTCCAAGGAGTAGTTTTTTAACAAGGTTTCCTCAACTACCAGTAACACAAGAAATTATGTAAAATTAGAATACACTCATAAAACAAGAACAACCCCCATTATATATGTAAGACTACCATCTTACCAATCATTGATTGTAATAATAATTTTAGAAACTTGTGGACAGAAGATAAACTACATAAATTGCAAAGTCAGCAAAATAGTGAATTAAGAATAATCTATTTTATGTCATAATAATAGAATTGGCCCTAACCTCTACATTAAAGCAGGGCTGTCTAAGGAAAGAACGATTATGAATCTTCTACTTCTTATGTTTAAAAGATCAAGGGAAATAGAATACTGAGATAGGAGGCCTCTGAGGACTAGGCAATTTGCTAAGATAAAAATGATTCCGACCAATCCTATACTATCAATAGCTTTTAAAGCACCAACTTACTTAGATTCTGTGCATTGGAATAAATCAACCCTGGGTACACAGAGGCCTGACACAATAGCAGAGTTCAAGAATAAAATGCATTCCAGGTAAATTGGATTGACTGCAACCCCTGCACTTTGATAAAGATGTGTTCTACATAGAGTCAAGTAACCTAATACTGGCTTAATATATATTTTAGGAATAGTTATATTTATTAACATTGCGTAGATGTATCTTTTTCTGTACTATGTTATAAAAACTGATTGAGTATTGTGTGTTTATCAAATTCAACTACTGTTGTATATAAGTGTATTTTTAAGTGCAAAGGTATAACGACCGGATCTATAGTTATCTTATCAAGATGGTTGTCTTATAAGGGTGTCAGTGAGACTAAGTAATTAAGATCACTGTGACCCACTACCACTGAAAAATTCAATGATAGCTGCATGTATCTGTTTGACTCGTATGTGGCTCTTGTCATGTATATAGGGCGGTCATTCTCTCAAGTAATACCACAAGTTATTTTGTTACAAACCAAAATTACCATCAATAGCATCTCTAGTTGTGCAACATGAAAGGGGTATTAATAGGATGTGCAACTGGTGAAGGTAATTTGCATATAGATGTGATAGACGTTGAATAATATTGAGGTAAGGAAGGTAATCGGTTTTAATTAGCATTACTTAATTAGATTTGGCTAATAAAGACCCACAATGAGCTGTACTTCCGGCTCGCATGGACTGACTTGCTAATAGCAGACCCTATAACCATGACATGTTTGGTACAGACAGTAGAAGCGATAAAAAAAACATGAGTGTATTACACACATGCACCGGGTCAGGATCGTCCTTCTACAATATGCCTTTGATAATATATTTCACACTAGCGTATATTACTATTGCGTATTGTATCAATAAGTTAGCTGCATACTACATTCAATGTAGGTACCTTTGGTCAGCCTACATTTATACCCATTTAATGATCTTATTATAATAAATTATATTAAAACGACATTTTACAACAAAACATTGTATGCTGAATAGTCCATAATATCGGGTTTTGTATGATCTGGGATAAAATTACACTAGACTTACAACATCTGGAAACACAAACAACTTTTAAACACAGGATTAAATCTATGGATTTGACACTGTTGGATTGGAAACCCAACTTTTGAGTTTTATAAGGTTGTTTTGCAGTCAAAATTAATGGACTTGGAACGGCCTTCCATTCCTTGTTAATTTTACTGTTATGTATAAGAACAAAACTGTGAAACATACATCAATCATCATAAGTCATTTTATTGTATAACAAAATAATTTGTTACTAACCAACCTACTGTCTGAAAAGCGTTCTTTGAACGAGATGGTTTTGCTCAATAAAAAAAAATAAAAAAAATCGGAAAACCGGGGCAACCCCAAACATTATTGCCAACACTTTAAAGAAATAGAGAAAGCTAGACTTAATATTGCAACAGGTCCCCTTCATTTTGAGATCATGTCTTTATAATGACCGATGAACCATATACAGTGGCAATCAATCTGCATGCAAATTCGACCATCAGCCCGTTCCATCAGCCTTGACAAAATTCTGGATCTGCCAAATATAAAAACTTACCAAAAGGTACCTATAGACACTCCACTGCATAGTATATTTTGCACATAAACAGGTCTACCTGACACTTCATAGCCCTATCATACCCTACCCTGTATTTCTTTACTCATAATCGATTGATAAGGCCATATTATGCTATGCGTCGGGTCAAATTCGCAATGGGTCGCATTGCCCAACACGAGGGACTCGCATTATTTTACCAACATGTTTGTTTCCTCATTGCCGGGTGAACACCTTTCCAGTCTTCTTGCACATAAACCGGTCCCCCTGACAATCCATAGCCCTATCATACCCTACCCTGTATTACTCTACTTACCGTCATATGATACCTCGTCGCCTATACACATACAAGGAGCGAACACCTCTCCAGGCTTCTGACACTCCATAGCCTTATCATACCCTACCCTGTATTACTTTACTTACCGTCATATGATACCTCGTCGCCTTTACACATACAAGGAGCGAACACCTCTCCAGGCTTCTGACACTCCATAGCCTTATCATACCCTACCCTGTATTACTTTACTTACCGTCATATGATACCTCGTCGCCTATACACATACAAGGAGCGAACACCTCTCCAGGCTTCTGACACTCCATAGCCTTATCATACCCTACCCTGTATTACTTTACTTACCGTCATATGATACCTCGTCGCCTTTACACATACAAGGAGCGAACACCTCTCCAGGCTTCTGACACTCCATAGCCTTATCATACCCTACCCTGTATTACTTTACTTACCGTCATATGATACCTCGTCGCCTATACACATACAAGGGGCGAACACTTTGCCGGGCTTCTTGCACATAAACCGGTCCCCCTGGCACTCCATAGCCATAGCGTACCCGACTCGGTAACAGAAGAAGAACTTTTGTGCTGAGGACTTCTTCCATAGGTAGTCTCCACTTTTCTTGCATTCTGAAATGGGATTGTGAAAAAAGTTTATTTTTACAAGCTACCTGTTCATAGTGAGAGGAGGATAATGTTTCAGATTTTAGAAAATAATACAAGGTTTACTGGAAATGGTGCCCAGTATGAGCCTTAGTGCATGATAATGTGTCACTATGACAGGTAGGGTGAAGTTGAGACCATCTTCCTAAACAGTTTGGCAGTTTGACGATAGTATTCGCCAATAAATATCAGACCCATGCATAAACACACAGACATACAGACACACACAGACACACAGACACACAGACACACACAGACACACACAGACACATACAGACATACACAGATATACACAGACACACATAGACAAACACAGACACACACAGACACACAAACACACAAGCACGTACAGCAACACACGCAGACACACAAACACACACACAGACTCACAAATACAGACATACACAGACACACACAGACACACACAGACACACATAGCACACATAGACACACAAATACTGACATACAGACACACACAGACACACAGACACACACAGACATACGCCGCCCAAAATCGTTCATGTGCACGTGATTTATACATATTGATGCACATTGATATATTGATATACATTGGTGTTACACATAAACACACACACACACACACACACACACACACACACACACACACACACACACACACATACATATATATATATATATATAATTATCAATTCCTAAAATTTCAAAAGTTTCAGTAAATGTGAACAGTTGTGAGATATAACACCATTGAATCACGTAATCAGGCCATCAGCTTTTCATATACGTGTATAATTATGTCGTTCATTGAGAACCATTATAAATAGGAGTGTCGCGAGGACGTGTCCCATGTACATGTTAAATAAAAACATATATCAAACAAGTTCAGAGAGAACGTCATTTGAAATGTCAAATAAAAAGCAACGTATTGAATGTTATATTTCACGCCCATCCCGACCCGCCACATACTATGACTGATGGGCCACGTCAAAACACGCTTTACATGACTAAGTGTGTCCTCGGAATATGTAAAAGATAGATTCAGGTTGCATGACTAGATGCATGTACGGTGACACCAAAACTTATAGTGAATAACATTTTGACTGCCGTATGCAGAAAGGTGTGTGCGACGGGAGCCTTTCATCGACGTTCCACAACAAGAGAGGATTAGACTCGGATGCCAGCGCCGGTCAAAGTGTATACGAGAATTATAAGATTACTTTTCAGAGAAGAATATTGATTTGATTATACAATTTTGTTGAATATATGCTGCAAATATTGGTTAGAAATCGGGGACTGATATTTGTTTTTTCGAGTGGTACCATAAGGGAGGCGGCTGCGGTGGTGCAGGTGCCTGGCATCTACCTCGATGTTATTGTTACGGCACTTTTTATTTAGCCATAAATGATAATTATGTGTTACGTTGTGAACAATAATGTTGTCACATGACATAAAAGACAAAATATTTCTGAATGAATTACAAAGTTGTGAAAAGATGAAAGGGAAAGGGCCAATTGATTGGCCCTTCCTGGGACAGTCCTCCTCCTTTACTCCATCCCATTAATGCAATAATAGGGAGTTTTAGCAACCAAGAGGCATCTCGATTCGTTGACGAAGCAACCACCTATTTATTGATAAAATGGGAAAAGAAGTGTTTATCTACTATAATAATTTTGATATGAGTCATAACAGCAGAATCAAAAGATACGTTGCGTTTGCGTTACAAGATATGCGTTGGAGTTGCTAAAACTCCCTATTATGAATGTTAGGCCCCATCAGGGAAAACTGGGAAAAATATAATTATCAGAGCCTACTCCGCTATAGCAGTATAGTAGGCACTGCCAGAGGCAATGTAGCTACATCCTGCAAGCGTGTGGACGATGCATTCAATCAAAAACGTATGGCTATGTAAAATGAGTTTCACTTTACGTATTGAAATTAGACAGTGTTATTCTTTTATATTTACAACTCCTGCCATTAAAATGATTTACATGTGAGCAATCTGTCATCCACAGTGTAACCTCCAAATGACATTGACCTCCGTGACATTGTACCCATCTAATTGAGTGCATTATACTGAATACTTCATTCGTCCGTACACGAGGAATACATTACCAGAAGTTGCCGTTTTTATTCATACAGACAGCAGGAAGAGGGCAATCTAACGGTATAACACGTGGGCTCATGAATAGTCTCCTAATACTGAATGCAGAAATGACCTTGTTGAATAATACATTGTGACCCAGGGGACAATGTTCTTTACAGATCATAGGAATAGGCCCACAACTTCTATAAAAATCTACACTGCCCTTATCATAACTCGATGCATATGTTTCAATTACAGGATATAGGTTATTATAATGTGTTTGGTCACGAACATCCCATGTTAAAGTAGTGTATGCTGCGTGAGTCGTAAACTGGCCACCAGGGGCGGGCCTGTCTGGGCTGTTTGGACACTGTTAACGTGCCGTTATACCTTTAATGACCTCAGGCCCTTTAAGTTTAACTTGCACTACTAACTCTGTGCCACGTACCGCTGGGCTGGGCCTAAAGTTAGTACTCTAACATGTGGAAGTAGTATACTTGTTTCATAAAGTCATAACTTTAAAATGTAGAATTATGAACTAGTCTTGCTTAGTTGTTACTTTTGAAATATGGATTTATAAACTTATTTCGCATATAAATATATATAATATAATACATAAATATAGGCCCCCTATATATGTCTATATGAGTCTTTCTAGACTTGCTCGTATATGTGTGGAAATTCAGTTTGATCCTATCCCTGACCATAGTTAATAATTGGGTAAGGTGTGTCACACTATATAGAATAAGGCAGGCCATAGGCTATCATATTACACTGATATTGAAATTAAGTTTTTCACTTACCGTCCATTTTCTGAGCTGAGACTTTTAAGACAAAGAGAAGGCATATTAAAAATCCAGCGTGCATCCTGCTTGCCCCTAGGCCTCCCATGTTGGTACAGGTCTATCTTCCACCCTAAGCCAGTACCAGTACTGTATCCTGTCAGCCAGCAGACCCTAACACCACCCGGCCAGCCTCCAACCTTCAGGTGCGCCACATCCCCGGTCTGCGGCCCGGTAACGTGGATCTGAAAGCGTCATGACGTCGTCGACGTGACGTCACGGCGTCCGTGACTCGGTCTGTAGGTGGCGCTACGGTCAGGGGGATGGATTCAGGCCACGACCGCCGGGGGGCGCTGGGCTGGGGGCCACCTCCCGGCCACCTACAGGTATGTCAGGTCAGGCCGGAGTGCCTGGGGGCTAGTTTAGGCCGCCATCTTGTTCATAATGGCCGCTGGGCCAGCATAGGTATGACTTGTACTGGTGGCGGCGCCTAGTGTCATCCAGGGGAGTTACATGGCTGTGGAATCCTCCACACCTATGCACAACGCCCCTGTGGTTAATACTAGGGAGTGTAAATGTGTATTACGCCCATACCCAACGCCTAGACAGTGCCCCTATATCGGTGTAAGTGTGTGCTAGGGCAAGGCAGAACAAGGGAACGCGAGGTGGGAGGATGTGTGTCATTGTGACTGTATTTGTATAAGTTAGGCTATGTTCTGCAAACTATCTATGGGCGTTTTATGATAAGAACACTTAAGGGGAGTAAAGCTTGGGCCTATTCCAAAACTGAAATGATTAATCTTATAAGGCCAAGGGCTTCTTTTGAGCTCAATATGCATCTGGAGGTGCATGGTTTTGGTCTACCTTACCCACTTTAGTCACATAAAAAAAATTCTTTTTCTTATTTTCAAGCCAAGGGTTATCAGTTTTGTTTGCATAAGCATGCAAACATCATAATTTATCTTCTGTTGCGACGATGATATTCTCTAGAGAGAGGAAATAGTACAGTTGCCAGTTGGTTTGTTCAGCCTTTCTTGAGACGTGCACAGAGCTAAATAGCTGCTCTTGAAGCATTATGGGACATCCCTCTAGTGATTGGATGGATCAAAGCAGTGTTCTATAACCAGTAATATAGCCATAGCCGGTTCGTATACGTTGTATTCTGGGACTATAGCTGTATAGGCTGATAGTACAGACTACACCCAGATCAGTATCTACGATTGTCCAATAGGATGACCATTTGTCCAACAGTAAGACCATGTATTTATGTGATATTAGTAATAAAACTGTTTCAAACAACCCCCCCCCCTCCCCTCCGCCAAAAACAAAACAAAACAAAAACACACACAAAAAAACAACAAAACAAAACGATACTCAGCATGCAGCCAGGTGGTGCTGCTGCCTTTGAAAACAGGTAGGCTTAATGCAATATCCATCCACGCCTCCCCCTTCTTTTAGACTGAGACATTCTCATCAGGGTGAATCTGAGGGTGGCTACAAATAACTATTTATTGCATATTAGGATTCCAACCCTCATACCTTTATCATTGCATTGCTCTCACAGCTGCGGGTGAATAACAAGAATTATATTGCCTGGTGGGCAGTAACGCCTGTATGTGCATGCTAATAGAAATTGTTATGTTTTTACTAAAACCTTTGAAACATTCTTAGTATAACTAAGCACACACCTGTCTTCAGCTAGACCCCTCACCAGTTTGTGTAAACTGGGACAATAACAACTACTTTGTGCCCTCTTGGTCTGTGCTTCTATATAATGCCCCTCATATGTAAACAGGTACCAGATCTGTTATGATGGATTCCAATAGCAGTAGAATTGTAAATTAGGCACAAAACATACCCAAGGAAACCAAACCCAGTTAGTCTAATTTTAATAAGCCCTATCCACCCATGATAGTTTAGCCCATTGAACTAGCTCTTCATTATGTCACAGCCTTTCCCCAGACTCGATTACTCATACTCCATCTCACCCCATCTCATACTTCTTCACCTTTTTATTCCTTCTACATACTTCCTTTTTAACACCAATTAACTTACCTCAGGGTTAAAATCAAAGTCTGTCTATCAAAAACAAACATTGTAGATTTGTTCTATTTACGTTTTATTGTTAATTTAGTTTTAAATTACCGTACAAACATGAAAGGCCTGAGACTGGCAATAAATGGAAGACCGGCTAGTATTAAACTGCCGAAGTGTTGTATGTGCTTTTGAAAAATAAGAAAATAAGAAGAAAAAAAAAAATCATGATCCAGGGTACCAGAGGAATTTACAGCAGGTCCCACTTGACCCTCGGTCTAAGGGTAATTAACCCAGGAAGACAAAGGCATTTCTCAGACCATGACCTGACTTTATGATTATGCCTATGTACTCAGCATGTCTTTAGCAAGAATAATATCTTTATTGAAAAGAAGACGAATAGATGTGACCCTACAAATGGCACTAAAATCAAAATCAAAAGACCTTTAACAAACAACCAAACAATACTGAACAATCTATTTTACCGAGCATATTCGATCTGGGACAGGTTGTCAGCAGAAATACAACATTTGGAACCAATAAACAATTTTAAGACAAAAGTGAAAAAAACCCTGATATGAACCTACATGTATATGATAAAACATAAAGAATGATGAATGACCTCCCATAGAATGATATCATTGTTCACCAAAGGCAAATATATGGATTACTGGCAATATCAAGTAAGAATTTATCAGGCAGAGGAAAAATCCTTCCTCCCACAGAATGATAAATATCGAACAGGAAAATGGTTGACTATGATGATAACATATACATGTCTTACTAACACAACTATCTTTAAATTGTTGATGTATACGAGATAGTTCGAATTAATGATAATCAAAAAGCTTGTAGAGTTGGAAAGGTAAAAGGGGGGTGGCTAAAAATGGTCGAGTCTCTACCTTTGGGGCTGACCAACCGGCACTGGTGCACCACTAGTGGCAATACTTTAACCATTAACTGATTAAGGATAGAGAGTGGTGATAAACGGGCATTTCAGTAAAATTGCAACTGTTTTGCCAATATTGCTAACTGGTTGATGTATTATACATCAAATGAAAGGGCATATCTTTCTCTATCTAATGGTATAGATAGACTTTTAATGAAATGGGGATTAGAAAAAAATTATATGAAAAAGTGAATTTTTTTCACTTTTATTTTTTGAATGTTGATATCTTCATCAACAGCTTCTCTGGAATTCTGAGACTTTATGGGAAATGCAAAAACATTACTGTGGAGGGAACAGTGTCTCAGATTTTTGTTTTAGGGCCTACTTTTTATTTTATTGAAAAAAACAGGTAACTTTTTAATAATTTTTTTCACATTTATTTTCAATATTTTCTTAAAATCTAACTAGGACCTATATCAAAAATCTGAGACACAGTTCCCTGCATGAGAATGTCTTAAATATATATTGAAAGTGTCCAATAAGTACCTTCAGTATCAAGTCAGATATCAACCTTCAAAAAATAAAAGTCTAAAATCAAATTTCTGTTTTTATCGTTCATTTACTCAGTCAATTTTCAATGAACAATCTAATTTCATATAACTTCATGTAGAGGACATATTCAAGTGTAGATATGATAAATATTAAGCAGATATTTCAAAAATTGAATCACTTATAATTCAAAGATGCAGCTGCTGCAAAACACGCCAAAATCACCACTCTCTATCCTTAACTGTCAGTCCCGGGCCCGGGCAGTGAGTCAGCTTCCACCTGCCCCAGGCCTCTGCAGAACCCTGGTCAGACCCAGTTCTGGTGGTCAGTGTGCTGGAGTGTTTCCAGGTTAAGTTTGATCCGATCCCCCTCCCCCGCCTGAGGTATGAGGGCTGAGGGATGGGTCAGAGACAAACTAAAAGGTTTCAGACAGTACCAACTTTGCTTACACACTGTTTCCCAAAGCAATTCTACTTTTCACGTCGATAACAATTCTAGTTTACAATAGATAAGCATAGTTTACATTTGGAATACTAGTTCTCAGGGAGAGATTTAGAAGGGAGTGCTTGAGACGCTTGCCCCTCCTAATTTCTGCCAAATTTAGACTTTTGTAATATATAATTCTGGCCGGCAAACGGGCGCCTAAATTGGACACAAGGCGCCCCTCCCTTTTTTTAAAAATCTCTGGATCCATGCTTAGTTCTAAACATTGCGAGGAATTTTATGATTATTTGTAACGTTTAGAACAGATATCATGGTGGCTGTAAATTCTCAGGTCTCATAACACTGAATGCTACATTTGTTACTTTCAATTGCCAAAAAAATAAAGAAAATTGACAATCATTGTAAAATTTATGTAATTTGTATCCCCCACATATAGGCCCGCTATTTCCTAATTGTCTACACGCTATTGACCACGTGGCTTGACTAGATTCAGGCTTGAATTCGTCTCAATACATCCTCGCAATGGTAATATAACAAGCGTCCATATGTATTTATGTAGTCATATTATATTATAATCCTGGTCATCTTGGTTCTGCTTCTTTTTTTAAACATGTTTCTTTAAGATTTTCAGGAAAAACGGATGACATTACTTATCATAAATTGCAGGACCCATGTGCAGGGTGTTTGTGAAATACTTAGCTAAATGGCAGTGTTCCAAAATGACAGCGAGTTTACTCAACGTGGGTTTTGCAGTTCAGGGTTGGAAACAATGATAGAAACGGGAGATATTTGTCAGAACTATTGGCAGCACATGCATTGAATGAGGACAGGGTGGAGACAACAATAAGTGATGCTTTATGAAGGGGATACCTGCCACTGTTATACAATGATGGCGCCAACCTCACCCATTGGACAGTGTCCAGCACTCACTCATCACACTATATTAGCCTCCATCAACAACTCATTGCATTATACTAGCCTTTAAACGGGTAACCTCACCTTATATTCGTCTCCATCATTAATACATTCATCGGTGGATACAGGATTTTCGAGAGTGGGGGGGGGGGGGAGCATAAAGGCTAATACTAAAACTGTGTAGACTCGGACACACACGCCGGGCATCTTCCCCTCTATTAGTAGTTTAGGTGTCCACCAAAAGGGGAGTCGGGACCCCTAGGACCCCCCTGGATCTTTTTCCGGTGTATGCAAATACGTGTCATCTTAGAAAGTAACAAACTACCTAAAACAAGAATGGTTGCAGAACATTTCTGTTACATTGCAAGTTGCCTGGGTTGATATGTTTATTTTAGACTGGCAATGAAACCAAACGTATCAATTTCTTCAAGATGGCTGGTGTACATATGTCGTATAGGATCTTACCTATATATATATATATATATATATATATATATATATATGTATACATGAATGTATTTAACTGTCATGGACTGAGAACTTGGATTGTATTGTCCTTCGAACTGTTTAATATTGTACTTGTTATGCCATACAATTTATTGCTAAACAACCTTATGTTACGTAAATCAAAAAATTCATCACCCTCATCATCATCTCATCAATCATACCATCATTATACTATTATTTAAACATACCTTAATATTTCCCTTGTACTGGAAGATCTCGATGCTGTATTCAGAAGTATCTTTTCTAATAAAAAATAAAATAAAATAAAAACAACACTGGTCAGAACGTTGCTACCACTACACTGACCAAGGGGGCTGGGGGAGATGCCAATGCAGGGGGTCCTTTCACCCCCCCCCCCTCATTTTGGTGGACACCTAAACTGGAAGAAATCCTGGAATTGCCACCATAGTGAGTACACCTATAGATCTGGAACACAAGATACCACTCAAAAACTTAACCATTTCTTGTCACTTTCTGATATTGCGTCTTTCCAGTGTTCTTTTAAGCTTAACAAACGACAACTATAATGGCAAACACAAAGTCTACTGCCAATATGTGTTCTGTTGATGTGCAACACTTCATTTGCAATGAGACATAATATCAAGCCCATTCTCTAAAGATGTGTTGTTACACCCTTGTTTGTGAAGACGCACCTAAAGCTCATGAGGTTCACTTCACCCCCGTCTCTGATACATGCATCATTCAGCACTCATCTGACTTTACTGATTCCACTCAACTGGTGGTATGAAATATGCAGTCCTATTTATTGAGACATCCTCACGTGTACCTGTCTTTTGATCTCTTGTCCTTCATTGAGTATCAGGTTGTTGAATTATTCATCTATCTTTCTACTTGGTTGGGGCCTGATTGCATGAACACACAAGCTCCTTGACCACATCCTAAATGGAGTCTTCAGTGTAGAGGTAAACTCTGTATACCTCACGTCGATAACAAGTTGATCGTCGATGTTATCGCCCGCATGACAAGGTAGTCAGTGCATATTAAGGTAGTTTGTAAAGTTGCACCGTACTTACCGCTCCTAAATTTCTATTTTTTCAACATATTTTAGTTATTGTTTGGGTAATGAAATCTAGAAGCATCGATCCTCCTTGCGTCATACGGCCACCCTTTGACATCTTCAATTGTATTAGTACCAAAAGTAAGGTTTATATCTAAAGTGATAAAAAAATTACAAATAAACACATTTGATCTTTTACAATGTAATCTTTAGTATGAATGGAACATATGAGAACGGTTGTAATATGATAAAGCTTTAATATACATGTGTTATTATATACAACAGTTCCCCATACACTCTATGATATCTACTGATATGCGTTCCAAATGTAATCCTGCATAGTGAATGCTGAACGTTTGCCTCAAAGTTATTCCACACATTTTTACCTTTATAAGATAGACATTCTTTAATAACATGAATGTATTTAAATATTTCTTTATGAAATACTGTGAAAACCTTGGTTAGACGTAGTACGAAAAAACAAATTCTATGTGAATAAGTAAAACATTCTGTTTGGTTTCAAACTTGATGGTATGATAAGACACAATGCGGGCATATGGGTGAGGAATTTGAAAAGGAAATATATAGGATTTGACAAATATTCAATTATGGATGTGTTGTAGCCTTTCACAGAAGAACTGGTTGACGATAACCTCTGGGAATGCATTCAATCACAAAGTCATAACTATTAAACGAATAGATACGGTATGGAATAAATAGACAGACAGAACATGATGTAAACAGCCTTACCTCTCACAAAAGTATAACCGTTTATCAAAAGTGATTAATAATGAACTTAATGGAGAGCCTGCACTAGTACTCTTTATTTCCTGATCCTTAGGATGATTGCGTTAACAAAAGGACCGACTTGCCCTTTGTTGCTCAATCAATATGGATTCAAAATACATGTCGACACATGTATGTGTGTGTGTTATAAAGGGGACCGCGGGGGAAGCTAAAAGAGAATAGAAAATAACTGTTTGCTCGCACTGAAAAAATAAGAAATAACAACACCCTGAAAGGTTCAGAATAGTTAACATTTGTGAACTAAGGCTCAGGATTCAGAACAACTCTGCCAGTATACACCGCCCCTTCTTTTTTTCCTATTTCCATTGGCTTCAAATGCTTATATCTACCATAAGTGGGATTTGGCCGTATTACTGATCATTCAGTTGGTTGTCCTGTAGATGGAGAAATAATGCCCGCAAGTTAGCCTAAACACAAATATTAACACACACACACACACACACACACACACACACACACACACACACACACACACACACATACATACATACACACACACATATATACACACACGTATTTTTTTCTTTCTCTGCAATTCTATTGATGGGCTGCAATAGATAGATAAATTGTTATTCCTTTAATGTGCGATTGCCTGTGAAATGCTCTTAACGACTTCCTCACCTTTCTACACAGGTACCACGTCCTAGCCTCACACTATGTGATCATTCGTGTAGTCTTCTAAAGCGCTTTACCATAACTGGATTATTTATTTAGATACACTTAGAGAAACCTTTATTAAGTTGTCGTCCCCTGCTGAAGTATTAATGGACTAACTGATAATTTTGGTAACCCCTCCCCTCTCCCCAAGGGGTCTTCGGGGTGGGAGCCTGAAGGATAGACGTCGGGCCTGTCATGCTATATAAATAATGGGGAATTCTATGCCAGTAAACAAAAAGTCTTTTTTACTAAAAGTAGTAATATATAATTGAAATAAACTGTATCAAACCCAACTCCGGTAGATGGTCTTAGGGTTGTTTTTATTATATGATAAAAGTAGTAATGTACTTACTGAAAAGAAGATAACAAGGAGCAGATCGTTTGACCATACTATGAAGCGTAGCGGCAAAGTTATACAGTAATTATGTGTATGCTAACCAATGCATAGCTGTGCACCTGAAAAAGGGTAGTTGTGTATTATTGTGGAATGATTATTAATGCGGTAGCACCAGTATCACAAAAAGGTAGAAAGACCCTAATTGAAGTGGCTTTTCCTTGTTTACACAGAACTCATGCGATAGCTCCTTTACAGGCCCACGCCCTGTGCACAACATTCAGCATATTACATCATGGCATTTTAAAGTCCTCCAAATACGCAGCTCCTCTCAGCCTATCTATCAGAGCACCTATCGTTAACAGATCACGCACCCTGTGAACAAACTTAAAGGGGCTGTACCCGGCCTTGGAGACGGAGACATCATCATACTCGGCTGACAGCCGGTGAGGGGCTCACAAGGCGACCAGGGGCCGAGCAGCTCACGTCGGGCCTAGGCTGGGACAGGTCACTTCGGCCCGCAACGACGAGAGCCCTGAGCAGCTCACGTCGGGCCAATGAGGGCCTCACAGGACACCAACAACGCCGGACTCGAACTGAGCTAAGTGTTCTGTCTATTTTATTATGAGATAATTTTATTACGTGAATGCACGCTGTTTAAGTACTTAGCCTTTATACTGACCCCCTTTTAAAAAATCCTAAATCCGCCCCTGGTATGCGTGTTTTCGCACATGTCCGAGAGAGTTTGTGTGTGCATGTGCATGTGCGTGTGCAAGCTTGCATGCATGTGACCGTGTGTATGCATGTATGTATGTATGTATGTATGTATGTATGTATGTATGTGTATGTGTATGTGTGTGTGTGCGTGTGTGTGTGTGTGTGCGTGTGTGTGCGTGCGTGCGTGCGTGCGTGTGTGAGTGTGTGAGTGTTTGAAAGCATTTGTGCACGAATCGTCAGATCCCAACTGTTAATGTAACATGATGCTTTTTCTATGTAAGATCTCCCTGTAGGTTTCAAGGTGTCGAACCTACCCGAACCAGGCTCCTGAAGAAGTCATTCATAGAACCAATTGACGTCATATAAGAGGAATGAACTTTTATCAATCCATAATTATGTCAACAAAGAACACCTTTCATGCTTCTTTGGCCACCTTAAACAAGGTAAAGATAACTTCATGATAATGATATTTGTGAACTTGCTGGCATTGATGCCTTGGTGTAATTTTCTGCAGATTCAAAAATGGTATATCAGGATGATTAAAGGATAGGGGAATGACGCAGTTTGGTCCGATAATTAGAAAAGGTGTTCTTTGGATATGGTAATTGTTTTATTAGTTATCAAAATGGAAGTGCCGATCTTTGACGAGACTTACATAGTTCAAACGTGGCGATGGAAATATTTAATGCAATGCAAATTCTTTACTTAAGTCAGTGCAGAATAAGTTGCATGATATATTTTATTTTTTCGGATAATTTCAAATATTCAAATAAATAAACGGTTATACACCCATCTATTTTATGAAAGAGTGTTTTAGATTCAAGACATTGTTACACGCAGACGTTTCTTTTAGAATTCAAAGTTAGATTTAAAAGGTTATTATCCGGGTTGTTACTGACCTGATAAATGATATTCACTCTGCATCAAGTGGTGCCCCCTGGTTGTACCTAAGCCTACTAAATGAAGCAGAGCGTGATCGCCATCTGGTATAAGGTGTCATCTAGTTTATACCCTCTACCTTTATAGATATATACATGCATACTATATATATATATATATATATATATATAATATATATATATATATATGTCTTTGGCTTCACAAGCAACTGCCACCTACATTAAATTTTGATCAATAATTTTACAATTCTGATTATCTTGGCTCATGAATGCCAACCCACTATCTAATGATTCTGGATCTTCTCTTCAAAATTAGATATTTACAAATTGTTATATATGTGAAGGATAATCAGTGGCGTACCCCTCAGATTTGCCCAAATTTTGATAATGGTCAGTAACGTATCCAGGGTGGGTTCCGAGGTGTCTGGAACCCCCTCAGATTTCTCAACGTTTATATGATTAAATGAAGATATAGGGGATTTTTATCAAAATAACCAGCTGAAACCCCCTCAGTTTTGCATGGAACCCTTTCAGATTTACCTGGAACCCGTTCAGAATTTAGGACTGGGTACTACCCTGATGGCACTACCCTTATGGTGCATTCGTAAAAGGAAAGTTGTAGGAACACCTCCATTTGCCTTGAACACAGAAGACTGTAGTCTGGTTACGCCCTGTCAAGGCACGTTGAGTTCCGTATAGGGTACATAAGGGTAACAATAACATATATATACATGGGTTATATCAGCAAATGTTAAAACTTGGTATTCCTAGATTAAAGTATAACCCAAGAATTTATTGAGGAGATGAATCCTTATTGTGTACTTTCTAGAAGGAAGTTCCGCTGTGTATGAGTGGGGTTCTTGTAATGGATGGAAGGTAAATATGTACAGGCATAGTAGGGAGATTGTGAATGTTGTAAATGTGCCTTGGTTCCCTAAAATAATGAACCATTCCCATAACATATTATAGTAGGAATAATCTGAAATAACATAAATACCCGAAATATGATGAATATTAGTTTTCTAACACAAGGGTACGTGCTCGATACTTATTAAGATAATTAGATACTACATAAAATAGACATGGAGGATAGAGATATGACTTTGTACCATTGTAAAAGAGGCATGATTATCAGTTCCAATAAAACTGGTTCCTCAGCCAGGTGCTGCAGCTGTTGTGTCATTTGTCCAGGCCCACCAACCCATCCTCCCCTGCCCATCTCCACTCATTCACCTCATATCACTCATTATCACTCACACATTTACAGTAAACCTATAAAAATGACCAGTTCGACTCACGCCTACCCGGGTTTGTTTCAGTATCCTGTGAGACCCCGACGGTCGGGAGTTCCAGTTCCAGTACAATCTCCAACATCGCCTTAAATAGGTAAATTACATTCCACCTGTTTTCCCATCAAAAAGTGTCCCCTGTTTTTGAGGTAAAAGCTGTGGCCAAGTTTTTCACTTGTAAAATGAAGATATAGACTCAAGATAATATTTGATGAATCTGCAAGGAAAGTTATCTACATTATTGTCCCTTCAAAATGATATAGTTTGACTTTGCAATTTAAACTCAAGCTTCACAGTGAGCTTTCTAAATACACATGTCATTTTGACAGGGCAAACCCAGGGTACTATGTATAATTGACTGTACCTCTTGAACCAATGCAGATAGAGGTAAGATTCAAAAAGGATATTACACTAGACACTGAATCTGGCTTATAGTGCTGCAGCAGAAGGCTAAAAAGGGGCTTATTTCTGAGACAACCCATGACGAAAAAGTAACAAAGGTTGACATATATCAACATTTTCCTTAGACCCTGGACTTTTCAAAACCACTTGATGCCAATCTGGGCAACTATTACAAATGGAAGGGTCAAAGGTCAAAGGTCAAAGGTCGCCATAAAAAGTGAAAATCTGAAAAATACAGTTTAACGCGTTCCTCAAAATATTTTGAGCATTTTTCAATTGTTTTGTGATATACCTACCTTAAACAGCGGGTCGTCCTCAGCCACAATCACCTGTGACGAAGGCTACGTTACCACCAGAGACACGGACCAAACCCAGCTCGACATCACATGCACAGGGAACAACTGGGGAGACCTCAACTGTGAAAGTAAGAGCATTCTGTTTACATTTAATTTTATGGTAGATAAAATCAAACGATTTACCGGGAGCATCAATATCTTGGATGAAGGGGTAGAGTAGCGAGTCTAAAATAAACATATGATATAAATATATAAATTACTATACAAATTCTTGAATGAAAAACATGGAATAGAATAAAGAAGAAACAAAAATACAGTAACGAAAACTTGAAATCACTTTCAATTTTCTATTTTCTTCCATATTATTGCTTTCGTTGTAGCAGAAATGTCATGAAATTAAACAGCAGTATTAGATGCATGAAAGCTTTTGTGTAAAAATACAGAAATTTGAATTTGAATATGTATATATACATAAATTATATAGACTGCCACTCTAACACTTCATTAACTTGGGGTTGGTACTCCACAGATCTACAGCTTAGCCTGAAAAATAACAATTTGATTGAAGTTACACAGAAGTTATTTGTACAAAACGTGTGAGTAGTATGATGGAGTCGCTGGCGCGCATAGTCAATGCTACTAAGTAGGTCAGTAGGTCACTACGACCGAGTTTAGGTCTAAAATAGGTTCATAGCTTAATAGAGACTTTGAATAATTAGGTCATTACGACCTACTTATAAAAGCTATTTTTGTAATTAGGTCAGAGGTCAGAGGTTAGAAATATTAGAAAACAGGGTCACTGAGAAAACATGTCAGGGGAAGAGCGCGTGGAACGACGTGGAGACCGGAGGCCGTAAGGCCGGAGGTCTGCACGTCGTTCCTCAACGCGCTCTTCCCCTGGCATGCTTTCTCAGGGACCCTATATTCTGGTTACGGCTAAAATATTACATATGTTCTGATATTTTATTGCAAAGGGGGCGGTGCGGGCATTCCATGGGAGGGCTGTTTTAGGAATGAGGTGGAGACCGGAGGCACAGCCGGAGGTCTCCACCTCATTTCTAAAACAAACCCTCCCATGGGCTGCGCGCACCGCCCCCTTTGCAATTTTATCACTTATACTATTACTATTCGATTCGATTATATCTACTTTATGTGTATGTATTCATTTAATATGATTTTGATAAAGTTTCGTCTTCATATTCATTAAATAATATTCGTATAGAAACTGAATATAGAGTTTTCGTGTTTATATTGATTAAATAATATGCGTATAGAAAACACAACATATAAAATTCGTTTATAAGTTTTATTCATTAGAAACATATATAGAAACATATTTACAGTGTCACAGATACATGGTGTAATCTTTTATTTACATTGAAACTGTTCACAAAGTGAAAAATATATAATACAAAATCATTTACACTGTTGGCATAAGAAAACATTGTTTCCGTTGCCTGGTAATAAACAAATTAAACAATGAGAACAGTTTCGGGCAAGTGTCCTTATCTTCGGCTGTTTCAGTTTCTCTTTGTTCCATGTGTGAGTGTATACATATGTGTGATGAGGATTTCTGACGGATTTAGCAATGGTATGGTGAAAGAGAGACTGTGCTTTGAAAAAGTTACAGTCTACTTCAGTCGCCAACACATTGTGACCGAAAACAGGATTCATTTGCACCTGGTATGAAAAGAAATTTTCGATGGCCTGAATGTAAATTGATTTCAGCTCACAGTGTAGTTGTATACATGTAAAACAGAACAAAGGACCAACAAAAGTGACATCGGAATCACGGATTCGACATTTACAAAAGGCCTGTGAAACGGCTGTCACTTTATGTTGCTCAATGAAAACCATAAGTGACTTTACACTGTTGACGGTGTATCTGGTAGTAACTCTGAAACATGAGTCTTGATGATGTTGATACACCGCCAAACAGTAGTCCTTGTGGTTATCGCCGTTGATAAGCTGGCTCGTTGCGAAACTATACCCGTCCCACATAGCTTCTGTAAAAGTGGAACAGGATCGCGTCGTACCAGTGGTGTGGTCTACAGTACTAACATGGTGTGGTTTCAGATAAAAGTCGCTGTACTGTGCGGGGATAATCTCCCAAAAGAAATATCCACTACATCCGCAAAGTACAGCCACTTTATCATTTTTGGGTATAAGTTGAAAATTAATGTCTGCTGATGGATAGTTAGAGTCGAGAGGACTATCCGGAGATTCAGGTCGTGACTCAGCAATATTGAGAAATGATAAATCGAGACCCCAACTAAGTGTGGTCTCGTTATCATTTGTTGATGAATCATTGCTTGCCAAATCGATTAGAAAATCCGAATAGCTGCTGTCGCTCATATTGAAGCTGTAATATAATACTGGAAACTATGGCTACACTAAGCAACTAGATGAATAAAATATGGGTAGCCAGTTATTTTTGTAGTATTTACTATTTAGTATGTACTAAGAAAATAACTGGTAGTGGGTAGACACCTTAAATTTCTCTGTGATTCGCTGAGATTTTCGCTGCCGGGAGTTCTACCCTAGATAAAGCCATGCATAAAGCCATGCATTTTTTTGTTTTCTCTGAGATATTGTATAATTTTTTATTTTTTTTTAATATTTTTCTAATTTTTAAAGTTTTTTTTCATTTTCTTAGACAAATATTTATATTTCAAGCATTTTTTTCTGTCTCTATGTGAGATTTTGTATAATTTATTTTTACTTTTATTATAATTTTAAAGTTTTTTTCTTTTTAAACAATTATTTCTTTTTTTTATTTCAACTTTTGAATATTTTTTTTAATTTCAACTTTTGATAAATGATATGTACAAGCTTAATTTTCTTTTTCTTTTTATATTTTTTATATTTTTTTGTTGGAGTATTTCCTTCATAAATGATATATTTTGTAGTTATAAGTCTGTTATTTTTTCAGAATTAAAGAATATTTACAACATGATTGCCGAATTCCTAGATATCTAAGGGTATCGTGCTCACTCCGTCTTCACAAGTTTTTCTTTTTATATATTGATAACTTAAGCCTGTCTTTTTCTGTTTGTATGTTATTATATGATGATCTACAACTTTGAAACCAGTGTTAACGGCGTCCATCGTGATTTGTGTTTCGAGTACGGTGTTAAAAGATTCCATGTCAAGTATGTTTTGTTTCTGTATGACACCTTTACAGCTAGTTTTCTTTTCTTTTCCATGACCGATATAACATTTTGAATTTAGTGAAGTCATTTCATCTCCTTCCCATTCAATTTTGAATAGTCCTGGGGTCCGTTTATCATATTTTTCTCTTTCTTTACAACATGGTTGTGGAAACCATGATAAATTATTTGTTTTTGCTATTATATATTGTTCCCTGTGATGTTCATTATCACAAGATTCTGATGGTAACCATAAGTGGCGTTCTCTATAATAGGCTTCTCTTTTTTCTGGAATTATTAATTCATCTAAAGTCTGTGCGCTGAGGGCGAAATACAGACTATCTGTATCCATTTCACAGAGTTCAAAGTCAGATTCTTCGATGTACTTTGATAAGAAGTCGTAGTAAAATTGTAACATTTTCAGTTTTGCGTATTGATATACCATGAAACCTATTTGAACTGGAAGGTCGTATGTTATTGACGTAGGGAGTGATGAGACTTCACATGTATCTTCACACAAGTCTTGGACATCTTGTACTGTCCAGTGAAGAGCTATTCTAGCGGCTTTTTCTGGTGTCATATATCGAGTGTTTGTGAAGTTTTGTTTGTTACAAATCGTTTTTCCATATGAACTGTTTCCTAGGAGTTTGTAGAGGTCAGAGAGAATTTTACAGTCAGGGTTTTTGTC
The DNA here is from genome assembly GCA_936440205.1 of Lepidonotus clava. Taxonomy (NCBI): domain Eukaryota; kingdom Metazoa; phylum Annelida; class Polychaeta; order Phyllodocida; family Polynoidae; genus Lepidonotus; species Lepidonotus clava. The sequence continues at coordinate 48,137,758 of OW387147.1, forward strand.
GCCCTTTCTTCGTGCCTCTGTTACTTGATCAACAAATGAGAGAAACGATTTCTGTGGTATGTATTCAACTAGTAAGTGAACTTTTGTTACGATTAAGCCTTTTTCTAAATACCATTTAAGTAGTGGTGAACCTAATAAAATATTTTTTGCAAAATAACTTCCGATTAATTGACGTTGTGGCCTTTTGACTCTATCGTTCTTTAATAGATGTTGTTTCATGTGTTCTCCTACATCATCTCTTGACACCATTGTATTTTTGAAAATGGGCGTCATTTCTTCAAATTTGAATTTAAGGTGCTCAGGTGTGTGTATGTCCACCGATACTAGTCCAAAAATAGTCCCATTTTTTACACCGTTTATTATATCTATTTCAGAAAGGATATTGTGTGTGTTTGGAATCGGTATGCTCCACAGTGATTTACATGCTATAACACTGTTGTTGTTATTCTTGTCTTTGTTCCAGTCACATTCGTATTTCTCAATGACAGTATAACCTATTAGTTCTAGATACAGTGTTGTTTTAAGAGTTTGTCGACATCTTTCTGACATTAGTTTACGACCTTTATCAGTAGAGAGAGTGTTTTTATTCATGTGACACGCGTGCCCATGCCAGTAGCAACCATGAAATTGATACACGGTTTTTGTATCTGGAACCAGGCCGTCCACTCGAACTCTTTTTGTACCCACACTAACTTCCCCATGGTTATAAGCATGTAGTATTTTAACTTTGTCTGTAATCTCTCGAAACCGCAACCATTCTGTTGCAGCGCGACTGACTTTTTGAGATTGTTCAGGTTTGTAATTGTTACTACTTCTGCGGACTACAAAGTACCCCGTACAGTGTTCTTCACCCATACATTTGAGGTAAAGACTGTTTGCATCTACTCCTATGATATGACGGCACACTTTACTTAATGGTCCGAATGATCTGCCCCGTATTCGTGTCACTCCTGCTTTTTGATGTCTATGAAATATAATCGATGGACCACCTACCAAATTGCTTCTAATTAATTTGTGTACATCTTTGTCTGCCTCTGAGAATATAATGTAAGGAAGGCTGTTTGATGATGTGTTATCAAATAGAAATTTTAGTGTAAGGCCTGGAAGAGTCAGACCATCTTTGAACATATCTATTCCTCTTTCACTGAAAAATTTCATGTGTTGGTTTATAGCTTTGACAAAAGGTTCTACATCTTTGTTATTGTAATATATTAGATAATCTCTGAAAGTTGTCATTCCATTATCTTTCCACACTTTCTTACACTTGGCATAGTCTTCCGCTGATATAGAAGTACCCGTAAGTGAACTATAGAAAGCTGAGCGAGGTGGAAGTTTTAAGTTCCCTAGTTTTCTAGTTGATGTCATCCACTCATATGGAAAGAACCCTTTACTTTCATCTTGTAGGAAAGCTTCTAAATAGCTAGCATACGAGTATCCGGGAGCTAGATAATTTAACATGTCTAAATAAACACAGTTCTCTGTGTAGACAGCTATGTATTGATTACTCCTTTTTATGGTTTTCATCTCAGCTGTTTGCTTCTTTGCATAGAAGGAATGGAAATCTCGCTTTATTAGATTTAAGTCGTAGCGACCCGAATTGAAACCTATGACAGGTACTCTGTAAATATAGTTCATAAGACGAATTTTGATTTTATCTATTCTGTGCGAAGTTTTATTACTACTCTTTTTTCCTATACTCTTCATTAGTGATTTAGGCACTTTTTTCCTTCGGCAATCTCGTTTTTCTTATACTTTTCAAGCTTTTTTATTATGTCAGAGAAACATGTTTCTACAACAGCTCCTATTTTTTCAGCTAACTTTTGTATGTAATCCAGAGTGTCGTGAACTATTTCATCATTTTCTCCATCACTTTTTCTTATGAAACAAACTGGTTTTTCCCACTCTGGAAAGTCACTTGCTACACTAGATGAAAGCGGTACATGATGTGATTCGACTACTGTATTAGTTGTCTGAACATCACCTTTTGTTTTGTGAGAAAAATAACTTTCGAAATCATACACAATTTTGTATGGATATATTCGAAGTTCAGATGGTACTTTTATACCTAGCTCCTCCAGTCTATCAAATACAGATGGTTTGTTTTTGTAAATACCACCTTTGTAGATGAATTTAACTTGCGTACAGTCGCTTTTAATGTTAGTGTGTCGCTTAAGATTATACTCTGTTTCAAAGAGTCTTCTACACTTACGACACATGTGGAACTGTGAATATTTATTTAGATCGTTTACTAGACTGAAGTGATGGTCGTATAGATTTAGTGTCATAACTTTAGACTCATCCTCAACACTCATTAAATTTCCCTTTATACATTTTAATGTACAAGGTGTCCCCCTTTTAAATTTCTTTTTCTTGGAAGTAGTACTCTTCTTAGGAATGAGTGAAAAGACTCTTATCATAATGTTGTATTTGGTTTCTATCTGGGTCAATGCCTTAATTGAAATGCCTCTGAATGATACTTTAGTTTCATCAGGAAAACATTCTTGAAGTAGTCTTTCACAGTGGGATGTGTTTTTGAAAAGAAAATATGACAGACACCTAAAAAAACACAGGTAGTCTTTGTACACCCGTTTGCTCTTTGGATTACGATGAAAATGTTGTAAACCCCGTCTACGTAGGAAATTCGGAATTGTATCCAATCTTCCTATTAGACCATCCTCTCTACCTTGAACCCTTACTATGTAAATGTTTGCGTTTACATTACCCACTAGTCTCCAACTTGTGTCAGCTCTATTGACACTCCATTCTTTATCGCGTAAAAAACTTATTACATCTTGCAAGTCAGAATCATTTTTAATATGTCTGTAATTGCTTTGCTGTTCGTGCTCTAACCAAAATAAAGAGGAGTTATTCACTGAAGGATGGTAATACATAACTTCTCGATCTTCTGTATAAATCTTTTCTTCAGCAGTTTCTGTTGTTCCTCCATTAAGTCTTTCAAGTAATGCACCTAAAGATATAGCTAGTCTATATTCGAAAACTTGGTTCTGATGTATTTTGTTAATAGCCTCTATTATCTCTTCAACTGCTTCTTTCATGTTCAGAGTTGAGAGTCTGACATTGAAAATTGATTGAACACTTCCTAGGAGAACTAAACCGTTTGCTATTGACTTAAAGTTTTTAACATAAGTGTCGTGATACCACCAATAACTACCTATAGTTGATGGCATTACTGTTGTTTCTATATCATACTGTTCTCTTACGCATGTAGGTGAAGAACAGATCACCTTTCCAGAATGTAAAGAAAAATTGCGAGGACGACGTGGCACGTTACACATCGGACAATTTATATTCTGATTCATTTTCTTATTTTTCGACTTAATAACTATATAAATATACACTTATGTTCTAGCTAGTTATTTAAAAAGCTGACTAAATATTTTTGTTTGAAGCTAACTATGTGCTACACTAACTATGCGCTAGGTGAATATATAAAGCTGACTAAATACTTTCTTTGAAGCTAGCTAATATAATATCTACAGCATGATTAAATGTTTTCTGTGTATATAAGTATATAGGCAACCACACCACACCATGTATAGTTACTGATATGTTTTAAGACCACACCTACCTGCCCTTGGTGATTACATCATGTTTCTGTGATCTATTCGGACTGCTTTAAGTCATTCAGGATCTTTGGTCCCAGCGTGCTGACCAAGTCGAAGAACAGTGCGGATGGCACGGTGTGTCCCTGGTCTTTCGGAGGTGCGTCGTGCACCCCGCCCGAGTTGACCCGTTTCTCCAGCTGCTCCACGTAGTAGCGGGACCCGATATGGATCTTGGCCTTCCCCTGGTAGGTGGTCACGATGACCCAGATGTTGTGCGTCTTGTTGACCTCCTGGACGTAAGGCTTAATAGTCGGGATGCCCTGTTCTGCTTCACCTGAGGCCCGTTCGTACTGCTGGATGATCGTTCTTGCGGCGTCGAGAAGGTTCTGGAAACCTGTCTTACTCAAGTTGATCCGGCGTTCGTAGGCTCGCTGAGGGTACTGAATTATGGCGACCTGAAAAATATAAGCATAATTTTGTTTTGAGTTATATGTATAAATTTGGGGCTCTCTCTCTCTCTCATTCTATTTCTATTTAAACTATTATGTATTCTTTACTTCTATTTCACATTAAATAATTACAATGAAAGTTAACTATAAACGAAGTACATGTTACCTGAAATAAAAATAATGATTCTATAATTTAAAATCGTACTTACCCCTACAGGATCAGGTGGCCCATACACATGGATGCAGGTGTTCTTGAAGGCGTCACTGTTGAGGAAATACACCTTCTTAGCTTGCGTGATGTAACCGTCCTTGTACTCGACGTCCAATTCCAGTGGCCAGAACAATCCGGTCAGGTCCAATATAGGCGAGAGAGGGGCGGCTTTACTCTGCTGTGCCTCTAGCTCCTTCAAGACCGCATCAGCATACTGCTGCGCTAGTGCAACGTCCAGTGGAACTACTTTACCTTTCTTTGCACGAGGTTTCCGTTCACCAGCAGGCTTCCATTTTCTCGGCGGTGCCTTTTTCTTGTCTGTTGGTTCTCCCTCCGACTCTTCTTCGATGGTGATCGGTACCGAAAGAGCTTCGCCGTCTTTCGGTGGTGGCACGTTTTCTTTGTTGGAGTCGTCTTGGAGGGTAGCGGCGGCGGCGGCAGCGGCGGCGGTGGTGGCGATTGTGGCAGTGACAGCGTCAGTCAAAGATGCAGGTGGCTCGGGATTCCACAGATCAGAAATATCGTTGTATAGACTGGCATCAACAGCGTTGACGGTGATGGACGTACCTTCGCCTACATCTGTAATATAGCCAGATTGAGTGTCCATGGACGAATCTGTCGCATAACCCCCAACTGCAACAGGAACGTAACCGGCGTCTTCTCTCGATGGAAACACTCGGTATTGATCAAAGTATTCATCAATGACCGAATTTCCAGGAGGGGGCTGCTTCGGAAGTCCCTCCTGAGCGGAGGAAGATGTTGAGGTCTTTCCACGAGCAGTCAAACTTCTACGTCCCATCATGAGAGTGTTGAGAAGACTCCAGCCCATGAGTCTTTTATACAAAAGTTTACTATCAACGTCGATTAAACGTAGGACGGTTTTTCCATTTTCACAAAGTTTTTCATGAGCGTCGTCCGTTATTTTATTCGTATTTTGTTTTGTTACCGATAAGCAGATATCACTGAGTACATGGTTCCATTAGTGACGCGACGCGAGAGTCTGACACGTGCACTCCATAACAAAATATTCAAAATTTACATGTATCAGTTTCATTGGAGATACGTATTGTGGTCGTTAACAAAAATGATAATATACGCTCTCAGAGACCCTCTGAGATTCATTTCTAGACTTGTCACCAATCGCACCAGTCTCATCATGTACATGAACGCACAACCCTCGGTTCAGCACCGTGTACCGCTGGCACCGCTCATTGGAAGACCATCTCATTTTCGAAATGCGCTGGTCAACGTGCCTTTTGCGCGAGCATCAGGTATCTGTGGAGAGCATCATTGGGTGAAATACATCTGTCCGAGAGATGGAATGTATCAAATTGAGGGTGAAATTCATCCAAACATTTTATTTCAAAATTGCAAACTTCTGAAAAACATTCGGCTAACCCAACAATCTCATCTAACGCTCAAAGATATGATAACCAAGAAACCTTGTGTTGTCGGTTTACCGACAACACAAGGTATCTTGAGCCACATTTTTGCGCGACACTCTGTCAAGGAAACAGTGCAGAGACGTTTTTGGCGTAAATCAGAAGCAGATCCTGATGGAAAACCCTCTATATTTCTGCACGCTGATATTGTTATTCCCCTTATCAACGCAACCATCCAATATCCTGACAAAATAGTGAACACCCTTGACAACAACAAATTCTTCTATGAAAAAGAGTTCGATACAGAAATCGGACATGGTCAGGAGGGTTGTGACCATATTGTGAGGGTTGTCGGAAGGAATGGTAAAGAATCAAGTCTCGTGACGGCTTATTCTATTCCTAGATTTACTCCTACTCCTACTATCGAATATTAAAAAGAAAACAAAGATCCTCTTATGCTCCTCCAGACTATTCGGTTTTCTACCAAAAGGTAGAAAACCACCCTTCAACCAATCTCTTTTATTTTCACACTTATAACGTAAAGACGTCCGTTTATTTACTATACAGATCTATAAATCATGCCATTATTTATGTTGCCATTGAAACAAAACGTTTATGTAGTGATGAATTAGACGCTGGTTAGGTTTATCTCCTGCGACATACGAGCTGATAATAAAGTTGATACTATCAAGCTTGTAACTCTAACCACACGTTAACGGTTATAACCACTTAATCAAAATAAAAACACAAACGCCTCAAACGGCGTTCAACGCTTTTCTTGAAAAGAGAAAAGGGGGTGCATAAAGCTCACCCCTTTTCTCTTTTCAAGAAAACAAAATGCGCGCCGCTCCGCTCGCGGGTGATCCGCGTGGCGGGCGCGGTTCGGCGGTCGGTGCATTTTGGGTGGGAGGGTGCGTTTTGCACCCGACATCCAGGGGCTGTCCCATAACAAAGACTGATCAAATAAAAAACAAAACGTATGGAGAGCGTTTATGGTTCGGTTTCATTAATTTGTTATTCTTTTGTTTTGTGAAAGAGAAAAACCCATGTTATCACAGTTTACACTTTTAATTTGGTATTCTTTTGTTTCGTTCCGCATAAAAGATTGTTATGATGCCATCTCTTTTAATTTGACGTTATTTTATTTTGATCCTCATAAAATGTTGTTATGACCACATCTCTTTTCATTTGTCATTATTTTATTTCGTTACAGGAAAAACACCCTTATGTTATAGAAACCAAACAAAAAGGATTGTTTTTTCATTAAAGTGTCATTCAGTACATTAACCTTCGACCGGGTAAGACGTGTTATAACTTAAATAGAAAAAAAATGGAAAGTGTAAAGGAAATCGCATTTGACCCAAGACTACAAGGACCTTTCACATGTCTTATCGCTGGACCTTCAGGATGTGGTAAAACACAATTAGTGTTTGAAATTATAGAAAAGGCGAAAACTGTAATAAACCCACCAGTCGATGAGATTATATATTGCTATGGACAATGGCAAGACGTTTTCAAGAAGTATCAGGGAAAAGTGAAATTCAACGAAGGTCTACTTTCAAGAGAAGAACTTTTACATAAGAAAAAGGATTTATCTCAACATTCTCTACTTATAATAGATGATCTGTTAGATAAAGAAGATGCACCTCTTATAAGAGATCTATTCATAAAAGGTTCTCACCATAGAAATATGAGTGTTATATTCATAACTCAAAATTTATTTCTGCCTAATAAGGATTTCAGAACACTTAGTTTGAATTCTCATTACATGATAATTTTCAAAAATCCAAGAGATATGAGTCAAATTCACGCTTTATCACGTCAAGTGTTTCCAACTCATCCACGTTTTCTTACCAACGTATATAACGAAGAAACATCGGCGAGACACTCATATCTAGTGCTAGACTTCAAGCAGACTACACCCAATACACTAAGGGTGCGTAACAGCGTGACTACACCTCTCAAGACAACTGTATTCATTCCTACTACACGGAAACAATGAAGGCTAAACAACTCGCTCTCATAAAGAAACATCTTCCTCTATTGAGACATCTGTCTAAATGCACTGGTAAGGAGTGTAAACATATAATGATGGGAATGTCTAATGAGGTGATAAGGTTGCTAGCGCAAATAGGTGTGAATATTATGAATAAAAACTTGCACATCTCCAATAAACAAGCAGTCGGTCGTCTATCGAGGTACAAGACACAACTCAAGGGTCTTACCAAGCCTTCAACTACAGTAGGACACAAACGTAAGATTCTTGAACAAGAAGGTGGTTTTATTGGTACTCTATTGGGATTAGCTGTTCCACTCATATCCAGTCTTATCGGAGGCCTTACAAGACATCATTAGGAGAAAATGACAAGCTATAAACGAATGCTGCTCGTTCATCCAGATGTGTTGCAAAGTTCTAACAAAGTGGAAATGGAGAGTTCAACTGTTTCTGGCAAAGTTGATTCTCCACCTCCTGCCAAAGAAAGTGACAGGGATTCCTTTTTCGAAAGGTCAATGGTAAAAGAAAAACTTGAACCTACAGCGCCTACCGTGGAGGTGTTAGCTCGTTTACAAAAAGAAATGAGTCGTGTATTGAACGATCCAACGATGAGCAGAGAGGAGAAACTAGCCACATACAATGATCTCATGAACAGGTCCTCCATCCTTTCCTCTAAAGCTAAAAGTATGTTGTTTTCAACATCGCACCTTTCACGTTCTCCTTCACCATCTCCACCACCTTCTCCGACTATCATGAAACCTAAAAGAGTTTCTACAAAACCGAGAGGACTACTTATGCCGAAGGTACTACCACATAAGATGGAAAAAGCACTAGAAAAAGTTCCGGGTTCTTACCATAACTCTGTGCGTAATCTCTACAAGACCTTGGCCAAATCACGAAAACAGTTCACAAAGGACGGTCGGCTCATTCTAGGAGACACACCTATAGATGAAACACATTTAATGAATCTTCTTTCGAGTGCAGTGCGACCGACTACTAAGAAGCGAGCCAGCTTACCGGGGCAGAAACAATTCGTCCAGATTGTTAAGAAGTTAAATCCGAAAATGAAATATATAAGGAACTACAACATGAAGGGTTCCGACAGTGAAGAGGAACATGAAGAGGTGGAAACACCTAGGCGGAAAGAGAAGTCTCCTCAACAAGAAGGTCACGGCCGAAGTAAGAGACATCGACACTTTACAGTAACACCATTTGTAAAATGGTCTACAAGGCTCTGAAGAAAGATGTGGTTAAACACTTCACTGATCCTAAACAGCCAGCAAGCTTCACAAGTGCATCCAAAATAAAGAAACACTATTTCAAAAACACTGACATAAAGCATATTGAAGATGCACTTGAATCTGTTGATGCTTATACTAAACATAAACCATTCAAGAGGCGGTTTCCTAGACGTAAAACACAGACTTTTGGAATAGATAAACAATGGCAAATGGACTTGATAGATATGCAACAGTTCAAAAAGTATAACAAAGGCTATTCATATATAATGGTTGCCATAGATGTCTTCTCCAGATTTGGATTTGCACAAGCTATAAAAAGTAAAAAAGCCACAGATGTTACGGAAGCTTTCAAAGTTATGACAGTTAAAAGATGTCCTAAATACCTTCAAACAGATAAAGGTAAAGAGTTCCTGAACAAAACTTTTCAGGATTACTTGAAAGAGACAGGTGTATCTTTTTTCACTGGAGAAAATGATGACATAAAATGTTCTATAGCAGAAAGGTTCAACGGGACCTTACAACAGAAAATGTGGCGATACTTCACTCACATGAAAACCTACACATACATAGATGTACTTCAAGATCTAGTGCATTCTTACAACCACACCTTTCATTCTACCATAGGAGGTCGACCGGTAGACGTTAATAAAGATAACGCCGATCGATTGTTCTATCATTTGTATGAAAGAGTGAGAGCTAAAGATTTAAAGACGAAAAGAAAACCTTTAATGAAAAGTGGTGATAGAGCACGAATTCTAAGAAAAAAGAAAACCTTTAATCGTGGATATGAACCAAATTGGAGTGAAGAAATATTCACTGTAAAGAACCCAGACTATATTAAGGGGTATGAAATCGAAGATACCCTTCAAGAAAGAATAAAGGGGTGGTTTTATCCTCAAGAGGTTCAGAAGGTAAAAGTTACTCCGAGGAAGCAGTACACTGTCGAGAGCATCCTTAAATATAGAGGAAAAGGTGCTAAAAGAGAAGCACTCATTAAGTGGAAAGGATACGGAGACAAATTCAACAGTTGGGAACCAGTCAAGAACATACAAAAATGGATGTAACCTGCACCCTACCCAGTAACTCATCTACTAAGACCTTTCCAGACAACACTCTGAGCACTTACAGAGTTCTTTTACAAAAGTATATGGTACTACCAGCTGACACAGACTGTGCGTTATCTGAAATAACGCTTCCAGTAAAATGGTACAATGTGCGAAAATCAACTTTCTACCTTCTCAGCGCAGAAGCACCGTCAGAAAAGAAGAAACATAACACCGCACCAACTAGGGCAAGAACTTCCCGCGGTTCTGATGAACAGCCTTCTTCTGAATCTCCTGCTACTTCCACAACTACACCTGGAACTGCAGCTGGTTCAATTGAAACACCGACAGTACCAGACCCTGATCATGAAGAGTCTTCTGGAGCGTTTATTTCAGATGCAGTGTCAGCTGTAAGAACAGTTAGTGAGAGTATAGCTCCTCCGACACCAAGTTCTCACACTTCCGACGGACCTACACCTCCTAAAAAACCTAGAGAAGGAGTTACTCCATTACAAACACCTCCGACAAGGTCCGTTGAAGCTATCACTCGACTAAAGCGTGAAATAGAGAGCAGTAGGAAAAAACGTGACAGAGAACCGTTCCTAACAGACATGTTTGATACTGATTTGGTAACACACATGCATGAAACACCCCCGAAAAGAAAACTAGAAGTTGAAATGGAGGGAATTGAAAAAGAAGAAAACGATGACGATGACAACCAACCAGAGCCCACAGAAGTATTCGAAGAAGCTGATGCTGATGAACCAAAAAAGCTGCCTCCCACATTGAGTTACATCGATTCATTAGCAAGGAAGCACTTTCCAGGAAAACGGTCTTACGCTCGTTTCTCAATGGAAAGCGGGCGAGTGGAAACCAACAAAGATCTGATCAAACTCCTGAATAAAATAATGAAGAAAAATATACCAAAAGTCATCAAGAAAATGAAAGAAGAAAAGCGAAAAAATAAAGGAAATGGTCCAGATGAAATTTTCTCTTATAACGAATTCACAATGAAAACACTTATTGCACTGCCTTCCAACACAATGCTCGTCATACCAGAAAACCTTTCTTATCAACTTGGTTTCGAAGGAAAAATATACATGGGTAGGCGCACACGAGCAAAACAAATAACAGATGTCAACTACAGAAACCATACAGTCTATGTCTACTCTGACATTATTCACAACGGGGTAGTAGGAGATACTGAAGCGCCACTTCTTCGATGTATGGCTGTAAACAACTACTCTCAAAAAACAATGGACACAATAAACTTTCCCAATTTGATTTTCCATCCTCTACGAATAACACATTTCAAAGAGATCGGAGTGTACTTAAGAGACAGTGCAGGCGAACCTATACCATTTGAGCACGGGGAAGTGTCGGTAGTACTGACCTTTAGAGCTCTCTCTCATCCCTATAGTACATTAGTATAAGAAGGAAGACATTGGAAAATGGTGAGTTACTATATGAACGTGCCACCCTTGTATTCATCACCAAGAGGTGAATATGGCCAATATTATAAGCGTTCACAATTTGGAAGTGGACAATTACCTGCTTTCGGTGGAGCTAAAAGACAACGTGGCCACGGAATATTCGGAAGTATAATGAGATCGGCTCTTCCGATGATAAAGAAGCTCGGTGCGTCAGCATTTAAAGCAGCCGTCCCCACCATCGTCAAAACAGGAAAAGGTGTTTTTGACGATGTCGTGGCTGGAAAAAACTTTAAGAAGAGCCTCGTAAAAAGGTCAAAGAGTGCAGGAAGTTCCTTAATGGACACAGCATTCAGTGCAGCCAGAAGGTACTTAAACACTGACGACGATGGCCCTCCAGCCAAACGACGCCGAGCAACGCAAGGTGCAAGACGTGGTAACGGGAAGAAGAAGAGTGTAGGTAGACGTAAGTCTACCCTTTTCTAAAGGGTTCATCATGAGTCTCATTCACCCCTGTGCGGCAACATGTGCCGTAGGTGAATTGGATTTACACGCACTACCTATATCACAGAAAGATATTCTCCGAAGTCAATTCGTCAAGAAAACAACAAACAACGCTCTCACTGACACCACAACTTGTTTTGACTTCACCTTCGAACCGAGCAATCTTTACACAGACCTCAGCGAAGCTGAACTCTACCTAGAGTATGTAGTTCAAGCAAACGACGAAGCTGCCTTAACCGTGGCACACGATGCAGCTCCAGTCAACAACTTAATTCATTCACTTTTCAGCAGCGTGCAGCTTCTCGTCAACGGGGAGAAGGTAACTTCGAACAATGAAGAGTACTCCTACAAGTCCTATCTCATCGACCTCCTGACGACGGAGGAGGGGGCCAGAAAGTGTCGCCTCCAAGGTTGCCAGAACTGGTTCATGGACACCCCGGAAAAAATGGACACCAGAGGTGCAGCCAACGCAGGTTGGAACTCACGACGAACAGTCCATGTCGGAGGTGTTAAGTCTATGGTAGCAAGACCACACCTCGATTTGTTTACTCAGTGTAAACTCCTACCCTCTCACTGCGAGATCAAACTCGTCTTCGTACGTCAGCCCGCCAGCTTCTACATGCAGATGGCCGCTAACGAGAGTTACAAAGTCGTCATCAAGAAGGCCGAAATGACCATGCGCCAAGTTCACGTCAGGGACGAGGTGGTGGAGGTACACAATAAAAGTGTACGCGACCCCAAGATGGGACCATTCAACTACCCGATCACCAGGAGCAAGGTCACAAAGCACACCCTCACGCAAGGTTCATCGGAGTACACGTGGACCGTCCCCGACACAACGCAGATCCCCACGGGGGTGATTATTGGCTTCGTCAAAGAGTCGGCCAGCTCAGGGAGCAAGACGGAGAATCCGTTCAACTTCAAGCACTACGACGTAACAGAAGTAGCCTTGCAGTTCGACGATCAGAAGTTCCACGTGAAGACAGACTTTGTCAACGGAAACGTTAGCAGAGCCTACAGTCAACTCTTCAAGGAGACTGGACTATTAGCTTCGGGTCACGACTGCGGTATTCAGTTACATCATTTTAAGAACGGGTACACGTTGTTTGCTTTCGACCTGACCCCCGACCGAACTCCGGAGGACGCCCGAATCAACCTGCTGCGACAGGGAAAGCTGTCGGTGTCCCTGAAGTTTGCTGAAGCGCTGGGTCACGCGGTTTCAGTAATTATGCTGAGCACTTATGACAGCTTGATCCAGCTCACAGCCGACCGATTGCCGGTCACTGACTACGCCATGGTGTAGAACTGAAGATGGTTCTCAAAACCTCAGAATTGAACAAAATTCTACGCAACCATCCCCACACAAATAGATATTTCCTTGGAACTTTTCCCTCTGATAGAATACCAAAAAAACCACAACCCTTCACTTGTTTCATTAGCAACACAGATCCTCACAATAAACCAGGGGAACATTGGGTAGCATTTTGGGTATCACCACAAGGGAAAACTTTCTATTTTGACTCATTCGGGTTACCACCAATAGCTATAAAACACATCTCGTTCTGCCAACGTTCGTCATACGGTATCTGGGAGTATAACCGACAACAACTACAAGCACTCACAACCACCACCTGCGGAGCGCACTGTGTTCGTTTTCTCATAGAAACATGTCGCACTCTCAACCCCTACGTCGCACTGTCAGCGCTAGGTACCCCAGCCATGACAAACCTAACGGACAAGACAGTTCTTTCTTACATGAACTTAAACCGGTGGAAATGGAGAAGACGGAAACACCAGATGTTGAAACGCTAGAAATGTGGTTATCTACAGATACAGCGGAAAAAGGAGAGTCATCAGAAGAAGAAGATGTAATACTGGACATGCCTAAGAGACGTCCCATATCACTAGGTCGCATGCAACGTGATCTGGAGAACACCATTGACTGTGTGGAGGCCCTGTCGTCTAATGTTGACCGACTCCTCTTCGCCGTTACCAACTTGCAAAGTAAGCTGGAAGAACTCACAGAACGTTCAGCGCAATCTAGAGGCTGTGGTTTCTCATGCTCCAACAATTCCTTCGCCCTTTAAGAAAATAACTGACCAAGGACAATGAATTATAGATAAAAAGCTGAAAAATGACTGCCCAAGGACAATGAACTATAGCTAAAAAAAACTGAAACATTTTCACTATATAGGAAATGTATGAAAAACCAAAAAAAGTATAAAATATATGAAAAAACATAAAATATTTAACAATTTTTTAAAAAATCTAAAAGAAAAGCAATGTATATATGAATTATAATCCGCTTTTTACGATTTTTAATAAAAAATAACTAAAAAAATGTTGTTTTGTTTTATTTATTATATGTAATGAATAATAAATGCCATAAGCTTATACAAACTATATACAAAAAAAATGTAAAAATAACGAAAATAATAGAACATCCGGTAAAATTATCCGGTAAAATATACGTAGAAAGTATATATAAAAAAAATGAAAAAATAACGAAATAACACATACGTTCCTTAAACGTATTTTTAAAAGTAGGTCACGAAAGTAGGTCGTAATGACCTAATTATTCAAAGTCTCTATTAGTCTATGAACCTATTTATGCCCGATGCTCACTCGTACTGACCTAGTGACCTAATTAGTAGCATTGACTATGCGCGCCAGCGACTCCATTATACTACTCGTGTGCATCACACTATGGTTTGGCTTAATACGGTCTCGTCCACTTACGATAGAAATGTGTAACCCATAAAGGTATGGCCCACTTCAATCTCCATACTAAATAAGACCTTTCCCATTGATCGTTCTCTTTTTGTTTTGTTGTCACACGTTGAGTGATTATAGCTTTGCAGCACCCTCAGGAGCATCGACCTACAAGGTTTACTGGCTAAGAAAGGGCCGGTTTTGTTCATGTGAGGTTATTTTATAAATGATCAAAGGGATCTGATTATAAAACTCTAAAGTGCTTAAATATACCACCAGGACAAAATGTCATGAGGAAATATGTTAGAAAATTTGAATATTAGACATTCACAGATACGTATTATGACATTGCAGTCAGTTTTTATTGTAGGGCATAACACATTTTAAGTTTTAAGTTTTTCAGTCAGAACATTGCGCATGTTCTTGGTCAGCAGACTTTTAATATAGAATTGCCATATTATGTGAAATAATTAGAATGGGTAGATGTTGCTAAATGATTAAATCATTTAGCAACATCTACCAACCCTATGCCTAATTATTTCCCATAACATGTAAATATTTGTATCTTTCAGCTAAATGCGAAGACCCTGGCTTCAGTCCAGCTAACCATGAGGCGGGTAATTCCTGGTCTGGTCTGGGGTCCCTGACAGCCACCATCACCTGTCAGAGTGGCTATGGTGATACAGCTGGCAACAATCAATTTAACATAGTCTGTGATGGGTACCACTCCTGGACGTCAGCTTACTGCCAGCGTAAGTAAGGGGAGGTTTCAGAGACTCAGATCTATAATGTAACTTAAACATAGAGTACCAACGTAAGTGAGGCCTCATCTGGGGACGTTTCAGGGACTCGGATCTACAATGTTACTTGAACATGGAGTGCCTTTTTTCCCCCACAATGTTTATGATGTCAGGGGTGGTTTTAGAAAGAGGGGGTGGTGGGGTGGTGGTGGTAGGGGTCTCCCTCGACGACCCCCATACTGCCCTCCCTGTCCCCCCATCCTTCTGGAGCCTCACACAGCTCCTTAAACAAGGTGAGTGTCCGTTAGGGTCTATCCTGGCGGGCACGGTGTAAAGAACCTCCCCAAGTCTATAGGGCGGAGGGGAGCTCTTCTCTCACACCACTTTCAGGAGCCACGGATACCCATCCCAGGAATCCAGGGAAACAATAACAATAACAACAACAACAACAAAGACCAGGATAGGGGTCCATATGTAGGCTGAGTCATAAAACGTTGCACGTTTTCACATAGGCACGCAACAGTTTTTCTCTATGTCAACATAATATGCTTCCTTAGAAGTAAACTATTGGTTTCATATCCGATTTTCCTCCATGGCCAGTTTAACGCAATTTCGATCATCTGGAATTTGTCAATTCTACATCATTATTTCCATATACTACGTATATAACATGTTCCGTGCACAATAGGATCAATTCTCCCTACCACGGATAGCTAAATAACAGTATTTAATGCACCTGCAGGCTAATTTTGACTCATTTTGTCGACAAAACCCCTTGAAAAACTATAGAAAATCCACAAGTAATTGTTATATTGCCATCTATAATGAATGGATTTTCCAACAACTTTGAAAATTTCAAATATAGATGTATACAAATTCAAAAATAATTGTCACTAGTTTTTCACCATATTTAAGAACAAATAATGACATTATTAATGAAAATTTGTATGTTAAAGCCTTATGGCTTGTCGACATATTACCCAGAATGCACCCTGATCTAGGCTAACCTGCAGGTCAAACTTACAAATTTGGCTATCCGTGGTTGGGAGAATTGACGCGATGAAGGCAGCGCGATCTGCATGACGCGGTGTCGGGTACTTTTTTTTTATCCGCAGTGGCTGTAGCTTTTTGAAAAGGTGGGGGCACGCTAATAAAAGGGGGGTGCCACCTATTTAAAATTGTTTACATTAAAAAGAATCTAATGTGCCCAGAATAAAAGAAAAGAAAAGGGGGCGGGGGTGCCCCCTTTTAATCTCCCCCGACGAAGCTTCAACTTCCCATTTCTGTATACTACTTACACAAGTAGTAGTAGTAGGATTTTTATTGACAAACAACGAGTCATTTACATTTGATCTCATGTGTCAGGAAACATAGGAATATACATATTACATAAAACATAGAACATCAGATCTTAATATGAGTAGTAGCACCTGGAAGTGGAACTTATTAATACAATTGAAGCATCACTTCGTTTTGGTTATCATCTAGTTTGTTAACATTTTACTTCTAAGCATACTACACTAAACCTAAGGCTATTCAGACTAGATCTAACTCTTCACACGTGGCAAACAATGTATGTGATTATATGAGAACATCTATTAGTAGAAGACAGTTCAAATGTTGATACCTTGACTAGTTACATACTGACTAGTATTACCTAGTTTAAAGAGAGTGCTTTGACTTTGGGATGACTGGCCCCTTAGAAATATATAGTAACACAATATTAATAGTTCTGCGTAGTTAGCACCAGAGAGACAACTATTTGGCATTTCAATTACAAGTTGCGGAACCCTCCCTTTTTTTCAGGCAAGTGAACACATATTTGCCTATAGCTTTCATGACGCTTATGTTTTTGCTTCGCATTAAGGCAATAAATTGTTCCTTTTCAGTTAGACTTCTGTACTCCTCTATTTCTATATCAGCTATAGCTAGGAGTGGTAAACGCTGTTCCATGTATAAAGGGCAGATTAGTAAAAAGTGAAGTTCATTTTCAATGGCCTGGTTATTGCAGTACAGACAAATTCTATTTTCTGGGGCAGTCTTGTTTTGCCTGTACCGTCCTGTTTCTATTCTGAGATTATGTGAACTTATCCTGAAGCGGGCTAATGCTAATGAGTGATTTGTATTTGTCAGTTGTATCAGATAGTTTTCGAGCTTAAATTCTTCTTTAAATGTTTTATATGTTCTGAGTTTAGGGAACTTAGTTTCGTCCTCAATATCTCCTAGGCTTCTATTCATAAAGGCAAGGTAAAGGGCTTCCCGGGCACAATTTATGTCCTTTGGGGATATCTCTTCTGATTCCCATAACATTTCTAGATTTGCCTCTTTGAGTATATCCTGAACATGAGAGCACCAATTTAATTGCCCACCCTTACATGAAACCAGTAGCAGATTATAAGCCCTCCTCACCATATGGTTAACATTGAGCTTTAGAATTCGTTCCCAATATTTGAGGGTTTGGATTTTTTGTTTAATTATTAATGGGAATCTCCCACATTCTGCATAGATAGCACAGGTTGGGGATGTCTATTTTACCTTAAGAGTGCTTTTCAGATAGCCGAGGTGGACATTTTCAATACTCTTTATCTCCTTACCAGTAAACCATGCTTCAGAGGCATATTCAAGAATGGGACTGACTTGAACATCAAACATTTTAAATGATAACATAGGTGTCAGTTGACCTATACTATTTCTAACATAATCATGCAATGAAAACATTGCCTTTTCAGCCTTTGTCACTAAATGTTCATGCGTCATTTTTAATGGATCGTGACATCGAGATGAGAATATAACACCCAAGTATAACACAAGTATAACTTGTAAATTGTAGACAGTACCTCCTGCATGTTAAATGTAAATTTGATCCGCCGTTCAAAAGCTGACTAAGAGCATGTAAAACTCCATACTGTTGGCACTATTGAATAAAAAAAATCACTTGATACAAATGTCTTCGTCCCAGCGCTGCCTACGGCGTGTGAGGGGAGAGAGGGACCGGCTGCTCGCGTCTGGCCGTTTTGTACCAGGCTGGTGCTGACGTCACTGGTCATTGGCCAACCAAAATCTAGTAGTGGTGGTGCTGGTGCCTTGTCCCCACCGGTTAACACTCCCACCTCTTCTAGCTTGTTTGATACACCTGTATAAATCCAATTCATATGTATACAAGTCATAAATTATAAATTGTAGACAGTACCTCCAGCATGTTAAATGTAAATTTGATCCGCCGTTCAAAAGCTGGCGACGAGCACGTAAAACTCATTCATACTGTTAACACTGTTGAATAGACACTCTTGTGATCTGTCCTACTGTCTTCTCAGCCTCACCGATGCCCCGTTTCCGTTTCAGTCCTGTGTACGGTTCCTGCAGCAGACTCAGGTTTATTCATACATACAGTCGGACCAGTGAATGATGCCGATGTGACGATAACCTGTGCAACTGGCTATGTCGGCGTTGATATTAACACGAACTCATTCACTACTACCTGTAATACACTCGGGGCATGGTCCGCTACTGCCGAGTGTGAAGGTAAGTTAATGTGCCTGATAAGTATACTGCATTTACAATTTGTGAAATAAGACTTTTAGGGGCCTTCCATAAAGTATGTACACATCAAGGGCGGAGGGGGTCTGGGATTTCTTTTAAATGTGCGTACTTTCTAGTACAAATGTAATGCATTTTTTTCCCAAGAGGGGGGGGGGGGAGTGGTGGGGTCTGAGATTTTCTGAAAATTTGTGTACATACTAGATGGAAGACCCATTAATGACCTTTAAGCTTAGTAATTTGGGCACTCAAGGTGAAAAAAAATGTTATGAAGAGATCTTGTAAAGGCGACCATTCGAAAACGTTAAACGTCACCTGTAAGACTCTTGTAGAGGTCATGTAATGATGACCTTTCCACGATCTTTAGTGTACCTTAATGACCATAATATTATTTGAAAATTTGGATTAACCAAACTTCAAATTTGTGCAATGTAAGTAGTGTTCATGAGGATGCAGCATACGATTGTTACATGTAGAGGATATTGGGATCGAATGGTGCTACCGCGTATCGTTGACATCGAAATATAAGGCCATTTTAGCTGTAACTCGTATTGCATAAAAGTGGTTATATTGATCCCTTACATGTATGCTGGAGAGTCTTGAATTTGACTGAATCGATTTTTTTTACCACATATTCCGGGAAATCATGTTTTCCTCATTGTTCAAGATCATTAATTTCATGAAATAACATGGGTCATGATGCCTGCATGACTATTTCCCTCATTAATCATGAACTAACCTACTACATATCTTACAGTGGTTAATCGTGCCTATGTCTAATATCTAATGAGATAACCTGTTTGTTCAGTTCAGTGCACCGCTCCTGATCCTACCCCTGCTGACTCTACACCCCCGGGCTACGTCCAGGCCGTCACCCACACCAACGGGTCTCTCTTAGCCACCGTCACCTGTATCGACCACTACGTCAAGGAGGGTACCGGTGGCACTGAGAATATTAATGAGTTCGACATTACCTGTACTGGGTACCACACCTGGAGCGACTCAGCCACCTGTCAACGTAAGTTAGCGATATTGTTTGAAAAAAATATTTCCATGTAAATATCCACTGAAATCAGGTCACTAAACTGGAATAGTGGTGTGCCTTATGTCAAAAGGTGTTTTCGGAGGGGTAAAGTTAATTTGAAAACAGTTTTGGAAAGCTCAAGCCATCTTGAACATTTCTGAAAAAATCCATTTTTATTATTCAATTAATATGTTGCATCACAATTCTTCATACATATTTAGGAATGCTAAGGTTTGTAGATGATCATTTTGATCCAAGGAAACCTCAGACATTGAAATGAACAGACAAAAATGCATATCCACGGCTGTTATGCATAGTTTACCACAGAAATTATGAAATACACCATAAGAATTATTCCCTTCACTTTAAATCTATTGCTTTTGTGACGTTCCTCGGTAGTTCGGGGTTTCCGGTTTCTACCGCCGAGGGACGGGGGAGTTATTTCAGTTCTTAGCTGGGCACGGAGGCCGAGCAAGAAGCCGAGGTGTGAGATCAAGAGTCGTGCCTCGCGCACAAGGGGGGCTGAGTGGGTCGGTCGGGGGATCGGTATTCGTTGAAGGGGGGAGGGTGTGTTGGTCAGATTGGGCCGGGGGGTTGCAGCCATCAAGCGTGGAGGACGGCGGAGGGCAGAATTATTGTTATGGTAGGGGTCCAGGCCGGTGCTTCTATTCGTCTCTCAGGCCGGAACTAGGGGAGCTCTACTCCTTCGTTCCCTGACCGGGAGTCTCGGGCCAACGGTCGCCTATGTTTTGGTAGCGTGGGGGGCGAGCCGGTTGCGCCTTAATGCCTCCGGTCAGGGGGTTGCTGCTAACTATTTCGGGCTTCTTTGTCTGGCCGGTCTTCCTTCCTCGTGTCGCCGGTCGGGCAGTTTCGGGCCTTCGTGCCATGGTTTTCGGTCCTTCGGGCCTTCGGACCCCGCACTATTTTAAGCCTTAGTTTTCCAGAACTTTACCAATATTACCTCGATTTCCTATTTATCTAGTCCATATTAGATCATCTCCTAAGGAGCTATTAGAGGAAGAAGACACGTGTGAACACCAGGAGTATTATGAAGGAACTCTTTATTTTCGGGCCTCACCGCCCCTTTTATACCTTAGCGGTCAGCTCTGATTGGTTATTTCATATCACGTGATCATAGTGATGTCACACAGTCATACTGACGTCATTTTTGGTTTACATTATTTCTCGGGTTTCGGGTTTCGGGTTTCGTTCCTGTTACATAACAATATACTTAAAGATCTACCGCATCGATTTACATTCACATTCTTGCTTTGACACCTGATGAATACCCATTCATCACACTTTGATTAACTATTATGTATATTGGGGGTTTTGCATTAAGAAATAAGTCACAAAGTCTAAAGGACTTTTATGGGGTTCCTTTTCCACTTAACTAGTCTCACAAGCTAGTTTCTGCATGGTATTATTGTCATCAATTAAACATTATGTTGTGAAGACCTTTGAATGCATTACACATTAACCCCTTCAACCCTATTTGGCCATATTTGGCCTCTCATGGGTGTCCCACATAGATAAGGCCATTTCTATGGGTATTTATTGATTAAACAACAGATATTTGACTTACAGCTTTAAGGGAAATACATAACATTCCTGAAGTTCCAAGGATTTTCCATCTATTGATTTTAATCATGTTATCTAAATTACTTCCTTTAGTATCTCATGTATAAGACAGGCCACTATGGGTAATTTTGGCCAGATTTAGCCATACTTGCAATTCAGCCCCATAATTCTATTAGTTAGGAAGCTATTGTGAAAAAAAACCCATTTAGATGCATTTATATGAAAAATTATTACTTAGAGTTTCCCAGAGCTTTTAACAGTATTCTCAAAAAAGTTATTCTTTGAGAATTTATTCCATTTTGGGAAATATATATTGGAATGTTTTACAAATTGAGTATGGAGCTTCATACAATCATGTCTCTGCTTTTAACAAGAATACAAAAACATTTCAAGGAATATTTGAAAATGGGAATATTTGAAAATGGTTTGCAGCATTTGAAAGCTTAGACCTACTTCAAGAAAATAATAATTTTACATTCTGGGGAAAGGATGGTTGAAGGGGTTAATAATGTTCTTCAAAATAGACTATAGTGCAAAGCAAATGCTTCAGTTCCCTGACCTGTGCTATAGCTATATGTATGTGTTGACACTAGTATTTCGTGTTGCTTTAGGTTTTATATCCTGAGATCTAAATCTAAGCAAAGAGAACATAAATCCTAATTATTTCTTCTACGGTCAGTTGAAGTTGATCACACATTTCATTCTTATGAATTACTATTTCTCTATTTTAACTTAAAACATTCAACATGCAATTATGAAATGGCTATGAGGCAAGATTTTGCATCATGACATGTTAGGACAATACTGACCTTTTCAGTGTTGTCCCTATCCATGAATACATTATCTATGTTCATGTTTCTTATATGATGGAGCTATAGAAATAGCTACAGTTACCCTTATGGGTGAGTTGGAAAATGGGGAACTCACTTTAACTTACATAAAGAGAAAATGATAATATTCATATATTCAATTTCATCCTCAGTTTGTAAACTAAAGCAATCCATGTTCAGTCTTGACAGGGATGTCACTCATTAACTTTCAACATAGATCTAAGTCTTCATACATTGCTTTCATAACTGCATTAATCTGATATGATCCCTAAAGAAATATCTCCAAGATTGTCAGCAGAAATAGTATATGTTTTGTGAATGGAGCAGTTATTTTCAATTTTATTATCATTCTTCCATGTTGGTGCATAATGTGATGTATATTATGAAGGTGATAGTTGAGATGTTAGCAACATTAAGTTTGAGTGTCTATAATCAGCTTAGAATATTCTGTTATCCAGGCCCTACTGCATATTCTCAAGTAGCTGCACCTGCATTAACAATATATAGTATATAAATTCGCTCCATAACAAAGAAACATAACACAATATTAGATGGACTTGGAAGCCGGCGGTGAATGAGTTGTCCGCCCTTTTTTTTTTTTCAATTTATTAGGAAACATGCATGGAGCAAAGAGTGGACAGGTACTGACTGGTAGAAGTAGTATGTGAAGGCTGCTTGCCCCAAACACATAACAGGTGGCAGCACAAGATATGTACCTGTCCCAATTTATATAACCAGTAACGATACAATAATTAATGTTAATACATATATAGTAAGAACTGTTTCCATTGACATTTAGTATTTTTTTGTAAAATGTCATCTTAGTTATATTTTTATCTATATATTTGGGAATATACAACCAGTCCTCATTCAAGGTTTGTTATATATATGAAGCAATCTTCTCCTGCAAAGCATACCAAGATCAAAAATGACATATAAGGGTCTTTTGGTTTGATTTTTTTTATTGGTTTTTATTGGTTTATAAGGATTTGGCATTGCCGATCTTCTACCTACTCCCACAAGCTTATCAAGCTATGGATAGACATTCCATCCAAGTATTGTCTCAGTACTTCATTTTGGAGTATTTTGACTAAAATTAATTTGTATCAATGTGGTATCTGCATCTATGTGGTGACACTCATAGGCCTTCTTTTAAATCTACCATTTCTGACCTCAGTTGCCGAAGTTTTCCAAGTACCCCTCTACAGTAACTGTTAATGGCTATGTTGACGGAGGTATGATAAGGGTGGCTATCTATGTTGAGCACACTCTCTTACTTTAAGGCTATAACCCTACTGTCAAACCTTATTCTAGATTAGACTCTGTGCACCCAACCTAATTGCTAGTTTTAATATTAAAATACCACCTTCCTTACCTATTAACTGGTCCAGCCACAACTGAGTTTTAAGATCTTTTTTTAAGTACTTCCACTACATCGTGTAGAGGATGAAATTTGTGGCAGGACCTTGTATAATACATCTACAATTTGTAATGTAATGAATGCTGGTTGCTAGGCAAGTGTGTTATGCACTAGGCTGTTACTATACAATAGATAAAGGGCCCTTAAATCTGCCTTGACATCTCTTTTAATTCCATTATTGCCTATATATGATTTAAAACAATTCTAGAATTCCTAATACTTTGTTGTTAGGGAAATATGATAGCCTAGTTCTGGTACTAGCTAAACCATGTAGGTTACCATTGCTTCCAGATTACTAAGGAATATACACATTGAAATATGTCATAATGACCCACTTACATCACACAGCTCCAAACACACATTATATACGTTTGACATTTTTATAATACATGTTGAAGGGCCTTGGGAGAATGGTTGCTAAACCATTTTGTTGTGTAATAGGCTGTTGCTAGGCAACATAAAACCATAGAAAACATTACATATTGGCAAAGAAGTGCTGTTGCTAGGCAACAAATGTGTAAGTATATAAACCAATTATAATTCAGATGGATGATTAGTGATAAAGTTGGTTAGATGTTCTCAAATTCATCTAGAATCTATAAAAATACTAGTTTTTGTGGTATTTGAAGAAATTTGAAAGATGGCCCTTTGAAACCATGATACCAATCGTTGTTTTTCTTAAAACATAGTTTCTCCCAAAATGGACATTCTTGACATTCCAAAACTGTCTTCAGACCATGTTATTTACTCAGAAATAACTTATGGACGTGACAAACTATAACTATAGGCCAATATTCCTATTTTTCAGGTTTTTTTTAAAGATGGCTATGAAAAATAAAGTTATCCTAAAAAGATTTTTGGGCAACATGTATATTCATAATGTAAAAGTTCCAAGCTTTCAGAAAGTACCTTCAAAACAACTTTACCCCTCCGAAAACACCTAAGCCATTTATCTGACACAAGGCACACTGCTAGAAGAGGGAAATTCAGACCCACCTTACAGTCATTTGTGGTGGAACAAGGAGAGTCTAACCTTCGTCTCTATACCTACTAAGTTATTAAAATTAGTTGGCACCTTAAAGTTAGGCTAATGCTTGATATTAAAACCTACAATATACACACATGTTGGTTATCTTATAACTTAAGGAGTTGGAATGACGAGTGACTTTATCCCACGAGGTATGTTCAATAATTAAAACTAGATTGATTTACTTTTATTTTTTTGTATAAGTCACTACATATACTACAGATAGTTGTGATATTCAGCCTTAATTTGATGCATAAATCATATTGTTGTGAAACTCATGGAACGGCTGCAATATTAGGTGGAGAAAAAGAAAAAAATCTAAAATGCGACTGAGCGCAAACTATCTATTAGTGATATCGATGATGACTTCAGCTCAATATCCCATCTTAAACGGATGAGGTTCTTGACATAAGTTGCCATAATCCTATGAGATTTCAGTCACCACCGACAACGGGTGTGCACTGTAATCTACCAACTAATTGTTGTATTTTATGCTCTGAATGTTTCAGGTCCACTGTGCTCTGACCTCACACCTACGCACGGTACATTTACAACTACTCAGGCCTGTACGTTATTTGCTAATTCTACTAAATGGTATTTTAGTTAAAAGCTACAACCCCAAATAAATAATTTTGTTTCTTTTACAATTTTTCAATAGCATTGATTTTGATAAGTCTAAAATATGACACAAATTTAAATAGAATATAACATGGCGAACACAATGATAATAGTTTTAGATTTACTTCAATTTGAAGTCAGTGCACAAACAACTTCCACCTGCCATATAATCTTCATTCAATTTGTTATGGGAGTGTAGCGAGTAGCCAAACAAAATTCTATGAAACGCGCAGTTTTTTAAAATTCTTATTGTGGTTTTTATCAGAATTGACCAATTGCAGAAAGATAATTACACGTAACCCCTTTTAGAGTAAATTTGGTAATGGATTCGTCAGACATCGTGGAGATACTATAACATATTGTCAGATGAGGTGTGATGTTTTCAGATCTGCACGAGGGCACGGTGGAGTGTACCTCAGGCTACGTGAGGGTGGACACGGTCAGCGAGAAGTTATTCGTGGTGAACTGTACCAGTCCGGGCACCTGGACGCCAGCACCACTCGACTGTGAAAGTGAGAGTCCACATTATTTGATCATCATTTTTTGACACTGCATTTGCTCTTTGGACATTTGATGACTTCTCAACATGGTTAAAAAGGGGTTTCTTCTAAGCACCATAGCGTCTTTGGTGGGAATACTTGCTTAATATTTGGTATGAAATGTATCTAAGTCACCTTGAACACAGTCAGTAGTTTAAAGGAAAAAGAAAACTGTATGAAAGAATGCTGTAATTCCGATTTCATTTGAATTGATTTCCTTGTTCTCTCTTTTTATTTTTGTCAGAAAATTAGTGAAAAACAATAGTACCAGTCCTTTAGCAAAGACTGTTCTAAAAGATGAAGCAGTCTTTGAAAGAAGTAGTTGAAAAGGTCAATATTTACTAAGTGAGTCAGGGTGATTTCGTTTTCACAGTCGGGGAGTGCGCCGGTGTCTACCCTGTGGGCGCTTACCAGGAAGGTGTGGCGTTCGCCAGGGACTTTAACACCCAGGTCACCGTGTTCTGCAGGCCGGGGAACACCACCCTACTGGAGGACCGTATACAGTACGTGGAGACCTGTCCTGACGACCTGGTGTGGCCTGAGCTCGTCAGCTGTGCAGGTGAGGGGAGAACAACATGACCTTTGGCCATTGAACTAGGGGTTTAAAGCCACCCAAAACCAATATCACATTTTCAAAATTCAGATAGGTATAGAAATGTCTGTTAGATGAGTCTAGTTAAGGTCAGTAGTAAGGTATTAGCTAGAAATCGCCAGAACCGTGGGGACCGCTTTAACATACGATATCTCCTATGAATACTAATTCTTTTCTAAAGAATATTGATACATGTCAAATTGAAAATGAAGATAAGTTTTCAGGGGGTTCTTAAATCAGGAAAAGCAATAGACGGAGTCAAATTGCGCATGGCCCCATCAAATCCTATAGCATTCTGTACATCATACCTATACAGATGGTTTATATATTTCAGTCCAGCCGTTTCCTCCCTTTACAAAGATATACGACGACTCGGAGAACATCCAAGTGGCTTCTACCTTTGTTACCTTTGAGGATACTAAAGACCTGGCGGCCTGTAAGTCCTACGCCCTAACTCAGAATGTCAACATCGTGTCATGGACCACAGATGATAAGTGCAACGGCTACAAAACAGACCTCACGGCCGACGACTGGCTGACCAGTGTGGCCTCTGCGGGTCAGAACATCTATGTTAAGGGTAAGCTGCTTCAACATGGGTTAATGTACTAATATAAGCCGACCTCACGGCTGACGACTGGCTGACCAGTGTGGGCTCTGTGGGTCAGAACATCTACGTCAAGGGTAAGCTGCTTCAACATGGGTTAATGTACTAATATAAGCCGACCTCACGGCTGACGACTGGCTGACCAGTGTGGGCTCTGTGGGTCAGAACATCTAAGTTAAGGGTAAGCTGCTTCAACATGGGTTAACGTACTAATACAAGCCGACCTCCTGGCTGACGCCTGGCTGACCAGTGTGGGCTCTGTGGGTCAGAACATCTAAGTTAAGGGTAAAGCGCTTCAACATGGGTTAACGTACTATAATGAGAGGGACTGCAGGGGTCATCAGAGGGTGGCTGTATGACCCAAAGGGGATTGTCATGTACCAAGGGCGAAGCCCAAGGTACGTGTGAACCCTATGGGTACACACGCTCTATTAGTAGTATACGGAAATGGGAATTTAAAGATGGTTTGATTCTTGTTGTGTACATAGTTCACCCTATTAATGCAACGTCATGCACGCATATTATATAGTATACACGTAGGAAAGGTTAAGAAACTTGGGGATTTATATTTCATGCATTTATGAGTAGACATTTGTCACATGGATTGATTCTATTATATGTGCGATATGTCAGTATTACGCAGTAATGGGAATTTGTGGCTTGGCTTGTACATTGTTTCTCTTATACACGCGACATTATTTATACATTTCCTTAAAATATAACCTGTTCAGTTCTGAACCCATCAGCTTAACTAACACATTTCAACACAGGACAAAGTGCATATTGACAAGCTTTATGGGAACGTAAATGCAGGTGATAATGCACTGGTGGCCTGAAATAATGCACTGTTGGCCTGAAATAATGCACTGTTGCTAATCTGCCAGGAATACCCATTGCAATACCCTCCATTAGAACAGTGGAGTAATCTGCTTGGAGAGTGAGCCGGGTATCTACTGGTAAACTGCCTGACTGCACTATACTGTAGTTACGTCCAAGTCCACTAGTCAATCCTAGTCAATACATTATTATACAATAGCTAATCTGGGTCAGAAACGGACTACTCAGGCACTGGAACCTGTGACCTGTGCAGTCAGGTGTGTCACAAGTGCCCACTGCTGCTGCCTATTATTAGCCTAGGCAAGGTGAATGCCAAACACTCAGTTTAGAGGTTGGGTGGAAGGAGGGTGGAGTGGGTGGAGGTGGTAGTGGTGGAAGGGGGGGGGGGGGGTCTAGGGGGGTAGTCCTTTTGTGACCTACCAATCTCTTACATATTTGTTTGAGGAACTTATGGCCCTACATGCTGGTCATTATTTCACCCCATGCACTACTACGAGTCCATTATCCTACACATACAAAATAGAAAATACAATTCAAACAATTCGACTTTTGCAATATGGAGATACATAGCTTTACTTGTTGGGTTGACACTGATGAAACTGGTATTCCATATGAGTCAACTTGCACACATTTGCAGTGCTTTTTTCACTCTCACAAAGGTATGGCCAACGCTGCTGCCAAGAAGCCTGGTGTCCATTCCTCCAACCCGACATCATCTCGGCTGGCCGGACTGGCCATAGACGAGGACAGGAGCCCTGACGACCTCAACCAATGCTTTAAGTCCACAGAGTCTACCCCCTGGTGGCTGGTCGACCTGTTCACCTGGCAGACCGTCTCTGGGGCCAGTATCATCAACTCGGAAGAAGGTAAATTAAGAGTTGGGACAAATTCTGTCTTTGGTGATCATATCTATGAGATGAAGGTGACAGGGCGGGCAAACACCAGGGGATCAAAACTTGCTATACCTTACCCCTTAGTGAACCTAGACAACAACCGGGAATCAAACCCAACAAACCACTTGGTCAGGGCTGGGTCCCCCTATCGTCGCCTTATTTGATCAGCAGGGGCTACTAGGGGCCTATAGTATAAATCATGATAACTAGCTATAACTTCACGTAAATCCGATAATACTCATGACATGTATGCCTGAAAACAGCAATGTTGTAAAAAAAACCATAGAATATATTTCAATAGTTACATTCAGAATGTTGACCCTACATTGCTTTTGGCTCCCTTTAATGTACCATTTTTTCCCTACAGGTGACCTCAGTGGTAAGACCATCTTGAAGGTGGCCGTGTACGTGACGCCTGGACCTTCAGACTTTACGGAGTGTGGAGAGTACGAAGGGACCACCCCTGCCCGTGCCATCCGATTCATCCACTGCTCAACGCCTGCCCCTGCCCGCTACGTCAGGATAGAGCAGGTCTGGGGGGGAGTCCTAGTTGCCTGTGAGGTGGAGATCTTAAGTAGGTCCAAATCTACTACAATATCTAAATGTTTTTGTAATTTAATAAATGCTTATCATATTTGAGTGATCTTCTATGTTATCTTGTAAATGCATATATTATTGTCAGTGGCAGATCTGAGACCATTTTTAGATAGCAAGTAGAAGTGATTAAGAAGTACTGCTGTTTCAAAAGTGCTGGTTAATTAAATTACCTACATCTGACTGAATTCCTGACCCTGGTTATGAATTTAACTATGCATGTAATGTGCGTTTTACTTCTTGATAAGTGTACAGCATACTGGCAACTGTTTTGGAATACAGGTCCCTCATTTAATCATTTGTTGTGAGCCCTTAATTATAGTTTTTAGTATTGTAGCTTATGGGAAGGGCTCACTCAATCAGTCATGTCTTTTGTAGGTATTTGGGCTTTGATCTGATTGCCCAGTTACACAATCTTACATACAAGTAGCTACAGGCCTTTGTCCACCGGCATGCATTTGTAAGCAAGGACAATTAGTGTGCATCAAGTGTTATTGAGTGGGCAGGCCTCTCCCCTGCACCCTACCCCACCCCCACTCCTTGAACTCAGTTCAAGGAGTGGGGCTGGGGTAGGGTGCAGTTTGAGAAGCCAGAAGTGGGTTACATAACCAGTATTTGAGCCAATCACCCCTCACCCCTCCACATTAGGACCTCTACTGTCACCTGCAGGTTGGCAGGTCTATAAGGTGGGTGGGTGCAGGGACCTTGTACTATTAGTAGGAGCCCCTTTCCTAAGCCCCTCCCTGAGTTGTGTTTGACAGCAGGAGTGGTGGTGGTGTTCACTACTCATAGCCCATATAGCCTTCAGGTAGTAGGAAGGCCTTCAGTTTATTGAGAGACCATTGCTATAGATTACATACATTAGATATAATTATTAACATTTCATTCAATTACCTGTCAAACACAATGAAATGTCCATTGTTATGTTAAGGGCGAACATCGATCGTTCCAACGATCGGAACTTTGATAGTCATTTGCTTCTTGTTATAGTTCTGTCTGTACATGTCTTTACCCCTTACAACCTTGCCTGACCAGCAAAACCAAGGTTTCACCATATTGCTATTGACTTACTCCTCAAAGTTCTTGAAGGCAGGTGTGTGCCATAGACTTATCTAGGTCAGGGGAGTCCTGGGGCCGCCCCACATCGACCAGCTGAATCAACTTCTCATCATAGTGCTATAGTTCTGTTTTACCTGTTACAGTTTTCCCTGCCACAATAACACCAACCTTGCCTGGGACCACCATGCTATAGTTATGTTTTTACCCGTTGCAGTTGACCACGATAACAATTTTGCCATTCTGCTATAAATTTATTTTTACAGTTGGCCAGGATAACACTAACCTTGCCTGTTATCACCCCACCCCAGCCAACTGAACTGACCTCTCACCATTGTGCTATACTTCTGTTTTACCTGTTGCAGTTGGCCACGATAATACCAACCTTGCCTGGGGCCGCCTTACCTCAGCCAGCAGCACTCTGGACAACCTGCTCCCTGACCGAGCTGTAGATGGGGTCACCTTTAACACTTTACTGAATGAACCGAAACACTCAACATGTATGGCGACTAACACAGAGAATGACCAGTGGTGGGAGGTGGATTTGGGTAGTGATTACACCGTGATCTACCTGGAGGTCACCCCGCTGGGAAGTCAAGATGGTTAGTAACAATCAGGTTTTCGTGTTTACACCGCAAGACATGTCTTTTGCCAATGCCAATGATGTCTTGTAACCTCAAAGAGCCTCTGAGCCCATCTAAATCGAAACTACACGAGAATCATAATGTTGATTTTTTGGCTTTTTGATTGGCTCATAACGTTGTACATCGTTCAACAAGTAAGGTTTCTTAGTCTTGCTGGTTGGTCGCCAACTTTACGTTATAAAAAAAATAGAAGTACCAATAATACTTTTGGTCATTCCAGTCATGTCGGTTACAGAAACTGTTTGTTCAATGCATGCTACATGTTGTCAAGCCCCACTGTGCTTTAAGATGGAGTGTTGGTGAAAGTTATCTACCATTTTAAATCTGTCTGGCATGGGCAGATCAAGGCCTTCCAAAGGCCGAGGTCATCAGCATATTTAGGCTAGACACTAAAACTTTAAGCATTTGCTTGTACTGTACAAGCAAATGCTCAAAGTATTAATTTAATATTATGGATGTTTTTGGTTGGCACTCCTGATCTGCACTTAAAACGACTTAATCAAAACATGCACCCATCATGTTCACATCATGTTTTCCAGAGCTTTGCCTATCTGGCTATGAAGAGGAGAATAGTAAGTGCTACAAGGCGTTTACAGACTACCTGAATTACACTCAGGCAGAGTTGGAGTGTGTCTCGCAGGGCGGCCACCTCATCAGTGTTAACACCAACGAAGAGCTTGCCCGTCTGCCCATGGCCAGGTACTGACAACTTATTATGCTTACATAAGGACTCTATATAATTATCATTCCTATTCCACTTTCATTTTGTAATACATCAATTTAATATTCTTGATACTCTCATTATCTTTACATGATCATCAATGACTTTTAATCTTGTAATGACCTACTGGCACTAGCACAGGGATCTATAACCAAAGATGTTTTTTTTCCACATACAACAACAATGTAGTACCCAGTATACATGAACTACTATGAGATATCATTAGGTACTGGGCTCTGATAAATAAGAGGCACTGCAGCTCACTTTGGCCTAGGACAAGGCTTAGAGCAACTGTATCTTGATTATGATATATATATATATATATAATGTTTATATATATATATATAATGTTTATATCATAATCAATATATATATGTTATATATATATAGTTATACGTACTGTAATTTTATTGCACAATAGCATAAGGACAGTACTTTCTAAGATATTTTGATCTTTCTAGTATAGTTTCCATCAATGCATCAAACTTGAACCTTCCATCTAAGTTTGAATACTCTACCAGTGAGAGTAAATCTAACAGTAGACGTTGAGCTTTCATCAGCTCATAACTGTAAATAAAGCTGTTGAGGGTGCCATGTCAGGCTACCAATTTCAGAGTTACATAAATTACAGACCTTAAAGAGGAAGTGCATTACACTTAAGTCTATATTACACAAAGCCTCAGGTCCCCATTCAAACGCAAATGATTCGCATAATTTTAACATGTTTGTAAACCCCAACATGAACATGGTATCCAACATGACCCAAGGCAAATCCAAGGTGACCCAATGCTGCCCCTAAACATGAACATAAATGCCTAGTTTAGTATGCCTCCTGTTGGATTGTGTTGTTACCCGACGCAAGCCAATGCATACTGTAATATGGCTTTAATATGGATTCTAACATGAACTAGTCGTGTTGCAACGTTACCCAATGCGAAAGCAGACCCAATGCATAACATAGTACAGCCTTTACAATACTAGTGTACCTGCTGCCTAATAGTTGGACAAACTATGTTTGATGCATTAACAGCAAAACATGTGGTTCATAAATATTTACTTAGTTCAACCTGTGCAATCTCTGTTGAATTCAGCTCAACTATTTGGTTCAGTTTAGTTTACAATTTACTAATGTTAACTCTGACATGTCATTGTCTATAATGACAGTTACAAAACCTCTTGGACCTCTTCTCTAACATAACATCTGATCTGAAATCAAGCACTCTGTATACAGCAACCTATGAAGGTCTTGATACATCATGTAGATTTTCTTCTTAAATTACATTACGTCTGAAACTGGAATCGCACTAGTACATGGGCTGAAAAAGCAATGTTCAGGCTGCATCAGTAAAATATGTATTTTAAAGCCCCCTGGATTGAGTGTAAGTTCTGTTCAAGTTCTGACAGTGCGGCACAACCTTGGGTCGGCTACACGCTGTCAGACGGGACGTGGTCGTGGACAGACGGGTCCACCTCGGACAACTCCTTCCCTCCATGGGAATCGATTCCTACCACCGACGGTACGCCTCATACGTGCGCCAGGGGGAACAGTGATGGCCTGACCCAGGAGGACTGCGCCCAGATGAGACCCTACATCTGTGAGCGGGGTAGGCAACCTTGTCCTCAGTAGAGACCTATTAGCAAAGTGTTCTGTTTTGTGTTGAGAAACATTACAGTTGAGTGTTTATATAATAAAAAAAAATCATTTGTGTAGCAGCAGTTTGCTTCACCAAATTGTAATATAATTCTGTTCAAGATATAGAGGTATTGGATATACCGATATTTGTCAATATTAATGTATATTAGTTGTGGGTCCCCTTGACCCTCAGTCACATCTCAAAACTAATAGAAACACCTCACCTGTCGAATTGAGACCAGCTTTTTGTATGTTACCAGCAGATACGATATTATGCATCTTCTATTTAGGATATGTTTTATATGATGTGGCTCAGACGGTGTAAAGATACCAATTTTGTAAATTGCCGGAGATTATTCTTAAATACCCCTTACCAAAACACTTTGATATGTATTGGTATGATTTGATAAGCCAAACCAGGGCTTATGGTTGATCGTACTTCTGAATAGTTTCACATGATTCATGTACCGCCAGGATTAATTTATTGCCTGCGTGTGCACTGGGGTGGGTCCCAGCCTCAGATAGTCTAAATCTGTGTTCTGTAAGTCATGCCAGTGAAATTTGTAATGGGTAGCAAACTAAATATTTGTAAAGGGTAGCAAACTAAATAAATATCTGTCAGACGTTTACCTCACTAGGATTCATGCCTATTAAAATGGCTAATTCATCCCTACTCCATGGTCTGTGTAGGGGGTACTTGTCCAGGTTGGTAACAATTATGTGCAGCTGACTAGTCAAATAAACTATCATCAGCCACAGTATGTGAATCCTGGTGGTACGCTAATGTTCCCACAATATGATAAATGACTAATGGAAACAATAATATTATAATTGGATTTGTACCATTCTGACTGTTTTCAAGATGTCCTTCTCCCCTAGGCCTATTCAGGCTGACCAACCTGACAGTCACCGTGTCGGGCGAGGTCTGTCACACCTACCCAGGCATGTTACCCATGGACAAGCCAACCACATAGTGTGTGACTGTATTCTCACTCAGTGTTTGATGTCCTTCTCTCCCTTTAAGCCCATTCAGGCCGACCAACCTAGTGGTCACTGTGTCGGGCGAGGTCTGTCACATCTACCCGGGCATGTTACCCATTGACAGGCTCACCACCATAGTGTGTGACTGTATTTTCTCTCAGTTTTTGCTGTCCTTCTTCCCCTAGGCATGTTTAGGCCAACCAACCTGACGGTCTGATGTCACTGTGTCGGGCAAGGTCTGCCACATCTACCCGGGCATGTTACCCATGGACGGGCCTACCACATTCTCACTCAGTGTTTGATGTCCTTCTCTCCCTTTGGGCCTGTTCAGGCCAACCAACCTGGTGGTCACTGTGTCAGCCATGGTGTGCAACGTCTACCTGGGCATGTTAACCCTAACCCTAATCCTTCTCCCCCTAGGCCTGTTCAGGCCGACCAACCTGACAGTCACTGTGTCGGGCGAGGTTTGTCATATCTACCCAGGCATGTTAACCCTAACCCTTCTCCCCTCAGGCCCTTTCAGGCCAAACAAACTGGTGGTCACTGTGTAGGCCGTGGTCAGTCATATTTTCCAGGGAATGTTCCCTATTGACGGTCCCGCCACCTCAGCGTGGTACTGTATTCTCACTCAGTGTTTGACGTCCTTCTCCCCATAGGCCCATTCAGGCCGACCAACCTGACAGTCACCGTGTCGGGTGAGCTCTGTCACATCTACCTGGGCATGTTACCCATGGACGGTCCCACCACCATAGTGTGTGACCTGCCCACCAGAGGGAGGCACGTGCGCCTCACCCAGCCCCGGCTCGGCCAGCTTGCCCTGTGTGAGGTCAGGGTCTTCGATGACACAAGTAAGTCAGCTATAGCCTATCCAGGCATGCAGCGACATAATGGGACCCTTCTGTGACCATACTTCCTTTAATAAGTATGTTTCTTGTTGAATTGTCAAATAACAATTATGTTTATTTAGGTAAGGTTGAGAAGCAACAAAAAAGAATGTTATAATAACATACCATTTTAGTGATGTTGAGACCTTACTCATACAGAATGTTATAATAGTGTTATTTTTTACTAAATAGTGTAACAAGAATGTCATAATAGTGTCGCAGTACAGTGTCACAATGTTTGGTTCTAAATATATTATTGGGTGCCATCAATATAATGTAACAAGAACCAAAACAGAACTAAATAGAATGTTATGATAACATTACATTCTTGCCTGGTTATCAGGTTGAGGCTACGACGGGAAAATCGGGACGTCCTGTTTTTTCCAGGACGCGACCCTTTAAATTACTTCAAAACATTCCATTATATTTTTTTCAATTTCAAAATATAACCCTACATGACAAGCAATTATTTGGTCAAATTAGAATCGAATCCCATCATTATAATAACTGTTTTAATGGTTTTTAAAAGCCTGCCTGAAAAAACAGGACATCCTGAAATAACAGCTCACAGAACTCTCCTGTTATTTCAGGACGGGCTGTTTTCTTGGTATGATTTTTGTAACTTTTGAAAGATAAAAATCAATATAAAAAAATGCAACGATAGAATGTAAAAATGCAACGACCATTTTAATGAAAAAGATGTATACTTTAATTAAAAATAGTTTTTGAATTTAGCAAACTCCTCATTTTCTGAGCATTTTTATTTATGTAAAATCATTAATTGTGCAAGTTTTATTTATGTAATTTTCAAAATGGAAATTGCTATTAAATTCATGTTAAATGCAGAATTTCATAATTTTTGCTGTTTGCATATGTAGACGTATTATATCATGTTTGTCTTATGTACTATTCATGTATAATTTCATCTACGATAATTAGATATTACAATTTTTTATAATTGCCTGTTTTTCCAGGACGTCCCGTTTTTCCAGGACGTCCCGTTTTTCAGTAGTATCCCCAACCTGGTTATATCTTGTATAGCCAGAGACTCGTGCTGTATCTACCACACATTCATGTTTCAGATGTTGTGAACAGACATTTCAAGGAGCAGGTGTTTGGTGATTGTACTTACAATGATCTTCAACATATAATCATTGATGCCGACCCGAGCGCCAGTATCGATGAGTGTCTGAGTGCCTGTCACGATGAGGATACCTGTGAGGCAGTACTTGAGAGGAGAACAGACGATTTACACAGCTGTCATTTAAAAAGTGAATGTACTATAGTACCATCAGTGTCTAATGTGGAGTGGTACTTGTACACACCAATAGGTAAGTTAAGCACAGTAGCATAGGACTAACATATGCAAACCTATTCTGCTGGCATCACATTACTTGTTTGAAAAGTTTCTAACCCTACATTTTAAAAAGCAGAAATGTTGCGAAACCTCCATATAATGTGTTATTCTGATTATTTAATGTATAACTAACAACTTTTGCTTATTAAACGGTCATAATATCAATATTTGGCTGCAACCTTGTAATATTTGTTTGATCATTATCTAGTCTTTACAGTCATGTACTATGCGCAATTGAAATCTAGACACCATCTAAGAATGAAGGTAATTTCTTGTGAACGTGAGAGTCACTTCAGCAGTCGCACCGGTCAACACAGCCACGTCTCCACCATAACCATACTAGACAACATGGAAGGACATATTTATACATTATGTGTCTCAATTGTCCATTTCTAAATAAATATAGATGTTATTTCCATTATTTCAGCCAAGTGCCCTCGGCGTACCATTGGGAACTCCAATGTGTCCAACATGGTGGGTTATTACACAGTGGAGATACAGGGCACCTGCAGTTCACAGTCCCACTTTGCTGTAATAGGGGAAGACCCTCCCACCAACAGCTTCACCGACGTCTGCCTTGGCTCCAGCCAGTGGAGGAATGCTGAGCTCACCGAATGTATAGGTAGGTATCTTAAAGGGAGCCAAAACCAATATTGGGTGAAAATTTTGCAAAATGTAATAACTATTGAAATACATTCTATGACCATAACTGAGGCCCATTAAAGAATATAGACTATGAAAACAGGCTTTAACTTCATCAAAATACAATAAAACATATCCCTGTCCAATTTTGGTGACCCACCAAAATTGGTTTGTTTACAAACATTGCTGTCTACAGACAGGAAAACAGGAGTTTTATGGAATTTAATTTAAATTCAAATTGATTTTCATGGTTTAAACTGTACCACCAGCTAAGGTTAAACTCTTATTTCCATAGCTATTTCACTTTTCAAAATGTTGTCACATTTTTGCAAAACATTGCTTTTGGCTCCCTTGAGGCCAAAACAACCCCACAAAGAATTGCTTCGTTCAGGTTTCATGCCTCCAAATAACTGGGTTGGTAGTTCAGGATTTCTTGTTATATTTGAATATTTTTTTAACTATAACGATAAACTCAATTTACTATTTTCTACGTCTGTAATACATATTTAGATCATGTAGCCTATAGACCTTGTGCACGTGGCTGTGGAATAAATCCAAAATTATTAATTTCTAACTGATAATAAGTGTTTATCATTATTCATTGGGATTTTTATCAATAAATTATCTATAAAAATATGTTCCAAATGCTTTAAAAATGCAAATAAATATAATTATTAATTAATCACCAATTTGGTCACAACCTTGTTCTAGGGGTTGTGTCATCATCTGTACAACTTTTATAGGTGATATAGTCTTCATTTACTTATCTTAGTGAAATTTCACTTTTCACTTTTCAATGCACTATTTTCTTTTAAAAGAAAATTAGGGTTGTGACAAAAATTATAGGGTCGGTCATGAAACCTGACCACAACAACTTTGTTTTGGGCCTTACCAAAGTTACAGATTTCTGAATGTATAGGTATTCATCTCACCAAATTACAATTTTGTGAATGATTTGTAGGTTATTTTGTTGACTAAATGCACAGGAATGTACCTAACCAAACTAAGTGTGATGGAAGTCTTTCTTACAATTGTTGATATAGTGGAGAGGAATCATATTAATGCATATAACTTTTTATAATCTGAAGAATCAGCTCTTGGTTAACGTTTGTCTGTCCTTTCTTCAGAGATCATCTGCCCGATGTTAACAGTGGGGAACAGTTCGACGGGCAGTGTGAGCGGGCATTACGATCAGACGTTCCTGGTCACCTGCTCCCCATTCTACGTAACAGATGACACGGATGACTTTGGGTACTCCACCAGGTGTCAGGCTGACAGGACCTGGAGCAGGAACTCCTCCTGTGTCCCAATTAGTGAGTACCAGCGAGTGTGTGAGTGATGGATGTTTTATGCCATACCGACAGCCAGGGTTGTTTTCACGGTGAAAACAAGTTGGGGTGAATTCTGTATTTGGTGATTGTATGAGATGAAGGTGACAGGGCGAGCAAACAGCAGGGGATAGAAACCTGGAAATCATTTTTGCTATACCTCATCCCTTAATGAACCCAGACACAAATCTGGAATCGAACCCAAAGAACTTTTTGATCAGTGCTGGGTCCCCCCTATTGTCACCTTTAACAATCAGCAGGGGCTACTGGGAGCCTATATTCTTCCCAGGTGCAGAAACCCCACTGTGGTACCCCCACAGGGGGTGAGTACCATTGTCTAGCCCCATTTGCCCAGGAGGGGTTGTATAACATTAGTGGAAATATAATGGATCTGTATTTTGGTTTCCAGTCTCAACACCATATGCACATAATCAAATTCTTTTAGCTTTAATCTCCCAATTTAACTATGTATTTGTAACTATGTATTGTCAGGCATTTTAGAAGCAGAGATTTATAGAAGAAGTCAGATATATTGGTTTTCTGGCCCCCAGGCTTGTCCTACTGATATCTAAAGGTGGCTCCCCTTCCAGACTTTATAGTTATGCCTCAGAGGTGCCTAATACAAAATTTGGTGCTTTTATCCGTTTTGTAACTAAAATATTCTTAACAGACCCAACAACAGTCAACTCCGAGGTCATATAGTTTATATAATATGCACTAAAGGTATGTGTAATGATATTTCTATGAGTAACAACTACAAGTCTGTATGATTACCATAATCATGAGAGTACAGTTGTGGGTGAGTTACATGCCATACAGGGCAAGTGTCTTGCAACTGCTAGAGACTCACACAGTTCATGATTGGATCTCAAACAAATCGCGAGCAATGGTTTTACTCATGTTATGTAGCAAGGTAGGCTTTGATCAGACTTAAAGAATACAATAAACCAATCACTTCCAGCATTTGGTACATTGCTGGAGAACTATCCTCTTAAGCTAAAACTATTTAGAAATTAAGACTTAATTGGATCAAGAAGAGAGCCACCTTTAACTACGGCTAAGGCGTAATTGTTGATTAGAATGTTTAAACTTGGTTTAAACCTTTTCAAAACACTAGGCCTAACATTATCAATCAATATATTCAATGTCTATTCCTGTAGATGCTCGGCAGGGCGCAGATGCACGGGAGAGCTCCTTCGCTAAGATTCTAGATGACTCAGAGGAGAAGGTCCCAGTCTGCGGGGGGTCTGACATGGCATCCATGGAGACAACCGACTGGGACGACGTAGACATGGACACATGTCTGCAGAATGCTGAGGTGGACGGTATGTCGGTAGTCGGGTGGTCGGTGACCCGCCACTGTGTAGCCTACTACTGCCCGGACACCCTCTACCTGGACATCTCCCCAAAGACAGCTGACAGCCCCGCCTACAGCTTCTATGCCAAAGGTGGGGTATGAGACCCTACATTGACAACTGACTTCTAAGCATGTTTATGTTTAAGCATGTTTAGACTAGCACCAGAATCTACATAGAATATCAGGCACAAGGTGTAGTTTGATTCTGGTCTGTCAGGGTAATAACTATTTGGCTTAGTAGTCAATTCTCATTAGTGGTATCAAGGGTACATACAAAATGTTAAGGTCTTAAGCCTGATTGTAACTAAGATAATTAACTATCTAAAATAAGGCTGTATCCTGAACCTGGCATGCATGCTTCCTTGCACACACTGTAATATTCAACATCATTATAATATTGTGTCAATTCTATTGAACACTCTATTCAGGAACCAATAGCCCTTTTGACCCCAATTAAATCTTGGTTGAAAAAGACAGTTTTCCCCTAAATTTTCTATTTTTTTCCTTTTTATATTAGATTATCTTACCTTTTTAAGATAATTAAAGGTTGATTTTTTTTACAGGGTATAATGTCTACTGAATCATGGAGAAACTTAGGTCAGCTTTCTTTTGGATTATAGCATGTCTTTGTGGATTTTTTTCTTTTTCTTTTGTAAAAATAAAGAGTAAAATGGAAGTTATAGCTATTTTTCTGCCTGTTTCTAAGCATCTAACAGAATAAAATCTAACTTTAAAACATCCTGTGTATAACCAGGTGGGGGGAACCTGGCCCTGCGGGGGGCAGCAGTCATACAGACCGGTGGTGCACAGGTCACAGCGCTCCAGGTGACGGACGGAGACAGAAGTCCGTCAGTATACGTGACAGTCAATGCGGGCTTCCCGTCACCATCCCGGAGAAAGAAACGCTCAGTCCTCCAGTACTGGCTACAGGTGTCCCTCCGACACTACCTCCATGTTGGCATGGTCGGCTTCATCACTGCAGTTGATTCAACATATATAGGTTAGTTATACACCTTTCTTATGACCCCATTCAGAGTGGACCTGCTGACCACTGACCATGCAGCCATGGTGGTAGCAGCCACCACAACTCGGTCACAGCACTGCATAAAGGCTAACAGTGGGACCATTTTGAACTTTTGTTCTTATTAAGATATACGCAATACACTAACCAAAAGCAAATTCATCGTATTTAGCACTCATACAAGCACACAAAAACATTTGGTCTTTGCTACAAGTAACTGAATTTCATTATAAAAGATGTAGTTTAGATACATACAGCGGTTGTTTTCAATCTTCTTCACCATAACCACAATAACCCCTTCTCCCACTCCCCTCTCACATACACATTCAACAACAGGTAATAAGTACAGACCCTTGACCACCTGAGTGGCACCGATATCACTTTGTCCTGCTCCAAAGCCAGTGGTCAATGCTGCGGACTGAACTGGACAGCATCCCCCTCACCAGAGTTCCTATTTCTGCTAAGAGGGGTACCATCCTTACTATGAAGGGTCTATAAGAAAAGGAATTTACTTTTTTGAATTCAGTGTAAGCAACAGTGCAATTAAATGTACGAGCTTTATAATGTGTATATTAGAAATAGCAGTCATCAAAACCATCTTCCACTAAAAAAATCCAGTTGGGTTTTCCTTGTTAATCAACATCTGAGAAGTATTTATATGTCCTTGAAGATGTGACTATGAAGTGTATTATGCTTCAGACCCACCCTGTAACTATGTTGTGCTGATGTCGGAGACTGTGGCTGGGGGAGTTTTGCAAGCTGGAGTGTCAAATATAGAAGCGTGCATGGCGCGGTGTAATGGGAACGGCCTCGAGGAAGGTACCACCTGCTTCGCCTTTGACTACTATATATCCAGGCACTGCTACATTTTCACACAACAAGACTACATGGTTAATGGTACAAACAACAACACAGCAGTAAACCATTACATTAAACGGAACTGTGATGTAGCAGGTGGGTTACTGGCCAATCATTTGTCAAGGTTAGGTACCATTGGTAAAGGGTCCATTTACCCCATTTACCAAGAATATAGTTTTGCATTTAGCCCTTAAATCATGCCATACACAACAAGACAGTTTATACTTTTCTCTTTTGAATGATATTATGAGTTGATAAAAACATGATTTTAGAATAAAAAAACAATGTTCACTTACATCTGTTTAGCTCAAAATTCCTGCTATACTATTTCATTAAAAAACTTCACGTTGAAACTTCTCATTAAAATGACAGTTTTGAGGGAACCATTGCTGGTTTTCGTTATCCATGTCCTAATCTTTATATTCAACTTTTACACAGGGAAATGTTTGTGTGATATTAATTTCCTCATACTCCAGGCAAAGTATCAAAATTTTATTGTAAAATAACGTTTAAGCATTACGCCAAACAATAAGTTGACAATTTGTGTGCCATGCACCATATATGAAGAGCTGTACCATTATACATTTATATATATATATATATATATATATACATACATATATATATATACATATATATATACATATATATACATATATATATATATATATATATATATATGTATATCCAGCCATTGGGGATGGTTAATCAACCCAAGGAATGTCAGGGATATCAGGGTGTGAAGGGCCACCCAAAGGCTGATATCCCTGACACACAGAGGACCCTCTCCCCCGTTAATTATGGATATATATCATGCCCTTGCAATATAACAAAGTGAAACTTTAGTGCTTAGACAAACTGAACTAGAAAAACTATTTTCTACTGTTGGAACTACTTTCCTGTATCACCCTCACTAGTGATAACACCTTGATTATCACCCTGCATATGACTAAGATGTGTGTTCTGCATCAGTGATCCATTATACTCTTAATTACTGAACCTGTATCCCCTTATGTATGATAGATGTCTTTACCTTCACATACAGGGCCACACATCAAGGTTTACATTACGAGTATGGAGAATGAGTACTCCCCAGCTGACAGTGCATTGTGTGGTAGCCTGCCGCGGCATGGTACGTCGAGCGTCAGCCACGTTAACTGCAGGATATGGGGAAGTTACGTGGTTTTTACGTCAATTGAACCCTTCGCTGTGGCTGAGGTGGAGGTCTTCAGGGTCGTCAACGCACGTGAGTAATAACAGGGGCAGGTACAGCATTTCAGAAGAGGTGGGGGGTGGGGGAGGGGGGGCAGTATAGAGGCTAAGTACTAAAATGGCGTACATTCATGCATACACAAGCAACATTTTTTCCTCTTTATCAAGTTTAAGTGTCCACCAAAAGAGGGTTGGTGGTTCAGGACCCCCTGGACCCCGTATATTAACCCATGAGTAGTGGTAATTATTACAAGAGACATTACAAGATGGTCTCATATCAAGAGAGTAATATGTATACAGCAAAGTCAAGTACGAATGGAACCTGTAATAATCATTTTATGATCAAGTTGGTGCTTCGTTGATCTGCAATAGCACCTTATACATGTCTACCATAAGATAGCAATAATTTAGTTTTAATAGTTGGCCGCATTACAATGGCTCCAACAGGCCAAAAAGCTAACTATATAGAGTTGAGCCTGAGTATAGATCTAGGCAGCAAGACGCAAAATTGGGAAATGTTTGCCTAGAAATATCCAAATAATATCTTAAAAGGTTTTGACAGTTATAATTGGAAATTATTATGATCAACTATGATTTTGGCCAAGCCTTATTTATATGTTGTACTTTTCCACAAAAAATTACCTGTGCAGCATTCTTTTTGTAGCTATTTTTTGTGCATCAACTTGGGAAGACCTAGGCCCATTTGTTGATGGACATTGTAGCATCTTGAATCACCAGCTCTATATCTCAAATCACTGGCTCTACATCTCAATTCACTGTCTCTACATCTCAATTCACCAGCTCTACATCTCAATTCACTGGCTCTACACCTCAATTCACTGGCTCCACATCTCAATTCATTGGCTCCACATCTTAATTCACTGACTCTACATCTCAATTCACTGGCTCTACATCTCAATTCACTGGCTCTACTTCTCAATTCACTGGCTCTTCAT
Organism: Lepidonotus clava; assembly: GCA_936440205.1. Lineage (NCBI taxonomy): Eukaryota > Metazoa > Annelida > Polychaeta > Phyllodocida > Polynoidae > Lepidonotus > Lepidonotus clava. Next base: position 48,181,778 of record OW387147.1, read on the forward strand.
GTTAAGTCATTGGCTCTACTTCTTAATTCACTGGCTCTACATCTCAATTCACTGGCTCCACATCTTAATTCACTGGCTCTACATCTCAATTCACGGGCTCCACATCTCAATTCAATGGCTCTACATCTTAATTCACTGACTCTACATTGCAATTCACTGGCTCTACATCACAATTCACTGGCTCTACATCTTAATTCACTGACTCTACATTGCAACTCACTGGCTCTACATCACAATTCACTGGCTCTACATCTTAATTCACTGACTCTATATTGCAATTTACTGGCTCTACATCACAATTCACTGGCTCTACATCTTAATTCACTGACTCTACATTGCAATTCACTGGCTCTACATCTCAATTCACTGGCTCCACATCTTAATTCACTGGCTATACACCTCAATTCACTGGCTCCACATCTCAATTCACTGGCTCTACATCTTAGTTCACTGACTCTACATCACAATTCACTGGCTCTACATCACAATTCACTGGCTCTACTTCTCAATTCACTGGCTCTACTTCTCAATTCACTGGCTCTACATCTCAATTCACTGGCTCTACTTCTCAGTTCACTGGCTCTACATGTAAATTCACTGCGCTAATTCTCAATTCACTGACTCTACATCTTAATTCACTGGCTCTACATCTCAATTAACTTACTCTACATCTCAATTCACTGGCTCTATATCTCAATTCACTGGCTCTCCCTCTCAATTCACTGGCTCTACATCTCAATTCACTGGCTCTACTTCTCAATTCACTGGCTCTACTTCTTTATTCTCTGGCTACACATCTAAATTCACTGGTTCTACATCTGAATTCACTGGTCCTACATCTCAATTCACTGGCTCTACATCTCAATTCACTGGTCCTACATCTCAATTCACTGGCTTTACATCTCAATTCACTGGCTCTACATCTTAATTTACTGGCTCTACATCTCTATTCACTGAATCTACATCTCTTTTCACTGACTCTACATATCAATTCACTGACTCTACATCACAATTCACTGGCTCTACATCTCAATTCACTGGCTCTACATCTCAATTCACTGGCTCTACACCTTAATTCACTGGTTCTACATCTTAATTCCAGCTGTGAATGTGGCACTGGGGGCGGAGGTGTACCCAGCAAGCTGGAACCTCTACTGGATTGTCGACGGCCACACAAACTACGTACCAGGGTTTTGCCCAGATCTTTCATTAAGTAGCGACGAATGGATAAAGATAATCTTCAACCAAGAACAAAAAGTAGCTGCAGTTAGGCTTTCTTTAACTTCAAAGTCTGGTAAGAGTCAACATAAAAAACTTATTCTTAAATAAAGGCAGAATATAATGATAAAATTATCCACATAATCATGTATTGATAGGTCCCCAGGCTTCCTTCAATTTGCATTTAAGAAAATACCAAAAAAGGAGCATGTATGAGGCCAGTTATTAATCTAGTATGCAATAAGGGGAGGTAGGGCTCCTGATGTGTGTATGACATTGTTGAGGGATATTGCAGCTGAGAAACTTATGCACCGTATATGATGTTGCTACTGAACAATTCATTATTTTGTTCAGTTTCTTAACTTGAATACTTGCAGATACTTTGCAATTCATGCAGGTAATTTGCATATGAATTAACACGTTCGACCTTTTTAGATAGGGCTTTTAACGAATACTCACAACAATTATGTATCTCTCTTATGCGTTACATGACGTCATTCCACTTTATTGAACTGCATCAGCAAAGGAAACTTCATTTGCGATTTCAGGTTTAATGATTTGGGCCGCTGCGGTGAATTGTATCAAGGAGACTGTGTTATCTTTGTTCCTTGTGTGTACCTACCCGTGGACGACAGAGATGGTGGAAATAAGGGCTGACAGCATCACTGGTCTCTGTGAAGTCCAAGTCTACACTCTGTCAGGTAAGTCCTTATAAAGCCTTCAAACAGAGTTATCTTTGTTCTATGTGTGTACCTTCCCATGGATGACAGAGATGGTGGAAATACGGGCTGACAGCATCACTGGTCTCTGTGAAGTCCAAGTCTACACTCTGTCAGGTAAGTCCTTAACAAACCTTCAAACTGAGTTATCTTTGTTCTTTGTGTGCACCTTCCCATGGATGACAGAGGTGGTAGAAATACGGGCTGACAGCATCACTGGTCTCTGTGAAGTCCAAGTCTACACTCTGTCAGGTAAGTCCTTAACAAACCTTCAAACTGAGTTATCTTTGTTCTATGTGTGTACCTTCCCATGGACGACAGAGATGGTAGAAATACTTTTGATAGTATTGACACCACAACCTATCAAAAACATTAACCCTTTAGACCCTAATCTGGCTGTAGCCGCCGTGGGTCTGTTCCCAAATCCCAAACCTTTAAAGGATTTTTGACGTGTTGTAGTTTTTAGGTATATAGACCTGGGGCCATTACCCCTATATTACAGGCACCAAGGCACAGATGAACACTATAATGAGATTACCCAGCCAAGCATGTGATGTTATTAAAACGCTGCAGCAAAATTCTATTTTGGTTCTTGTTACATTATTTTGATGGCTCCCAATAACAATGCTGCAACATACGTTGCACTGCTATATTATTATAACATTCTGGTAATGCCCTCAACCTAAACAGAATGTTCTTATAATGTTATATTTTGGTTTTGTCCTAACCTCTCCCAAAAATAATGTTATAATAACATTCTGATTTGGTGAAGTTTGAATCTTACCATCAATAACGTAATTGTTATATACCATTTTAGTAAGTAACAAACTGACTTTAAAAGTACGGTTGGAGAACATTTCTGTTTATATGTCACAAGCTGGCCGGGTACCCCAGTATTACAAGCACCAAGGCACAGATGGCCACTATCATGAGATTTTATTTGAATTTGTTGCAGACATCAGGAGGAGTTACTTCTTCCTGGGTTCCGGGCAGTGTCAGGATGTGAACTGGTCAGGGGCCGACGTGGTGACGAGCCGAGATGACTGCCTGGACCTGGCCTACACATCCTCAGAGGTCTACGTCGTGTACGACAACTCCACCGGCCAATGTGCGTGGGCCGAGTGTGATGGGCTGCAGCTCGACAACTCCGTTGAGGGCTACGAGGCCTACGTGAAAGTTGGTAAGTCAGTCATAATGATTTGATTTCATGGAACCGCACATTTCACTGCATGAAGCATGGGATTTACAAGGCCTGGACTTTAAGAGTAAACTTCAGTAATGGGTTTGCTTAGTTGGGATTGCATAGAATTTACTTCAACTTGGCCTGAAAATGTAAAGGTGTTAAAAGTGAAGCTTTAGTTATCATTAGAAGCAGGGGAAAAGATGTAATGGCTCTCTTTATCATTCCCTATAAAGATACTTAAAGATAATTATTTAGAGAAATATCAGTAAAGATGCTTCTGAGGTCAGTTGCAAATTTCATTAAATATCAGTAAATATTGTATACAAGTGTTAGAATATCAATTAAACATAAGTAGTGTCATCATCTTTAAATATATTTCCATCACACTGGGTGAAGTTTGCCATGAATTATAAAAGATGACTAAAGTTCAGTGTGGTATTTCTATAAAGCTCTGTAAAGATGATCTTTCGTATCTATTGTAAGAGATTTACTTTCAGTTAATGTAAATCATACCCAACTAAAGTGGACTGAATGATGTACATTTAAGTGCATTCACCCATTTTCCTAGGCTTTAAACACATTTTAAACATGAATCCCACCATTTGTCAAGCAGCTTTCAGAATATTTACATTTGCCTCAACATTTAGTGAGTCTTGCTCATCTGTAGACAACCGGTTTTAGGGATCTTTAGACATAATATTTACACTATTCTAGTGAACAATTTTAGTAGCCTTTACGGAAAACTTCTCCACATTGGATCACAGATTTTCTATAGTACCATATTTTAAAATAGAATTATGTACCAGTTAACATTAATCATATGTGTAGAGAAGAAACCTAAGTCTAAGTTCTAAAACAAGCAGACTGCCTGGATTTTAGTTACAAGTAAGTTGTGGCCAAAACCTGGATGCCTTTCCCTTGCAGTTAGGCTAGAAAAGGTGTCTTAAGCACTGCTGTATTACATATTTCCATATAGAACGTATGAGTTGACTATTCTTAGCAAATGTCTCATTGTCTTAACAGGAGTTATTAGGAAATAATTCCCCCCAAAAATACAAATAATTCAGTGTTGTCCCCTAGGGGATACAAATACAAACAGAAACTGTTTTTTAAAAACATAGTAAAGATCACATAATTCAACTGTAAGGTTGACAAAATCCGCTTAAACTGAAGGATTGAATCTTTACCAAATTTTCAAAGGCTTTCAGAATTGCAAAGCTAGAATATTGATATACACAGAATTTCAATAGAAATACTTTGATATCTACAGTAAATTCTATGGCAAATGTAATATACAGTTATAATTTAGGGTGAGATGTCTGGCAGTGTAGATACAATAACTGCAAATTTGACAATATGTATACAAACTGAATTCTCATAGGAAAAGCAGCATGCTCTAGGACCTACATCCATTTATTTATATGATGACAATTCTTAACAGATATCTTGTGTAAGGATTGTTCCAAGCCAGCTTGTGATGTAACAGAAATGTTCTCCAACCATACTTTTTTAGTCAGTTTGTTACTTACTAACATGGCATGTAACAATTACGTTATTGATTGCGAGGTTAAAACCTCACCAAATCAGAATGTTATTATGACATTTTTTTTTTGGTGAGGTTAGGACGAAGCCAAAACAGACATTTTAAGAACATTCTGTTTAGGTTAAAGAGTGTAACCAGAACAAAGTAATAATGTCACAGTGCAATGTCAAAAGAATGTAGCAAGAACCAAATACAGAACCAACCAGAATGTTGCTGCAACTTTATAATACTTCTCATCTTTGGCTGGGTTTATGAATTCATAATAGATGTCTGTGATGTCTCGATTTCCCCCCTGTACCAGGAGGTGTGTGGCCCGCTACTGATAACTCATCCCTGACAGAGGCTGTCTCAATATAGGGTTGTATAGTACGGGGCATTGGGTGGAGTGTGACAGCGGTTACCTTAATCAAAAAGTCTCTTTTACCCCCTGTATCAGGAGAGCACTGTGGTGAGCTGCCCCCTATTGGTAACTCGTCGTTGACGGAAGCCATCCCTATAGGGGTGTATGGGACAGAGCAGTGGGTGGAGTGTGACAGTGGTTACCTTTAACAAAACGTCTTTTTTACCCCCTGTATCAGGAGAGCCCTGTGGCGAGTTTGCGCTATCGGTAATTCGTCCCTGATGGAGGCCATCTCTATGGGGGTGTATGGTACGGTGCAGTGGGTGGAGTGTGACAGCGGTTACCTTTAACAAAAAGTCTCTTTTACCCCTCTACCAGGAGAGCACTGTGATGAGCTGCCCCCTATTGGTAACTCATCCCTGACAGAGGCTGTCTCTATGGGGGTGTATGGGACAGAGCAGTGGGTGGAGTGTGACAGTGGTTACCTTTAACAAAAAGTCTCTTTTATCCCCTGTATCAGGAAAGCCCTGTGGCGAGTTTGCCCTATTGGTAATGTGTCCATGACAGAGGCTGTCTCCCTATGGGGGTGTATGGGATGGAGCAGTGGGTGGAGTGTGACAGTGGTTACCTTTAACAAAACGTCTCTTTTATCCCCTGTATCAGGAGAGCACTGTGGTGAGCTGCCCCTTATTGGTAATTCATCCCTGACAGAGGCTGTCTCTATGGGGGTGTATGGGATGGAGCAGTGGGTGGAGTGTGACAGTGGTTACCTTTAACAATAAGTGTCTTTTATCCCCTGTATCAGGAGAGCACTGTGGTGAGCTGCCCCCTATTGGTAATTCGTCCCTGACAGAGGCTGTCCCTATGGGAGTGTATGGTGCGGCACAGTGGGTGGAGTGTGACAGCGGCTATGTGTGGACGGCTGACGAGGATCGTGAGTACTTCTATACTGCGTGTCAGCAGGACGGGGTCTGGTACGGGAAGGACGACACCTGCATAGGTAAGTGATCTCTGACACTGAAACAACAGACTTTTTAACGTGGCATTAACCTTCTCTTATTAAGCCTTCCCAGTTTAAATCAGTAACAAAGTACACCACATGAAATATTATTACGATCAATTCCTTCTTCATTTCCCCAAAATACTGAGTGCAAACAAAATGACCAATGAAAATCTGGAAGACAAATTGCTTCTTAACCTTTTGAAGAGCAGCCCAATGTGGATATTTTTTCCTTTCAGGAACCAATTGTAAAATCTTTAATCTCAACCCTGTGCCACGACCTGTGTATCAGCCTGTTACCCAGCCTGGGCCTCCGTACACCAAGACATTAATTAATATACATTAATACCACCTTTTAAATATATGTTCTCCCCTTTATCACTGTTTGTACCAGGACGGCTGTGTGACGCCCCTGTGCCGGCCCACTCAGACTGGACGACCCGTGTGTCAGCCCGTTACCCTGCCTGGGCCTCTGTACAGTGTGACTATGGTTATGTCATCATCGACGACGTCAATACGACCTACGACATGACATGTCAGACCAACGGACAATGGGACTTTTTCTCACATTGCCAAGGTATGCCATGTTGATGTAAGTGTGCATATATACAGTCCATGTCAAATGGATTCAAATGTGTTGCCAAAATTGTTTCGCCTAATATCAATGTTTAATGTGATGCCATTCTGCTGGTTTAACTCTGAGGGAATACTGAGAATGGACAAATGATTCAACAAGTTTTATTATATACTTAGGTACGGGGAAATACATTCAAACATCTAGTGTCTGTCACTAATAGCACTTTTTTGTGTGTTTGTGAATATATTTGGTTAAACCTAAGCCCTTTGAGAGAACTATTTACACTTAACTAGACTCCATATTTTGTAATGTGGAAGTTTACCAGAGGTATCAGATAATTTGCCTAAAGAATGGTATTTTATTTTATTATACCTTAGGGTGATACAAGTTTAGTAGTTAAGAGTTTAACAAAGGGCAATTCAAACCTGGGTGATAACCAGCCTTGCATCGCCCTGCAGGGCGATATAGAAACTTTTTATTTTTCTAAAATTCATTAAAAAAAAAGAAATCATTAAGAAATAAAAAGTCTAGCCTATGGATTATCTGCACAATGTTCCTAGTTACATTTTACTTGCTTACTTTTAATGGATTTGATGGATATCAAAAGAATTATATGAAAACATATAAAATAATGTGCAGCATCACAGCCCCACCTTCACTGATTGCTGTGCATCCTTCCTTGGGAGCTCAGATCTAACAGAAAATGCATACTAAATCCATAATCAACCTCAAAAGGAGTATGAGGGCGGTTATCACCCCTCGCCGGGACCCTGATATCAGCCATTGGCTGGCCCTTCAGACCCTGGCCTCAGGCTGATATTGGGGTCCCGGCGAGGGGTGATAACCGCCCTCGTACTCCCTTTGAGGTTGGTTATATGTATATACCTTATAAGAGTTAAACCCATGCCGTATCAAACCTGGGTGATAACCAGCCTTGTATCACCCTCCAGGGTAATACAGAGACATTTATTTTTCAATAATTCATAAAAAAAAATGAATTCATTGAGAAATTATAAAATCCTGCATATATGCATTATCTGCACAACGTTCCTAACTACACTTTACTTGCTTACTGTTTGTGGATTTTATGGATTATTATATGTGTATATACTCCTTGCAAATCACTAACCATGTTCATATTACCTTTCCTCTCTGCAGGCATACCATGCACAGGGACTACAATAAACACAGAGAACACGACGTGGGACGGTCGTTACGCCGACCCCCCACTCACAGTCACCTGTAACCATGGTTACCTGACGTCACGACTCGAGGGGTATGAAGCCATCACCCCAGAAAACTACAACGACATTGGCATTACGAGCTATAACCTCACCTGCCTGCCTAATGGTACCTGGGACAACCTGGTGTCCTGCGGGCGTAAGTAACATAAAAGATATTATAGCTACAAACCAATTGTATCTCTTATTTTGGAGGCTCATTGGTAACATCAAACAGGTCATAACAGAATCATTAATAAGCCTGTTTCACTATAGTTTCCCAAGTGGCCTCTTGCACAATGAATTTCGTAACAACGAAAATAAATTAAACAGCGATACATGTTGTCGTTACTTCTGACGTAACAATGATGGTTTTGACACTTTTTTTTACTATATTTAGAATGCCCTCAAAGAGCTGTAACATTTACTGATTTTTTCCCTTCATGAATCAATCTACAGAATTTAATTTCATTCATTAGAACCAGAGATTTTACTATTTTCGTAACAACGAAAATTTCACTGTTAAGCACATGTTTGTTATGGTATCGTTTATCATTGTTTATTCCATTGTGCAACCGGCCAAAGGGAATTTTGTTGTCAAATTATATGTTAATGGGTGTTGACTATGCTGTACATATCCTATTTGTACACTCACCTCCCCCTCTATTCCCCCAGTGACCCCATGCTACCTGCCAGACCCGCCCCTGCACACCACCCAGGGGGTACTGTCCATGCTATCCTACCTGTATACTCATCTCCTCCTCTATTCCCCTAGTGACCCCATGCTACCTGCCAGACCCACTCCTACACACCACCCAGGGGGTACTGTCCACGCTGTCCTACCTGTCTACTCACCTCTATTCCCCCAATGACCCTGTGCTACCTGCCAGACCCACCCCTACACACCACCCAGGGGGTACTGTCCATGCTATCCTACCTGTATACTCATCTCCTCCTCTATTCCCCTAGTGACCCCATGCTACCTGCCAGACCCACTCCTACACACCACCTGGGGGGTACTGTCCACGCTGTCCTACCTGTCTACTCACCTCCCCCTCTATTCCCCCAGTGACCCCTTGCCACCTGCCAGACCCGCCCCTACACACCACCCAGGAGGTACTGTCCATGCTGTCCTACCTGTCTACTTACCTCTATTCCCCCAGTGACCCCATGCTACCTGCCAGACCCACTCCTACACACCACCTGGGGGGTACTGTCCACGCTGTCCTACCTGTCTACTCACCTCCCCCTCTATTCCCCCAGTGACCCCGTGCTACCTGCCAGACCCCCCCCTACACACCACCTGGGGGGTACTGTCCACGCTGTCCTACCTGTCTACTAACCTCCCCCTCTATTCCCCCAGTGACCCCGTGCTACCTGCCAGACCCGCCCCTACACTCCACCCAGGGGGTACTGTCCATGCTATCCTACCTGTATACTCATCTCCTCCTCTATTCCCCTAGTGACCCCATGCTACCTGCCAGACCCACTCCTACACACCACCTGGGGGGTACTGTCCACGCTGTCCTACCTGTCTACTCACCTCCCCCTCTATTCCCCCAGTGACCCCGTGCTACCTGCCAGACCCGCCCCTACACACCACCCAGGGGGTACTGTCCACGCTGTCCTACCTGTCTACTCACCTCCCCCTCTATTCCCCCAGTGACCCCGTGCTACCTGCCAGACCCGCCCCTACACACCACCCAGGGGGTACTGTCCACGCTGTCCTACCTGTCTACTCACCTCCCCCTCTATTCCCCCAGTGACCCCGTGCTACCTGCCAGACCCGCCCCTACACACCACCCAGGGGGTACTGTCCACGCTGTCCTACCTGTCTACTCACCTCCCCCTCTATTCCCCCAGTGACCCCGTGCTACCTGCCAGACCCGCCCCTACACACCACCCAGGGGGTACTGTCCACGCTGTCCTACCTGTCTACTCACCTCTATTCCCCCAGTGACCCCGTGCTACCTGCCAGACCCGCCCCTACACACCACCCAGGGGGTACTGTCCACGCTGTCCTACCTGTCTACTCACCTCTATTCCCCCAGTGACCCTGTGCCACCAACCAGACCCGCCCCTACACACCACCCAGGGGGTACTGTCCACGCTGTCCTACCTGTCTACTCACCTCTATTCCCTGCGTGACCCCATGCTACCTGCCAGACCCGCCCCTACACACCACCCAGGGGGTACTGTCCATGCTGTCCTACCTGTCTACTTACCTCTATTCCCCCAGTGACCCCGTGCTACCTGCCAGACCCGCCCCTACACACCACCCAGGGGGTACTGTCCACGCTGTCCTACCTGTCTACTTACCTCTATTCCCCCAGTGACCCCATGCTACCTGCCAGACCCACTCCTACACACCACCCAGGGGGTACTCTCCACGCTGTCCTACCTGTCTACTCACCTCCCCCTCTATTCCCCCAGTGACCCCGTGCTACCTGCCAGACCCGCCCCTACACACCACCCAGGGGGTACTGTCCACGCTGTCTGACCTGTCTACTCACCTCCCCCTCTATTCCCCCAGTGACCCCGTGCTACCTGCCAGACCCGCCCCTACACTCCACCCAGGGGGTACTGTCCATGCGCTATATGGACGTGATGGAGGTGGTCTGTAAGCCGGGCTACATAACCCATGAGCTGGGCCCTGTGATCCTGACCCACGACAACTACCGGGATGGCTCCGGCCGACCCATCGACCGCTACCCAACACAGTGTATGGCTGACGGCACCTGGAACCTAACCGTGGGCTGCACTCGTGAGTGCAATGTTATTGTCTAGATGTGTGCAGTGCATACAATATATCATACTGCCACACCATAACCAGCTATGTATGCATATGCTTGTTTTAGTTTTAAGAAAATTCTAGACATTTCATATATACACAACGTAGCCTTTATATAACAAGAATCAAAGTAATCTTTCTATATACTACTCGGACTCTTTTGAACAAAAGACTTGTTTATAATGATACTTTGTACATAATAACATTCATACCTTTGAATAGTTACTCCAATAGTCTTTTCATATTATAATATGAGATATTTATACTACCCTTACGTCATGTAATAAGTCAGTGCTTTACACATGATTTACACAATATAACGGACAGTGTGTGCACTGCTTGCTCTATGTATGCAACGCTTCAAATTCCCATTTCTGTACACTACTTACGTAATTTTGAATGGGCATGTGGAACAAGTCAATTCATGCAATATTGTATTCCACAGAGTGGAGCTTATCTACCTAAATTCGTGTATATAATCCATGTCTTTACAAACGTTACAAACGTTACACTTTTATCACCTGTTTGAATAACAAATGCATAGTAGAATATAGCCTCAATAAACCCTTGCTGACCAACTAATGCATAGTGGAACATAGCCTAAATACACCCCTGTTGACTAACCAACACATAGTGGAACATAGCCTTAATACATCCCTGCTGACTAACTAATGCATAGTGGAACATAGCTTTAATACGTCCCTGTTGTCTAACCAACACATAGTGGAACATACCCTTAATACACCACTGTTGACTACCTAACACATAGTGGAACATAGCCTTAATACATCACTGCTGACCAACTAATGCATAGTGGAACATAGCTTTAATACGTCCCTGTTGTCTAACCAACACATAGTGGAACATACCCTTAATACACCTCTGTTGACTACCTAACACATAGTGGAACATACCCTTAAGACACCCCTGTTGTCTAACCAATGCACAGTGGAAAATAGCCTTAATACTCCCCTGTTGACTAACCAACACATAGTGGAACATAGCCTTGATACACCATGTTAACCTTTGCCTGCAGCCACCTTCTGCGTGGCAGACCGCCCAGCCCTGGCCCAAGGCACTGGCCGCCTGGAGGGGCGCTTTGACAGCGCCTCCCTCACCATTACCTGTGAGGATGGCCACATCGATGAGAAGGAGGGCCAGCAGTCCTACCTCATCACCTGCCTAGAGACCGGCTACTGGGACGATGTTAGGAACTGTACACGTGAGTGCATGTGTACTCTGGTTCTAAACCGAAGGCCTACTGTACCAAAATTGACCTTTAACAGATCAAAATTTTGTAGATTGGGCCATTAAGTTATATAAAAGGTAATGGAAATATCACACTGTCAAGGCTTTCAAGGGAACATTAAAATTCTAAAATGTTTCCTTTACAAGATGTCTGAGATCGTTAATGTACCTAAATGGCCCCATTTACAAAACTCATTCAAGGTATATTTTTTGTGTAAGGGGGTGCTTCCTGTATATGTTTGGTTACCTCCCTAAGATTTACTATTGGTACCCCCTCAGGTCAAATCAGAACTGCTTTAGATTTATTTGGAACCCTCTCAGATTGACTGGATATTTGGGCTGGGTACTGCATGGTTTCTGTTCTGAGGCTAGGCAAATTGGACGCACAGTAAAATCAAATATATTCCATTTTCTCTTCATCACATCTCCCAAGCAATGAGTAACAATTCTGAACCAACAACAACAGATAAGAGTTAAAACTAGATTTGCAACCGAAGATAATTTTTGATTTAACTAACATGGCTGCATTCAGAAAAGGCAGTACATATGCCTGATTGACAGTTATATTTTTTGTGAAGGAGTTCTTTGAAATATTGTTTTCTATTGGCAGCCCGTAACTGCAGTTACCTGACCCTGAACAACACAGACGTGTTTAACCTGACACTACGGGCACTGACTGACATCACCGTCACATGCGATGATGGCTTCCGCACGCCCGACCCTGAGTTTGGGAAGACCTTTTTACTGGCCTGTAACATGAACGGGGAATGGGAAGGCATTGTACCCTGCAATGGTAAGAATCCCACTTCTATATAACCTGAATTTGAGAAGACCTTCCAACTGACCTGTTTCACAACACAAATGAGCCTAAATGAGCCTGACTTTTGATAATGTGTACAGGTTACTTTTTAAACAAATATCAATAGTAAGTAAAAGAAAGCTGCCTGAGGATTATAGATGCAAGTCAACCGAAGCATTGGCACTACTAGGACTTAACATGCAAATCACATTTGACATTCAATTAAATTAGTGATGGGTTGAAAACTGAATTAACCCAATTTGTCTGGCTTTGAGGACTTTGTTTATTACAAATTGTAGCTTGTAGCCCCAATTACTGGCTTAAGGGGCCTTCCATGAAGTACATATATGCATGTATCAGACGCCCGGAAAATTGAAAGTGATTTCAAGTAATCAGTGTGTTATTTGTTATTTTGATTGCTTTTGCCAATATTAGACGAAAACTTTAGTGTAAAAATACAGAAAAAAGAAATATGAATAATATACAAATATTAGACTTGCCACTCTACCCCTTCATCGTTGGGTGCCTTTTTACATATTCTTTTAAAGTGACTTGACTATTCTTGTCCTGGTACCCAACCCCCACTGGTTCTAATCAAACATTTGTCATTTTGTACTAACACGGGTGTCTGTCCTGATGCGCAGCAGTTATCTTAGCTAGTTGTTTGATAGAAACTAGACCCGTACTAAGATAGACTCTCTGACTTATGCACAGCTGTGGTGTGATTGGAGAGTAGGTAGATGGTGTCATGAACAAGGCAAATAAGATGCGTATGTTGGCACCGGTACTCGTCAGAGTGAAACAAGTGGCCCCTGAAGGCACCTCCGAAACGTGTGGGCTTAGAGAGCTGGGATAACACTTGGGTGCGTGAGCAGAGATAGATAGGTGACTTGAGATAGGAGTACTGGTTTGAGAGGAGTAGAGCGGACAATCTCTAAGACTGGCATGAGTCAAAGGAAGCTCAGTGGCACATTTATGATTGCATTTGGACTAAATAAACATTGACCTTTCACACGAGTGTTATCTGTCATGCCTGAATTAGGAACTAGGTTCTAGGACAATTATTGATCCTAAGAAAATGGAAGACTGTGATCGGCAAAGGCTTCATTGGGAATTCTCACATGGAAATTTAGCGGAATGTAGACTTATCTTTCATGCATAAAGTAAGCCCCATAGTTCAATTTATCTAAAGAAGAATTTTCCCAAAGTACTATGTAAGTACATCATTAAATATACTACTGTAGTCTTACTTCACCTTTTGATCCTGCTTTTTGCTCTAATGGTAATAACAATCTAATGTATGTTATTCCCGTCAGACGTGCGCTGCCCGCTGCTGACCCTGCCCCACACCAACATGACGGCGGTGATGCGGGAGGCGCGGGACGGTGTGACAGGACGGTGTGACACGGGCTACAGGTACAGGAGTAACATGGAGGACCAGACCTTCATCTCCTCCTGCTCCAGGCAACGCTCCTGGGTCAACACCCCAGTCTGCCGCAGTAAGTTCAATTCAATTCTTTAATTCATGACCCTTTTCAGGGCAAAGGAAATACACAGACTAGACAAACAAACAAGTATACATATATGCAGTGATTAAGACATAATTATAATGAGTACATTTGTGATAATTCAATGAAAGAGGCACTACTAGACTATTGATGTTCCACATCATAATAGTGTTATGATAAGGCAGGTGGCAGCACCAACGTTCTACAGTTCACATATATCAGCTGTTTGGTAGAATAGCACCTAATTGATATAGTACTTTTAATGACTAGTTTGTTTAGCTTGTGAGCTAGCACTAAAGTAGTTTTGATTTAAGGGGAGTCTGGGGGCCTATTTAGGGACATTTTACGAAAACTTCGTATTTCAAAATCATCAAATGCATAGCAAATTCTTCAATCAGGGAAAATTTATGAAGAAAAAAATTGTATTTTTAATGATTCATAAATTTTACTAATCCCATAAAATTCTTAGTAAATGTTAAAATATACGAATACAAAATTCGGGTTCGTACATTTTTTACAGTCAAAATTAGACATGGAAACTGTTCCAAAATTATAAAAAGGTATACTTGTGCTCATTTTGTAAATGTCCATCAAAGATGACCTTGCCAAAATCGATTATTTTGATCTTTTCAAAATCACAAATTATGATTCGTACTTTTACAAAACATTTACAAAGCATTTTCTTGTGCCTCTTTACGAAATTGGCCTCTCCTTGGTTGAAAAAACATAAAATATTTTATTCGTATATGTGAAATACTAAGCAGTTCGTAAAAAGTCCCTAAATTGGCCCCCAGAAAGGACTGGAGGTTTTGTTTTGCTTTTATGTTTGTTTTGCTTTTATGTTTGTTTTCTTTAGGCACCCCTTTTATTGAACATCAAACTTAAGGCTGTGTCCCTCTATATAATTTCGAATATGCAGAATTGGATAATTTTTAATTTTGATAATGACATGTTATAAATCATTATGAAAAAGGAATTAGGAGGAAACGACTTTTCTGGGCCACTGGGTATCAGCAGTAGGCTATTGGTGTACATACCAGGCACAAGTGGCCATAAAAGTTCCCTGCATGGTACGCTGATAACCTACAGGTGGTACCCAGTGGCCCAGAAAAGTATCCCTCCCCTATATCATATTGCCTTTGAAATGCCATCACCTTTCATGTTCCCTTTCACATGCTTATCAACATTTTCTGGTCTCTCCTGCAGTAATTAACTGTGGACCGATCGGTATTGTGCACTGTCCAGAGATTAATGAGGTGTTAGACTACGATAAAGAGATTGAGGTAACCTGTGACAAGGGATACCGGTTTGTGTCTCAGCGAGATAAAGCTGTACTCAAATGTATGGCAGACAAAACATACAACAACACCGGGGAGGAATGTGAGCGTAAGTATACATATTAACTCGGTTTCTCTGAAAATGTTGCCCGGTGTCATGGCATAATCAACAATTTATGATGTAGGGATGCCAAATGCTTCTTTTTTTTAAATTTCAAATTTGTATTGCTAATGGATAAAAATTCCAAATGGATAGGAAATGTCCAGGTCATTTTTAATTTTAGTTAAAAAAAAAATTAACTAAAATTATGTCACTGGCTTTCCATCCACACCGGCCTATAATGACCTGAAACTATACAGTTCCCCTCTAATTATAGTCTACATATAGATTGCAACACACACAAATAAAAAATAAACATAAGGGACTAGTTAAAGTCTAATTATTAAACCCACTGTACCTGACTAATGGTGCCACCTAGTGGGTATACATGTAAACACACCATGTCCCAATTAAAAATAATTCTTCACAAAAAGAGTCAGCTAGCCTATAACACACCTGATGAGCATCCTGTGAGCGAAACCACAAATGATGAGGTCATAAGTACCCCATAATAACATAACAAAACAAAAGAACTTCAGTTACAAAACAAATCTCACCTGTGTGAGAGGAGGGAAGTACTGACCAATGGGATACCTGCTAACATTGACCTGTATAAACAATTTATACAAGAAGCAATCTGATTGGTCCAGGACCAATGCAGAGGGGCTGAGAGCCTTCAGAAAGGCAAAGCAGGTCATTTGTGGTCGTGTGAGCAAGCTGCCTCGTCAGTATTCACTTACCAACCACAGGTCATTTTTAATTAGTCAGTTTTATCTGTGATGCATCAGAATTGATAATTGTAAGCCTATCACGATAAGTATTTGTCATTGTTAGGTGTTTTCTATACAAGTAATAAACAAGACATTTATACAAATAATGTTCAAGGGATTAGGGTTCATATGAAGTTTTACTATAATAATGATAATAATTAACTATGAACCTACCAGTACACAAATACTCATATTAAAGAAAAGTATGAGTAGAGTACAATTCCATTTTTCAATAAAGTTGTGGAAAATATATACATCAAACTTAACGATGGCTTGGTGTAGACTTGATATTTATCAAAACATTAAAATCATGGTTGAATTAACATGTTTTGGATTATAACATACTTCATCAGAACTAAATTGTACCATAAGACTAGCTGGGTATATCATGAATTACCTGTGTGAATTCAAAGTGTTAATTTAAATCTGGTTAAATTTCACAGATTGAATAATTAGATTTAACAGCCTTGAATCAGAAAGACCATTTTTTTGGTATCACCCCCCAGCTGTTCCTTGCTGTGACAACTTGCCACCAAACACTCTGCTGTCCAGCCAACCTCGCGGTGCAGCCGTGGCCAGCTGTCAGTGTGCACCCAGTGGGGGAGTTTGTCTGAAGGGCACAGCAGGCAACAAGCCCCAGGTCAACTGTGTGGAGGGTCATGTCACAGCCAGCCTCAGCCGCTACTTCACACCGACATGCACCAACAGCGGCGTGTGGGAAAACATGCAGACGTGTACCAGTAAGTTTGACCCTCTTGACTTACCAGTGGGAAAATAAAAAGGCCTATTTCAGTAAGTATGGCCCCTTCACAGACCAGTGGGAAAATGTGAAGGCCTGTTTCAGTAAGTATGGCCCCTTCACAGACCAGTGGAAAAATGTGAAGGCCTGTTTCAGTAAGTATGGCCCCTTCACAGACCAGTGGGAAAATGTGAAGGCCTGTTTCAGTAAGTATGGCCCCTTCACAGATCAGTGGGAAAATGTGAAGGCCTGTTTTAGTAAGTATGGCCCCCTTCACAGATGTGAAGGCCTGTTTTAGTAAGTATGGCCCCCTTCACAGATGTGAAGGCCTGTTTTAGTAAGTATGGCCCCCTTCACATATGTGAAGGCCTGTTTCAGTAAGTATGGCCCTCTTGACTTTCCAGTGGTAAAATAAAAAGGCCTGTTTCAGTAAGTATGACCCCATTTCCGGACAAGCGGGAAAATATGAAGGCCTGTTTCAGTAAGTATGGCTCCTTCACAGACCAGTGGGAAAATGTGAAGGGCTGTTTTAGTAAGTATGGCCCCCTTCACAGATGTGAAGGCCTGTTTTAGTAAGTATGGCCCCCTTCACAGATGTGAAGGCCTGTTTTAGTAAGTATGGCCCCCTTCACATATGTGAAGGCCTGTTTCAGTAAGTATGGCCCTCTTGACTTTCCAGTGGTAAAATAAAAAGGCCTGTTTCAGTAAGTATGACCCCATTTCCGGACAAGCGGGAAAATATGAAGGCCTGTTTCAGTAAGTATGGCTCCTTCACAGACCAGTGGGAAAATGTGAAGGGCTGTTTCAGTAAGTATGGCCCTCTTGACTTACCAGTGGGAAGACATAAAGGCCTGTTTCAGTAAGTATGGCCACCTTCACAGACCAGTGGGAAAATAAAATAGAATTGTTTGAGTTAGCATGGCCCCTTTTAATACTGATGGGAAAAACATAAAGGCCTGTTTCAGTAAGTATGGCCCCACTCAAGAAAGGTTGTTGCTAAATATAAGCAGGAGACCTCCATATACTACATAGTGGAGGGTAAATCCATAACTAGCCAGTAGTGATGATGCAGGCTTTGGACCCCTAGCATGCAGAGTTGTTCAAACCATCCCTGAATAAGGACCTGCATTGAGCCTATATTGTGGGTATCAGTATAGCTCCAGAGGCAGGGAGAAAACCATCTAGGAGTGTTTGGTTGTGTGAGCTGAGTGGACTTAGCCTGTGGACTGGTGAAATGCTTACTGGAAGTTGGTGACGTTTTGTTTTGTTCATCAATAAAGTAATATCCTTTCACAGTGTTCTTGTCAACTTTTGGCAACCTGAACTACATCTCAGCTGATCAGCTGATTCCTGGTCCTCAGTATAGTGGATCATGATTTGGACTAGTTTAAATAAAGAAGTACAAATACCCCTCAAACAAAAAAAACTAATTCTACAATCATATAGTTCAGCAGGTTGAAGTATATTTGTACAATTTGACAGTTAATAGTTGCTATAAATCTGTCTTTTCCAGTTGTGAGATGCCCAGTTGTTAGCAGAGAAGATTATAACCTCCTGACAGATATCGGTGAAGGAGACTATGGTAGCAGTGTCGAGGTGTTATGCGCCCTCGGCTATGTGCTAGATGGTAGCGACACTCAGGTTATAACATGCAAGGAGGAAAACAGGACAGGCATATGGAGTGTCAGGGAATGTATACGTGAGTATTACTCACAAAAAGGTACCAAACTAACTATATTAGTTGCATGTTAATTACTACATGAAAAGACTCTTCTCCTATTACTTGCCTTGTAAACTTTTCGGTAGTAATTCATTCTAATTACAAAAAGAGGTGAAATGGAATGCACACTTAACTGTTTTGTTATTTTCCGGTGGGCCCCTTTTCTAAAAAATAATTATATATTTCCAATATACAATTCAGTCAAGCAGTCATCAATAGTAAAGATGATTCAACAGCACCTACTTTCAAAATCCTAGATCCGACACAGATTTTGCATGTAGATAAGGAGTTGTATGATCTCTCTTTCTTAGCTATAACCTGCCCGGCTTTTATGGCTACCAATACTGAGGAGGAGGATTTCGGAGGTCGGTATGGTGAGGAGAGTAAGACGGTGACATGTAAGGTTACGTTCCGCCTGGCACAGGGCGGCAACGCCTACATCACGTCCTGCCAGGCCAACGCCACCTGGAGCAGGGAGGAAAGTTGTCAAAGTAAGTCCCAGTCTGTGACAGTAAGCCAGCATTAGTTAAGAAAGCAATAATTTCTTGCATTAGTTATGTTTGATTTTCATATGGTCAAATATGGTAGCGTCTGGAGTTGGGAAAAGCTTTCACAGAAAGTCTCACTCTGTGATACCAAGCCAGCATAAGTTAACACTAGCATAACACTTCCTCATACCCTGATGTATTTACATAGATAGTATGTCGCAATGTAAGCATTCCCCATACCGCAATGTATTTACGGAGATTGTTGTGGGGTAAGCCTTCCCCACACCTCAACCAATTTACACAGATAGTCCATTGTGTCATAAGCCTATCCCATACCCCATTATATTTACAGAGATAGTCTGTCACAACATAAGCCTACCCCATACCCCAATACCTTTACAATGATTGTCTGTCATGATGTAAGCCTACCCCATAGCCCAATATATTTACAGAGATAGTCTGTCACAACATAAGCCTACCCCATACCCAAATACCTTTACAATGATTGTCTCTCATGATGTAAGCCTACCCCATAGCCCAATATATTTACAGAGATAGTCTGTCACAACATAAGCCTACCCCATACCCCAATACCTTTACAATGATTGTCTGTCATGATGTAAGCCTACCCCATAGCCCAATATATTTACAGAGATAGTCTGTCACAACATAAGCCTGCCCCATACCCCAATACCTTTACAATGATTGTCTGTCATGATGTAAGCCTACCCCATAGCCCAATATATTTACAGAGATAGTCTGTCACAACATAAGCCTACCCCATACCCCAATACCTTTACAATGATTGTCTGTCATGATGTAAGCCTACCCCATAGCCCAATATATTTACAGAGATAGTCTGTCACAACATAAGCCTACCCCATACCCCAATACCTTTACAATGATTGTCTGTCATGATGTAAGCCTACCCCATAGCCCAATATATTTACAGAGATAGTCTGTCACAACATAAGCCTACCCCATACCCCAATACCTTTACAATGATTGTCTGTAAGCCTACCCCATAGCCCAATATATTTACAGAGATAGTCTGTCACAACGTAAGCGTACCCCATTCCCTTATCTATTTACAGAGATTGTATGTTGCAGTGTAAGCCTTCCCTGCATCACAATGTACTTACAAGGATTCTTGCAGTTTAAGCCTTCCCCATATCTCAACCTATTTACACATGTAGTCTGTTGCGGGGAAAGTCTACCTCCATACCCTGATCTATTCACAGAGACGGTCTGTCACAACGTAAGCCTTCCCCATACCTCAATGTATTAACAGCAAGTGTCCGTCAAAGTGTAACCCTACCCCATACCCTGATGTATTTACAGAGATACGCCTACCTCATAGCTCAATATATTTACAGAGATTAAATGTTGCACTGCAAGCCTACCCCATACTTCAACCTTCACCAACGTGAGTCTGTAATGGTGTAAGCCAACACAATTCCCTGTATTTAGAGAGATTAGAGAGATCCCATTCCCTGAGGTATTCCCGCTGCACCTCAATGTACTAACACAGTAACAGAGATTGTTGCGGTGTTAGCGTTTCCCATACTTGAACGTATATATAGTCTGTTTTGGTATAACCCTACCTCACACTCTTATATTTATCATAGCCCAATGTATTTACAGATAAAATCTAGTCTGACACAACGTAAGCCTAGCTCATACTCTGATGTATTTACAGAGATAGTCTGTTACGACGTCAGCCTACCTCATACCCCGATGCAGGGGTTGGACATCGTGGCGGGGGAGTCCAACACCACGACGTGTGACTATGGCTATGAGGTGGTGGGAGAGATGAGGGTGTCCTGTGATGAAAACGGGTCACTCATTCTGCCCCCAGCCAACTGTGAACGTGAGTTGGTCCATTCTTGTTATATTGAGAGAGAGATGTTGTCTGTATATTTCATGTATAGATGTATTAAGATTGTTAAAGTAGGGGAAACTCGTCGTTCTCTGCAGGTGATTAATTTTGGATGTATATGAATACAATGTTTATGAAAAAAAAGTTCCTGATTATATCATTTCTACAAATTCAAAATATCACCAAGTGAACTGGACCATGATGAGTAAGCAACTGAAATGTAATTAGTTATGAAGACCGATAATTTTGGTAACAAACCCAGGCAATTAGCGACATAACAAGCACATTCTGTGACCATACTCTTTTTAGTTAGTATGTAACCTGCCCATCTTTCACATAACAGTAGGTTATTTTAGGTAAAGTTGAGACTTACTAAAAAGAAATGTTATAATAACATTATATTTTATCGAAGTTGAGACCTTTCTAATAAAGAACATTATAATAATGTAAGTATAATGTGAAAGAATGTTACAAGAATGTCACAATAGCATTACAGTGCAACGTCGCAATGTTAGGTTCTAAGGATGTTTTTGGGTGCCATCAAAATAACGTTACAAGAGCCAAAGCAGAACTAAACAAAAAATTGCTGCAACATTACGATAATGTCATAATCTTGCTTGGGTATACCCAACCTTCTGATGGGGACTTGAGAAAACATTTTTGTGCATAAACACAACTATATCAGAGGTTGAAAGTATAAACCAGAAAAGAGGTGGGCGTTGAAATATTATTTCCTGGGGCTGGTATGCTGAGGCTAGTAATTTCCTTATGGTCCACCAAGTGTTCAGGGTTGTACTTTCTTCTGAGGATTGTTTTCCATATATCATATACTATATTTTATTAAATATAAAGGAAATAAAAGAAATTACCATTTGAGAAAAGCAGGAAGTATGCGAGTGTTTTGACCAGGCACAAGTCGTTGGCCTTTTCACAGGTTTCACATTTTCTTCTATAGTAAGGCCTACAACTTTTCCATCAGGTCATAGTACATATTATGACCTGAAATTGAACAGTAATTGTGGAAGTCCATTTGGAATCCACAAGATGGAGGGCAAAACAGGTTCTGAGCATGATCACACATAGATACAGCCTTCTATGCCAATATACTACAAATACTTTATGGCAATGTCTGGTTAGTATTCATAAATTATCCTTGCATTGGTATATGGTATGAAGTATGAAAGTAGCATTAGACCTAGTCAGTAGCAACATACTCCTTTTCCTTGGATTCCTTGGATTCCCTGTTTCTGTATAAAATATGGGTCAAGACTGACCTACACAGTTGTCAATATTAAGCCAAATAAGTTGTTAATATTAAGCCAAATAAGCCACCCCTTGTCTCACCTTTCAGTTGCTGTATGCAATGCTCAAATCATAGCCAAGTCAAACGCGACAGATGGTATCCGTGGACGTAATGGTGACAGGGTGACTGTCACATGTGACGAGGACCACTTTACTGAGGCGCACGGGGAGGAGACAGACAGGGTGACAGTGACCTGTCTACCGGATGGCACATGGGACGTGATGGTCACCTGTGAATGTAAGGAAAATTCAGGATCCACTAACTTTTCAGGCCAGCCAACCAGTGGCATATGTCAGTACAAATTATCATTTTCAAAAGAGTACTTTCAGTATGTACTCTGATGAAAGCATACAATATTAAATACCATGGATAAATATTATGGACTGCTGTGAATTTCTGGAAAATGAAAATCAAATTTAGTTGAATTAACATAAATAGCATACACCTATTTGTTAAAAATTGCAGGGCCCACGGTTAAATTCCAGGCTCACCACTGGCTTCTCATGCAATACCTGTATGCTTCAAGTTTAACATGCACATGTCTGTACAAAATTAGCCTAACTAGAGTTACCAACAAATAATTCAAAAAATATAGTGTCCAAGATGCAACATTTGGATGACCAATTGAAACACAAATGCATGTCCTATTTGGCCAAATAGTACAATTGTTGTTTCAAAATAATATATTTCTTCAGACAGGAACTGTTCAGAGCCTGTGTATCCCGACTCAGTGGAGCCGGGCATCTCCCGTCGCAGGGGTATAGAGTTTGTGTGTCGGGAAGGCTACAGCATGCTGACTGGACCAGCCGAATCCCTCTGTACAGTCAATGGAAACTGGACACCAGTGCCCTATTGCCACAGTGAGTATGCCCAGGCAAGCAGCGATGTAACACGCACGTTCTGCGACCATACTTTTTTGGTTAGTCTGTAACCTGCCCAATTTTCAACAATTACATTATTTTAGGTAAAAGTTGAGACTTACTAAAAATAATGTGATAGTAATATTATATTTGAGTGAAGTTGAGACGTTACTAATAAACAATGTTATAATAATATTATCATTATCATGAAAGAATCTCACATGAATGTTGCAATGACATTACAGTGTGCCGTTGTAATGTTAACTTCTAAGACGTTTTTGGGTGCCGTCAAAAGAACGTGACAAGAACTAAAGCAGAACTAAATAAATTCCTAATAAAAAAGGTGGTTACATTTGACCAATATATCTAATTTACATTACAACCTTTCTGCAGAAAACTGTGACCATCTGGAAGAGTTCGAAAATGGGACACTCCTAGGTTACAGGACAACATTCGGCACGACAGTGAGATTTGAGTGTAACCCAGGCTTTCATCTGGAGGGCCCTGACAACATTACCTGTGGGCCAGGTGCAACATGGAGTGACTCACCTCCCACCTGTCAGAGTAAGTTACCTCTTTTGGACCCACATGTTCATAACCAATTAACAATTAGGATAATTGTTTTTTCTTTTATTAGTGCCTCATACCAAGAGGTTCTGTCTATCGATTAAAAAGGTGATGTTATTATCAAATATCATCAAATTAGAGTTTTTGGATGCAAATGGTTTTTTTGTCAAGGAAAGTATAGCTGAGCCAAAATCACTATTAATATCATTACCTGTTCCATTACATATATAAACACACCCATACCCATACCCACACCCAAACCCTCCCACAAAACCACACAGACACACAAGCACACACAGAAAAACACAATTCACACTTATGAACTATACAATTAATATTAATCAATTCCTTCTATCTTAGGTGAAACCCTGGGTATAGTAATGAATATCATGTAAGAACATTTATGCTTTCCACAGGGACCCCTATAGATGGAGTGTTTTCTGGCTGGGCGAGCTGGACAGACTGTACGGCGACATGTGGCGGAGGGGTCCGGCGTCAGAATAGGACCTGCATAGGCCCAGAGTACGGCGGGCAGCCCTGTAATGGTAAGTACTGTAGGTCCAGAGTACGGCGGGCAGCCCTGTAATGGTAAGTTCTGTAGGCCCAGATTACGGTGGGCAGCCCTGTAATGGTAAGTTCTGTAGGCCCAGAGTACGGCCGGTAGCCCCGTAATGGTAAGTACTGTAGGCCCAGAGAACGGCGGGCAGCCCTGTAATGGTAAGTACTGTAGGTCCAGAGTATGGCGGGCAGCCCTGTAATGGTAAGTACTGTAGGCCCAGAGTAGGGCGGACAGCCCTGTAATGGTAAGTACTGTAGGCCCAGAGTACGGCGGACAGCCCTGTAATGGTAAGTACTGTAGGCCCAGAGTACGGCTGGCAGCCCTGTAATGGTAAGTACTGTAGGCCCAGAGTACAGCTGGTAGCCCCGTAATGGTAAGTACTGTAGGCCCAGAGTACGGCGGGCAGCCCTGTAATGGTAAGTACTGTAGGCCCAGAGTACGGCCGGTAGCCCCGTAATGGTAAGTACTGTAGGCCCAGAGTACGGCGGGCAGCCCTGTAATGGTAAGTACTGTAGGCCCACATTATGGCTGGCAGCCCTGTAGTGGTAAGTACTGTAGGTCCAGAGTAGGGCAGGCAGCCCTGTAATGGTAAGTACTGTAGGTCCAGA
Organism: Lepidonotus clava; assembly: GCA_936440205.1. NCBI lineage: Eukaryota > Metazoa > Annelida > Polychaeta > Phyllodocida > Polynoidae > Lepidonotus > Lepidonotus clava. The sequence continues at coordinate 48,206,794 of OW387147.1, forward strand.
GTACGGCGGGCAGCCCTGTAATGGTAAGTTCTGTAGGCCCAGAGTACAGTGGGCAGCCCTGTAATGGTAAGTACTGTAGGTCCAGAGTACTGCGGACAGCTCTGTAATGGTAAGTACTGTAGGTCCAGAGTACAGCGGGCAGCCCTGTAATGGTAAGTACTGTAGGTCCAGAGTACGGCGGACAGCCCTGTAATGGTAAGTACTGTAGGCCCAGAGTAGGGCGGACAGCCCTGTAATGGTAAGTACTGTAGGTCCAGGCAGCCCTGTAATGGTAAGTACTGTAGGCCCAGAGTAAGGCGGGCAGCCCTGTAATGGTAAGTACTGTAGGCCCAGAGTAGGGCGGACAGCCCTGTAATGGTAAGTACTGTAGGCCCAGAGTACGGCGGGCAGCCCTGTAATGGTAAGTACTGTAGGCCCAGAGTACAGCTGGTAGCCCCGTAATGGTAAGTACTGTAGGCCCAGAGTACGGCGGGCAGCCCTGTAATGGTAAGTACTGTAGGCCCAGAGTACGGCCGGTAGCCTCGTAATGGTAAGTACTGTAGGCCCAGAGTACGGCGGGCAGCTCTGTGATGGTAAGTACTGTAGGCCCAGAGTACGGCCGGTAGCCACGTAATGGTAAGTACTGTAGGCCCAGAGTACGGCGGACAGCCCTGTAATGGTAAGTACTGTAGGCCCAGAGTACGGCGGACAGCCCTGTAATGGTAAGTACTGTAGGCCCAGAGTACGGCGGGCAGCCCTGTAATGGTAAGTACTGTAGGCCCACATTATGGCTGGCAGCCCTGTAATGGTAAGTACTGTAGGTCCAGAGTAGGGCAGGCAGCCCTGTAATGGTAAGTACTGTAGGTCCAGAGTACGGCGGGCAGCCCTGTAATGGTAAGTTCTGTAGGCCCAGAGTACAGTGGGCAGCCCTGTAATGGTAAGTACTGTAGGTCCAGAGTACTGCGGACAGCTCTGTAATGGTAAGTACTGTAGGTCCAGAGTACGGCGGGCAGCCCCCTAATGGTAAGTGATGTAGGCCCAGAGTACGGCGGGCAGCCCTGTAATGGTAAGTACTGTAGGCCCAGAGTACGGCGGACAGCCCTGTAGTGGTAAGTACTGTAGGCCCAGAGTACGGCGGACAGCCCTGTAATGGTAAGTACTGTAGGCCCAGAGTATGGTGGACAGCCCTGTAATGGTAAGGGCTGTAGGCCCAGAGTACGGCAGACAGCCCTGTAATGGTTAGTACTGTAGGTCCAGAGTACGGCGGGCAGCCCCCTAATTGTAAGTGATGTAGGCCCAGAGTACGGCGGACAGCCCTGTAATGGTAAGTACTGTAGGTCCAGAGTATGGCGGACAGCCCTGTAATGGTAAGTACTGAAGGCCCAGAGTACGGCGGACAGCCCTGTAATGGTAAGTACTGTAGGCCCAGAGTATGGTGGACAGCCCTGTAATGGTAAGTACTGTAGGTCCAGAGTACGGCAGGCAGCCCTGTAATGGTAAGTACTGTAGGTCCAGAGTACGGCGGGCAGCGCTGTAATGGTAAGTACTGTAGGTCCAGAGTACGGCGGGCAGCCCTGTAATGGTGAGTACTGTAGGCCCAGAATACGGCAGGCAGCCCTGTAATGTTGAGTACTGTAGGTCCAGAGTACGGCAGGCAGCCCTGTAATGGTAAGTACTGTAGGCCCAGAGTACGGCGGGCAGCCCCGTAATGGTAAGTACTGTAGGCCCAGAGTACGGCGGACAGCCCTGTAATGGTAAGTACTGTAGGCCCAGAGTAGGGCAGGCAGCCCTGTAATGGTAAGTACTGTAGGCCCAGAGTACGGCGGGCAGCCCTTTAATGGTAAGTACTGTAGGCCCACATTATGGCTGGCAGCCCTGTAATGTTGAGTACTTTAGGCCCAGAGTAGGGCAGGCAGCCCTGTAACGGTAAGTACTGTAGATGTTCAGATGACGTCACATCGCCCATGATGGGCTGACTGGCATATTGAACTATAGTAGGTTAATTATCCGTTAATGTTAGGTTCACTTCATCAGTTGATTTAGGGATAATAGCTAGCTCCTATTGCAGTCTCCACCTCGTTCGACTGCTGTTGTCAAATACATAATAATAGTTCTGTATTATGTAAGACATAACACTCGCATGAAAGGATGTTCTTTATTTATTCCTGTATTATTGTACTTCCATTACTAGATCTCAATTGACAATGAACAGCTCCAAGGATGGAATCCACTCAATCACACTCAGTCAACGCTCCTGCCAACTAAACAGTCTATGAGCTTCTATTCCAATTCCAGGACTCAGCTTCTAGAACTCAACCTTTCCAGGATGTTTACTCACAACAACGTTCAGCTAACTCTGACTGAGCACCGGCATTGAAAACCCTTATGTATGGTGATACTATACACGTCATAACCTAGACTCCTCCTTACTCCAAGACATTTGACAAGGAGTTATAGCTAAGGCGTGCGCTGGTGTAAACACTGCTCTAAGGTTACAGAGCATGGACTGACCATCTGAGTCAGTACAATATTTGTGATCAATTAGTTATCATTATCATTTCTTATTCTGGAACAAGTGTAATAATAGTTACCGAACATTTTCTTAAAACAAACTGATTCAATCATGATCAACAATCCCCATCTTTTAGAATCCATATTAAGATTTATTGCAGAGTGACATGGTCATGATCACCATCTGCAAGGGTCTGTAAGAAGAACCGAGGGGAAGTCTGAGGTGGCCATACGGCCTGTCAATATGCACTGCCCCCAGCCTGACATAAGGCTATGTTCCACTATGCGGGGAGGGGGGTTGATGTTTTCATGACTAAACATAATGAGGGGGCAGGGGGGTCATGTGGTGCATGACGTCATGTTCAACAAATTAAATTTCAAGAATTTCAACGAAAATCTTAGGCTAGGTTGGGATTTCAAATGATGATTTTCTTTTTAAATTTTCAGTTGAGATCAACTGATTTTAAAGGGCTAGTCAGACTTCCACTCAACCGAATCAATCTTTTTTCCCCAGGTGGGCAACTCAATTATTTTTTGCCCTGATGTGTGTACCAGATTTCATACAGAAACCCATTTTGAATGTCCTCAACATTTGTAAAACACACCCATATTGAATGTATCGAAAAACCTTAAACACTCACACTGAATGGATTGATTATAAAACATTCCCATAATTGATTTGGTCGTAATTTGAATACCTACCAACATTGAATGACTAAAACTCACTATCAAGTGCAATTGCTGCTCTTCTGCAGGTGCTTCCTATATATAGTGAACATAGTGGAGGAGGGGAGAAATTACATCCTTATTGAATGGGTTATGGTTTGAATATCTACCTATATTGAATGGCCTCCGTTATTTGACACCCATTTTGAATGACAATTTATCCATTCACTCCATTCACTCAGGCTGAAAAGGACCCGTTTCCTTCAAATTTGGGCACACACATCTGGGCGTAAATGAATGCAAGTCACCCCCCGGGCTGTTTTCCTACTATTTTTACTATTTGGAGGGGGGAGGGGGGTCCTCTGGACATGATGTCGTTTCTAGAGAGGGGAAGGGGTCATGGGTTGCATGACGAAACAGGACAAGAGGGGGAGGGGGGGAGGGGTCAAAAAAAGGTAAAAATAGCATGATGTCATTTATGGATGGCCCCTTTATGTAAGTTTTCCATGGATGGCCTGTGGTTGGGGATATCAAAATCGCAAATTGCTTGCGGCACCCAAAAATAACGACCGCAAATGCAACCTACCACAAAATGGAATATAGGCTATACCTTCCACACTGATTTCAGCCACGTGTTTTACACATTCTGTAACAAACTAAACCCACACCTAACATTTTGTGTGTGGTCCTTTCCAGGTACCCTGGAGAGGCAGCAGGAGTGTGGTCCCCAGCCCTGCACCGACCCCCAGGGGACATGGGGACCCTGGGGACCCTGGACCGACTGTATCGACTTCTCCCAGAACTGTACCCAGGGCCAGTCCGTGCGGGCGCGTGCATGTATCCCAGCCCCTGGGGGCCGGGGGTGTGATAAGGCTACAGAGATAGAGAGACAAGACTGCCTACCCAGCAACTGCACCAATATAGGTATGTGAATTTACAGTAATTACAGGTATTCTCTCCTCATGATCAAAATAATGTTCCACACTCAAGTGAAATTAGAATATCTTTATTCAATACAAAATTTTCTTATGAAATTGAGCATTTACATTGTGACCTTTGTCTGTTATAGTAATATGGACAATCCAAACAGAATACAGCCCAATCAATCAGTACGTATACATTGAATTAGAAGTGTGGTATGTACATGATCTATACTCCTCCCACATATCAATATCAACATCCCCAGAAAGAAACAACCTCAAGCAAAATTAAGAAAAAGTTAATACTTTATAATACACATAGTTATTTCCTACTGCTTTCAGTGCACACTGACAAGCCCCAGGCAGAGATCACCATCCCGGTGCAGGAGGCGGAGGGCAGCGAGGTCACAGGGATCGTGGCCATAGTCTTCATGACCCTGATTGGTATCTTTATCATCTCCCTGGATGGACTGAGTGTACTCCACCATTACGAACTAATATAGGCCTGCCACATTGTAGTCATAATCTTCTCAGTATCTACCGTCTTCCTGGATGTTGCAGGCATAATCCAGACTACAGAACATAGTCTCCTATGGAGGGTGCACAGATAGAAGAAGAAAGTTGCCAAGTTCTTAGATATAGTCTGGGATCTGAACATCAAAAAGGAGGTTATTTTTAGGAGTCTGTGTTGCATGAAAAAACTGCGTCCTATATTTCTTGCTCAGCTTGGAACCTTGTTAACAAGACGCACATTCTACCTTTGTCTGACTATGCAGATTTCTTAATTGATTACTGTACCTTAGAGAAAATAAATCGAATTGAAACTAAACATAGAAGGACCATGTTCATCTTAGATAGGGAAGGCATAAAAACTGTTCATTTAGATGATTATTACAAATATATTAGTATAAATATCTGGTAGAGAGATGCAAAGAACATGTTCTTTGGGGTAACAAATGTAATATTTTAAAGTTACACTAGATGAATCCAGCAAAAAGAACTATGAACACTTGACCTGTGATCCGTCTCTAGACAACTTTTAAGGATAATTATTATTTCAATTGTTCCACACCATGATTTGTGATTCAGCATGGGCTTTGGTTATTACCAGATGTTCTATTGTCCAAATAATTATTTCTATAATGTGTATCACCTATCTCATATTCCTTCATACCTATGTAAGCTCATCTCATCATTTTGTATTGAACTTGAAGAACATGAACCTATACGTGTCAATGAAGTTGAGAAATAAAAAAAAAAACATTTAGGAAATATGATGTTTTGATCTTTGACTCTGGTTGCCATGATAACTAAAAAACGTTTTTAGTAACAGAAAAATATATCAAATAATCAGTATTTTAAAGCCAGTTATATTTCGAATGCCCCAAAATCCTGATAAAAAATATTTTAGAGAGAAATGCTGATTACAAAGTTTTTCCCTATGTGATTTCTCATCATTTGATACCAGACCATATGTATTGCCAATTATTTTGAGTACCTACTGTGTAAAGAATTGTGGGGATGTTTTGCACCAAAATTACAGAAAAATTGCCATTATTTTAATTAGCTCATAAACGTATGTTATTTAATTAACAACAAAAGAAAGTAGGCCTAATGCAAAAATAAGTTCCTCAAGTGTCCTGAAGCTCAGAATGTTTAGAGAAAGTGAGAGTCAATGTAAAAGTTATTCAGTTCAGGGTAAGAAATCTGCCAACTTATGAAATGTGCCAACTGATTGGCGGCCATCTTGGATATGAATCAAATTGGCTCATTTCTGACATTTTTCAACAATCAGATGGGGAATAATTTGAAGATAATCTATAGAATGATGACATTGAAATGGTTTTAGCTATCAGAATATGTGCTTTTGTAAGTGTTGTGCAAATTACAATCCATTACAAAGAACAAAAATGTAAATTAAGAAGAATTGAAACAGTTTTTTAAACCTGAATATAACTATTTATGTTTCAATAAAGTAGCCTTAAGATACTACCTGTAAAAATGTCATTCAACTAATTATGAACAAAAATATGCACCTATAGATCTATTAGCATGATATCAAAACATCTCTCATAGATCCAGTCTTCATGTCTTTGGAAAAAAAGAAAAAGGTCAGGGGATATGAAAATCATAAATGCAATGCTAAATGCTAACCATTGAGCATCAATCATTATAATCATATAGATCTATGATTGATTTCCGACGGGGTCGTCAGGTGACGGAAGTTGGGAATTCATTTCAGAATTAGAGTAGAGGACCCAGTTTTGACGTGTCTCTAGGTTTTACACACTCGTCTCTTTCTAATGGATACATTTTGTTGATACATGTATTACAGGTTCAATTGTACTTTTATGTTCTAGGGAATATTAAGATGGAATAAATGCGCAAGTTTTATAGTGGTTCATAAAAAATTTAGCATGTTAGGGGCAAGAATAGGATTTAGAGTTCTTAAAGGGACGTTCTCCTCCTTGAGCTTTTAGAGATAGGCCTACACCTGCCAACGTTAGCGCAACAACACCATCACTGGGGAAGTGTTTTGCCTTTTCAGAACTTAATAATACAACGTCATTGGTCACGTCACAAAATTGGCACGGCCATATGGGAGTTACAATGTAGCAAATTACGTCTCTCTCAGGGATGAGAACGTCCCTTTAATATTTGATAAAATTTCAAATCCTTATGAATTGACATTTTTTTTTACATTTAAGAGTGGAATATCAATTCTTTTTTATTAAAGAAAAAAAACAAAAATGTCTGAATCTACATTTATCATTTATCCTTCAAAAAACTGACATGTCAATGCTTATTTTACAAAACGGGCCCCTTAAAGACAGAAAATGAAGCAGTTTTGACACATTTTACATGTTTTTTTTAAATGTATTTTTCTGTAATACTCTAATTTTCCAAAACATTGTTTTGTCCAAAAACCAAAATTGGTATTTCAAACTGTTTAAGACACTTATCTGAAAATATATCAATACAAGAATTGGTGCAGATCATAATTTTTTGTATATTTTTCAGTAAAGGAATTGATGGTCTTATCTTTAATTTTTAATTCTGCAATATTTTACTATTAATTTTTATACAAAACATACTTTAATGCATGAAAGCTAGGGACACTAGTGCGTCAAAATAGAGAACAGATGTTGAACTATAGAGGTTTAATTATCCGTTTAAAGTTAATGCGTGTTTATGTTGTTATGTTGTATAGATAATAACTAGCTCCATTCGCAGTCTCCCTCCTCGTCGACTGCGGTCGTCCAATACATAATTATAGTTCCCTTATCATGTAAGACGTGAACACTCGTTGTGAAAGGATTTGTTGTTTATTATCCAATGTCTAGTCGTTCCGTGACAAGAACTCGATTGACTATGATCAGTCCCGAGGTTAGAGTTCCCTCAAACACATTCAGTCAACGCTCCGCGCTCTAACACAATTTCTATATGCCTCTCTCCAGAACCTAGACTGCAGATTAAAGGTCCAACCTTCTCAGGATGTTTACTCACACAGTGCTTGCAGCTACTCTGGCTAGCTAAGAGCGGAACACGTTATTATGTGGTGGTACGTCACACCTTAACTCCTCCCCCATTTCACTTACTGTCAAAGTGAAACATTGGCTTACACGTGCGCTTCTAAGCTCACGTCATGCTGCCCAAACATGGACTGGCCACCCGCGTCAGTACAATCGACGGCAGCTAAGTTCGAGGATAGATATGGTGGTGATCGATCCTTGATTAGTGTCATAACTTTGAGTTACCTTGTCACTAAATTTTAATAATAATTTTTTAGAATCTTCGTGTACAATGGTATCCAGCATACAGTAAGATGTTTCAGTTTGTTTACAATGGTATCCATCATACATCGAGATTTGTAGTCATAATTAACTTAACCAATTTTAAGGTTGAGGATCTTCCCATTTTACAGTACTCAATTAGTCAACCAGCAGTTCGCCCATATGCAATAGTACCAGCGACATCAATACAATGTACCTTATCTGAGCACTCAGTTGTCTACCTCTAAAGACCAGTATTAATAATTCACCAGTATTACCAATGCAAAAGAATTCACACATCCAGTTGACAGGTTGGCGAAGGCCTAATAAAGAGGTGATCCATATATATTAACATGAAGTTTGTCCTTTCATTTACAACAAAGCTAAGCATTCAGCTCGTGCAGTTTTAGTTGTTCGGACTTACTTAACAACTTAGTCTCACCACATTTGATAAGTCTCACTTACAATCAAAATAGGTCGACATGAGATAAGTCTTCACGACTCTCATTACTCATAGTTGTTTTTCTTAGTTTTCGTTCCCTTTTTCCGCACTCGAAACGATTAGGAATGACTAGTATGTAACCTAGTCTAATACATTTGCAATTCGTTGCACCACAACATAGCACACAAATTACATGCACAGTTTTCAAAACCTTGCCAATGAACCGAGAAGGCAGTATTTTTTCCAATTCAACAGGCAAGAGTGAACAGAAAGACTGTATCGTCTCCAAAACGACTGGGAAATAACTCACAACGCATACGGGCAAGGATTATCATGGCAACTCATGATTAACAAGACAATGAGCGGATTGTGAAAGTTATCGTCTTGTTTACCCTATAACATGCAGAGTTCAAAGATTGATTATTCCACCATTTTCAAGGAATCCCGTCAACAGAATAGTATTCGTCCAAAGGGCATTACTCTAATCCCCATGGTGAGGGATGAACAAGACGTCCTCACCAGAAGAGAAAAAGAGATAGACCTGTCATTCCATTACAATTGACTAGTGACCATGGGATATGCCATTCAGCTAGGCAAGGACACTTCGCTTCGAAACATTGATGAGGATGATCAAGAGGTATGAAAAGACCGAAGTGTTTGGTGAACTCCCATATTTTAGTGGTCAAGTCAAAAGTGGAAAGTGACAGGGGAGGATTTCTGACCCATCTGGTCCCGATTCCGAGCACCAACCCTCTGATGAAGCTCCCCATGGTTTAGGACTAGATCATAATACCCAAACCTGGAGTTTTGAGGTGAGTAAGTCAGACAACCCTTATCTACCGAGAAGAGGGACCCAACATGTTTGGAATCCGGCAATCTTCCCAATGGACAATAACTGGTACAAAGCCCAAGTGGACGGTCAGATCGCCAACATCGGAAATGATCTCTTTTTGCATGACAACAACAACACCTCTGTCATATCCTCAAGGAAATTCCGTCAATGGATCACTTGTTCAGTCAAGAAGCATTGCTCCGACTACCATTGTGAAGAACCAAACGGTTCAAGCATCAATGGGGACAGACAAGTTTAAGACGAAGTACAGGACATGTTCCCTTTGGAAACAAGCGACTCAGCTATGGAAATATCACCACATGTCAAGGACATATTCACCGGATGGCGCAGATCACGTCAAGCCACCAATGGAGGGTATCAAGGTAAGAGTCGGTCCATGCGATGCAAGGCCGTCTCAAGGTGCGGCACGGAGTATAAACCACTCGTTACCCACCATTGAGAATTCCCCCTTCCCAGACCTCCTAAGACAAGAGTCATTAGAAGTAAGAGTCGGTGATGTAGACGTAGCATTAGGTCTACAGGTGACAGCTTTCGCTTCGAATGAATGACAATAGGTGGAAGAGAACACAAGAAGCATGTTTATCAATGCCCTTGAACATCACATATTTAGGAGTTATGTATGTTACTGCAATCTTACTTTGCAGGAAAGTGACGAAGTGGACATGAATTCCAAGATGGACCAGTCTAATGAAATGACGACAAACCATTACTGGTTTTCACATAGGTTTTTTCGTTATATGTACTGTCCCACACCGGAACAGCACCTACAACATATTACAATATAGCAAGTTTTAACAGTGAGAGAGAGAACTTCCGCGGTTTTACTACACCTTCAGATAGAATTTCTATAGGACACCTTTCCAAAGTCGGGCACATGTCTTTTATCCCAATGGGACATAAGCAGTGACAGTGAGATATTTGGACGCCCCTGCGCGTCACAAACACACAGTCCGTGGCATGGACATATTTACGCTTTGACTTGGAATACCCCGACCAGAGACTCTAGGTCGCGGGGCATTGATGCAGCATCTGCTCGCCCAGCAATGGTTTTAAGGTAAGTTGAGGTGTTTGAAGCAACGACACCGGTATCAGGAACAGGATACACGCACCGTTCCGGGTTGAGCCGTCACAAGAAGGTGTATTTATGGTAAGTTTTTGCAAAAAATGATGATGAGTTTTGTACAGAAGCCTTACTGTAACAATATTTTGGCCCCAGGTCCCTAAGAGTCGACCTGTTGCCATGGCTTTTTGAGATGATAAGAGTAGAGGAAGACTAGCGCTATACCTTCACCAGCCTATTTCTCTTTTCCCTTATAGGATTCATCATGCAATTACCATTTTAGACGGAAGGATCTACACTATTACCACAATATCACGGTTCACCCACCACCCGGTTGACCAATGGACTCGGTAAGTGTGAATTGAGAACCAAGGATCCACCCCACAAAACAGGTTGGTAAAAATTGATAAGAGAGGTAAGTACAAACCATGAAATGAAGATCTTTCAGACTTGCTTTTCCAATAACACAATTGTTTTTTCAACAACACATGCAACATGAAACATTTGTTTTTACTATAACATGCAACATGGAACATAAGTTTTTAGAGCTATTCCAGCAGCCGACCTCCATCAACAACTGAAATATACCCTTCCCCCCTTTGTTTTGAGGCTCCCGCCCATAGTTTTAAAGAGTACTATTTTACGGCGAGAGACCTCCCCTAGGAAGAATTATAGATGGTGTGGCGCATAACGGACCCCAACTTCCGAGAGCGTCCACCAAAGCTGACTCGCATCGTCGTGCGTTGTCTAGGTGTGGTAGGAAGGTTTCCTTCGCTACCACTTAACATCCTAATTGTTCACTCACTCAGTTCACAGCCCGCTGATGAGCTTCACATAGATGTTTTTCCAACCCTTGATTATTGTGTTCGGAGCAATCCTGCTCCCGAAATATTTTTCTACCTTCTGCCTTATTTAGCATAATCAGTAGAGCCAACTAATTGAGGTCCTTGCCCCTTTTTAGCAGGTTTTTGCGAAATTATAGATTCATAATAACATAAATTATGTATAGTCAGCAAAACCCGATCAGCACCTTGTGAACCGAGTGGCTACTCACTAAATTCTATAATTTCTACTATTTTACCCGGGTCAAAAAAACCCAATGGTAAACTTTTGACACAGAAATAACATCATAATTTCGACTCCAACTCTACTCACGTCAGGGTCTTTTCACAGATGCCTGTGTGAACACATGTAACCACTTTGCATGCGACAAATCAAAAAGCAATCATATCCAGCATCTGCATCTGAGTGTTAAAACAACCCGTAATGTCCCGTCACGAAATGAGGAGATTATTTTGGCGATACCACAACCATTTTATAGCACCGTTTCTCCCATGAGGTATCACAATGGGGACGAAAAGGATGGATGACGCCTACATTCTGACCGAATGTTTTAGTATTATTATGCTAGTTCAGCATAATACGGAGCTTCTTATACTTCCCATGTATGGAAATAGTTATGTCAAATGATGCCATTCCCAGCAGAAGTCACGGATTTGACGCGACAGAATTCTTTGAGAAGATGTGCTCCCAAAAGGGTGTCACTGACCGTACGGGGTGCGGTAACATGACGTATACTTCAGTAGAAGATATACCGCATACCCTCTAGTTGTATTGCTAGAAGGCGGTCTTCCCCCTAAAAGCAGCAGTGTAGGACACATACTTTAGAAGTGGAATTTAGAGTATTACACTAAGCCGAGCACAGTCGTGTAATATGAAACTTACCCTGTGAGGTCTATAGATACGTGTAGACCTGGCCTACTCAAGAGCGCATCGCTCAATTACAAACAGTTAGTACCCGAGGAAATCGTTAACAAAGTACAATTTACCCAAAGGTTGTTATTTTACTAACCCCTCGATATGTATTTTGGCAAGTCATTGCCACGATGTTAGAATAAGGGTTATTAAACAATTCTTTTATAATGGCGTCGTCAATCCATCTCAGCGATAAAAGCACTTACCCTGCATCGTGAACAAATGTGTACCCAAAAGACATTTCAACAATAGTAGGGTAACCCTGTTGATAACTCATAATTGTCTTTTGCTGATAATCCTGTGGTTTTCTTTAGTTCAGATTCACTTCTCAATGTTTGTTGTGTATAGTATAGGTATTGTCACATACGGTAAGGTGCCATTTCCATCGCGAGGGCAGATTCCATCTCCTCGCGTGCAGTAAGTCTTGTTCATAACTCTTGCACTGTCTTAACCGTTGTCTAACAAACACAATACAAAACACATTGTAACGCAAATTTCCTTCTCCGACCCTTTACGTCATACACAAGGCAATATGAAGAAGTGCGTTACACACCCTATCGGCATGTTTGAGACAAATGAAGTTTTTTCCTGGATGCAGGCGTTAGGTAAGTCATTTAAACTCGTAAACCTTTCATTTGTTCATTTTAGATGAGTCTGTTGATCCCTCCTATTTATCAAAGAGCAGTTGCTTCCTCTTGATTTTGATGAGAAGGATTGTCCACAGTTTGTACACTTTATATTTACGGCGTGACCGCCTGTCACAACCTTTTGTTCACACGTTAATTTTAACGAACACTAGATACCTTACAATTCTCAATGTCGCACAATAATGATGGCTGTTCGATTATGTGTTTTATTTACGGGATTAGCGCTTCGTAAACAGCGCCCGTTCCCGCCCGGCTTGATTGGTCGCCGAACGAGGTCTCGAACGAGGTTCCGGGGCCCCCAGGTCCGTCCATCCAGCGTCCACCAACCGTGGAACATTTGCCGGTATTGGTGTTGCCAGTCCACACGAGTACTTTAAGAGTCTGGTCCTGGTGAGCGATTTAGATGTACCCATCATCAACCTGGCTAGTTTCTTAGATACTACCAGTGTCTCGGGTAAGGGAATGTCAGCTGGATGCATTCCCGGTCGTGTCGCTGCACCTTTGAGTTTGGTACCCCAATACATGGTTAATGTACACCGCCAACAAAACTGATTAACCACCGCATCATGTACCAGTACATGACCTTCAGTAAATGTGTGGTCATATGGTACGGCGAGTTCGCCGATGAAGACTGTTTCAGAGTGCACTGGGGAGGCGAATTGGATGTAAATTCAATCCACCATCTGATGCAAAAGACCTTTGCGCCTTTTCCATATTACAACAACAATGCCCACAATAAGTATTGCGAGGAGAACAGCCAACACCGCTGTAGATGTCGGATGCGCATCTCCCTCAGGGCAAGGTGGCAGGGTGCCTTCCTTTAGTCTGTCCAGTGGATAAGCTGACGTCTTTGGCAATAATGATGACAGTGCCAGGCCTGTAGCTCCCCCTCTTAGTCCCCAACATTTCTTGGCGATACATCCTATCACAATTAGGATGATGATGACGAACACTATTGAGGTGATGCCGAAGCCTCCTTGGAATCGGCCCCAGCGCCACTTCGTCTTCTCATAGTGGTCGTGCGCTCTTTTGATTCCTTCCTTCCTATCCTTTTCGTTCATCTTTATTCGATGCAGAAGGTCAGATAAAGGGACCCAGGTCGCAAAGCCCTTGGCCGCGTCCTTAAGTTCAGTTCTGATTTTTGGGGGAAGAGGGTCGTCCGCTACTACATAGGACGTACCTTCTTCGTGTTCCCTAGTCAGGTTGGCTAACCATGTTTTTACATTCAGTCGAGCTTCCAGCAGTCCACTGCTTGGGAAAGAGACCGTAAAAGTGTTGGTCCCTTTACTGCATGCTCTGAGACTGTATGGGATCCAGGCTCCTCGTGTCTGGAACGCGCAATCACATCCAATATGGATACGCGCGTAGTTTTCTATTGTTTTTACAACTGGGGGTTGGCTTCCACAGATAAGTGCTCCCTGTTTTTCAGCGCTGACTATCAGGACGTCTCCTGGGACGTCGTCCAGGTAAATGGCCATCTCGCCAAAGTCCGGATTTAACAAATAGTCCAATTTACAACGCTCGGTCACACCTCTCTTATCTTTGCGGAGAAGTGCGGCAAGACAGGTTTCATCCGTTACTTTCTTCATGTAAGGGATGTCCTTGCACAAGATCACTGAATTTCCATAACACGTTGCCCAATTAAGATGTGTCATGGGGATGTAGTAGTTCTTACTGAGAGAAACAGCCACATACTTCGGTAGATCGATAATCTGCAGAGCGTCTTTACCCGCATTATTGGGTAGGTTTATCGGAACAGGGAACGACAGAATCTCATAGACTCTAAATAAATGTTCCTCTGAAACAACAGGAATCCGGACGAAGATTAGTAAACGGTGGTCCTGGCCCTCCTGGTCGGCAGCTTGTAGCGAGAATGTGGGTCTCGCATTATCATAGTAGAATGAAGGAGCTTTGAATGCCACATCGAACCGCGGATATACCTTCTTAAGGTATACCGTCACCTGTTGTACGGCCTGCTTCAGTGCCGTAGGTGGTACCAGTTCCATGGCTAATTTACCTTGTAATAACAGTTGTACGCCTCGTCTAAATGCGTACGTCTGCGTCATTAAGTCCTGGAGATAGATTGTTGTTCCTAACCTATCCTCCAGTATTAGGGGCAGTAGACTGGTGAATAACTTCACTGCGCCTATTTCAAGGCGTTGTTCTACCATCATATTTCTCACCCGTCCCAAATAATATTCGTAATTACTCATCCACTCGAGCGCCTCGTCCATAAACTGTTGCACTAGTTGGTCTTTTTGCTCAGTTCGGTTGAGAAGCTCTTCGAAATTCCGACTAAGGTTAGTAATAGCCTTGTCGTTAATTTTTATCAGCTGCCGGCTCAGGTCTACCTCCGTCTTTGAAGCGAAGTCTAGTCCAAGCCAGTGTCCTTCCGCTTCCTTAATTTCATTGCGTTTGTTCCGCTGGTAGGGATCTCGTTGGTCCATCGGTAACGTTTCAAGCACTGCCTTTACCAGATGGGCCTGTCTTTTACGTAAGACAGTAGTGGTCATGTATAACCACTTTTGAGTTCGTTCAATTACATCACATACCCCTGCGTACGCCCGTTTTATTCGTGTGTCGTGCTGGGATTGATGTTGTCGACAATATGCCACGACGCTTTCTGTGGGAGTTGCCCGATCTGCCGGTCTTGGTATGGTGATAGTGAAGCCCTGGCGGACATGAGACACGTCAGCCGTTGACATGAGTCTGCCGGGTTTCAGCACAATACCATACTCCTCCAAACTGATAGTCATTGCGTCGATAGCTCGTGGTGGTGCCTGAACCAACAGCACGACACGGACCATGCACAGAATGCACCAGGTTTTTAACCAAAGAGCCGCCATCTTTGCTCGTTTACCAGTGCACGTGGGTATCCCTTCCCAGTTATAGGAAGCCCTGTTTCCTGTTTCCGGTCCTTTCCGATCAACTATCCTCGTCAGTTTAGATAATACTGTTCAGATATGTTCCGTATAAACGTACCACGTTTGACCCGTCTTTTGGTCAGTTTCTGCCACGTCGCCGTAGGAGAAGGACGAGCAAGACTGTCTTTCTTTCCAATCCGCCCTTCTGCACCGTCTCGATATGGATTCTCCAGGTGACGATTACTTCTCTTTCACCGTGGGGGATAATATTACACTCCACGTCGATCCGTGTGCCCTTGAGGCTGGGCAGCATTATTTGCTGCTACCAGTGGCGCCAGCTCCTTCGCTGGGAGGAGATCTGGGCGCCACGACAATGCCTATTGTTCATCTTGGGTCCTCGACACCATCCTCTGAGGATCTACGACGCGAGCGCATGGTTGCCCTGCATTCCTCTCTGTCCACCTCCGTTCCTCCTCCTCATGAGCCTTCCGTTGAGCCTCCTCACGACTCTTCAGTCGCCGCTCCCACCACCACAGTAGACTACGACCCTCGGGTGCAGCTCTCACCGATGCTGGGATCTCCGCTTCCAACTCAGCCAGATCCCGTAAGGCCACATCCACGTAGTCCCGGGGCAAGTCCTCCGGTAGGAACGAGCCGGGAGGCCAAGCGAAGACGTGTGGCTCCTGGGGACGACCCCCAATCACCAACAGAGGGTAGAGGCCGGTCGCGAGCAATTCAGCTCGCGACGAGCAGGGGCCGCGTTCAGATAGATAGAAGCGCGGCTTTACCTCTTTCGGCTGGACTCGTTTCGATGGGGAGGATCTCAGTCTCCCCCTCAGGGTTCGTAGGAGGGCCACGCGTGACGCCCGCCTTTGCGGTGATGTCGCCCGTTGAGGCTCTCCCTTTGAGTCCCGCGAGGTCAACGCCTTCACGCTCCGGTCCCCGGTCGTCGTCGCCCTCGAGCTCGCTTGGCAGTCCTCCAGCCACTCCAGGAGGTAGGACTGCTTCTGCTCGGGAGCGATGGACTCTAAGCCCACTGACCGGGACGTCGACGGCTCATCCATCGACGGTTCCACAGAGAGTTATTGTGTGTCGGCCCGGCCCTTTGACCGGTCCCTCAGCCACTCCACCCCTATCAGTTACCGTGAGATCAACACGTCCCCCGCGTCTCACGGCCGCTGATTTGCCAGAAGAGGACCGCCGAAGTATGCATTGGATAATTCGGCAGTTCCAGGCTATCAACAATCTCCGTGGGGTGTTGGAAGTCCTCGCTAACACTTTCAGCGAGGACGACCAGGAGTAGCGCCGCACTGGCAGGTCTGATCATTCGCAATTCTATTTCGTAGAAAAAGGTCCCATGTACACTCCCCTGACGGGCCTTTGTTTGCGTATGATCGACCGTTTCGCATTCAAGGGGACAATGACAGTTCCATCGCATTGGACCGGCACCATAGGACAAGTCCTCGGTCCCTCATAGGGTTTGATCGACAGGCAGTTTCCCATGATGAATGCTTTCAATCATATTCAAGAACCATCTGGTAAGCCCGTTGTCTGAGATTTATATATATATTACCTTCTAATGTATATCTTTATGTATGTTCCAGGTGGCCACCTGGGTATGTTAATCTAATAAAAGACCTGCTACAACATAACCTAGTTGTCATTGACACATGGTACCAGGAGTAATTACGAATCGTGCGGATTAAAAGCAAAAAATGGATTCGATCAAGGCGCCCGAGCCCCTTAGACTGAAGGAAGGAAATGTTGCAGACAACTGGGAAAGGTTCAAGAAACAAATGAAGTGGTATCTGCTGGCTATCAACGTACCAGATGATGCGAGTGCGAGGAAAGTAGCCATCCTACTAACAGTTGCAGGCCAAGAAGCCCAAGATGTCTACAACACATTCACATATGCACCAGCTGTTGGGAATGTGCCAGCAGAATCGCCAGACAATTTTGATGTGGTTCTACGCAAGTTCGAGGCATACTGTGTTCCAAGGAAAAATACAGTTTATGAACGATACACGTTTAATATCCTCGAACAAGGAGAAGGTGAAAGTATAGACAGTTTTGTGACATCACTTCGCCTAAAAGCAGCCACGTGTGAGTTTGGGACACTGTTGAACTCAATGATCAGGGACCGATTAGTAGTCGGTATAAGAGACCGTCGCCTAAAAGAAAAGATGTTAAGGGATCCTGGTCTCACTCTGGATACTGCCATAGCGATGTGTAAAGCTGCTGAAACGGCTCAGAAACAGATAAAGGTACTAAACTCGGTGGAAACAGAAACTGTAAACTTTGTCAACAAATCGAAGCAGTACAACAGTACAAAGACTGGACGGCAGGACAGAGTACAAGCACCTAGAGATGCCTCCAGAGACTCTGCCAAGCCAAACACAAGTGACACAGGTGGTGAATTTGACTGTGGGAGGTGTGGAAATAAGCATTTGCCTAGGCGCTGCCCGGCCTATAGGTTTCGATGTGCCAAGTGCTCCTTCAGAGGCCATTACACCCACCTGTGCAAAACAAGAGTAAATGTTGTAAATGAAGAAGCACCAGCAGAAAACCAAGAGACTGATATCTTCATTGGGCAAGTAAAGACTCAAGAGGTCAAAGAGGTCAAGATCAGCAAAGGTTGTCGCTGGATTTACCCTCTAAAAGCAGGAAATTCAACTGTACATGTCCAGCTGGACACTGGAGCAGGTGCTAACCTACTCAATGAAAAGGATTACTATGGACTGACCCCCAGACCCAAGTTAAATTCAACGAATGTTCGCCTCACTGGATATACAAATGATGAGATTCAGGTCAAAGGTGCATGTATGTTAAAAGTTGAGGTTGAAGGAAAATGCTCAGTCATTAGATTTGTCATTGTAGAGAATGGTTCAAGCCTTCTTGGCGCCACGTCATGTGAAAATCTTGGTCTAGTTAAAAGAATACTTGCTGTGAAAGAAGATAACGAAGAAGTAACTGTAAAAGATGTAGGGCAGTGTACTCTGCCAGAAGAAAGAAGTGAGCTATCGTCTTTACCGTTTGTGTACAATATTGAAGTGAAAGAAGATGCTGTGCCAGTAATTAGAGCAGCTAGAAGGGTTCCAGTGGCAGTAAGAGAACCTCTGAAAAAAGAGCTAGAGAGAATGGAAAACCTAGGGGTTATTCACAAACAAGATGAACCATGTGAATGGGTAAGTGAAATAGTTGTTGTGAACAAACCAAATGGTGATATTAGATTGTGCATTGATCCTAAAGACCTTAATAAGGCAATCAAAAGAGAGCATCAACAACTACCTACTAGGCAAGAAATCTTTTCAGATATACAAGGGGCAAAGTACTTTTCCAAACTTGATGCATCTCAGGCATTTTGGCAGGTTAAGCTTAGTGAAGAGTCAAAGAAATTGACCTGTTTTAACACACCATTTGGTAGGTACTCGTATGACAGGCTACCTTATGGCCTTTGTTCAGCCCCTGAAGTGTTCCACAAATACATGGAGGTAATGTTTGGTGATATAGAAGGATCACGTGTGTACATGGATGACATACTCGTGTGGGGCACAACAGAAAAGGAACATGACAGCCGTCTGCAAGAGGTCAGAGAGAGAATAGAAAAGTACAATTTGCACATGAACTGGTCAAAATGTGAAATCAAAAAGTCTGAGATTAGCTTTATAGGAGACAAGCTGTCATGTGAAGGAATCAGTCCGGCAGAGGACAAGGTAGAAGCAATACTGGGGATGAAAAAACCAGAGTGTAAAGAAGACGTGCAAAGAGCCTTGGGTTGTATAAATTATGTTGGCAAATTTATCCCCAACCTTGCAAGTAAATGTGCTCAAATCAGATCACTGCTTAGCAGTAAGAATACATGGGTGTGGGGCCCTGAACATGATTGTGAGTGGGAAAACATGAAAGGTATTTTAACCTCATCACCAGTGCTTAGGTTCTACAACCCAGCCCTTCCAACCAAAGTGTCCACTGATTCTTCAAAAGATGGTCTTGGAGCTGTGTTGCTTCAAAAAGAAAATGGAGAATGGAGGCCAGTAGCATATGCTGCAAGGT
Source organism: Lepidonotus clava (assembly GCA_936440205.1). Taxonomy (NCBI): domain Eukaryota; kingdom Metazoa; phylum Annelida; class Polychaeta; order Phyllodocida; family Polynoidae; genus Lepidonotus; species Lepidonotus clava. The sequence goes on from OW387147.1 coordinate 48,226,317, forward strand.
CACTGACAGATAGTGAAAAAAGGTACGCACAAATTGAAAAAGAGTGTCTCGGCTTAGTGTATGGTTGTACAAAGTTTCACCACTTCATTTATGGGTTACCCAATGTAGAGCTAGAAACTGATCATAAACCCCTGATTGCACTGTCAAACAAGTCTCTCAATGATATGTCTCCCAGAATCCAAAGGTTAATGCTAAAGTTGCAGAGATATAGTGTACAACTCACTTGGACTCCAGGTAAATTCCTGTATATTGCAGACACACTGTCTAGAGCCAAGGTCACAGAAAAGGTTGATAATGTACTGGGTGCAGAAATAAATGCACAGGTAAACATGGTCTATCAGTCTTTCCCAGTATCAGAAGAGTACTTAGAGCGAATAGCTAAAGAAACTGAAAAGGACGAAGTCCTAGAAGCAGTTAAAAGGTGTATCGCTAATGGCTGGAAAAATGGAGAATGTCCAGCATATAGCACATTTAAAGATGAGCTCTGTTTGATAAATGGACTTCTAGTGAGAGGAAACAGGATTGTTATCCCTAGTAGCATGCGTAAAGAAATGCTGGAGTATGTTCATGCAGGACATCTAGGAGTAGACAAACAGAAAAGGTTGGCAAGAGATGTTATGTTTTGGCCTAACATGAATAGAGACATTGAGGTTAAGACACAAAATTGTCAAGCATGTCTAAAGTATAAAGTTTCCCAGAGCAAAGAAACAATGTATGTAGAGGCAGAGAAGTTGAATGCAGGACCATGGGAGTATGTGGGGACAGATCTGTTCCATTGGAACAACCATGACTACTTGTTGGTTATAGATTATCACTCGAATTATCCAGAGATTGCCATACTACCAAGCACGTCAGCTGAGAATGTAATCTTAAACATGAAAAGTATCTTTTCCAGACATGGTGTGCCTAAAGTTGTAATCAGTGACAATGGTCCTCAATATAGTTCAGAAGCTTTCAAGAGGTTTGCGAGTGAATATGGGTTCCAACATAGAACTTCAAGCCCATATTATCCCCAAAGTAATGGAAAAGCAGAAAGAGGTGTTGGAATTGTAAAAAGTCTTCTCAATAAGGCAAAAGAGTCAGGTGATGATCCATACTTAGCACTACTAGCTTATAGACAGGCGCCAAAGTCTGATGGTTCCTCTCCAGCAGAGAAGCTTATGGGTAGAAAGTTGCGTAGTAGACTTCTGCATGTTCACAAAATGGTAGACTCAGGGAACAAAGCTATTAACGAGAGTCGGTTACGTCAAGAAGTAGTATACAATGAACATGCCAGAGATTTGCCTAGACTACAAGTAAATGACACAGTAAGACTGCAAGATGAAAAGGGTACATGGAGCCAGCGTGCTCAGGTGTTAGAAGAAGTGGCCCCAAGGTCATACAAAGTAAGAACTGAAAATGGAGCAGTGTTGAGAAGAAACAGGCGGGATCTTCTGAGAACATCAGAACAGTTTGTAAGGTCTGATGACCAAATGGATGATGCAGATGATATAGATGGAGTGATTGACTCAAATGCTGAAAATGTCAAGAATGGTGAGGCCATGAATGTAGAAAGGGCTTCTGTCACTTCTCTTTCTGTTCCTGAAAGATCTCCTCAAGTAATAGTCTCATCTCCATTCATACCTAGAAGGTCTTCAAGAGTGTCAAAACCAGTAGTAAGACTAGGTATATAAAGATGTGCTTTGTCAGGTCTTCTATAGACGTCTATCTTTTGATTGTCCGTTGACGGGGAAGATGTCTGAGATTTATATATATATTACCTTCTAATGTATATCTTTATGTATGTTCCAGGTGGCCACCTGGGTATGTTAATCTAATAAAAGACCTGCTACAACATAACCTAGTTGTCATTGACACACCCGTCAATCATTTTATGTCCGTTAGGTTAAGTCCGCATGGTGTTTCAATCCTTTCGATGAAGTTTCATGTAGCGAATGGTAGAAGTCATCGCCCGTTGACTTTGCATAGTATGTCTTCGTTTCCACGAATTGATTGAATGCGAACACATCCAATGGTTGAGGTGGCTAATGCATGGTTCGACGCTAAGTGCCAGCCTATGTAGACGCATGAGAGCCCTTGTCGCCGCATCATCGGGTCCCATGGTGCGTGGTTTAGAAATTGTAAATTTCTATTTCAGCAGCTTAAGCACAAATCCTGCGTGTCTCTCCGAACCAGCTTCCAACTAAACTCTCCCTCAACTTTCCACAAACATCTCAACAAAATGCAAGTGGTTCCATCGCCCTTAATTATTCATGTGCCATCGCTTGCGCTTCCGCTCACTCCATCCTCTCCTTATAGGGTGAGGGAGAGCGATGTCCGCCAATTTTGGTCGGATGCTATCCTCTGACGTCAGCAGCCAGATCCATTAATTTGTTTGCCTTAGAATTACAGAAGTTCACTTTTTCTTACTATCTGCAATAATAATGACATCAACCGAGAGTGGCAGTAAGTACCTGCTTATCAGTACTCGGGCGTGGCTGCCGCTCTTATCCTAGATGCGTTGGTGCACCTGTCTTAATGCGCAGTTTCCTACCAGTCATACTGGGGGTCTGCTAGCGCTGCGTAATCGGTTCTTGGTCTTTTTCGCAACGCGTATCTTCCCTTGGGTGGATCATTAGCATCAAGCTGTTCACCACCTGGCGCTGAACTTCCAGCAACATCAGTATCCGCCTTAGGAGAAGTGGCCCTTATGTCTGCCTTATCGTGTGATGCGACGGATCCAGGGGCCGTTCCCTCTATCCCCGTCGTCTCGCGTAACGCAGGTCGACCTTTCTTTTTCTTCTTTGGACGGCCTACCTTTCTTGGTTTCACGAGAGTTTCACTAGGCGGGCCTGGTGACCTTTGCATGTCACCGTCCTGACCATTATTAACCGGTACGGTTGTCTCCGATTCCCGAGCTTTCTGCTCAGTTTTTGGAGCTGTCGAATCCACCAGGAGAGGTCCGGCAGTTGTCTCTCCCGTTCCATCGTCGTTGGCGACGGCGACTATTCTCTCCTTAGCCGGGTCGTCGACGCTGGTGTGGTTCGACTCAGAATGGTCGGACTGGACCTCATGTTCTGAGAGTGCTGGGGCGTTAGTATGGTCAGGTTTTGGTAGGGCGGGGCTCCATACAGGGTATGCTTTCTTTAGCTTAGAGATGTTAACAAAATGGGCTATTGTTTTACCCGTTTTAAGCGACGTTAACCTCACCACATGGTCCCCTTTAGTTTCAATTACCCTATGTGGCCCTGTATACCTGTTTGAGAACTTAGAAGATTTATTAACGGCACACAGCGGATCGTACATGTACACAAGATCTCCCTCCAAAAACCGGTGCGGATTTGCATGTTCATCTATGCAGTCTTTTAGGTCTTTTTCATACCCCTTTACCACGTCAGATGCCATATGTTCAAAAAGAGCTATATTGTCACGAGTCTGAAGATAAAACTCGTTGTCATTTAGGGTCTCCGGGATTGTTCCCTTGTCAGGTAGGCCCATACTGATAGGATCGCGCCCATATAACAATGTATGGGGGCTGAAACCAGTGCGGTTACTGAGAGTGGATCGTACTGTCCACAAGGCGACCGGCACCAGATCTGGCCAAGTTTTGTGATCATCAGTTATGTAGTAGGCAACAATGTTTTCGAGGGTTTTATGTAGCCTTTCTACTCTCGCGTTGCCAGTGGGCATTCTACCCGTGGTGAATGTTTGTTTGCAAGCCAGTCTGCTGGTAATTTCGCGAAATAAGTCCGATAGGAACGTCGCCCCTCGATCAGAGTGCAGGCGCTCAACCTTTCCATATCGACACACGATACCATACAGGAACTGTTCTGCAGCTGTCTTAGCCGTTGAATCTTTGGTACAGAAAGCCTGTGGCCAACCGGTTAACAAGTCAATGAAAGTCATTATATATTTAGACCCATCATTTGCTCGCTTGAGCGGTCCGATAAAATCACATTGAACCACCTCCCAGGGTCTGGAGGGTCTGTCCCAAGTTTTAGCCATTGCTTTAAAGTGTGGGGCTCGCTTTCGTAAAGCACAAACCTCGCATGCTTTGACATAGTTAATTATGTCGGCATACATATTTCTCCAGTAGTACTGTTCGGTGATTTTGGTGTTCAACGCCGCCGCTCCTACATGTCCCCCTGCCAGTACATCATTATGTAACAAGTGAAGGACTTTTCCAACTAGGCGCGGTGGTACCACTATTCGCGGTTTAAGCTTTGTGATTTGTTTGTTTCTCTTGGATCGGCTTCTATTAATTTTATATAGTACGCCGGGGGCGAGTAGCGCCATTGTTTCAGCGCTATCTATGGTTCTACCAGCGTCCTCCGAGTTCGCCGGGAGCTCACCCCGCTCTAAGTAGGCCATGACCTGACTGCACTCGGTGTCTCTCAGCTGTTCGCTGATAATGGAGGATAATGTTAGTTCCTCTAAATCTATCTCTGCTCTAAATAGCTCACAGCCTACTTCTGGTTCGTAGTCCTTGTCTAACCTCAGCTCTTGATGCACACGGGATAAATAGTCAGGCAGAAAGTGGGTGGCTCCGGGCTCGTGAATGATTTCAAAATCAAAGTCCGTCAAAGCCAGTCCCCATCTTTTCAGCCTTGCTGAAGGGGCTTTATACGCTTGCTGGAGCAGTGGTACGAGGGGCTTGTGATCAGTTACTATGGTCACTTTAGCACCCTGCAACATATCCTCATAATTCTTGAGAGCTTTTACTACAGCAAGTGCCTCTTTTTCAGTAACCATATAGTTTAGTTCTGCGTCTCGCATTGCGCATCCCCAAAAAGCTATAGGTCGATAGACATCGTTCAGTCTGTGACAGATTGCAGCGCCACAGGCTGTATCAGACGCATCGGTAAGAACATAAAAATGTCCCCCAATGTCTGGATGAATCAGTAGTGGTGGGGACGTAAGCAAAGCCTTCAACTTTATGAATGCCTGCTCACATTCCTCAGTCCACTCAAATCTGATGTCCTTTTTAAGTAGCTTGTTTAGCGGTACTGTTATTTCAGCAAATCCCGGTACGAAGGTTCTGTAATAGTTACATAGTCCTAACAAGGATTTGACCGTCTTGACATTATGCGGTCTATTGAATGTTTCAATTTTACAAGTAGTTTGCGCCTGGGTTTTTACCCCTTCGGCATTTACCACATGACCCAAGAAATTGATCTCATCGCGACACCATTCACACTTAGATGGCTTCAATTTGAGCCCTGCGCGGTGAAGCGCTTGTAGGACCAGTTCTACGCTTTGAACATGTTCTTCAAAGTTTGTATCGTAGACTATTACGTCATCCAAGTATGCCAGGCACACCCGTGGTACAAGGCCTCTTAACGCAATGGCCATGACTTTGGTGAACTGCCAAGGTGCCCCGACCAATCCGAAAGGTACTCTCTTATAATGGTACACTCCCATGGGTGTCTCGAAGGCGGTATACTCTCTAGACTCTTCCTCGATAACACATTGGTGATAGCCGCTTAGGAGATCCAGAGCTGTCCAAATGGTCGGCTTCTTGTAAGCCATGTACAAAAAGAGGGACCGTGCAGTCGGCATGGGAAACTTATCTTTGAAAGTAATCATATTTAACATTCGAAAATCGGTACATAACCGTGGTTTCCCATCCTTCTTTTGTACTACTACCAGTCGGCTTCTCCATGCTGACTCACTCGGCTCAATCACCCCTATTTCGATCAATTGTTTTACCTGTTCATCGATAATGTCCATCTTCTGCGGAGAATATCGATATGGTCGTGATGCGACAATGCCGGCGCTTTCTTCTACTCTAATTTTCATAGGTGCAATATTGCATTCTCCTAATTCTGCCATAGAGAAAGCAAGACTTTCGCGATTTCTCAATAGCATTTTTCGAAACTCTTCCTTTTGATCCTCAGTGAGACATGATTTTGATAGGTCGATCTCATTTATCTTTTCCCTATCTTTTTCTAGTTTCTGATCGTCCTGACTATCATCGGGGCATATTGTGGTTTCTACGCCAGTGACCACCTCATGTACTATATCTATAGTGACCTGGCAAAGTGCTAGCGGTGTGTCTGATTTGGACAGATAGGCAAAATCAACAAATTCCTCCACCTGTTCTCGAGTTACCGCAGGAGCTTTACAATCTTCCACAAATCCCAACACATCCTTAGGGTCTATGATTTGGGTGGTTTCTAATGGGTTCATAACCTTCAGCCACCATTCTCCCTCGGTGTTATTAAGACTGCCTTCCACGCAGACCGGAGCCGTGACCGCCGGAGCGCAGTACACTGCTCGGTCCGCCGTGGAGACTTTATACCAAGGTCGTACCGGTATTATCATTTCTGAATGTGATTCAATTCTTACCTTTTCTATCGCACTTATGGGATTTCCTGAAAACACTTCAACTTGGGGTCCCGGTAGGGATAGATCAGTCTTTAAGACCGTTAATAGGTTTCGCCCGATAACCACCTCGTGGCAAAGACTGCTTACCACGTTAAATTCATAATATGCGGTAGATTCAGCGATTTTGAATTTTAGTCGGATTTGCTCTAAAAGTTGTTGGGAAGTATTATCCGCTAGACTGATAGTCCCAGTTTTTACATCCCAGGCGTCCTGAATACACTCTGCCGGTAGTTTTTCTCTAAACTTCTGAGAAATGAAACAGTCACTTGCGCCCGTATCCACTAGAGCTTTTACACGAAAGTGCCCGATATCAAGACTTAGGAAAATGGCATCGTCCCCCTTTTCCCTTCGTGCTGGCCCGTCCGCCTGAAATAATTCAACGGTCGGGTGGGCGGACCAGCTCTCTAGTTTCCCGCCCCTTGCTCTTTTTCTTTGTCGCGAGATCCACTAGAGGTATATGGAGGTTTTTCCTGCAACCTTTTGATGAGCCAAAAGCACGATTCGGTGGGATGCCCATACATCTGGTGGACAATGCAGTATTTTGTCTCGTCTCGCATTGGCACCACTTTCTTTCGGGCCCCTTGATTGGCTGATTTCTTACTTTGATCTGAGCTTTGATCATTTTTGTCATTACTCTGCTGACGAGAGTCTTTATAGACTTGTCGACCTCCCCTGCCCCTGTAGCCTCCTTTCCCCCTATTCCCTTGGGGAGGATTGTTTGGCACACTGGGCGGAGGGGGTGGTGGAGATGGAGCCTGTTGGCTCTTTTGCGCCCATGGATTCGCTTCCATTCGTGCGAGTACTAGATTAAATTTATCTAGCATGTGATCCATAGGTTGCTTCTCTTTAGTTTGGGGTTGATCATTTTCGAGCTGTACCACTGCCGCTGAGACCTTGGTACTAGACTTTTTGTCAAGAGATTCGATTCTCGTGGCCGCAGCCACGGCTTCTTCAAATGACACCGGATTCATAACAGCTACTTGTTTCGCTATGCTTGCTTTTAGTCCATCCAAAAAGACTGCCAAAATAGTGTTTTCACTCACTTCACATTTTGTCTGTCTCTGTTTTAAAAGACCCGCAAAATCTAATACTGTCTGGTCTTTTGTTTGGACTAAGTGGCAGAAATCAACATGCTTCTGCCATTTGGCTCGTCGATCGCCAAATATCTTAAACATAGAGTCCCTTAATCGCTCAAACGTATCCTTCTCCCCGTCTGGTAGCGTATTTGCCCAATCGTCTGCCCTTTCCTTTAGCCCGATTAGCGTCATAGCCAATAGCCGGTCATCATCCCAGCCATAAATAGCTTTATATCGCTCCAGTTCGCGGAAGTATTTATCAACGCTTTCCGATTCCTTACCATGGAACCATGGTAATCTAAGGTGAGGGACCTTGTCCGCCATTCTTACTGGTTCTTGTACAACAGGTATATGACCAGGATTAGACTCTACGTCTTCATCTAAACTCCCCCATTCATCCCCGGAGTCTTGATTAACTGAGCCTTCTTCTAATTCATTGGACCCCTCATCTACTATTGAGCCTTCATTTGAATCGATTATATCCTGATGTTTATTACTATCGTATATACTACTTTCCTTAGACGATTCCCCGCTCCCTATCTTTTCAAAAGAGCTTCCAGAACTATCTGGCAAGTACAGTACCCTGGACAATGGGTTGGGATGGTGTATGGGGAATAAAAGGGTTAGTAAGGTTACCGTGCTGTAGTGAGTTGTCTCCCCCAGTAGCGGTTGCCGGTTGATCGAGGTCAATACCCCGCTCTGTGGGAGTGGAGACGAGCCCTGTCCGCTCCGCCGAGGACGTTGTCGCAGCGGCCGGAAAGGAGATCCTAGTGTCCTTCTCACTTTGGCTGGAGCAGGTGAAGAAAGTTCACTAGTAAAAGCACCATACTGTGGACCAATCGCCTGGCCAATGGCGTAGGTTACAGCACTGTACTCCTCCTCAGGGTAAGGGCGAGATTGCCCTGGCTCGTTCCGTGTGTGTTCCTCCGGTTGGTCCTTTTCTCTGAGTAGGACTGGAGAAGCATCAGAGGCTATTGATAGAGGCTTTTGACTGATCAATTGTTTGTCCGATCCTTTGGCGTTTTCTCCGCCGTTCGGATTACGGAGTCTCCCGTCGAAGATAGGTTCATCTCGTGACCCTAGGCTGTAAGGAAGTGGTTCGCCCTTTGAGCGTGTCTGATGTTCGTTTCCCTGGCCAGGTTGCCCCCCTGGAGGCGAAGGTAAGGGTCCTGTTGAACCGCGGCTTGACTTCATCAGTCCATCACCCGGCCATCCTTCGTTCCCACGTAGTGCCCCGCAGGCGCTAGAGATGAAGGACTCACCTGTAGTCCTGAACAGAACAAGAGTTCAAGTCATCCCGACTTAACACAGGTAATCCATTCGGGTATTTCTCCACCAATTGAACTATAGAGGTTTAATTATCCGTTTAAAGTTAATGCGTGTTTATGTTGTTATGTTGTATAGATAATAACTAGCTCCATTCGCAGTCTCCCTCCTTGTCGACTGCGGTCGTCCAATACATAATTATAGTTCCCTTATCATGTAAGACGTGAACACTCGTTGTGAAAGGATTTGTTGTTTATTATCCAATGTCTAGTCGTTCCGTGACAAGAACTCGATTGACTATGATCAGTCCCGAGGTTAGAGTTCCCTCAAACACATTCAGTCAACGCTCCGCGCTCTAACACAATTTCTATATGCCTCTCTCCAGAACCTAGACTGCAGATTAAAGGTCCAACCTTCACAGGATGTTTACTCACACAGTGCTTGCAGCTACTCTGGCTAGCTAAGAGCGGAACACGTTATTATGTGGTGGTACGTCACACCTTAACTCCTCCCCCATTTCACTTACTGTCAAAGTGAAACATTGGCTTACACGTGCGCTTCTAAGCTCACGTCATGCTGCCCAAACATGGACTGGCCACCCGCGTCAGTACAATGTGTCAAAATTGAGGAATAAACCTAAGAAATTATTTGATCGTACCTTCATTCTAATTTTTGTCTCTAAATTATGTACATCCACCCCAAACTACATTAGAAATATTGAAAACCATGAATATATTGATTATTTGACAGATTTTAGGAGAAAGAACCCTTTCTATATGATCAATTTCCGACGGGGCCGTCAAGAGACGTGAGGCGGGAATTCCAAACTGCAACACAGCTCAGATTCCGTCCGAATCGTGAGTTGAGGGAGTGAGCGGACGCAAACCGCCGAGTCTAGTAGAGGATGGCGGGAATCATTCTGGGCGAGCCGCGGCGAGTGGAGGGCCGAGGCTCTGGCAGCTACCATGACGTCATCACTCGGAGGGGGCGACGGACGAACGCCGCGGGAGATCGGGTGCACGGACGTCGTTTTACACCAGTTTTCAGGTATATGATATTACCTTTCAGATATGTATTTAGCCTACACAAACTATTGACAGTTCATAACATGAACTTGAAGATTATTTTGGGCAAGTTTTTGTGTTCGCCAGTACGATACATTTTTGGCTGCAAGAGGGAGAAGGCAGTCAATGAACATCTGTTGTTACGGTTGCAACACCATAGAAACCTATCAATAACTAACAAACTGCCCGTCTCAAAACTTTTTCAAAAATTATAAGGCATCTCAACAGTTCAGTGAACAGTTTTGTGTAACAAGAACAAAATGAGACAGGTGGTTCAGATGTTATTCAGTCTCAAAGTCGAGTCCTTCAAATTCCCTATTATCGCTCACTGTACAGGCAAATAACCCGGCTAAACGGCCCCAACGCATCCCCTCCCCTGCTCCCCCCACGGCCACCTCTGCCTGGAATTATGGCAATATCCAGAGACGAATACTTTGTCTACCCCGACCCTCGTCCCCACGCTAATTTCATAAACCATGACTATTTTCAGTCAGGCACTTAGGGGAGGAAAATGGTCCCAAAAGCCATAAACTCGGCCATAAAATCGTCCTATCTACCTCAGGCTCAGGAAAAAAGAACACGTCAGGTTTGATCCAGTTTATCAGAATTTGGGTATATATATTTTGTTTAAAAAAACGTACAGATTCTTTGCAGTTTGTGTCGAAAATTCGCGTTGGGGCACTTGTAAAAGCCCTTCCTACAGTCGGTAGATCCACTGTTACAGTGTTAGTGTTAGGGTCAGACAAAAGTCACCATGTCAGGGTCTACCTAGGGCCATGTTGTAAAGTTTTCATTTACGCTCTTACATTCATATGGCCCACTATGGGCATTATAAAGGATCAGAGGTAAAGTTTTTGTTGTGATACATTAAAAATTGTGCATTTCATGGGCAAAAATAGGTTCGAGGATCCCCTGTTAGAGGAGGCTTATAAATTCAATTTTTCTTGAATTGATTAACATCTAATTATTTCTTTCCAATAAGGAATCCAAGAAATCCTCCAAATTTTATGGATGATAGTTTAAAGTGATAGGCCTATACTATTGTTTCTCACTCAGATAGATCTACTTGTTGTCATATCACTTTTAAAGTGATATGACAACAAGTATATCTATCTGAGTTTGAAACAATTTAAAGTTTAAATTAAAGACAATTTGGCGTTTTCCTCTTTATCAGGTAAGTTGATATCATGCTCAGGGTTTTCCCTCGAGACATTCATAGATCTGCTAGTATTTGTCAATAGTCTCAACATTTATTAATAAGGAAAAATAATGCTTATTGTTGTATGACACACCTGAATTAGAAATATAATATTTAGTTTAGAATTCATTAATCTAGTTGATAGTTATATCATGATATAGGTAAATCAGTAACAATTTTTTTTACTTTCATAATTACAGATCAATAACTGGACATCACCGCCTCCTGATGATCGTCACTGGATGCTTTTGTATTCCGCTGGAATCTGCTGCATTCCACTGGAAGCCATCATAGCCTGCTGGACGTCATAACCACCTGCAGAACGCCACCACTGGAAGCCATCACCGGCTGAGTAAGTAGGCTATCACAGTGATTATGTCAGAAAAACACAGCATATGACAATGGCGCAATCTTCATCCAGCCAAATGAGACAAATTTGATAGGAAATGTGCTCTTTTGATGAATTTAAATGTTTTGAGAAATTCTAAATGTGCAGTTGGCGCACTGCTTAAAAATGTAATGTGATATTTCATTTATTGATGCGCCAATGGCGCATAGTGCGGCCCTAACATTTTCACTGTATCATAACAATTGTTAATGGAATCACTAAGGGTGAGGGGGTTCCAATATAGATCTGTGGGGATGCAGATAAACCAGGGAGAGGTGGACAAATGTTGACAGGCCTGTACATTATAAACAATTTTTGTGTCCAAGCACTAAGTAAATTTGCAAAAATGCTCTGAATTTAACAAAAATTAACCATATTTCAATTACACAAATAATGCTGCTTGGGATCATAATCGTGAGCTTGTGGAACTTACCTAAGGGTTTTTATGGAACACTGTTTTTGATTATCCGTGTGATGATAATTTTTCTGGAACACTTTGCATGAGGCCAAACAAAAAAAATTGTTGTGTTCAGGTAACCCTACCTACCCTAAATTTTTGGCCCTACCCTAACTTTTTTTTAAGGAAATTTCTAATTATTTTTTTCAAAATCCAAAGAATTGACCTAAAGTACCATGGAAAACCATAAAGCAGCACATGGATACTCAGGGCATGTATTTTAGATGCTAAAAATGCTTTTTGAGAATATTTGGAATATCTTTTTTATTTCCAACACTGGCCGGGTCCCTTTGGCAAGTAAAAAAAAAAAAGCAAAAAAAAAAGTTTTTCGACCTACCTACCCTATTTTTTTCGACCTATGTTACCTGAACACAACAATTTTTTTTTTTCGGCCTGATTGCAGCTTGCGTAAATGCATTGAGTAAGAAACGCAAGTTTTCTGGAACAGCACACTGGTACCCGACTCTTAACTTAAGTCCGCAGTCAACTCTCCCGGATTTTTGATGAGTCTCCCAGAATGTGGGCTCAATCTCCCAACCTCCCTCAGAAGTGCCATATCTCCCGGAAACCAAGGAGATGGGGGCCATATGATGGCTGGCAGGGGTCAGGATTTTTGTGTTTAGTCTTTATCCAGGTGTTGGCCGGATCGTATATTGGTGGACAAAGACCAGTTGATGTTGGAATCACTTCATTTATTTCCAGGCTCTGTAGTACTCTGATGTTATAGTTGCCCCACACTGGGCTCTGCTGGTGAGTGACCCGTTCCCTCTCCCTGCCGCCGCACCTCTGACTGTCCAGAGACGGTACCCGGCACGTAAAGGGACGCTAAGTCACGTGGGGGATCCCTAATTAATATTCATGCATGGATCCCCACACACCAGTCATATTGAGCTTGTAAAAGTAATATACATAAATAAGCATACACTGTGTAACAGTGTCACGCCCCCGACAAAATTTTGTCTAGGGTTACCGCAATAGACAAAATTAAAAGTAATCGATACGCAATTAAAGGCTGCTGAACCACAGCAAATTACTTCTCAAAACTAACATGCAACAAGATTAATATCAGTTTTGTCTAGACATACTCACTAGACACAATCCGTAATAAGACACATGATAAAATTCAAAACATAATGTAATACAGTACATAAAAGACATTGAAATACCAAATCAACCTTAAGATCTAGCATGCACATAATTATTTCAAACGATGCATCCATTATAATTGTCCATCTTCTTCCTAATTCTCGCACAGTTCCTTTTTTCAAATTACCACAAGTAAACATAAAACTTCATAAGTCCACATAATACTTCATTATGTCCACGTCTGGACATCCTCACACAAGTCTTGTGGCAACGGGAGAATGTCTCTCCTTTGACACACATAACCACAGGTGTGTCACCACACACTACCTACGAGCACGTCGGCTCAGACGCAAGGTAGTGCGCGGACGGTATCCGGTGTTCCGGAGCAACTGGTCAGTCACTCCGAAAGCTGTAGAAATGGCGGATACCGGAGGCGTAACAAGTGAGCTAGAGTTATGAGCACCAAGTGATGGATCTGAGGCACTTTGAGATGATTGAGCACACGGTTTTGTTTTTACTTCAGTTAGTTCAATGTCAGAGGAAGAAGATATAGAGGACCTGTCATGAGTAGATATGGGTTCAGGGGGTCCTTGCGTGGATGAGTTCATAGCGACAGTATTAGTCCCGGGTTGCGTGGCTGGTTTTGAAGCTGCAGTTTTAAGAACACCTTGCATAAGAGTCCTCATGATGATTTGACGTTTGACACATATCACCACAATTACCATAATTAGAACAAGAATAACACAAGCAATAACTATATAGGGTACATTAGAATTAGAAAATTCATATTTGCCTTGGTTTTTAGTTGCTTCAAGCATGTCAACAAACTCGTCAATAGGTTTTGAGTCTATGGGAGGAAGTTGTTTGAGATCCATTTCCAAATTAAATTTATATTTTTCCAAAGGAGTCCATATCGGAAGATTTGTCAAATTTCCTTTAAAAGGGGTTGTGACCCTTGATTCTCTATCGACTTTATATTCAGATCTCTCCTCAAAGTAAATAGGTAGTTCGAGTTTGTCAGCAAGTGCTCTACAACCTGATTCTAAAGATATGAGCATAAAAGGGGGTTCAACTAGTATGCGGGTTTCAAGGTCAGATTTCACACATAGTTTTCTGAGATAAAAGGCTTGATTAGTAGCTACCAACCATTGACCCTTTGAAATGTATCGTGCAATCGGTAGTTTAAGCTTATTTGTCACCCTTGTTTTACACAATTGTTTTATCTTTTGAGTGTCCCGTTGGTATAAAGCTAAAGTACAATATCTATGGTGATTGGTTTCATATACAGCAGAGGTCATAGCACAAAAGTTGGTATTTCTTTTCCCACAATTCATTTGGTCATCTAGAGTTAATATAACATACTGCCGACCATCTTCACTGACCGCAAAATTCTTAAACTCAAGCTCATATTCCGCTGTAATGTTAGTGACACCATATGGGATTGGTAGACTTATTGCTTCTTTTACACTAAACCTTTGGGCGACATCTAAAAGGGGAATTTCTATGGTGACGACAAGTTGTTTATCCAGTGCTACAGTATTAGTGGTCAGGATGGTATAATAATACCAAGGGGTTTCCCTAGGGTCGCGCGGTAACATAAGCTGTTTTGGCAGTTCAACCTCAATAGACTTAAGTATTTGTACAAGTTCAGGAGCTGGTAGGAGCAGAGGGGATAGTCTTTTAGTGGACAACTTTGCTATTTTAGCATGCAAATTAACAATTAATGAAGTTTCTGCTGTTACCAATGTTCTTAAAGCACCAAGATTTGCTTGAGATTGGGCAAACGCAATAGCAAATCTTTCCAAAGGGACTATTCTATTAACAATGCCAGTGACACTTCTTGTAAAACCTCCAGTCAATTCTCCCATTTTCAGGATAATCTTGTTAATAGCATGACGGTTCTCCTCAACCTCCATTTTAGTAATATTGATAAGCGATAAACTTTCGGTTAGAACATGACGTATCACATGCTGAGTGTTGCGCAGATCATTAACTTCCTGTCGTAATTTCCTGGTTTCAAAATAAGCCATTCCTCCAAAAATAGCACCAGCTAAACCTGCAAATCTTTTATGTCGGGTACTTTTTCTATTTTCTTTTCGACTACTTTCTAATTCACTATGTCCAACGCCTAATATTTCAGAAAAGTCTACCCAGTTTTTGTCATGTAGTTCCTGAAGGGAAGCTAATTCATTTCTTTGTGCCTGAAAGATCTTATAGTAGTAATTTATTTTCAAATTTTCTCTGTCATCTTGCTGGACTCTAGCTAAATGTAGCATGCTTGTTCGATAGTCACGATCTTGACTTAACTTATAAAAGTAGGCCTGCGCTACAGAATTGATCTCGTTTACATTCTCAAAGACGTTGTTTACATGGAGGAGATAATTTTCATACAATTCAAAGTCGACAACCAATCCAACTAGCCAGCGTGAGCGGGTAGTGTGTATATCAGTCTTGCTTCTGAAGAAGACATGCTCCACTCCTTCCGGAAGTTGTCCATCCGCCAAGGCAGCCAATAGGAGCAGCAGGATTCTATTAAATATTAAAATATTTTTGAGTTAAGTATTCTCTATGCAATTTTGAAAACAAAGAATTTTGGGAACATAGAATTTCTAGAGGAGGGCAGCCAACAGTTCAAGCATGTTTTTCATTTTCTCTGCTCTGTCATTATTATGTGAGTTGGTACTAATTGACTTTGTTTTGCTTTTTGCTATTTTGGATTTACTCTCTTTTCTAAGCTCATTTATTCGTGCTCTCTTTTCCTCACTTACTTCATCATCGCTGTCTGTTTCTCGGCCTCTCTTGTTAGTATCTGGCAAATCAGCAATGTCAGAAATTTCCCCATTGCTCACTTCTACGCTATCAGATGACATATTCCCCTCAGCTGGTTGAGGTGTGAGCAGCTCTGCTCTAGCCTCTTCAGCAATTGCGTGGTCACGCAGCCTTGCTAAGGGTATGTCATCTTCGGAGTCAAAATTTGACCCAGACTCATTCTCGCTTTGACTCACATACTCATTGAGTAGACGCTCCCTTACCCTTGCTAGAGGCAGGTCATCGGAGTCAGTTGACTCAGCGCTACCCATGAAATTTGTTTCGCCGCTACTTGTTTGAGGAGCAGCCAACCGGGCTTGGCGGACAGGTCGTTCACCTGTGGCAGGTTCCGGAACTTTCCATTCCAAGTTGGCCTTCCTCAGGTGCAATGCGTGCACCTTCCTTGTGGCACCTGTGACCACATTACGAATCATATAATTTACTGGAGAACTTTTGCCTATTATTCTGTAATAGGGCTTCCATTTCACTTCTAGTTTACAGGAACGAACATGGTTGAAGAGGTAAACCGGGTCACCTATTTGCAGATCTGTACCCTTTGCTTTTCTATCATAGTACCTCTTGGACCTCTCAAAGGCTTTCTTTGAGAAATGATGGGCCCGCACCATTGCTTTGTGGTGGTTTTCGAGGATCTGTTGGTGTGGATCCTCACCCATGTAACGTTGACGAGGACGCAAGAGAGTGTCCAAGGGTAAAAGGGGGTCTCTACCAGTCATGAGAAAATAGGGTGTTGTTTGCGTTGTCTCATGAACTGATGTTCTGAGGGCAAGCAGAGCCGAAGGAATCATCTCATCCCAGGCACGCTGATCGTTTAATCCCTTCGCGGCTATATCGTTCCACACCCTATGCAATCGCTCAAGTTTCCCATTTGATTGAGGGTGGTAGGGGCTTGTGCGCACTCTGTAGATTTTAAGCTCCCTACATACATTGCTTATAACCGCATTCACAAATTCTGTGCCATTATCTGAGAGTAGGGTGATGGGGCAGCCATGGCGGGGCACGATTTTGGTGAGTAGGATGTTAGCAACAGTCTCAGCACTCTTATCAGGAATGGCGTAGAATTCGGGCCACCCAGAATACATATCAACAAAGGTTAATAAGTATTTGTTTCCAGAGTGGGATGTAGGGTATGGCCCGCAGGTATCCATAGCCAATTTCTGAAAAGGTACATCGACCTTATCCATCTCTTGGAGAGGGGCTTTTTGTTGTTGCAAGTTTCTCGTGTTGCACGGCACACAGTTAGAAACGTGGTGTACAACGTCTCTATATACACCCTTCCAGTGATACTTTTGTCTCACCCGGTCATAGGTTTTATCCACACCCATATGACCCAATTCATCGTGGCATTCCCTTAGAATCAGATCTTTTAGATGTTTTGGTACAACCAACTTGAGACCCGGGTTAGGCTCTTCTGCTATATAATAAAGTGTTCCTTCAATGTTCGTGTATTTAATGTTCCCTTTTAGCTTCTTGAGGTTTTTGTCCTTTTCTTGCTCTACAGTCATGTTTAATGGCTCACCTTCTTCAAGAAGTGTAGGTAACATCTCCTCACATCTTTCAGATGCACCCTCATCGGTTTCAGGAGGGATGTTACGAACAATAACCCTGTCTGTATTTATCGCCTCCACCATAACTCCAGGTAGGCGGCTCATGTAATCTGCTTGGATGTTTTGAGGACCAGATATATACTCTATCTTACAGTCATATTCTGACAGCTCCATGGCCCATTTTTGTACTTTTACATTCTTTATTTCTGATCGAAACAAAAATTCTAAAGGTTTATGGTCAGTTTTGACAGTGAATTTGGCTCCATACAAGTATGGTTTAAATTTTCGAATAGCAAAGACCATGGCCCATGCTTCACGCTCAATGATTGGCCACCGGCTCTGAGTCGCTGTGAGCGCACGAGATAGGTAGTGTACTACATGCGGACCTGTTTCATCTTCCTGCATAAGTACCGCTCCTATAGCTTTGTCACTTGCATCAGTGTAGACTGTATATTCAAGGTCTAGTCGAGGGTGGTAAAGTAGGGGTCTTTCACTAAGTATCTCTTTTAGCATATCAATTGCTTGTTGACATTCACTGGTCCAAGTAAAGGGGACATTCTTACGAGTTAGGGCTGTCAATGGCCTAACAATTCTACTGAAATTCGGTACGTATCGACGGTAATACGAGCAAAACCCAATAAATGATTTTACCTCTCTCACGTTACCTGGGGCAGCCATGTCTTGCAGGGCTTTCACTTTGTCATTACATGGGCGGATTCCTTCAGGTGTAATGACGTGTCCCAGATATTCTATCTCTTGGCGGAAGAAATCACACTTTTCTCGCTTCAACTTTAAACCTGCCGACCTGAGTCTGTCAAACACCGCTTGGAGGTGTTCTAGGTGTTCAGCCTCAGTCTTACTCCAGATGATAATGTCATCTAGATAGGCAGTAGCAAAGGTTAACCCTTTAAGTACTTTATGCATCAGGCAACTGAATATCCCAGGAGCTTGGGAAAGACCAAACGGCATCACTAAATATTCATAGACTCCTGTGTGACACACAAAGGCAGTCTTTTGCCTACTGTCTGGGTGGATGGGGACCTGATGATAACCGCTTCGCAAGTCAAGGGAACTAAAGTATTTTGAGCCACCCAATTCAGCGAGAATGTCGTCAATGTGAGGCAATGGGTAGGTTGACGGAAGTGTTATACTATTAAGCTTTCTGTAGTCTACACATAATCGCTGCTGACCTCCTTTTTTGTTCACAACAACAACAGGGGCACACCAGGGGCTTTCACTTTCTTGGATTATTCCTGCATTTAACATTTCTTGAACTTTGTTTTCAATGAACTCTCTTCTTAGGAGAGGGGCTCGATACGGTTTTGACGCAATGGGCACATGATCCCCTGTCTCTATTCGCATAGAAACAAGTGGGGTACATCCCAAGTCAAGGTCATTCTCCGCAAATATTTTCTTATTTGCTTCGATTAATTCATTAACGGTACTGGGTTGAGTTGTAGTAGTGCCAGCTCCTTCAACCGTGGCTATATTGCAAAAGTTACTTACCGGGGGTTCACTTAATATCACTTCATCATCTTGATCCAGCATTTCCACCTTTCCTACAACATTGCCTTTCTTTAAATGAATTGACTTACCTGTGGTGTTTACGATGCGTATGCCAAATGTTTTTCCTTTCTGAATATTGTTTAACGATTGGGCAACATACACACCTGGTTCTTCCGATAAAACACCGCCCTCAGCCTCACTTACTAGGTAGGTTCCTTCCGAGTGGTAGGTAGTGCGTGCTCTTCGGACAGGGACAAATGCTGCACTCTGGGATGATAAGGTACAGTTTTTTGTCACACGCACTAAAGATGCCATGACTTCATCATTCTGGGTAGGGAGCGTCATACCACGAATGACAACACTATGATCTCCCGCATCTATCACAAATCCCTCTGCCTTCATTATATCCCATCCTACAATAACCGAATGACCCAGATCAGGGACAACGATAAATTTGTGAGTGAAAGCACTTGCCAAAATGTTAAAAGTTACTTCTACTTCACCGATGTTTTGAAGTGGCTTACCATCAGCAGCTAGCAATTTGATCGTGCTCTCGCTTGCTTCACTTACAAATGGGCTATTTTTGATTTGCCGATACAAGTTTGCTGAAAGCAAACTCACCTCAGCACCTGTGTCTAATAATGCCCGTGTCTGGTATTTTCCAATTTTCACTTGCAAGCTGGGTCTACCTACTACTACTTGCCGAATTACATGAATGTTCTTTGTCTTCTTTTTAGTAGCATTGTCATGGGTGGTCTCTACCTTTGTAACATGGTCTTGCTTTTCTTTTCTTTTTCTTGTGCACTTACCTTTTCTTTTCCCGAACCTCGCACTTTGGGGCCATTTCCTATAATGTGCCTTCCTAGGGGCCCGGTCTACTGGCGATAAGCCGGACCCTGTCGTCCGTTTCCCTGCTGGTAGCCGAACTGGTTGCCACTAGCCGTAGCTTGGTATTGTCTAGAGTTTTGTGACTTACCGCAATCCCTTGCTTTGTGACCATGGCCGCCACATGTAAAACAAGCACCTCTAAAGATTGGCAGAGCCTCTCGGCGAACACGGCAGTCACGAGCCATATGTCCCATACGTCCACATACGTAACACTGCCCTTTGAAAATTTTCTTCTCCGCTTCAGAGGTATGTTGGACAGGGCCCACTGCATCAATATCAACGTCCATTGGCTCATGATGTCGGCCAGAGTGTGCAGGGGTCAGAGGTGTGCCTTTCTTTCTATCGTCAAATTTCTTATTTAGACGGGCTTCGTTTACAGCTATGTCAACTGCTGCAGCAAATGTTGGTGGGGCCTGTCTCATGATCTTTTTTGAGGCCATGACATCAACAAGGCCATCTATAAATACGTCTATCAGCTGCTGCGCTATCAACGGCTCTTCTAAGTTATGACCTGGGAACGCGTCTGCAGCTTTTTCAAGTATGCGTTCCGCAAATACCGCAGCGCCATCTTTGGTTCCCTGTTTCATTTTGCGCAGCAGTTGCTGTGCATGACTAGCGTCAATCGTGTCTGAAAATCTAGCCGCTAGTTCGTCCCTTATATTTACCCAGGTGGCAGCAGGGTGGTCACCATGGTACCGAAAAAGGAAATCTGCAACCACGCCAGAGGATGTCTGAGTGGCTACCGCAATTCTATTTGCATCGTTTCCCCCTATAGCTTGTACATGTCGCTCGACATCCCTCACCCATCTTTTAAATTCTTTAGGGTCCCCCTTGAATGTCGCGATATTTGCAAGAACTTGTGTGGTTACCATGGAACCTACTAATCTTTCTAATTGGGCCACAACCTCTTGTTGTGGTGGCTGTTGTTGTTGTTGCTGTTGTTGTAACTGCTGTTGTTGTAATTGCAACTGTTGTTCTTGTTGTTGGATTTGGGCTTGCTGTTGTGCCAGCTGCTGCCTGAGAGTATCGAATTCAGCTTGAACTGCTTCCATATTTAAAGGATTTAAGAGAGCACAAATATATAATTTCTTTCCTCAAGTTTTATTTAATAAGTTTTGATCCCAGAAAAGTTAAAGGAAAAAATTATAATGAGCAAAGATATTTTGCATTTCCTTTGGAATAATATTTTATATATTTACGAATTTCACTTGCACAGTTTAGGGTTGGAGGCCCTGCTACTATAAAATCCTATAGAGTTCCTGTTTGATAGATTTGGTTGAAATTAATTACTAATTGGTTGTAATTTTGCAAACCATAAATCAAATTTTAATTCCCATGAATAAAGATGTACTTCAGATTTTTCAAATAAATTTTACTTGTTCTTTTTAGCTAATTTCTATGGACAGATTTTCAAAATTCTCTCAATTTGCCTGTTGTTTCCTATGTCTAGAGCCTCACTCTTTGCAACACGATAGTAAGTCGACCGTATACTTATTACATGGTACACACAGTTTCTTTTCCTTTATTTTTTTTCTTCTTCTTTACTTCCTATCACCAAAACCCTTAATCACTTTTCACTTTCACAATCCTAATTCATTAACCTCATTAAGTTTATGACCTCATGCATGACCCCATTTATCTTTAAATGCCATTCCCTCAAACTTATATCTATTTGTCTATTGAGTCACTTCAGTTGAGTTGTTGTCACCACCCATCGGAATAAAGGGAAAACGCGTATTAGTGGCCCCTTGGCCCAAGACAATGAAACAGGACGCTGTCCGTCATCTTAGGAATGATAGAAGCATGACATAGACCGAGGCAGCCCTGTAAGGAATGAGGGAGGGACCAAATGAGTAACGTTACAGACGCTTGTTATAACCGGATCTACAGGACCGTTGTCTTAGCCCTGTATACACAATGATATCTTGTAGAATGGCTTTTGGTAATGGGTACAACTCACACTTAAATACAATTTGGATGGACAAAATGTTATCAATGACTATGAAATCTGCATTCCTGTACTCCTTATTATTTTTAATAGAATTGAAATTGGATATTGCACTCCTTGAGACGTATACACATAATGGAAAAGTAGGTTGTTTGTAAACCAAATTTACATTAACTCAATATTTGACCAATGGAACCCCTATTTAGCTCATTTTTCATTACCTTTTTATCAACAATGTCAATTTCATGCTAAAATTCACTAATTTCTTCCTGCTTGCCTTAATGATGTATGGCAGGCATTTATTTCCACAGATCTCACCACTTTTGTCTATTTGAACTTGAAATAATTGTGAATAAAACAAATAACACACAATTTCCCTTCATCAAAAAAGTTCCAGTCCTTCAGTACTCCTTGTTTCAGTTCGGTGCTCACCAAGTGCTCAGTTAGTGCTCATAATACTCATGCTCACTTACCCTGCCAAAATCATGATGTACGTTGGGTGTTCAGGGTCGGCGCCAGTTGTCACAGGTTACCGGGGTCGGTGAGCGGGGACGGGCACGCAGGGGGAAATCAGCCGGGAGGTGTAGGTCTTCAGTCGGCTGGCCCACAGATGTTTCGCATTAGCTGCCCAGATACCGCTGTCTCCGTTCCTGGCTGGGAGAGGGGGGTCACTCCAAGGCAAAGTTCACAAGTCCTGGTGATTATTAAAGTTCACAAGTCCTGTTAGTGAAATTTGGGGATTTCACTAGGTCCACAATCCGGGTCACGGGCACCACCTGTTGGCCGGATCGTATATTGGTGGACAAAGACCAGTTGATGTTGGAATCACTTCATTTATTTCCAGGCTCTGTAGTACTCTGATGTTATAGTTGCCCCACACTGGGCTCTGCTGGTGAGTGACCCGTTCCCTCTCCCTGCCGCCGCACCTCTGACTGTCCAGAGACGGTACCCGGCACGTAAAGGGACGCTAAGTCACGTGGGGGATCCCTAATTAATATTCATGCATGGATCCCCACACACCAGTCATATTGAGCTTGTAAAAATAATATACATAAATAAGCATACACTGTGTAACACAGGGTTCTTCCTAGAAAAAGATTTCGAGTATCAAATACCCCATTTTGCTTAACCTTAGGGGGGCATTTTTGTAAAATCGGGGGTTTTCTGACTATAATCTTATAACATTTCTGTAATTCTAATGCGGGAATGGCCCTCTCAAAGTCATCCTAATGCGGGAATTAAATTCCTGATGCGGGAATCCCGCATCCCAAACGTCTAGGGAGAACCCTGTTTATCTGTTTTCGATATAAGTCTTAGATATGGTGCCTATAGTAAAATGGGGGTACATCACGCATTATAATAAGACATTATTTTATACAAGCAAAAATTTCTCTTTCATTTATGACGTCTTGCACTAGGAACGCCAGGTTCTAATTCATACAGTATAAGCTAGGCGTGTCTGTTAATAATATTTGTGTTTCCCTTAGTGCTCCGGGACACATAATGTAATGTACACTAATTTTAGGCTTTAGACTTAGAGGAGCGAGTTTTGACATAGCACTAGTTTTGACGCACCTGACACAATACCACAGCCTATAGGCCGTATTACACTTCGCGTCGGGTTACGTTCGCGTTGCCCAATGCGTCTGCTTTGCGTTATTTTTTGCCAAGCAAAACCAAAGGGATCAAAGGAGTATGAAAGCAAATCAAAGCGTATCAGGTGAAATTCTCTAAAGGACAGCACTCGGACTTTCGCGTACGACTACAATCAATAAACTAGAATGTATGCGATTTAGTACACTCGCCGGGAACATTCAGAAATTTAGCATAAAGCTGGTGCCTGCTTACCTTCCATACTTTTTTCTCTATACTTCTATCATTGTGGGAACCAGCTCCCCATGGCTTATTTACCAATGTTTCCAGTAAAATGGTCGTGGTCAGACCCGCCATTGTAACAGGTGATGGCCGTACTCATCTCAGAAAACATTCTCTCTCTCTCGCCTCCTCCGATACATTGAACTCAGGAAACCAGGATGATATTTAGAAAAAATATCTAATTGTGATCAATTGTGGAGAATATACCCATTCGGAAGCATTCAGGACTCAGGCTGTGCACCTAGGTTCATATCTCTTTTTCCAGCATTTGAAATTATACCGTTGAAATAAGCCTAGACTAAGCCTAATGTGCATTGGATGGTTGGCAATTTGAAAAATAATTATTTAGACATTATTAGGCCTATCAAAATGAAATTCATGTATATATCTATGTTCTCATATATATCAGGGTCCTATCTATCATATAGTTTGATCATTTTAGGCCTGGACACGCTTGCAAGAATATTTTACAGATGGTACAGTCTTAGGCCTAGAGGCTAGCTGATCAAAATGATTCAAAGATGGGCGAAATTATCATTTAATCAAATGATCGATCTCATCAATCAGATCGATCAGCCAACTTGTTTTACCAACATGTTTGTAAATTTCTTATGCGAACTGGGTCTCCAACTCGAACAAAACGTGCAGTGTAATATATTTCGTGTTGGATCCAAAGCGTAGTGTAATATAGTTTGCGTTGGGTCCGACGCGTTGTGTAAAATAGCCTGAATGTGAAGCATTCACATTGGGCAAAACCACCAAACGTCTACACAGATCTAATACGTTGTATAATTGGGGCTTAAGGGTCATAGTAATATAAATCTGTAAGGTTCTATATTCTCTAAGCAAATGTTATTATCTTTGCCATTGGGTGATGGATTTTTCACTTAAAATTATGTAAATTGACAATTTTATAGAAGGAATGATGTTTTTTGCTTGTATAATTCCGTGATATCCCTGTAATGGCTATAGATTATCATTATGAATTTCTTTAATTAAGGCTTTTAGAATTGATTTCCAAACCTTAAATTGCAGTCTCGTCCATATAAATGCATACATATTTGTTTAAAGTGATTTGGTAATATATAGGGTTTACATTATCACATTTTGAATTTGTGCTTTGTTTCCAATAAGATTTATATACAGTTATGCGGCCACCCAATGGGAATCATAAAACTGGCCGCATAAGAGGGGTGGCCGCTGGTGAGGAGGAATAGTTTTATGTTATTCTCTTGGTATTTTAAGAATCTTGACAAGTTCCCTTGACTTTTCATCTATAATCATACATGTACTTATTGTTTTTAATTGATTAGTTTTTTTTCTTAGAAATCAAATATGAGAGACATTTTAGAAATGCAGATGAAAAAGGATTGATGAATTTGAATTACAGGTGCGAACACTCAGCTTTGTTCTAGGTGCGAAAGCTTAACTTCCAGTCCTCCTAACACCTCCCGGCCGCCCCCTCTTGGTTTACAGCCCCCTGTTATTATAGGTGCGAACTCCCGCCGGACGTTAAACTACCCCAACAAACCCGCCCGCAGGCCCTCCCAACACCTCCAGACCACCTCCCTTTGTCCTATGTGCGACAGCTCACCTCTGTAATAGGTCCTTTCAACACCTTCAGGCCACCTCCCCTTAGTTCTATGCACGGTCACTCACCTCCAGGTCCTCTCAACACCTCATGGTCAAGGCGTGGATTTAGAGTGTGGGCGGGGAGAGGCATGCCAGGCGCACGCCGCCCCCCCCCCCCCCCCACCCACCCACTATTTTAGCTCAAATATTGATATTTTTTGGTAAGATTCATTGGCCCAGAGGGCCCAGGAAAACATTTAGCTATAGCACACCCCTCCCCCTTTTGAAAATTCCGGAATCCGCCCCTGTGGCCATCTCTCATATTTTTAGGTGAGGGAGCTGGCCGTTGGTGAGAGGTTTTGTGGCCATCTGGGACCTCCAAACAGCGGTCGCTGGCCGCATCCGAGAGGTGGCCGTTGGTGAGGGGTAAATATAGAGAGAAAAAAGTCCGTGCCTTCAAATTGTGGCCACATAAGAGGGGTGGCCATTGGTGACAGGGGCCGTATATAGGGGGACCACTGTATAGGGGTAATTAGGGTATTTTCGCGCACCTAATGCGCGAAATTAGACTACAGTAATTAAAACATTGATTCCAGCATATCCTTCTTCTAAATTGAATTCTGAAAATTGAAATGTATGCAGGTACATTACGTTTTAGGCCCTTCCCTGTCTCATCTCCCAGCCCTTCCCTGCCCCATCTCCCGGCCCTTCTCTGTCCCATGTCCCAGCCCTTGCCTTCCCATGTCCAGGCCCTCACGTGCCCCATTCAGAGTTAATGTTTAAGTGTGTAATTAGGTATGTATAATTCCAATGTGTACTATTGAATAAAGATGGGGTGTGAGGGGGTCTATGAACCAGAAAACAAAAACGTACTTACTACGTACATGGGCCTATGACCAAATATTTTCCATAAACATGGACTTTTTTATTGAGTGACTAAATCATACAGAAGACCTCACACTTATACACAGTTGCCCGCCAGCTGCAGGCAGGCCAGTCTTCGCGCAGGCAGGTGTCAAAGCCTCCTGGCCACACTCTGTGCAGCCAAGTACAGTCACACCTCCTGCCACACTTGGGTCTGCACAAAGCCTCGCTCTGTGCATGGGCCACACTCTGTGCGTTACATACAGGGTAGGCTGACAGAGCTAGCCAACCCTCCTAAACTGTACTTGAAAGGTATCAATGAAGAATATCAATGTATATAGACCTTGGTATTGGCTTTGAGCTTGAAATCAAAATTCTGAAAAAAAAGCGCCCAACAGTTGGTGAATTCCAAGTAACAAAAATATATCATTTCTTAAAATAATTCTGCATATAATTATCAAGTCAAGTCGGATTTTAATAAAACATAAGTTTTCCATACTCAATGAGCTCCTTTCTGGTAGTATTGCTTTTTCTCAGTTTCTAAAATTAGAAAAGTTATAATCCAATTAATGTGGCCAACCCTATAATCAAAGAAATTGTATGGTTTTTCCCAAGATTTTCCAGTGACACCCCGATGCTAAAAGATTAGTTAAAAAAAAAACCCAGATATTTTCTTTGTGAGGGTCCCTCCGTACTTCCAACTGGATTAGCATACTCAAAGGTCAGTAAAATAAATATCCCCAGATAATAGATATGTTAAGTTGTAATTGATATCTATGAGTGCCCAAGATTTCATTAATGGGAGATTATTCTCCTCAGACGATAGCTATCTAAATTCACTCAGTGGTCCATGTTTCTTAAATGTACTTGGGGGTGTTCGGCCTAAATTCTTATCACCAATACTATCTTCTACAAATTTGTGGAAACTTTAGCTTTCATATAGAGGAATATATGGAACAAATATAAACAATTTTCACTGTTGCTGATAAGAGTTACAGCCTGATAAAGAATTTCACCTCTACCATTGATTTCAATGGGAAATATTCTCTGAAAAACACTACCAATGGAATTTTCATTAGCAATACCACACAAAAAATATCATTTGAATTCTCAGTTATTTTTTCATGCCTGTAAGATCAACATTTCCAAGTGCTTTTTATAATTTCAAACAGAATTAAAATTGGATATGGGACTTGTGAGATATTGCCAGAAATATAATGAAAAAAGTGGTATGTTTTTCCATCAGATTTACATTAAATAAACAGCAGAGGCATGGACCCCCAAAATAGCCTATTTTAGCACACTTTTCACCCGATAATGCCAATTCTATGCTTAAATCCGCGGATCTCTTCCTTATTGTATGTATTTATGCTATATATCAATGAAAAGAACATATTTTTCCGCGGATCTCAGTCCTTTTGCCATATCTAATTGGGATTTTATTATTTGTTGAAATTTGACATTATTGTGAAAAATCTTGAAATAGAAATTTTGAAAAAAGTGGCCCACATTGGGTAAGTACAATTTAGCCAAAATAGGATGCAATCTTTAATTGTAAAAGTGAGGACAAATATATCAAAATAATGCAAATCTTAATAAAATTTTGAATTTCAATGCCCAAGAATATTCTCTTTCTTATGGTAGTATTTTCTTTTCTCTACTGTCAAAATTCGAAAAATGATAGTCAAATTACTATGGCGAAACTTGTAGAATTGGCAGTTTTTCTGATTTGACCATAGATTTCTCAGGGGTTTGGTAATGCTATTTTCATGAAAGTTCTGAAATATTTAGCATTCACCTAGGAGTAAATCTTTTTAAAGCTTCTGTTGCATGTTGAAAAGGGCCATGTCATTTGTCACTTAATTGCCATGTCGCTGGTCGAACTAAAAAACTACCATGTCGCCGTGTCGAATTTAAGAAAAGGCTTTGTCACAGTGTCAAATAAAGGGGTCTAGAGCCATACTATAGTTCACATACTTCCAGGGGGAGGGTGTGGGAGGGCCTCCCCTACCATACCCTTAAATGGAAGGGCTCACAGGAGAAGTAGGGTCGGGGTGGGGTTTTACAGGGCCCGGAGGAGAAGAGGGGCAGGGTGGGGCATAACAGGGCCCACAGGAGTAGTAGGGAGCAGGGTGGGGCATTACAGGGCCAACAGGAGTAGTAGGGAGCAGGGTGGGGCATTATAGGGCCCACAGGAGTAGTAGGGAGGCAGGGGTGGGGCATTACTGTACAGGGATGAAAGCCTTCCAGTTTTTCCTGGATTTCCAGTTTTTTACTTTCATGGAGTTATTACTGAGGCGGAAACTGTAGGCGAAAGTAAAAGATTTAAATGTTTCCGCCTCAGTTTTAGAGTGGGCTCGCACTTCAAGGAGAGGGGAGGTGGACAGCACATAAGCAGCAAAGAATATATGATTTAAAGGCTTGCTCGCCACAACCAGCAAGTTGGGGAAAAGCAGGTTGACGTCTGTCCCATCTTCATGTCCACCAAAAACATGTCCACCAGTTTGGAAAATGCAAATATCTCAGAGATTAAACACTAATAAATTCTAATTTTTGGTGAGAACATGTTATACTTTTCCTGAATAATTTCAAATATTGACATATTTAGTGAAATCATGGTGGAATCATGGTTAGAAGTTTGGTTTTGGACTGCCATCCATAGCGGACATAGTGAATTGGGTCAGGATGCTTGAGCCTCTTTTAAATTTGAAAACTGTTCGGTTTAGAAATTATGTATTGATTTGTTTAAAGATGGCCTTCAATGTGGCTAGTCCAAAGTTCACCGATCTATAGGGCAAAGGGGTGAAAAGGGCAGAGGAGAAAAACTAGGGCAAAGCTAGGGCTAGGAAAATAGGGCTGTTGTATGGGGGTAAGGGGGTGAAGAGGGTAAAAGGGTGATGGGGTGATGTTATGGGGTGATGTCAGGGGGATGATGTCATGGGAGATGGTGTCATGGGGGTTGATGTCACGTGGAATGGTGTCATGGGGGTTGATGTCATGGGGGTTGATGTCATGGGGGATGATGTCATGGGGGATGATGTCATGGGGGTTGATGTCATGGGGGATGATGTCATGGGGGTTGATGTCATGGGGGATGTCATGGGGATTTCTGGTATGAAAGATTCAAATTATTTTTTAGCGCTTGAAATAGGCCTGTAGGCCTGTAGGCCAGATGTCTTTTTTTCAGATTTGGTTTGGGCAATGTCACTGGCATTAGAAAAAATAATTATTTAGGTCATATTCAGCTTATCAAAATGAAGGAAATACTGGAAACTATGTTTTGATAAGCTCATGCTCCAATATATGGTATGGTTACATTCCAATGTTAAAACATAGGCATCACACTGTCAATAAGTTCTCTCCTGCTGTCTGTGTCCAAGCTTGCAAGTTAACTTTCTTTTTAGATTCAAGACAATTCAAGACAAACCCCCAAATGTTTTTTTAAAGATTGAAGAGTCCGCCTCAGTTTGCAGC
This sequence comes from Lepidonotus clava, assembly GCA_936440205.1. Taxonomy (NCBI): domain Eukaryota; kingdom Metazoa; phylum Annelida; class Polychaeta; order Phyllodocida; family Polynoidae; genus Lepidonotus; species Lepidonotus clava. The sequence goes on from OW387147.1 coordinate 48,255,718, forward strand.
TTTGCTACACTTTTAAAAGATTAAACGTTTAAACTAGTTTTTCAAAATGTAAGCAGTAATTATCATTTTCTCTTTATTTTACCTGTTACAAGCCAATATACTAAATTTCATAAACCAATAACTCAATTGAGTTTGACCAGTATTGTATCACATAAGGCGAGTCTGGGACAGAGGCCCTTAGTTCTCTGCCACTCACTCTTTGAGAGCAGGCTGCTGCAGTTCTCTCAGTGATAGCCATTCAGTCTTTCCAGTTTTTACCGGAACCCTGAAGCATACTCTACAGTACTACACCCCTTTCCAGTAAAAACTGGAAAAGGAGAAAGTGGAGGGTGGGGCTTCATTTGGAGAGTCCCATTGCACAGATGGATTTACAAAACATTTTGCTCATGCTTTATGTCAGAAAACAAAAATCACATCAGAATATAATGCGCATTTGTATCAAATTTTCATTTTGAGTCTAAATATCAAGATAATTATAAGTATTATGTGTTATTCAAATGAAATATCTACATTTTCATATTTTGAATTTGTAGTCTTATCCCCCCCATGGGCAGCCCTGTGGTCAGGGGTGTCTGGTGACCAGCTGGTTATCTGATCTGAGGGAAAGACAGCGGGTGGTTGATTGACACATCATGTGGTCTCTGCTTGTGGAGCATAAAACTGTTCCTAGAGTGAAAGTAGAAAAGTGTGGAGATGGGAAATGGGGCTGGACAGTGCCGGAAGATAGGACTGGAGAGGGGACAGGAGAGGGCTGGGAGATGGCACAGAAGAGGGTCGGGATATGGGGCTGGATAGGTCTGGGAGACGGAACTGGAGAGGGCCAGGAGATAGCTCTGAAGTGGGCCGGGAGATGGGACTGGAGAGGGCCGGGAGATGGGGCAAGACATGGCAGCGAGATAGGACAGGAGAGAGCCAGGAGATGGGGCAGGAGAGGGCCAGGATAAGGACAGATAGGGGGGCGTCGCTAAGGAGCAGGAGGGGAGCAGGAAATGGGCAGGAGGAGTGAGGGGTGAGGTTGGGTAGTAAAGGGCGAGAGTGTAGATTGACAGGTGAGGTTAGATACCTGAAGGATGAGGGAGTGGAGTGAGGGGTAAGGTTGGGTGGTGAAGGATCAGGAGAGTGGAGTGAGGTGTGAGATTGGGTAGTTGAGGATGAGGGAGTGGAGTGACAGGTTAGCTTGGTCACTGAAGGAAAGGGGACCGGAGTGATGGGTGAGGTTGGGTATCGAAGTAGGTGAGGTTAGGCAGTCAAGTATGAAAGAGTAGAGTTAGGGGTGAGGTTGGGTAGTGAAAGATGGGGCAGTGGAGTGACAGGTGAGGTTGGGCAGTGGAGGATGAAGGAGTGGAGTGACGGGTGAGTTTTGGATGGACAGTAGGAGGTTTGGGAGAACTGTTGGTGGTTAGGGTCCTGTAGAAGGATGGGGTGAATGGTAGGAGATCAGGGTAGACAGTAGCTGGTTAGGGGCAGACAGTAGGTCCGATCTCTAGGGGCTGATTGGCCTTTAATAGGTGTGTTAGCGTGCAGGTTGGGCCTTGTCTGAAGGTTGGCAGGCATTGAATAGGTGTGTCAGAGGGGAGGAGGGGCTGACCTCTGAGGGCTGGTGGGCCTTGAATAGGTGTGTCAGAGGGGAGGAGGGGCTGACCTCTGAGGGCTGGTGGGCCTTGAATAGGTGTGTCAGAGGGGAGGAGGGGCTGTCTCTGAAGGATGGTAGGCCTTGGGATTTATCCCTGGCTGAGTCACACCAAAGACTTTAACAATGGCAGTGGTCACTGCTTGCCTGGCACTCAGTATAAAGCAGGAACCACAAAACATGACTGGTTAGCCCGGTGTTATTATGATGTGACTAGGTGGGGTATTGTGCGGCCTATGAGGGGACTCTGAAGTCTGGGAGAGGGAAGCCTGAAGGCTGGGAGATGGGACTGAAGGCTGGGAAGGGACCCTGAAGACTGGGAGAGGGGACCGTGAAGGCTGGGAGAAGGAGATGGAAGCCTGAAGGCCTGTTTCGGGGAATTTTGACGTCTCTCCTTATCCGTAAGGAGAGGTAGGGGGTGAGACCAGAGATGAAAGGAAATAGGGCAGGCGATGGCTGGGAGACTGGGTAGGAGAGGGCTTGGAAATAGGGCAGTAGAGGGCCGTGAAATGGGTAAAAGAGGGCCGGGAAATAGAAAATAGGAAATTCATGGCCTTTGAATTTGATAAACCTATCGGGGGCACAGGTCCCCATTCATCACCTCTTACGATCCGCAAGGGGGTGCTAGGAACCTATTCTTCCCTGGGAGTTGCCAAAGGAACCCCCTACCCCGGGTACCCATGGGGAAGGCCTACAGGTAGGTGAGGTTGACATGCACTCATTTGTGTGGTATCCAGGTTCGATTCCTGGCTTGGCCAATACAAGAAATGCTGGTGCAAAGTGGACAGATAGGCCAATGGTCCCACCACATAGATGTGTTGCATGTCAACCAATGTCAATGGGAGGGGGTGAGGGCAGAAAAAGTTTCGAAGAATAACCACTTATTTCTTCAATCTGGGGCATTCTGTGCCACTTTACCTACCCTCTTGCATACAATGTAGACCCCTCAGTCCCCCTAGTCAATCCCCTAAAGGAGGGGGATGAGGGATGGGTAACTTATCCCACTGGGGCTTTTTTGGGGGCCACCCCAGACACATTTTGAAAGAATAACCACTCATTCTTTCAATCTGTGGCCTTAATGGGTGTTAAAGTGTAAGTTAGGGATGAGGAGCGGGTGGCAGGTATACAGGGATATGGTGGGGAGGGGCTTAAAAGGGCAGGGAGTTGTTTGGAGGGTTAAGTGTAGGAGGCTCCCAAAGGAACCCCCACCCCGTATCCCCATGGGGGGAGCCAGAAGCAGCGGGAAGGCCAGGGCACCTGTCCTAGGTGTTGGAGGGGAGAGGCCAGGGCACCTGTCCCGTGCATCCAGGGTGGCGGGCAAAGAAAGTGACATGTCGGTGGAACTGGAATAGGTGAGTCAACGGGAAGGGGAACTACCTCTGGGCTGTTGAGCCTTGAATGTAGAAGGCCAATATCGAGGGCTGGTGGGATTTGAGTAGGTGTGTCACAGGGAAGGGGGGTTACCCAGGGCTGGTGGGCCTTGAATGTTTGGTAGTGTCTAGAGGGGAGGGGGCAGATATCTGAGGGCTGGTAGGACTTGAATATGTGTCTGTGGAGGAATGAGGTCTATCCTTGAAAATAGTTGGTCTTGAGGAAACATGTAGGAAGTCACTTACTAGCAATGCCAAAGTGTTGCTTATACAACTTTGGTTTTTAACACATTTTGCAACATATCATGGAATCAAGTTGTAGCTATTTGGACACGTTATTACAATCAGAAATTGATAAGCTTAGTCTCCTTTTGAAGCTTAAGTATTGTAGTTCCAGAATATTTGCTTTAACTTATGACAAACCCAATATTTTTCTCAAAGAATACCAGAGAACTTGGTGTTAATTTGTATGAGATCATCCAGGGGTTCCAAATGGTCCACAAGTTTTTAATTTCAATAAAAAAGCCGCGGTTCAAAGCTTAAAGATGAGTTTTAGCTTGAATATTATCTGAACAGACCAAGATCTAAGCTTTATGACAGTTTTTGAATGAAGTTTTTATGATAATTAGATCAAAAGTTATTGGCTTATGAATTTCAAAATTGCAGGGATTTGGGGGTCCATTCTGGCCAAAACTTCAAAATAGTCCCAAAATAATCAATTTTCAATTAAAAAGCCGCGGTTCAAAGCTTATAGATGAGTTTTAGTTTGAATATTATCTGAAAAGCCCAAGATCTAAGCTTTATGACAGTTTTTGAATTTTTTTTATTTGACTATTAGATCAAGAGTTATTTGCTTTTGAATTTCATGTATTTTCACTGTTATATTTCAACATTGGCAATCCGCTGAAAATGTGGTCAATTTTCCATAAGAAATTTACTTATAACTTTTGAATGAATGATCTGATTTTGATGCAATAAAAACTCAGCGTCTTAGAATTATGAGTTCTTTCAGAAAATATTGGAGTGGAACTGATGGTAGTTAATCAAAATTTTCGTTTGGCATTGCTACACTTACAATTCTACAGGATCTCAGGTGGCATAGGGAAAGGGTTAAACAATACTTTAATTTAGTTCCATCAACATCATAATTGTGGAGCCCTGACTCATCTGCTCCATTCCAAAATGCTGTAAACATGTTATTCAACATGTCAATTAGCCAGGCTGGGAGTCGAACCCAGAGACAAAAATGATGTAAATGGAACAAACAGTATTGCAAGATGGGGTAGGTGAGGTTCAGAGGAGCCTCAGGTTAGAGCAGGGGTCGATCCACAATTTGTTTAGTTGGGGGGTGGGGGTGGGGGGGGGGGGGGGAGGGTGAGAATTAGAAATTGGTTGTATTCAGGGATCTTCCTAGGGGTGCGGGATTCCCGCATCAGCAATTTAATTCCTGCACTAGGATGACTTCAAAGGGGGCCATTCCCACATTAAAATTACAGAAATTTGTTTAAGATATAGAGAAATTAACCCAGGATATTCAAAATTGCCCCCCTATGGATAAGGAAAATGGGGCTGTTTTTACTTGAAATCTTTATCTAGGAAGAATCCTGGTATTAAAGAAAAAGGAGTATTATGGATGGCAAATGCATCCCCTGCGAGAGTGGGAGAGTGGGATGGGTAGCAGCAAGTGGGTTAATAGAGGACTGAAAAGATCCTCTCTAGTTGACCCTTACCCCCATACCCTGTAGGTCCCCTAATACTCTCTGGTCCACCCTAACTCTCCTCCCATTCTGGAAAGACCCCCTGGTTCTCAGTAGTTTACCCTTACCTCGCTTTCATACCCTAAAGACTCCTGATCCTCTCTAGTTGACCCTTGACCAACTCCTGTACCCTGCCAGTGTTCGAAATTAAGGGTGCGCCTGGCGCGCACATTTCCGCGGCCAGGTGCACGATTTTCGGGATTTATCATATCTATATCTATATACAAGGGGAGTGCATGGACAAGGTCCCGGGTGCATACTTTTCTCATATATGCACCCGGCAGGCACATGGATTATAACAATAATTTCAAATACTGCCTGCGGATGGCCTGATCCTCTCTAGTCAACCCTGTCCTGTCCTTACCCTCCCCTGATGCTGGTCATCACATAAAGTATTGAGTCACATCAAAGTCTAAACGGGAAAAAATGCATTTTTTCCCCAAAACAATTGTCAGCAATCCGGGATGAGAACTTGAAATTTTCCCCCAAAACTGTCAGCCATGCTAAAAACTACTTACAGTTGAACTATAGAGAGGTTAATTATCCATTTAAAGTTAATGCGTGTTTGTGTTGTTTCGTTGTATAGATAATAGCTAGCTCCATTCGCAGTCTCCCTCCTCGCCGACTGCGGTCGTCCAATACATAATTATAGTTCCCTCATCATGTAAGACGTGAACACTCGTTGTGAAAGGATTTGTTGTTTATTATCCAATGTCTAGTCGTTCCGTGACAAGAACTCGATTGACCATGATCAGTCCCGAGGTTAGAGTCCCCTCAAATACATTCAGTCAACGCTCCGCGCTCTAACACAATTTCTATATGCCTCTCTCCAGAACCTAGACTGCAGATTAAAAGTCCAACCTTTGCAGGATGTTTACTCACACAGTGCGTGCAGCTACTCTGGCTAGCTAAGAGCGGAACACATTATTATATGGTGGTACGTCACACCTTAACTCCTCCCTCATTTCACTACTGTCAAAGTGAAACATTGGCTTACACGTGCGCTTCTAAGCTCACGTTATGCTGCCCAAACATGGACTGGCCACCCGCGTCAGTACACAGTTTTCAAATTCTTTGCCACCCTCAACTAAATCTTGGATCTGCCAGTGCCTGGGTCTTCCCCAGAAGAAAATTAAACCTGGCCGTTTTTGAAATGTTATTTTAAAGCCCGTCAGGAATAAAGTTCTAATCAAATAATTTCCATATTTTAATACATTTTGACACGCGTATGAGCATTAAGCACACTGAACGAGAGTGTTGTGTATTATAGTCTCTATATTGGGCAATATAACTGTAGCTTCAAAACTGTCAAATCGAAGACCAGACCTTTTTAAGGCCTTGAATTTGAGAAAATCAATTTAAGACCTCTTAAGACATTTAAAGACCTGCGTGGGAACCCTGCTATCAAACAGATGTACATTTGCTGGTTGGATGCTTTAAAAAAATAATGCACCCGGCTGCAAAAACATGCCCCTTGGGTGCAGGGTGCACCCTCAATTTCAGACACAGTGTGTATGTGTTCAGGGATTAAAATATACAAACAAGAAAATCGTATAAATAAACAGGTAAAGCGCAAGGGGAGGGTCAATTTCTTTTTAAAGACAAATCATGCAGACATAGGGCAGAGTGTCAAGTTTAATGTTGACATAATTTAGGGTCAAAAAATCCCAAAGACGGAACCAGAATTATTCTACCTCCCCTAGAGCTCGGGGGGGCCTAGACAGCCCCCAGATCCCTTGCCTTTGCTTAGTCTGTCTTCTAATCAATTAATGTGATTTCCCTTTCACATGAAACATTAACTAACTAAGGGATCAGACCTGAATAGATAAGAGATCATAGCAAGTACACAGAGTTAGAGTAATATATCATATCACCATTTCCCCACCATTGTAATCGGTTGGAGGGGGGGGGGGCACATTGGAAAATAGCAGGGTTCGAAATTAACGTCAGCCCCAAGCTGATTGTTTTGGATCAGGGCTGACAAATTTTGAGAAAATTACATTAAAATCAGCCCCTATTTTTCTCACTTGTAATACATTTTAATGTGTCCGGGCTGACAGCCTGAAAAGTTAATTTCGGACACTGAAATAGTGTTGTGGAAGGTAACCAAATTTGTGCAACAGTAAGAAAAATTGATTGTACTACGCTATATAGCCGCCGAAAAAGTGACGGCCATTATAATTTATGTGCACAGTTCCTGTGACAAGCAGAGTTTGATCTCACAGGGTTCGACATTAAGCATTGCCCTCCTGCCTGGGGCAGGTAAAACTTGAGGTGGGGCAGGAAAATTTTGACAATCACCTGCCCGATGGGCAGATACAATTTCTGCCATATTATGATAATCAAGTAAAGATCGGCACGTGAACTTGATGGTCGGGCAGGTGAAACTCCACCTGCACCTGCCTGACGGTCTGCAAAGCCAAAAAATTAATGATGAGCCCTGTCTTAGCATTAGGCTGCTAGTACCGTCACTAGCGCAAATCAGGATGGGCTAGTGTGTTTTTGGAATAGCTAGCCCGATGGGCTAGGGCAAATATTGGCCTTTTGTTGTCTTACATAGGCTTAAGTGTAGACTGGAGTGAGCTTGTTTTAGATATATATAATGTCTAAATCAATAATTATGGTTTGCATTTAATGTTAGAGTCACCCAGGCCCCGTCACCACACCCTAACTAGCATTTAATGTTAGGCCAAGGAAAAGAAGAATCGTGTTCCGGTAACACCAGCCCAAAAGTTAGGGTAGGTCGGTCGGAAATCCGATGAAAATAGGAAAAATTACATCCCTGTAAAGGGGCTGTCAATGTACTATTCTAAAAAGGGGAGGCTGTCAGAGTTTGGTAGTTTTTCTCTGAAAAGGGAGGGGTTGTAGTTTCACAGTTGGTATCTACCTTCATAATACTGAGTGCCCCCCCCCCCCCCCCCCCCCACGACCTAGCTCTGTTAGCCTTCCCTGTACCGTCGGAAAGCTATTGTGTTAGCAGTGGCGTCGAAGGTTTAGCGAAGGTTTCGTAAACCATTTTGACATCATTCCCGCGAAGCCGATGGTCATGCTACTATTCAGTAGTATCAGAGGTGCCATAACTGAGATGGAGATACCTACAAAACGGGAGAGCTCCCGTTTTGGGACCCCCAAAACTGCAGATTTATTTCTAGAAATTAAAACAATGTTAATGTAGGCTTATACCTTTTATCATGGATAACCACACCTGAAAATATTAATGAAATTTAGTTATAGTTTTCTATAGGCCTAGGCCTACATTTTGGGGTAGGCGAGGATCCTCAGGTGTAACTTTTGCTTATAATTATAATTACTGTCCGCCCCCCCCCCCCCTAGATCCCCCCCCCCCCCCCCCAAGATCCCCTAGATCCACCACTGAACTCTAGAGTCTAGGCAATACAGAACGGTAAGCCTAATCTCAAAATCTTTGACCATAAATAATTACACAAGTACTGATTCATTTTTCTATCAACATCATTATAATTTGCAAAACCTCATGTCGCACAATTTGAGGCTTGCCCACCCCTGGCCCGGCCCTCTGAAACCTCACTCAGACTCCCTAGATCTATTTAGTTTTCGAAGGTAAAATTGACCAAGCCTTCAAGCCTCAAGGGGAGACCTAGCCGATCTATCGACACCACTGCTAACAGTAACGTAGTACAGGCCTGAGGGATGGCACCACAGCACGGAGCTTAGGGAGATCCTGGGTAACAAGTCACTTGTCTCATCCCCACCTCCGAAGTGTCTAGTGAGTCAAGTTCCGTAGCGTTTTCCCCAATAAGGCAATTATACTGTATAATTGGGGCAAACGCTACAGAATCACTACGGAATATAAATACTTACATGCACTCTTATCAATTCTGCAGGTTTAAGATCTCTCTTTACCAGCCAAATATGTGCAAGAAACCAAGTTGTTTTGTGTTTTTTCTCCCAACGCCTCCCGCCATCTTTCCTCGCGTCGCTTGGTGCAAAACTGACAACAGTGCGGCTGCAACGACGGTCTCAGACGCGTTACCACGTCGTGACGTCATGGTGACCGCCAGGGTCTCCTTCGCCCATCCGCCGCGAGAGGCCCGTCCAGGATGGGCGGGAATTCATTTCACAATTAGCTGTGGCGCCATCTATTGACTAGAACATGCATCAACGCAAGATTTACCACTAGGTAGCGCCACCTTTGACGATTCTTACAATTGGAGTTTATGCTAAGTTCAAAGTCCTTCTTCTATGGTAAACGCACCGACAGTAGGTAAGAAAATCACTGAAACAACTGACGATGTGTAAATCGTAGCTGACATACTATTTTCAGTGGCAAAGTTAAAATGTAAAGCCAAAGAACCGTGAATGTACGAGACCAAGCCGAGCGATAATAGAGGTGATCACGGGGAGATTGGGGAGACGGGTCCACGCCCAGCCCGCATCCTCTGAGTCCGACAGATTCAGTAGTGTCAGAAGACACACAGCTTACTGACGTTACTGTACAAAGGACCGTTTGTACGGTAGCAGAAATATTGACGGGGTTTATTAAGGTTTATTGAATATCAATATGCGTGACAACTGTGAACAAAAAAGGTAAGCTTAAGATATATTTTGAAAATGTTAGATCTATCTAGATTCTAGTCTACTATAACGTTAGACATACATGGGTCTAGATCTACTTAGTTTTAGATCTGGATAAATTGGCATCATCATGATCATGTCTACGCGTTGACTCACCCACCCCCTCCAAGGAAAAAGAAAGTTCTGTTCAGGTTTTCAAGCCGAAAGTAGGGTCGATAGGACGGGATGTTTTTATGCTTTTTAGATTAGTAATTCTAACTGTTTGTAATTAAGAACTTCCTTGATTCACCTTGACAGTTTTCTCTCACTAAAAATAGTGACACCTATAAATACCTGGCTATTGGGAGGTGCATGGGTATTATTGAACTATAGTAGGTTAATTATCCATTAAAGCTAAGGTCTCATTTAAGTCGTTGGTTCACCTTTGGATAATAGCTAGCTCCTATCACAGTCTCCTCGCGTTCGACTGCTGTCGTCCACTTCATAGTAATAGTTCCACTAATGTAAGACATAACACTCGCGTGAAAGGATGTTCTTTATTTATTTCCTATATTGCAATGTTCTCATGACAAGATCTCAATGACATTGAACAGTTTCAAGGATAAAATCCACTCAACCTCATTCAGTCTACACCTCATTCAGTCTACGCTCCCGCCATCTAAGCAGTCTACATCAGCTTCAATTCCAACTCCAGGATTAAGGTTCTAGAACACAACCTTTCCAGGACGGTTAACTTACAACAATGTTCAGCTTTACTCTAACTGAGTGCTGCCTTGAACGACCCTAATGTATGACGATACAATATACATCACTAACTAGACTCCTCCCTACTCTTCACCTATGACAAAGAGTTATAGCTAAGGCTTGCGCTGACGTAATGATTTGAATCACTTTATTTGAACATGTTCTTGGTTGTTTCAGCAGGATGTTTCCGACGGGCCTCCTGGTGCTAACGTCGCCCCTGGCCCAGCTGACCCATCGTATCCGTCCCATCCTGCAGCACGCGGCACGTCATGTGGACCAGACCCTGTACGTGCACCTTGCCCCCGGCCTGGCCCCGCCCACCCCCCACCAGGTCAGGGTGCCCGTGAACCAGGATGTCAAAGACTTCATGGTCGGTCTCTACAGCCACGCCGCAGCCGTCACCCACACCGATGTAAGGGTGCTCCTCGAGAACATCACCAACCTCCCGGACCCCGCGCTCCCCGCGTACACACTGCAGAAGGGGTATGAGGTGCTGATTACAGAGCAGAGCCAGGACAGGGAGTCCCTGCTGAGTTATGTCAAACAACACATGCCTGTGCAGAACACAGTGACATTTGAGGTGCTAGACCTACCCAAGGAGGAGGTGCCCCGTGAAGGGGGGCCCGCGGGGAAGCCGGGCGGGGGGCTGTGTAAAGTCTACGAACGCGTGGTCCTCGGGGGCACTTTCGACAACATTCATTCCGGACACAAGATATTACTGACAGACTCCTTGTTGTTGGCCACGAAGTCGGTTACAATCGGCGTCACAGACGGAGACATGACCGCAAGTAAGCGAACTTATTTTTTTAGTCAAAGCCACAGCTTATTGGTTTTAGGCTAATTAATCTTTATGTTGTTTGACCTCAGAGATGCCACTTTTCCGTCTGAATACGGATTTCCGTATTTTTTGCTTTAACAATTATTTTTAAAGGGCCCTTAGATTGGAGAAGAAAATCATTTTTCTATTTAATTTCAGGTACCACAAATACTACTATAATTCATGTTCACATGATTTTTTTCAGTATGAGAACTTTGATACTGAAGACTAGGCTACCTTAGTGATTTCCGTAATTAAATAAGGGAACTTAGTTTCACTATGTTCCCTATTTTTTATGTTTGAAGAGTGGCAACTCTGGACCTTAAATTTGATTTAAATCTCATATGTGTCTTCGGCCGGCCCTAAAAATGTTGATTTCCTGTCCAGCTGATTACCAGAAAAAAGTCATCATCAAAAGGTTTTAATTTTTCCAAGGCTTGGTCTTCAAAATGTTAAAAAGACTTCTTAAAATAGTTAGCAGGCTGATTGAAATATACGCCTATGGAAGTCAAGCAGATCCCGGGATTGAACACCCTATGCCCCACCCTCTGTGAGAGTGAGCCTTGATTGGAATTCAGAATTCCCTTTTAGACAGAAATGCTAAGACTTTATAGATCCTTACTATTATGTGACCTCGTCTTAATACTGTTTTTCTCCCCATGTTTGTTTTCAAAAGTAAGAAGATAATTTAGCAGGGACAATGAAATGTAAAGTTATTCGAAGTATGATCGGTGTCCTAGGCTTGATGTATTGACTATGCCGGTAGTTTGTTTACCTTTGAGTATACCCCCATTCTCCCCTATGCTATACTTAGTACTCTACATACCTTTGGAGAACGCCATGCTGATGATGGCAGCGTCGATTTGGTGCACAAAGGATTCAGTAGCTTTGTTCTCAAAGCACCTAACAGCTGTTGTCCTAATGTGTGGAGTTGTTGCAGAGTGTTGTTATCTACGATAACACTTATGTTCATGTGATGTCAGTACATGTCTATTGTTTCCCTAGGCAAACCTTGGAAATAAAGTTTGTTTCCTGTCCGGTGAGTTCCAAGGAAAATACCCGGGTCGAATTTTTTTTTTTCTTTTTCTTTTTCTTTTTTTTTTTTTTTTTTGGAGGGGGGGGGTAAGACTATAACTAAAACTTTTGACTAAAAAAAGGGAAACAGGAAACACACTCTTTTTTAAAGAGTGATCCCATGTGTTTGAGCCAGCCCTTAGGATTAACATACATTTTTAGAATTTCACAAGATTAACACTTCAAAGAACTGATGTTTCTGTTGGTGTCATGGATCCCTCACCACGTACGGCCAGTAGAACCTAGAGACGATTATTTCCCGATTTGATTAATCTTTTTACAAAAGCCACTTTGCATTTAAACGTTTCATGCGGATGGAAGTTCCTGTAAAAGAATTATAATCTGTTATTTCAGCGATCCGCATACGAAAATATCTTTCTACAATTTTGTTTTTGTGCCCAATATTTGCCCTTCGCGGAAAAAACAGGAGCTGTAGTGTGTTTTTAACCAGAGAGAATAGGGAATGAATCTATGTGCGTTAAGACATTCCACACTGATTTCGCACACATCATAAGCAACTTGAGGACCAAATGCATACCTAATCAACTGTAGTCTGTGCCATAATCGAATCACCAATATTCATAGAAAACCACTTTAGTGGATCTTTGACGCTCTGTTTCAGATCTAGAGAGTGGGGTGGGGTGGTCTAGTGGTTAGCATTCTGGCATTGCAGGCGGATGGCCTGGGTTCGATTCCGGGTGCTACCTGTAAGACCCCCTTACCTTGCCGTCATTCCCACCCTCATAGATGCGATCACCAGTACTTTGTACGACCCAAAAATAGTGAGCTGGTCTGAATATTGCTGAGAGGACCTTAATAACCTCCAACACATCATCATCATCTCTGTTTCAGAGAAGACTCTGAACGAGTTGATCGCCCCGGTGGAGGAGCGTATCCAGGCGCTGGGTGAGTTTCTGCGCGATGTGAAGCCGAGCCTGACGTATAAGCTGGAGCCGCTGCACGACCCGTACGGACCATCCATCGTGGACCCTGACGTGGCCTGTATCATCGTGAGCGAGGAGACGGTCAGCGGGGGCAAGGCCGTTAACAGGAAGAGGCAGGAAAGGGTACGCTTTTTGGGGGTATTCCTACACATATATTATTTTTGTTATTACTGAGGCAATAGGTGATGGATATTACAATTTATATCATCAACGATAACCTTGGAAGTGTTATCAAGTTTTGTTATCTGGGGGGAAGGCCGTCAACAGGAAGTGACAGGAGAGGGGAGGCTTCTTCCAACACATTATTACTACTCAGATAATAGGTGTTGGATATTACAATTTATGTTATAAATGATAACCTTGGAAGTGTTATCAGGATTTGTTATCTCATGACATTGTATTTAGAAATATAAAGATAGCATTGACTGGAAAAGTGAGATGTCGCACTTTAAGATCATTTGAATGTGGGTTTTTTCATGTCAAGGAAAGAACTAAGAGAATAGAAAATAGTGAAATTCATTGCCTTCCATTGAGTACATTTAACATTTTTTCCTCAGTTTTACACACCTCCCAATCCTCAACCCCAATTCCTCAAAAGTACACAACAGAATTATTTAACAGTATTAGAGACTAACGCCTACCCGTCGGCCAATGGCCAACGATTTCGTATTAGGGCTGACAATTTTTGGGGGGAAATTGCACTAAAATCAGCCCGGATGGCTGACACATTTTCAGATTTAAATTTGGCGGCCCTGATAGTTTCGACTACATATATGTTATCCCTGGGATATGCATAATTTATATGTATTTCTGCCCCCCCCCCCCCCCCTTGATGTGTATGTACTTAACAGAAGGCCCCAATCAATGTCTGTACCTTACAGGGGCTGAGCACGCTGGACCTGGAGGTGGTCAGCTTGGTCGAGGACGCAAACCGCGCCCCGGAGGAGGAGGCCAAGGTCAGCTCATCGTCACTGCGGAAACGCCAACTCGGGGTCCTGCGTGCACCTCCCACCGTACGTAACTTGAATTCGCGGTTGAAGTATGAAAAGAATGGATGTTAAATCACTGCATGTGGCTTTATTTGAACGTTATTTCAGGTAATTGAATTTATGTTAGATACTGATGTTGAGCTTTTGATGTTTAATAATTGGCAGACTGTAAATGGGTTGCTCATGGCGTTTTCGAAAATGATTAATATACTCGGAATATTGGTGATAAGCATCATTGTAAATGTTGTATTAACCTTGGCTATTGTTTGTTTAGATATTGTTGTGAATCCAAACAGGTTGAAGTAGGGTGACTGAATTGGGAAGAAAACATTTCCAAATGAAAAATCCTTTCAATCTAGTACCGAAATATACCATGTTCCAAAAACATAGGCAGGTATGCATCATGTGGTTTCACCATACTGTATACCAGAACGCAGAAAATTGGTTATACTTCGTTTGGAAACAACAAGTTTGTAAGTCAACTTCAGAGGAAGGGGAATGAAAATTGTTCATGACGATCCCTTAACCCTAAATAAAAATCAATCAAAAAAGAGAAAAAAGAAAAATGCATATCTCACTGGCTTCAGTCTACTCACAAGGTTGTGTTCCTTTGTAGATCCTTCCAGAGAAGAAGCCGTACGTGATCGGTCTGACCGGAGGAATAGCTAGCGGCAAGTCGTCCATTGCTAAACGGCTCGCAGGCCTCGGTGCTGGGATCATCGACTGCGACAAACTAGGTAGATAACAGGAAACAACTTTGTAAAATGAAAACTTTTTTATTTTTATAGATTTGCACAAAATTATCCCGAAACTTAAGTATACTGATGTCTTAATTGTGTTATATTTATTGATTATAGTAAATGTTCGGGTATAATAATATAACAGATTATATATTGAAGTCTGGTAGGGAAAACTTTGAATCTGACAAATGAAACACAGAATGTCAAATAATACGCAGACACTAATCTCTGGCACTTTGTAGCAGTTGAAATAGTTTTCCCCACCGCAGATTATCTACTGAATAGTTCCTGCAGATTAGCATAGACCAAGGTGCATGATGGGAAATATGTAGTCAAATCGCAGGCCTTAAGCCAATATATCATTGTGTATGGCATTCTCTGTGGTCTAAAATAATGGAAAACTAAGAATGAGTATTTTTTCAATTGGTATTATAGTTATGCTTTATATATCTTTTATGTTGGTTTGCAAATATATCCATTACAAAGTGAAAAAATGTGGCAAACATAATTTCTTATGCGTGTTTTTTTTTTCTTTTTCTTTTTTACATTGGCCAAAATTAACCTGCAGGTACTTAAGATACTGCAAGTCAGCCATCCGTGGTATTGAGAATTAGTTAATGGGTGTTTTTCTTTTCTTAAAAGGTCACCAAGTGTACCTTAAAGGTACAAAATGCTTCCAGAAGATTGTAGAGACGTTTGGAGAAGACGTTTTAGGGGAAGATGGCGAGATCAACCGGCGAGCGCTGGGTGCCAAGGTCTTCTCCGACAAGGTGGGTTGAGGTCTTCCCGGGGTTAAATTCTCAGGCACACCCAAACCTTGAACCAGACGTTTACAATATCTTGTTTAAAATGATTTTGAAATGTCCAATGTTTTATCCTCATTATTGTATCAGCCATGGTCCCTTCTGTTGTTTCAAAATGCTTTTGGAACAAAATAATTTTCTGTTCAAATTTTTGTTGTTGTTGTTCTTGTTTAAAATGGCAAGGGTTACATTTCCAGGTCCAACTGGAGAGACTGAATGACATAACCTGGCCGGCCATTAAAGATTTAGCCAAAGCACAAATAAAGAAATTTGGAGAGCAAGGTAAGAATTATATTTATTGTATTCTACACTTCCTGATATTTTTGGTTAAGGATACCTGTAGACTAAACCAATGTGCATTGTGGGTAATATATTCAGTCTTTCTCTCAACGTTGCCAACATTTAGAATATTATAATTCTTGATATTATTTTTTTGAAAAGTTCACTTGGTTATATTTTTCGGTGTGTGTAAATACCTCTTGTTTATAGGCTGATTTGAATATATTTTTGTCAGATATTTTCTCAAGTGCTATGAATACATAATTCCTTAACTGACTGCCTTGATTTTATCTATAACTGTAATTTGTTTTTCAAGAGCTTTTGAATTATATGACATTGAGAGTTGCTGCAGTTTTTCGATTTCCTGAATTATTTTTAAACTGAATCCAACTTATTTTGCCTATCATCTAGCCAAACATGAAAACTGAATTTCATGCTTTTCTCTTTTAAATCTCATTGAAACTGTAGGTCAGTTTGGAAAAATAAAATTTCCTCTCTGCCTCTCATTGTTTTAACAGATTAAGCAAAATATTATTTATAGACATTGCAGATATAGTTACACCTCTCAAACTGGGATGGCTGCCATATTGGTGATCAATTTGCTGTAACTTTATTTACAATTCTGATATATCTAGAACAAACATTTTTTGAGAGAAAACGTTCTGAAAACTGAAGAAACGTTAATATTCTTGATAAATTTATTCACAACAGACTCACCAGATCATATTCAACAATCACCTTTCTCTGAAAATGATTAAAAATTAAACCATATGGCAGTGTTTTTGGTCTGTCGGCCAACAGGGCCTACTTTGCCAAGATATTGTCAGCCTTGATAATGTACTAATGGCTTAGTACTTTTAATACATTGTCATAATATATAATCCAACAAGGATCAGGCTTAGCAAGTCTACTTCTAGTCTACTCCTAGGAGAAATATCTTACGCTCCTAGCGCCACCTGTTAACCAGTATAAAAGGCGCTGCAAGGTAGGGAGCGAGCAGTTAGTGAGTTAGTTGGTTAGAAGAAACATGTTTAACCAAGGAGTTATACCTGGAGTAAGTACATCGACTCCATGTAACAGACTGGAGTTTACGAATATCCACTACCTCGGACATAGGATTGTGTTAGAGCTAAATGCTAGAATGGTCTAGAAGGCGTTGAAGCAACTCGTGTTCTAAATGTGGTTGATTGCTGATAGGAGATGGGAGGTGGACTGATGAAGACTTATACATGGTGGCTTTGACTCGGGATGAGATGTTTATTGAATAAAACCCTTTCATATTAAGAAGTTCCCTCATCGTTCATTTCTTTTAAACTATTGGGAAGTGAATGGACAAACTTTAAACGCGGTCTGAATTACTCAGACATTCTGGAAAGCAACTTACGAAGACTTGGATATACACGAATCTTACGCAGTCTTAAATCTAACATTAACAATAGTTCAATAGCTTCCTGTGTTTTCCTCTCACAAACTGCAGGGCAAATAGGAAAAAATATGATCAGAAAACACAGGGAAGAAAAAAGGCAAAAATTTCTTGTCTGCCATCTGGGCCAATTTTGCACTAATTTTGGTGATTATTTTCGGCCCTATTCTCAAATTGTTGCCCATTGGCCAGTGGGCAAGTGCTAGTGGCAAACACTGACATGGTGATTACTAAAAAGTCCCTAGACCACATCTGCACAATGTCTGTTCACTTGTGTTGCCTGCTGGTTGTAAGACTAAGACCGCTCCCTTGGTCATGCCAGGTGTGCCCGTGGCTGTGGTTGACGCGGCCGTGCTGCTGGAGGCCGGCTGGTACAGCTTCGTGCACGAGGTCTGGGTCTCCGTCATACCCAAAGATGAGGTAACTTACCCATACATTCTACCACAAGCATATATTAATGAAAGTCATACCCAAATACAAGGTAACTTACTGATACATTTTACTATGAACATAAAATAACAAAAGTCGTACCCAAATACGAGTTCACTTACCCATACATTTTATCATGAACATGAATTAACGAAAGTCATACCCAAAGACAAGGTACCTTACCAATACATTTTACCACATAGATTAATGAAAGTCTTACCCCCAAAAAACATGGTGAACAACTTACTTATACATTCTAGAAATGATGAAGTAGCTGACCAATACATTGAAACATTTAAATGACTTAATGGGAGCATTAAACAAAGATTGAATTGAATCAAAGCTTTTTAATTACCTTACTAGGGTACTTTACCTTACCAGGGTACTTAGTTAAAAGGGGATAACCATTGCTCTGCCCCCCGCCCCTCACCTACATATACACACCCTTTTGAAATAATTATTAGAGAAAATAGTGATTGGCTGATGCTTCGGTGAATCAAATTTTAGGATTTCTTCTTAATATTATCATGAGATAATAACATGCAAAGATAATTGCCTTTATTGTTAACATTGACTTTTTAATTTAGATTGAAAGTCAGTTTTCTACTCCTGAAGGTGATTTCTACCTTCTAAAATCTTTTCCTTTCCTACTTTCCAAAAAAGCTGTTTTTCAAGACTAGAACGCTGTTCTTTGAGCATATGTCACCCAGTCTCTAATGGACGGACAAGTCATACCAGTAAACAGTGACCAATATCTGTTACTTTATGAATGACCAAACCCTGATTTCAGGCTGTGAAGAGGATTGTAGAGCGCAACGGTCTCAGCAAGCAGCAGGCGGTCCAGCGCATTGAGTCGCAGCTGCCCAATGCGACCCGAGTAGCTCGGGCCCACGTGGTGCTGTCCACGCTCTGGGCCTATGAGGTCACGCAGACTCAGGTGGGTTGTGGTTTGTACTCATTAATGTTACTTTTATTAACTCAGGGCTCTTCAGCTTTAAACATTTAAAAAAGTAACCATCGTATATGCACCAAAGAATTACACCTAGTATTTTTTTTTATATGGGAAAATAGTTTTATTTTCTGTGGCCTCACTGTTATTTCTTGGTAATAACATGCTACAGCCCTTTGCATAATCATTGTATTATGTACAACTGATGGTTGTTGAACACCCATTTTCAAATTTTCAAAATATATAATTCACTTAGATTTTCAGATATATCAAAAATAAAAAAAGATGTAGCTTGTGCATGCTAAGATGTGTTCAAACCAATTACTGAATGAGTCTCTTATATTTTCTAGGTTGAAAAGGCATGGGAACAACTAATGGAGAGAATCGACAGACAGTAACCGCTCGCCCCAGGGCATTATGTACAGAAAAATTAATTGACACATATATCAATTGTATCCTGCTAAATAACAAATTCTGGTATATACTGCCCAATTTCTGTGATAATAAAGAAAGAAACTATTCAACTTTTGTATAGTTTTTATTGAGGGAATAAGATAATAGTTTCCCTGAGTAATGTCAATAAAAGCTCAGTGGTATAAGATAATATTCCACTATTGATTGATATAAAAAAATAAAAATAGCTTTTCAAGTGTATTATTACAAAGAAATGAGTAATCTCATACAACTACTAGGCTACAGAAACTGATGCTCTGGTTGAAGCATAAATCCTGTTGTAATTGATTATATAACAGCATTTGTAAGTCAAATTTGAAAATTAAACTACACAGCAGCCCCTTGAGGTCCTTATTTATTTTTCTCTCGTGGTTTATGTCTGATAATGGACTCGTAATAGTACTTGGGGCTAAATAATGCTGGTGCATTATTACCACCCCATGCACTACTACAAGTCCATTATCCTACATATTCCTATGTACAATTCAGATATTACCTCAGGGAGGGACTTACATTGATATAATATTATGTGAGGGGTTATGTGTGCAAAAAAGGTGGCTTTGCTGCGCTGCCATTACCATTGTGCACAACCATTCTTCCTTTGGTGTCCCAAATTGTATTTTCCTTGATATCCCTACTGGTCCTGACGTCTGGGTTGATCTGGGCATCGTGCAGTTCATTGAACTGTCCAAGTCAATCCTCAAGGAAAGGTAAAATGATTGGCTTATGGAGTAATACTGACAACAAACTTAATTCAGTGGTATAATTCACTTTCTTATTTTTCAACCCTTCTTTTACAATATTTTTCTTAGAAAGTACACGTATTGTTCTATCCCGCAGCCTATAGGAAACATCCCCAGTTTTCTTCCCAATATTTATCCATTAAACCATTCAATCATGTTTCACCCAAACACTGCATATCAAAGTCCTTGTAATTTATCAAACAACAATTTATTCTGTTTTCTTTTTCATATCATTAATTTAAAATCTTCAATGTTGAAATGCATGATTGGAAATCCTTTCACATTGATATAATTTGTAGCCATCTTTTTATTAATTCACCATTACCTGATTCTAATGTCAATCATGTTTCCACCAGAATACCATCATCCAGTATAATTATGTACAACAAAGTTACATGCAACTGATACTTCTAATACATAACATAAATAACAATAGCACACAACCCACAAAACGTCCACAAATACCAGACAATCGGATTCATCTGATACCTTGATATGCATGTACAGACCAAAATAGCCAGTTTATGAGAACCCAGTGCATTCAGAGATCTGGATTCATCCTAAACATACAGGGATGTAAGTTTTCCAAATTTTGTCGGATTTCCAATTTTTTCTCACCATGAACCCCCAAAAAACTGTTTCGAAATTTAATGTTTATAACACATTTCGCAATATTTAATGGTACAATCAGATTTTCCTACTGCTATTTCTGATTTTTTTCAATATCCCCAACTTACACCTCTGAACATAAGTGGGCCTATTTTAGCCAAATTTATTCCAAAACACTTTTGAATTTGAAATTCTCATTTGATTCAAAAAGTAAAATGCTAGGGTGTAAGTACTTTAATTGAGGCACCCTTTCTGTGTAATAGTTTCCTTCCACTATCACAAGTATAAAGATGTTGCCCTATTTTTGAGTTGTATGTCACGTCACCCGAGTATCGGGTGTTGTGGGGTCTCCTGCCACCCCCTCCTCATCCTGCCCCCATAGGCCCCTAAGGTAGTCCTCCTCTCGTGCCCGCTGTATGCGGCTGTGAAGGTGATAGAAGCGCTGCCGGACAAACTGGTAGAAGTCATACTCTAGGCCAAGGATGTCCTTAAGGACAGCTTCTGTATGCTTGTCGATGTCTGGCTTGTCAACGGTACGGTACCGTGCCCACAGGGTTCTGACTGAAATGGACAGGCAAAGTGTGTTATGCTGAGAGCCCAGTAAGGTAAAGAGCCCTGTGAAGTGTGCCACCAGAATGGCTGCAGACCATCCTGGTCATGGCACCAAATAATGTAGCCCTCCTAAAGACTAAGCCAATCCCACATTGGGTATATCCCAAGGTTGGACAAGGGTTGGACAAAATTACTCTAAAAGCCATCCATGTCTCCAAGGGTAGGGGTTACTGAAATTAACAAGACTTGTGTCTTTCTCGATCCCCATGTGCTACTTAAACATTATGATTTCTTAAATCTTAATAATTGACAGAATTGCAGGTTTACCAGCCAATCAAAAAGTTGCATTTTGGTAGAAAATAGGGTTGGACATCATTAGCTGGGCTGAGAAGCTCTAACGTTGGTTCCTATGGGGAAAAGGCCAAAATATGACGCTGTATAAAGCTCTACAAACTGTAGAAGCAATCTGTCTACAAAATTGCTTTGGTTAATTTTGTATTATTCGGCTCTCTTCAGATAATAAGTACAGAGACAATTTTGAAAATATTTCATGGTAAACGTTAATGTTGGTGTAAACTGGGATGGGTTTATTACATGTACCTGGAATGGCAATGGGTAATATCAAGCGAGTTTAGCGAGTTCTTTTCCTGACTGGAATTTAAAAAAAATGTGTTCTTCCTTTTCCGGGTGGTTGACCTGCACTGGCTTTTGCAGCCCAAACTGTGTTACTATTACTCTAGTTACTATTTCATATAAGTATTCAATTGGAGAGTTTATATGGGTCTTTAGAGTTCTGAGGCATTTGTAAAGAAGCGCGGCAGGAGGAATCTGAGGGTGTCCATGAAGACGGGCATTTGGTATGTGTGTGTGTGGTTTTCTCTAATTGCTTATTTAGATGTATCTATATATACATATATATATATAGGTATTTAAGGCTTACACATGTGTCTGTAGACTTCTGAGGCGTTAGTAAAGAAGTGCGGCAGGAGGAAGCTGAGGGTGTCCATGAAGGCCGGCAAGTCCTCTGTCAGCCCCACCACCAGGTAGTGCTCCCGAACTGCCCGCTTGGCCAGCTTCAGTGCCACCTCACCCCGTCTCCTGAAGTAAACCAAGTATGATACTTGTATAACTTAGCTTTGGTCGATTGCATAACCAACTTATCACAAGGGCAAGAGCTCTCTAAGCAATAGCTTACAACGGCAAACAAATTTGTAAATATAAGATGAGCTGTAATGTTGGTTTGATTTGAGGTTTGAGAATAAGTATATACTGGCTCAGTTTATATCCATGCATATACAATAAAATTTACAGCTAAAAGGTTTTCTAGAGGGAAAAAGGAAAGGAGGAATGAAAAAAGAGACAATTAAACAACCTGCTATTTTATGTTATGGTGTTTCGGCCAAACCAGCAAGAGTATGAGGCCAGGTTAGGGAGGTCAGAAGGCCTAGTCTAGGAGGAAGTGGATGTTGGTTAGGGAGGACGTTAGGCCAGGTTGGGAAGAAGAAGAGGCTGGATTGGAGAGGATGTGAGGCTAGTGAGGATGCAAGGCCCAGTCTTGGAGGATGTGAGGCCAGGTTGATCAGGATGTAAGACCAGGTTAGGGAGGCCTTGTTGGGATCAGGAGAATGTAAAAAGCCAAGCCTGCTGTCTAGGTTTGCTCAGAAAAAAGGAATGGATTGGACTAAGTGGCCTTGAGATATTCAGGGGTCATGTGAGTTTTTGTTGGGCACAAGAGTCTTCTGGTTTGAGGCTCGAGGAGATTACTCAAAAAAATGTAAGGGGTGTGCCAGGGATCAGCTTGTGGCTTCATAAGTTATTCAATGTTACATATGGATCTACATCATGCTGCCCTCGATGCAACTTCCAAGGGCCCTCGTTCGATCAGGGCCACCCTTGTGTTTGAGTCACCTGGACCCTTAAGTCTTGTCTAAGATCTGCCCCCGGGTATTATTTATCATCATGATAGTATGTTTTCCCAATCATAATTCAACAACAGGTCAATATAAATAGTTGAGCCCCAAAGAGGACACTGATTTATTCCAGGATAACAAATTGCCTTTTATAGGCTGTTGGTTTGGTGATTGGCTAAGGACAGAACATGTGATGCTACTCCAAAAACATTGTGTTTTTAGTTGCACATGCTCCAGGCAACCTTACAATATGAGACCATTTTTGAGTTATGAGTGCTTTCGAGTGTTCTTGAGTATTCTTTTTGAGTATTCTTGAGTACCAATTACCTCTTTTGTTATTCAGCATTTAGGATATATTACACAATTTATCTATTACAGGGGTAAACAAATAGGCTGCTCCTAGTTTGGGTAGCTTTTGGTTTGAGGCTTGAGGTATCCTCTGAGTTTATGAATCATATGAAAAAGATAAATAGGGTTTTTGCACACTTTATAATCTTGGCAATATTGTCAGGGTTCCTTACCTGCAGACAGGTTGGTGGCCACAGAAATAAGGCAACATTCTGTCCATGCCATAACAGGGCCCTGATCCACTCCGGACACACTCATCCAGGGTCTGAGGGAAAATAAATTGTTTCAGTTATATAGAAGAGAAAAAATGACATTTGTAATTTGACATTTAAATACGAAAGTTTCTCAATGCTTAAGTCAGGATTTCCCAGAAGTGTTTCATTGTAACCTCATGTATTGAGAATGATACAACCCCCTTTATATCTAGGAGTAATCTAATGTTACAGAAATACTCACAATTGGGTAATTCTAAAAGAAATATCTTTTAGAATTTATATTCATAATGATATATTCCAGACACACATGATCCCTTCAGATTTTTCTTTTTTATCTTTTCATTTTCTTCTTTGGAAAGATGATTAATTTTTGGATGACTCACCAGGTTGAACTGGGGTGATGGTATGTCTCGTGGTCTGCTACGGGATCCGTGGCGGTTGTAGTAATAGTGTGAGATGGCCCTGTGCAGGGGGTGGCGCACCACGTTAATGTAGACAGGGTCAGGTAACCCTAACCTTAAACAGTGATACAGGAGACGTATAAGATCCCATATCGAATTCTTTATTGTACATATTTGATATACCTTTGGGGCCTTCCATATGGTACGTACACAATATTTATCAAATTTCAGACCCCCCCACCCCCCCTTGGTGCGTACATACTTAATGGAAGGCCCCTTTTGATTATTATCATTATCACTTTTCGGTGATCAACCTGTGGTGAGCATGACCATGTCACCATAAATTAATCCAAGTGTATCATTTAGATATGGGGCCTTCCATTTTTTTGTTTTGTTTGTTTATTAAACCATACTCACATACATGGTATCTTCCGCATAGGTATAATAAGGATACATAGAACAAAAAATGGTTATTCAATACAAATAATACATTCAATTACACATAATAGACATACAAGTAAGTAAGTGTAAGGTATTAGTACGTATGCAAAATTTATCAAATTTTAGACCCCCCCCCCCCCACCCCACTTGGCCTAAAATACGCAATAAAGTTATCCATTTTTCATTATAATTAAATATGACTAAAAAAATCTTTTTGGAAGCATAAGACAGTACCTGGTAAAGTTGATGAAGTGAAGGTGTTGAGAGTAAAGCAAGGGTTCAGACGTCGCCATCAGTGTCCGTCCGAACAGAGACTGAAATAGGTACATGGATTTAGTATTGATAATGTTCTGTGCCTGTCTCAAGGCAAGGGGCATATATATATATACTCAGCCAGATCGGGGGATTGAGATGACTTTGAATTAACAGGGGTGGATCTAGAGATTTAAAAAGCTACTGGTTGAGTAATACCTCAGATAGGAATAGGCTAGGAGACTAGGATTTGTTAAAGGATTTCTGCAGACAGGGTGGTTATGTGACAAGGAGTGTTGGCTGTGGGGGTTGAGCGGATTAGCCTCAAGGACCAATGATTGTAAATGGGAGCTCAGTTAGGCATATTACATGTTTGGACTTTAATATACAACATTAACATCCTTTCACACGAGTGTTCTGTCAACTCTTGATGAGGAACTACATCTCAAGACAACTTGGAGTTCCAATAGTGAGAAGACTGCGACTTGGAAAAGCTAATATAAGGGTAAAATTAAAGGAAATACATTGCTTAAATACTCACCTGCAAATAACAGTAAAACCAAATCATGTAGTTCAGGCTCATGCCCCCTGTGCCCCCTAAATCTGCCACTGCTTAACTAGACAACTACATTAGGGGTAACTCTAATCATTTAGTGGGTCCATATAATGTGAGAAAGTTACCATCTTTACCACCTGCAATTATCTAATTACCAACTTATTGAGAAGGTCGATCGTTGGTCACAGCAGAATGTAAAGACCACTCTCACTATGGAACAACGGTTTTTAGACAATAAATGACGCAGCATCGTGAGTCAGGGATGTATATATATATATTATACATAATTATATCCCCTTTATATCATTAAAAACTCAACTGATATATCAATCTGTTTATCATGTAGCTTGATAAATGAACACGGAATATATATGCTGTGTGAGAACTTCAATATACGTATACCTTAAAACATGAAGTCAATATGTTCATTCCCAGGGGATTGTGTTTCATTTATGTTGATGACAAGCTTCAACATACAGAAGGTTCAGAACTCTCACTCCATATGGCTGTTTGTCAGGGCACGTAAACATTGACCCGAGTGGAGAAGGGGAAAAAGGGGAAGAGGGGAAGTCGCCACATATGCTGAACACAAAATCTGACGACAGATGAGGTGGGTTAAGGGCAACGAAAAGCAAAAAAATGTACTATTGAACTATAGAGGCTTAATATCCATTTAATGTTAGGTTACTATTTAGATGTCATTATTGTTTGTTCCTATCAACTAGATATTAACTAGCTCCATCGGTAGTTTGTCTCTGCACAGACTGTCAGTCCAATCCATAACGTAGTTCTGCATTATGAAGGATATAACACTCGTGTGAAAGGAATAAGTTTGTAAATGTTCAATATGTAGAAACCAGTCGCAAGAACTCCCGTTGACAATGAACAATCCAAAGGGTAACATCCACTCAACCACACCTAGCCAATGCTCCTGCCTGACTACCAGTCTATCCGCTTCAATTCCATGACAGAACTTAGTTTCCAGTACAGATCTTTACAGGATGTTTAACCAATGACAGTTGGTAGCACTCTGCTGAGTGCTGCGCCTTACATAATTATTATGTTTACATATGCTTGCCTAGCACTGCCTTATACACTTTCCACCCTAACACGGAGAGCTAGCACTGAGTCTTAGTTCCACACAGGAACATTAATTTTAAGCTATAGTCTGGACTGACCATCCACATCATTACACTATGGGAATTTCTTGAATAAGACAAGAGATTGGAACTTCCTCATCCAGAGATTCAGCGCCCTTTTGGTTGAAGTTGAGGTTTTGACAATGTCTTTTTATGAAGGCAGGTTTATAGATATTTGTTCGTGGCATACCTTTCCTATACGGTCTTACTTCCTATTTATTTGTTTTAAAACTTATTTTATTCACCAACTTACTCACTCCTTGATGTGCTGATTCAGATAGGCGGATCCTGAGATTTTCAAAGGGAAGGGGGCCCTTACTGTAAAATTGTCACCCCAGACACCCCAGGTCAAAGAATTCATATTGAAGAAACAAATACTTGACTAATAATAGGATGGGGGTGCCCCCTGCACCCCCCTAAACGAGCCACTGAATCATTACGCTGATCGATTGACGACTCTGTTTACCGATTCATCAATTGATTTATTGTTCAACAATACCTATTCATTAACTTCTTTTTGTATTCACTAATTGTTTAAAGGGGCACTCCAGAGAATTTGTGTTTTATATATAGAGAATATAAAATTCCAAAACTGATAGTGAAAACAAAATGCAAATTGGGGCAACGGCTTAAAAGGTATGGACCAAATCAAGGTCTATCAGGCTCTCCACTGGGGGCAGCCATTTTGTTTACAGGTCTCACAAAACTAATTGTTTTCCTGTATAGTTTAATATAATGGATCCTGAGAAAAAAAATATTCAGAACATTGCACCACATGAAATTGACTCAGAAACCTACTGTGGCCTCTTTGGCACACAAAATATCAAAATTTCAGGGTAGGTTGACCCTGAAAATTTTGAGCAAGCGGCCCAGATGTTGACCTACCCTCATTTTGGCACTTTTGCAGCAACCAAATTCATGGAGCACAGAGCCTATTTCAAAAACCTACTGACATTTTCTAGAGTCACTGCATCATGGATTCTTTTTTATTAAATAACTCAGAAATGATTAGGGGTGTCCTGTGAATTTTCATTCAATTCTGTCAGTTTTCTTTATTTCATTATCAGCCACTCAAAGCCAGTCATTCCCTTCACCTCGGGACAGAAAGGTATATGACACTACAGATGGCGCCACAATTAGTTACGTGAGACCTTTATTATCTAACATGGTAAGCTATACCATATAAGCTATCCTTGTCTCCTAAAGCTGGTTTTACTGAAATGTGCGAGAATTATATTTTTCTATATCCCCAACTGCTAATAAAACTAACTAAATAAATTTTACCAATTGATAGATTTGCAGGTCTGCCAGCCAATCAAAATGCTGTGTTTCAGGACACAACAGGGTTGGACATTAGAGGTTGGCTGTCAGGCTTTCACGTTGATTCCTTTTGGGAGCAGGCTAATATATAAAGCTGCATATAACAGATTCTAGGACCAATAAGTCAACCAAATTGCTTTGATTATTTTTGTATTATGCAACCGTCTTCTTAGAAAAAGAACAGAGGCAATTTAGAAAATATTTCATGGTCAACTTTAATGTAGTGAAAACTGGGATGAGCTTAATGTGGTTCCTGTTTTGGTTTGTGATATGGAAGTGTCATTTATTACTTTGCTGTGTCATAATCGAGTGTAATATACCAAACTGTCCATTCTGTAATAATAAAAATTATGAAAACTGAGCATGGCTGTTAGGACGACGCGGGAACGCGTAGTTCCGTGAACGGCCGCACCTACGACGGACGGCCCTAGTTCCGTGAACGTAATCATGTTGTTGCAGCCCCGATCTCCCGGGAACACGAGGATCGTGTAGCCTAGCCATCTCAATGTATTTCTAAAGCATATTAAACCCAAGTTATAATAGTGGCGACGAGTAGTGGATCAGGACACTTCATGGACAACATCTGAGGAGTACTGGGAAGTAGTTTTGGATGCCTGTCAGCTGGTGTAAGACTGGAGAAGTGGTGCCAACCTGAGGACCTATGCTGTCAACACTGCTGTCTGCCTGTGGCTGTGCCTGTGGATAACTGCTGTCAATGTGTGAGGCTCTGTGACTTATGAACTGTGTCAGTGGTAGCTGTACCTGTGTGAAATAGTCAGTGCTGTGTAGCATAAGCAGCACTAGAGTTTAGACTTGAAGTAGTGCCAGTTTATAGGCTGTGAGACTGTGTGTTGTGCTGTCAAGATGGCTCACTATATAGGCAGAGTGGGTGAGTACAGCCCCTCTAAGGAGACTTTCAAGGCATACTGTGACCGTATGGATATGTTTTACGAGGCAAATGACTTAGTGCTACAAGGGGGTGCCGCCAATGTGGCTGCTGATGCGGCTGTCATTAGGAAAAAGAAGGCCATATTTCTGACAGAAGTAGGTGCAGAGACATTCACCCTGTTGAATAATTTGCTAGCCCCTAGGAGCCCTAAGGATGTGGGTTTAGATGTAATCACCCAGGCCCTAGAACGTCACTTTAACCCTGCCCCG
Source organism: Lepidonotus clava (assembly GCA_936440205.1). Lineage (NCBI taxonomy): Eukaryota > Metazoa > Annelida > Polychaeta > Phyllodocida > Polynoidae > Lepidonotus > Lepidonotus clava. The sequence goes on from OW387147.1 coordinate 48,284,317, forward strand.
TTGGAAATCGCGGAAAGTTTCCACTTTGGTACGCGTGTTAGAAAGCAGGCTGAATCTATTGGTGACTTTATTGTCGCGCTCAAAAGGCTCTCTATCCATTGTAATTTTGGAGCGCATCTGAACAGAGCGTTGAGGGACCGTTTTGTGTGTGGGTTGAACCACGAGCGCATTCAACACCGCCTGCTGAACACGGCTGATCTGACCTTCGACCGTGCGTGTGAGATGGCCCGCGCCATGGAAATGGCGGAGGTACAAGCGAAGGAGTTCGTGCCAAGTACGAGTGCCGTCCACAAGGTCGACAACCAGCAGCGTAGGAAGCCGCAGGGTAATCAGCAGGGTAATTCGCAGAGTAAGGCCAAGGAGCGGTGTTCTCACTGTAGTAGTAAGAAGCACCTGTCGCCCGACTGCAAGTTCAAGGAAGCCACCTGCTATAAGTGCCAGCAGCGAGGTCACATCGTCCCTGCCTGTAGATCGAAGGTGCCTGACAAAAAGGGCACGAAGGGTAAAGCTCATGTGTTGGAGGGCCAGTCCGAGGATGACTCGTCCGACGTGTATCCGACACAGAGGTTGGACAGTTCGACGTACAGTATGTTCACTGTTGGTACGGCCCGAGGTTCTCCGCCGTGGAACGTGACTGTGTGCGTGGACGGGGTCGACCTGACGATGGAAGTCGACTCAGGAGCGACTTTCTCTGTGATCGGAGAAAATCAGCTGTCGCAGTGGGGTTCACCATTAGTGCTGCAGCCGTCACCTGTCAAGTTGCGGACTTTTACGGGTGAGGTGATTACTCCGAAAGGCGAAGCTGAGGTGAAGGTCGAGTACGAAGGTCAAACCTGTCGTCTCCCTTTGCTTGTAACACCCGGTACGCGGCCAGCGCTGTTAGGTCGTAACTGGTTGAGTGAGCTGCGTTTGAACTGGAAAGAACTCGCGCAGCAGCACCAGGTGTACCACGTGGTGAGTGACGCAGCGTCTGTGAAGGACCAGTTCCCCAGCCTGTTCCGGGAGGAGCCGGGGAAACTTAAGGGGTTCAAGGCTCACGTGGAAGTGGAGCCTAACGCTGCACCTATCTTTATCAAGCCCCGACCTGTGTCTTACTACATGCGCAGCAAACTGGATGCTGAGTACAAGCGCTTACAGGATACTGGTATCGTGGAACCAGTGCGCTATGCTCAGTGGGCGTCGCCTGCAGTTCCCGTCTTAAAGCGCGATGGATCGGTACGGGTCTGCGGCGATTACAAGGTCACCGTCAACAAGTCCCTGCGGAAAGAGGTGTATCCGCTACCGACACCTGACGACCTGTTCACCAAGCTGGAGGGAGGAGTCCGTTTTGCTAAACTGGACCTCTCTCACGCGTACCAGCAGGTAGAGTTGGACGAGTCAAGTCAAGAGTTGTTGGTGCTAAATACTCACCAGGGACTCCTGAAGTACAAGCGGCTTAATTACGGTGTGGCCGCTGCGCCAGCGATATTCCAGCGGGCCATTGAAGGCCTACTTCAGGGAGTGCCGATGACGGCCGTGTTCCTTGACGACGTGATCGTTACGGGCAAGACGCAAGTGGAGTACGACCAAAACTTGCTGGAGGTCTTGACCCGGTTGTGTGACGCCGGGCTTACACTCAAGGAGCCTAAGTGTGAGTTCGGTATGACGGAGGTCCAGTACCTAGGGTATAAGGTTTCGAGCTGTGGTCTGGAACCGCTGACTGAGAGGATTCAGCCAGTTATGGACGCTCCGGCCCCAACGTGTGTGGGCGAGTTAAAGTCTTACTTGGGTATGCTCACGTACTACAACCGTTTCCTGCCGAATGTGAGTACCGTGCTGGAGCCACTTCACGAGCTGTTGCGTACGGGTGTGGAGTGGGAGTGGACGGCAGGACGTGACAAGGCGTTCAAGGCGACTAAGGAAATGCTGATGGCCGCGCCTGTGCTCACGCATTACGATCCGAGTAAGCCGATTGTATTATCCTGTGACGCGTCTCCTTACGGTGTCGGAGCTGTATTGTCCCACATCGGTGATAGTGGGCAGGAATTGCCAGTAGCATTCGCGTCACGTAAGCTAAACACCTGTGAGCGACGTTACTCCCAACTGGACAAGGAGGGCCTATCGGTGGTATTTGGTGTGTCCAAATTCCATAAGTATTTAGAAGGGAGGAAGTTCAGGATCCAGACGGATCATAAGCCGTTGCTCGGGCTGTTAGGAGCAGACCGCCCGATTCCGGTGATGTCATCGCCGAGAGTCCAGCGCTGGGCTGTGACTCTAGCTGGGTACAGTTACGACCTGGTGTACCGTCGGGGAGTCGACCATGGAAATGCCGACTGTATGTCGCGACTACCCGCGCCAGGACTACTGGAGGAATCCCCTGTACCAGCTGACGTGGTTCTAACCCTGGAACAGTTAGACGCCACCCCTGTCACATCGACGATGGTACGGGAGTGGACACGTAAGGATCCGGTGTTGGCCCAAGTAACACGACTTCTAGCGGAAGGCTGGCCTGACACCGTGAGATCCGAGGAGCTGTCGCCCTACTACCACCGTCGTACCGAGCTGAGTCTACAAGACGGTTGTGTGTTGTGGGGTGCTCGCGTGTTGATACCCGCTCCTGGGCGAGCCGGTATTCTGCAGGAACTACACGCGACCCACCCTGGTGTGAGCCGTATGAAGGCTCTGGCACGTAGCTACGTGTATTGGCCAGGGATCGACAAAGACATCGAAAGGTTGGTTTCTGACTGTGCGACCTGCCAGGAGCACCGTAACATTCCGCCGAGTACGGAGTTACACCCGTGGGAGTGGCCGGACAATCCGTGGTCCCGTCTACATGCGGACTTCGCAGGGCCGTTCCTGGGCCACATGTTCCTGATCATCGTAGACGCACACTCTAAATGGATAGATGTTCACACCATGAGTTCGATTACGTCAGAAGCGACCATCGACAATCTGAAGGCCAGTTTCTCAACCCATGGCCTACCTGACGTACTGGTTACGGACAACGGACCATCGTTCAAGAGTGAGACCTTCAGGCAGTTCGTCTCACTAAATGGCGTTAAACACCTGACGTCCGCGCCATACCATCCGGCATCAAATGGTCTGGCAGAACGGGCTGTGCAGACATTTAAAAACGCCATGAAGAAGTTGAGTGGCGGAACGGTTCAGAATCGAGTTAACCGTTTCCTCTTCCGCTACCGTGTGACGCCTCAGTCTACGACCGGACACTCACCAGCTGAGCTGCTGTTTAGTCGTCGTATTAAGTGTCCTCTGGATCTACCTCGCCCCGACTTAAAGGCGAAAGTGTGCGATAAGCAGAGGCAGCAAAAGGAGAGGCACGGTGAAAAAGCTGTTAACCGGGCTTTCCAGGAAGGAGAGTCTGTGTACTACCGGAACTTCTCTGGGAGAGGTAACCGAAACCTCCCAGGTGTGATCACCGAAAACCTTGGTGGTAAGGGCTACCTGATCCGGGACACCACCGAGAACAAGTTGGTTAGACGTCACGCTGACCACATCTTCAGAGGAGGCAACCACGGTCCACCTGCGGACATACCTGAGATCATCGTCCAGCAGGCGCCACCACCGCTGGCTCCTGCTATCAACGAGGGACCGCCACCGCAGCCACCTGCGGCTCCTGAGCCGCCGGTTCAAGTGAGACCACCAGCGGCTACACCACCACCAGTCAGGTCATCACAGCGTGCCACGAAGGGCATACCACCAGTGAAGATGAACTTATAGAGTGTGAACTGTGTGAACATATTAAGATCTATGTTGTGTTCTATCTCATAACCATTTAAAAGTTAATATCTTCTAGTGGTAACTATAGTATAGTTCTCATAGACTATCTAGTGACATAGACTGAACTTTGGGTAGTCTTCCTCTTCTTAAAAGGGGGAGATGTTAGGACGACGCGGGAACGCGTAGTTCCGTGAACGGCCGCACCTACGACGGACGGCCCTAGTTCCGTGAACGTAATCATGTTGTTGCAGCCCCGATCTCCCGGGAACACGAGGATCGTGTAGCCTAGCCATCTCAATGTATTTCTAAAGCATATTAAACCCAAGTTATAATAATGGCCATCAATTTTATACTAGGTAGGAGCTGTAACCCTCCACACTAAGCTTAGGCAATGGATCCAGGCTGCATTGCAACCAATTCTGATACTGTGTTGCTAAGCAACAGGCTGTTGCTAGACAGAACCAATGGTAATACTACACTTCTCACTTTGAAAACTGTGGGTTGCTAGGCAACCAGCAACCATTAATTGAAACTTACCCATTGAATTGACTCTGTTGTATCTTCTTCTTCATGGCATAATGGTTTTGGGAAGTTTAGATACCATAGTATTAGCTTAATAGAGGCTGTTATAATTATGGTGGGATTGCTAAACATACCAATGTTACCATGGCAATTGTACTTTATTAGTATGTAAATCCCTAACAAATCCGTATTACAAAATGTGTGCATCTCAAGGTATCTCCACTAAGGATATGAAGTTTCATGATGTTTTGTAGAATAACATTTTCACAAAAGTATTCTAAAAATTAATGAAATACCATAGCTAAGCCTTCAAAAATCTTAACAGGAACCACAATTTAGTCTAATGGTGAGGTGGATGCTGGGAAATCTATTCAAAATGGTCACCCCCAGTGCCCAGGGAGTTCAGGAAAATTTTATTTCCTCAATAACTTTTGAACCCCTTATCTGATTAAAATGCTGTTCTGACTGATGACATCAGCAAGGCAAAATCTATTACATTATCGTTGTTGTTTGCCAATGGCATTCCTCTTTAATTACACTCACCATGCTGTCCTCTGAGTCCATGTACTCATGCTTGGCCCTGCGTTCAAACAGAGACTTGAAGCCGTTTTGACAGGCGAGCTGACGGAACACCCCAAGCACCGTCCGACTGCCGCACTTTGGGACCCGGTTATAGAGCACCACGTGACATGCCCGGAGTCTGTGCACTGATGAGAAGAGGGCATGGTCACGGAGTAGGGTCACAACGGGGCAGTGCGCTGTGCTGGACACCTAGTTAGGTAAAAGGACACTATTTAGTAGAAGGGCCACCAGAGGGCAGTGTGCTGTCCTGACACCTGGTGACAGGAGAGGACACTATTTAGTAGAAGGGACACCAGAGGGCAGTGTGCTGTGCTGACACCTGGTGACAGGAGAGGACACTATTTAGTAGAAGGCCCACGTGAGGGCAGTCTGACACCTGGTGACAGGAGAGGAAATTATTTAATAGAAGGGCCACCAGGGGGCAGTGTGTTGACACCTGGTGACAGGTGAGGACACTATATAGAAGGGCCACCAGGGGCCAGTGTGCTGTGCTGACACCTGGTGACAGGAAAAGACACTATTTAGTAGAAGGGCCACCAGGGGGCAGTGTGATGTGGTATCACCTGGTGACAGAAAAGGACACTATTTAGAAGAAGGGTCACCAGGCAAGCATCAATGTAACAGGCACATTCTGTGACCATACTTTTTTATTTGTCTGTTACTTATCAAATTGTCACATAAAAATTAGGTTATTTTAGGTAATGTTGAGACTCAATGAAAAAAGGAAGTTGTAATGAAAAACAATCTTTTTGATGTTGAGAATTTTATGATAATGTTATATTCACATGAAAGAACGTCACAATAACGTCACAGTGCAATGTCGCAATATGAGGTTCTAAAGAAGTTTTTCGGTGCTATCAAAAGAATGTAACAAGAACCATACCTGAACTAAACAGAACATTGCTGCAACGTTATAATAACGTCACATTTAGCTACAACATTTGCACAATGCCTACAGGATTCCAACCCCTACCTTCTCCTTGGGGGCGCAGCGGTCGGCGTCCATCCATCTGGAGACTGGGGTGTAGGCCACCAGCAGCAGGAGCACCAGAACGAGGCAGATGCCGTGAGACAGCCGGAAGTTACCACACCGGAAGCGGCATTTACCACAGCAGCCGGGCGCAGGCGCTGTGGGACAAAAGGGAGCGACTGGCCACCACAGCCACTCCAACAGCATACTGGACCGCAGGGGACCTGTCAGGGAACAGGCCTGCGTTGGGTGGCTATCTGGTCAGGGGTTCTGAAACAAATTGAAAACATATATATAAATGAAAAATGTCTCCATAATAAAATGGCAATAAGTTACAATACCAACTTTATGAATTTAATAATCAAAAGGTGGAGCTATTGTTAGGTTTTATTTAATGTTATTTGTGTATGTGATTTACTGCGATGTATATTTGTATTAAAACGTTTAGATTCTCAATTTTTGGTTTCTCCTTTTTTTAAGTATCTATTCGATGGTAGTATATTAGAGGGGATTTTAGAACCAGCTTATCATTATTGACATCATTATTTGTCGATGATAATCACAGTCTTTTGTATAGCATATTGGTTGGATTGTTCTAGAGATAGAGAATCCTTATATGGGGGCTCGTACCCAAACAAAGAACACTCATTGGCAAGAGGAAAATGTTATCTACTAGGTCCACTGAAAGATACATACATAGTCTCATTGAGTTCCTCACATATCATACCTTCATTCTCATACCTTAACACAACATCAGTTACCATCTGATAGAAACGTGGTTCATTGAGAACTCCTGCCTTAAGCCTACCATACCACTCCGTACTTCAGCGGGAGCATTGCTCCCCTAGCTCCATCTAAGTCCGTGAGGGTTAGTTCCCTCAACATACTCTAGCCCAAATGTTACTCGTCCATACAGTCAAGTCCAAGAATAGTCTCAGCTTCTGGCTAGATTCACCTATCTATGATGTTCCTTCTTGCTACCATACATATGTATAGTTCACTATTGCTCCCACCTGTTCTTTCCAATGGTTGACGTAGTCTGCTCACCTTGTTCCAGGGTCCTGCCCTTATATAGTGTCAGCCATTATACTCATAACTAATACTAACATTGCTACCTGTTGATATCATTTCATTATTTCATTATTTTGGCACTTATGGTCAGAAATCTCAAGTATTGATTTCCCTTCAAAAATAGGCTTTAATTTGGGAAGCTTGGGCTTCCATAATGTCCCCTTGTGAGACCTTTCCCTCTCCTCAGACACCCTTGATAAGTTATGGCTATTGCACAACGTCTCCTACATGCCTGCGTCTACCTGTTTCATCTGTCTCCTGCTCTATGATATCAATTAACTCAGTTATCACAACCTCCATGTGGGGGCGCCAATGGTTAAATGTTTTACAACATCTATTATGCATTACCTTTAACATCTTGCAGTTCAAAATCATACTTGCTTTACCATTCCACAATGTCCTCTTGTCCAGATTGAGAGCATTAAAATATATAGGTATAAATTAAGAATATAAATTACACTTTGACTTCAGTGAAAGGTCATCGTTGATAAACAAAAGATCATTGTTCATTCACCCTCTAGCTTGATTGAAAATTGATAACATGATTGCGAAATAGGTTATCCTAGGATTTCAGAACCATAATGTTTGATAGACATTTCAATCTACTATCTCGTCACCAGAGTTAGTAACTTATCATCATTATATTTGGCAAACGCTTTATGTATCCGGATAAATTATGACAATGATTAAGATAATATCAAAGGTAATCATTGTGCAACGGGCCACATGTATACCTACTAAGGGGAACGTTTCCATAGTGACACAATATGCACTGAGGCATGCTCCTAGTATATCTACCTGGTGGAATGTTTCCATGGTGACAATGACTATGTACACTGAGGCATGCTGCTGGTACACCTACCTGGTGGAATGTTTCCATGGTGACAATGACTAAGTACACTGAGGCATGCTGCTGGTACACCTACCTGGTGGAATGTTTCCATGGTGACAATGACTAAGTACACTGAGGCATGCTGCTGGTACACCTACCTGGTGGAATGTTTCCATGGTGACAATGACTATGTACACTGAGGCATGCTGCTGGTACACCTACCTGGTGGAATGTTTCCATGGTGACAATGACTATGTACACTGAGGCAGGCTGCTGGTACACCTACTTGGGGGATGTTTCCATGGTGACGCTTTTTAGGAGAATCCTCCATGGTGATACTTTGTGTCTTAGTCCCTGCCTTCTCTGTGAGCAGGTCGCCCGCCGCCCCTCACATGACGACACGAGCCAACTCAAGGTGTCCCTCCTGTGGCCATCTAGGAGGGATGCTCAGACGTGTTCACTGCACTCAATGTCGCTCATTTGACCAGTAGGTGTCCGATGCTGACTGCCCGCCAACTGGACGTGGGGGTGGGCAGGTGCTGCACCTGACCCCACGTCGCTCTCGGCCTCCCTGGGCGGAAAGACGCCATGTACGTAAGAAGCTCGACTTGCTTAGTCCTGTAGGCCGCAGCAATGGTTCCCTAGGGTTTGCCTTACCTCAATGTGTATTGTTTTCAGAGACCACACTAAAGAAAGACAAACATAACGTTATTAGTTTAAATATTTGCAAATGTCCATGTCGAGTCAGACCCCTAACGCTTTCCCTGGTCCTCAGTTTGTTTATTGTAAATAAACAAACTTTCATACAATGGGTGAACATTACTTGGACATTATTTATGGTTTGAGGCTAATTCTTAACTTAAGACCGACAATTATTTTTAGGTACAATTTACTTGCTATACCTCTTTTCAAGTGTCATTGTAACTTTACTTGAATTAACTTTGAATGTAATAGGGACGGCTCTTGTGATTAAAAAGGCCTGTGATATGTATCCTGCTTGCAAGGGGTTTGAACATGGCATTGATTATTCTTTATAGATATAGATTTTGTGAACTTTTGCATTGATATTTATGACCTTGGTATTAGGAATAGATTGTAAAGGTACTGAGTAGATAATCCCACACTGGGGATGTTTTCAGGATAATGCTGTCACATCGACACTTTTAGACGCCTTCTAGTTCATTTTGACGCGGTTACATATTGTCGATACTACGAATGACAATAATATTATGTTGAATTTGTAGTTTCCAATGAAACTGGAGAAAAAGAAAAAAAGGCCCTACGCCAAAGTATCCAGATGTATGTGGTTCTGAGGCTCCCAATACTAGCTACGTGAGTAAATCCTGAAATTAAAAAAGAAAAAAGAAAAAAAAAAGAAGACATTTTGGCCGAAAATCAGGTAGATTTGGTTCTGCATTAATTAATTTATGCTCACATCCCTACTCTATGGGTAAACGAGCAGGTTGTCGACATTCTGAGCTGCTCCCAGAGCTCCCCCAGAGGGCGCCCCACACACGGGCAGAGGGGTGTTATGACTGGGGTGGCCGCTGGGCCCCGCGTGCGGCGGGGTTCTCATAACAAACTCATGTGGTTTAGGTTGGGGACCAGGAAGCAGGGGAAGAGGGCAGGAGGTACGGGGGACTTCCCGGGGGGTAGTGTACACACACCTAGATCCCCTACCCCAGGTGAGGGGTGGAGACTTTTTTTGTTCTTTGTTCCTTTCTTTTCTTTTTCTTTTTCTTCATTTGTTCATTTTTTTCATTTTTTTCATTTTTTTTCATTTCATTTCATTTCATTTCTTTTCTTTTCTTTTCTTTTCTTTTCTTTTCTTTTCTTTTCTTTTCTTTTTTTTTTTTTGGGGGGGGGGGGGGGGCAGGGAGGTCCGTATACACCCTCCCATCTCTACCCCTCATCTGAGCAGGGGTGGAGGCACAATAACAATTATTAGTGTATTTCATAGCTATGTGATATTTTAAAACATAGCATGTTGAAATCCTCATATCGTGTCATATTTCACCTCCTGTCACTAACGCCGGAGTGGGGGGGGGGGGGGGTACCCAACACCCATAGTTTACCAACATGAGCCGGCCATATATACCCAGGGTTACATTATAATAACGTTACAGCAAAGTTTTGGTTTTGTTCTTGTCACATTATTTTGATGGCTCCCAATAACGTTCCTGGAATGGACTGCTGTGACGTTGCACTGTAACATTATCATAATGTTCTGGTTATGACCTACATCTAAACAGAATGTTCTTATAATGTTCTGTTTTGGTCTTGTCCTAACCTCACCAAAAATATTGTTATATTAATGTTCTGATTTGGTGAGGTTTCAACCTCACCATCAATAACGTAATTGTTATGTGCCATCTTAGTGAGTAACAAACTGACTAATAAAGGATGGTTGCAGAACGTTTCTGTTACATCGCAGGTTGGCTGGGTAGCCACCATGGACATTTTTTTTAAAATGATCATCACCCTCGCCAAGGCCGGCAAGTCTTATTTAGATAGTGTAGTTTTCCCAAGCAAATTATGTAGAAACCACACTCAAAAAAGACAGAATTGTCTAACCTTCTCATCATGATATGACCATAGATGTTGATACGGTTAAACACCAATAACCAACCAACCAACACTCAGTCGATTTTTCTTTTCCTTCTTTTTTTATATTTCGCCAATCTAATTTGTATAGATTTTCCTCTGTCTTTAGATGATACATAAGATGTTACAATTGAAGTACTATAGGTTTTGTGGTAGTACTTTCTAATTGTGGATGCTGCTCAGGGGAGTAATGAAGATATGAAGACCGGATTATTGTTGAGATGATGTATTCATTCTTCAGTCACAGGTTAGAGTATGGCCTCAGGCCAAAGCCCATAAAAACTCACATGTACATAGCTCTGTGTCTCTAGCCCACTGCCCTCACAGCAGGGGTGCACTTCCCCACCTCACCTTTGGCCTCTGACCCAATTACATTGATTAAGCCAGTTGACCACTAGGGGGAAGGAGAGTGCCAACAAAGGTTTTACCATAAACTCTATGAAGTAGTATACATATTTGATATGTCTTTTAATTATTGTTTATGGAATTGTGATATTGATATATTTTATATGATAATTTGGTGAATAGTCGTAGTTGTTAGAGGGAGCTTATACCATGCCTAAACTTAGGTATGACATACTGCTGGGTACATGACGGCTTTGATATTTATGAGAAGACTTTCTACCCTACATGCTAGCATAACAAATAGATAACTATGTGCCATGATGTTATTCTAGCCGGTAATACAATAAAAACGAGCAATACATCCTAATATTAGTAATAAGGCCTCCCAGTTTGCGACAACATTTAAAACAACATGAAATATTTTCGAAATTGCCTCTGCTTATTCCATGAAGACAGTTGCATAAATACAAAATTAAACAAAGCTTCGGTTGAAAAATTGCTCCTGCTAGTTGTAAAATGCATATTTATATTTTCTCTTTTTCCCCATATATGAACCAATGTTAAAGCCTGGGTTGTAAAGAACTTACAAACTAGTAACAAAATATCCATCAACAGAATGTGGGGACCTGAAGTAATAATCCGTTAAGGCTGTGGTCACTGCAAGGTTCAACCCAAGGTAGGATTTCAGTATGTTTGTAGTGTTTAGTCATGAGACTCCGGGTCTCGACCTCCTGCACCGCGCCCACCCTGACCCCAGCCTGGACGCACGGGCCGAGCTGAAGAGTAAAATTTAATATATAAAGGTGGTTTTATACTATGTGATATGAACTGCGATATGACGATGTCACAGTGAAGTCATACTCATTGCAGATATTCATGTCTAATATTCATTAAATACACAATTTCTAATAAATGTATTGCCCCTGTATCGGAATTTTCTATGATATCCTTATTTCATGCCAATATCGCAGCCCATGTCACCTTCCAGCAGCATTTGGCGTTTTCAAAGGTTTAGCTCTAAAATCATAACTATGTAACATCCATTTAAGCTATACATCACTGCAATCCTATAGCAAGGTGATTCTGTTAGGATAAAAGCTTACGTTTACGTTGACTCAGAATAGCTCAATCTCCTTACTACTGATTGAAACAAAGTTAAGTAAAGAGTTCTATATCAGGTCTATGTCAGGGTTATACCCCTATACCCTCAGTATTGTCCTAGGATCTCTAAAGTGTGTGATTAAAAGATACGTTATTGCCCCAGAGGGTAATAATATATAAGAATGTCTAAGAAACTCATTATGACTTATGAGGGGACCACTGAATGATGATGCCAATTTCTGCATTATGAGTAAAGATTTTAAATATTTTCTTCTACTATATTAGACAACGGACTCAGCAGTTGTTATCCCCCTACGTTTACACACACCTATAAACCAGGTTAAAGCCCTCGACAGTATGTAAAAACCGAAGCAATTACGATTACTTTGTGCCCCCTTGTTCTGTACTATGTGTTTATCCTAAATCAGAATTCCAGCTTCTCCAATTCTAATGTAAATTTTTGTGCTAAAGCCCTAAACAATATGTGCAAAAAAGGGCAATAACATTTTCTTTGTGCCCGCATAGTCTGTACTGCACATTTATCCATCATTTGTTCACATTTGAAAGTTCTTAAAATAATACATAATACAGTCAGGGGCGGATCCAGAAATTCCTAGAGGGGGGTGGGGATGGGGGGGGGGGGCACAAACATGATTTAACAGGGGAGGGGGGGGGGAGGCAAGACCCGCCCCCGCCCGCCCCCCTGGATCCGCCCCTGAAATTTACAGTTATAACAATGTCAATGGTGTGTATTCCATTAAGATATTTGGAAAGAATTGACAAATTCAAGACGTGTGATGTGTGTTATCATCAATGACACTTTCATTGACAGAAAGACAAGCTGCATAGACCGTTTTAATTAGTGTGGTGCCCCACACAAGGCGTAGGGGTATGGTGTTCTATGAACCGTACAATGTCTCTGGGGTACAAGGCGTCTATCATCAGCAACAAGAGCAAGACAAAATATCATAGGCTGGAATAGAGAAGCGTGTTTTATCTATCTGGGGTCCCTGATGAAATAAAGTTCAGCGTGAGCTCTAGTTTATCCCATTCTAGAATTATTGGGGGGAATCAGAGTGTAGTTTATGGTAAGTAAAAGTAAAAAGAAAATGTGTAAGAACCTAACTTCCTTATTTTACAAACGCATGCAGTAAACGCATGGGATAATGTTGAAACTAGTACTTTTAAATATTTTAGACCTTGAGCTTATACAGGGGTGTAGAGGGGGGGTCCCCATGTCGGATGTCGAATTTAAGAAAGCACTATATCGCATGTCACAATATTATATATATATATTCATTTCGATTTACAAAATCTCAAATTTAAGGGATGAACTTTGTTGTGTCGTTTATCTTTTTCTTCATGACACTAAGCCCCATGTCATATGTCGAATTTAAGAAATGACCATGTCGCCCTGTCGATTTTAAGGGTCTACACCCATTCATACGTAGTTTTGGTTTTGGCCACAACTGCTGGTGCTAATGACCCCTGGAAATAGAGGGAAATCATGGAGCCGGGGTGGACTTTTTCTGCCCATAGCAGCACGCCGTATGACCCCATACACCCCACTTCTCGTACATTATACCCACCCACACAGGACCCACCCACACAGGACCCACCCACACAGGACCCACCCACACAGGGCCCACCCACACAGGACCCACCCACACAGGGCCGCCGGCGTCACGCCGGGGCATCAAATCGAACCGCCCTGATCGGCCTGCCCGGCCTGACCTTCGGATGACCTCTGTACCGGAGAGGAGGGGGCGGGGGCACTTGTGTGCTCTCAGGGACGGATCCAGGAATTATTTTTTTTGAAAAAAAAAAGGGGGGGCGTCCTAATATAGGAATTGAGGCGCTCCATCCTAGGGCTAGAAATTTACGATAAAAGAATATAAATTTGGCAAAAAATAGCGTTGGGCACGCGCCTCAAGGCGCCCCCCCCCCCCCCCCATAAATCCGTCCCTGGCTCCATTCATTAATCAAGGGAATTCAAATTACAAGGCAAAAATGTCGCCTTGGAACTTCTATAAGGGACGGATCCAGGAATATTGATTGAGTTGAATATCTTAAATTTTACATAATAAAAAGTGAAAGGTAATATTCGGCCAAAATGAGTGTGAGTGGGCAGTTAGTTTGTGTGAGTCTGTGTGGCTACTTGTCTGTGTCGGTGTGCCTGTCTTTGTGTGTCTGTGTCCCTGTGTCTGTCTAGGTTCCTTCTGACTGTGTCTGTGCGTGTGTCTTTTTCAGGAGTTAGTGCCCCTACCTCCCAACCAGTTCACGCCCCCCCCCCCCCCCCGAGCAGCTCATTATGGGCTCACACGTGGTTAAGTATATATATATATCTATATATATCTATATATATATATATATATATGTGATATAGAGTTTTGGTGGGTTATCTGACCAAGGCCATTATGTGGTGACTGGACGCCGGCCAGCGACCTCGAGCAGGGTAATACTGTAGTATATATCCGTATAGGACTCACTGTCTGATACTCCCTGTCGTACAGCCATGTCCACTGGTACAACCATGAGGTGGATCAACGTGTTGTGTTTGGTCATATGTCTATCAGGTGGGTAGGTTGTCTTTACTTGGTCATAGATATATTATAACTATTTATTCTAAATACACACATGTAATTGAATTATGGGTTTTTATTTTGCTATTATTCATAAGGGTGCATTTAAGCTTTATGTTTTATTAAGTATTTCAGTATGCTAGCTCTTTCCTATCACAGTATTCCGTCCGTCTCAGCTGCAGGTCATCTCAAAATGTAGCTCATCATTCAGAGGTGACAAACACTAGTTTGAAAGGATAGCATTTATTAATCCAAACATATAATATATGTCACTGCTACTCAACGGGAGCTCAGTGGCAAATATATATATCACATTATGTTTGGATTAATAAACATTATCTTTTCACATAAGTGTTATGTCAAGTCTTAATGAAGAAATACATTTCAAGATGACCAGCAGTTACAATGGAGGGAGGAATGCATTTGCAAAGAGTTAGCATATTGGAATAATAGCAAAAATATAATGCTTAAAGATCTAGAATAAACATTAAAATAAAGTCCCTTAGTCCAATACTAATTTGACCCCCACCTTCTACACCCCCATTTTCAGCAAACGGTACTGTGCGTTGATGGGTATGAGTATAAGCATAAGAAGGTAATATTATATGGGCTGTATTATATTGCCAATATCACATGAATACATGCTCTTCTTATTGCTCAAATGAAACAATACATGGGATTTAAAGATGAAACGAGTGACCAATTGAAAAACATGATGACAACTGTTTTGTCAAGGGTCAGAATTCGGTTCCTCGTTGCTCAAGGAGTGCTGCTCTTACAGCACTCTTTCAGGAGTAAACCCACACATATTTCTATTTTCACCTCTGTGGTTGAAGATTGGATTCCATAATGGTAATGAATCCCAAATTGAAATGCAATGGAACATCGGGCTTCATGGAATTTTGTTTTTGTATGAATTTACTAAAATATTCAAAATGATTATTATTTTGAATATTCTTTCCCATTCCTTAGATTCTCACAATGATTTGGATGCATAATACACTTTTATACAACCTTTATTAACGAGAATCAAGAGAAAATATAGTTTTTATTGAAAAAAAATAATTTTCCAGTGTTTCCACAAATTTTGTCATATTTCACGATTTTAAGCTCTGAAACTATTCATTTTGGCAACATTTCTATTTCATTTCTGAATTATACAAATATCCTTGAGTATTTCTAAACTCCTTATACAACCTAATATACAACCTATATTAACGAGAATCAAGAGAAAATATAGTTTTTATTGAATAAAATCATTTTCCAGTGTTTCCACAAATTGTGTCATATTTCACCATTTCTAGCTCTGAACTATTAATTTTGGCAACTTTTCTATTTCATTTCTGAATTATACAAATATCCTTGAGTATTCCTAAAACAAAATTCAAGATTGAGATATCTGGAAAATGGAGCAATGTCCTAATTGAGATTATGGAGGCCCTGGCACACCTTCTCTTACCCCCTCCCGGAAATTATGAAGGCATTTGAGATTTCTTAATTAACAACTTTTTTTCAAACCAGCTTTCCCATAAGGTTAATTGAAAAATGACCCTACCTACATAGTTTCTTATGAAACAGGCCACTGCTGATAAATCGGAGGAACATGTTTCGGCCAACTATGAAACCAAAACTAAGGACATAAGAGTGACTAAACCAAAATAACATTAAATATTTGGAAACAATTTTAACAGCCTGCAGTGAAGTTATATATTAAGGTGCCAAGGAATAGTAGGTCTGATAATAACCATTATGATATTTTCATTGACAGGACCATGCTTGGCAAACTACCCCTACTGGGGGGCTTCTCTGAGGGACCTCCTTCAGCAGCGGGCCAGTATTGGTCACCTAGCAGAAGACAGGTATGACACGTTGGCTCGGCGATTACTTGACGAGGGTGGGGCGGCTGACTTCCTGCGTGGAATGCTACGTCGCCAGGAGGAGACATCATCAGCTTCTAGTGAGTCTCCAAGCACTGAGGAAACTTCCGAATTGACGACAACAACTGCAGCAGCCACAACAACTATAGAGACCTCTGGGGGAGAAACTTCAACTGATGCCGGAGTGACAACTGGTGGCACAGAGGCCACTTCAGAGCCCCCTACCGACCAATCGGCCTCCACTATGGAGCAGGCAGCCACCACGCCCTCTGTGGAGGAGAATGAGAACAAAGACAACGATGGCAACATCACAGTCGATGAATCGCCAGCCAGTAACAGCACCGTGGTGAAGGCCGGTAACCATCGGCACGGAGAGGTGGAGGCGGAGACACCGAGCTCTGTTGTCATGGGGGGACATGGCAAGGGAGGAGGGGCACCCCCAGCAGAGGACTGTAAAGGGGCCAACGGAGAAGGGAGTGAGTCTGCTAATAAAAAGGAGGGGGAGGAGGAGGAGGAAGAGGGAGATGAAGAGGAGGAAGAGAAAGAAGGAGAAGAGGAAGAGGACAGTAGTGAAGAAGAAGAAGAGGACAGTAGTGAAGAGGAAGAGAAGGATACCAGGCAGGCAGAAACAGAGAACAAGATGGAGGAACTTGGGGGCAGTGAGGGGAAGGCCAAGAATGAGAAGGTAACAGAGGGAGGGGCTGAGGACAAGGTAGACACTGATGGGACAGCAGGAGTAGGCCAGTGGGGAGATGGGAAATACAAGGGGGAGGATCAGGGAGATGTGCAGGAGGAGGGAGATGCAGAAGAGGAGGAAAAAGAAGAGGACATTGGGGAAGGGCATCCTCAGGAGGAAGGGAAGGGGGAGGGAGAGAAGGAAGATGAGGAGGAGGAGGAGGTTGAAGAGGATGGGGAGGTGGAAGAGGAGGGGGAGGGGGAAGAGGAGGGCTGCATTGGGCCAGATGGGACTGAGCATAAGCATAATGACACCTTCAAAATAGAGTGTAACTACTGCTTCTGTTACAAAGGAAAGGTGGCCTGTACTCTCATGCACTGTGCCTAGGGACACTGACATGCATTGTCGAAGGACTCTAGATCTTTGTAGAATTATCTTGCTTCACACATTTGCACCGCTTGAAATTTAAGAACCCTCCAATATTGAATCCTGTTTCAAATTCTTCTTAGGAAAACAAACTTGGGAAAGCCCAATTTAGATTTGTCCATCATGTTAAGAACAGGTTAGTTGACCTAAAATGCAAATTTGATCTTGCAATGCTAAGTCAACTGAAGTTGAGGGCACCGACTCATTTCAAAGCAATAACAAGGAATATATTTAGTTATTTTATGCATATGTTGATGCAACTGTCTTGGTCATTCTTCACTGCAAGCTTCTATGTATATTCAATAATTAATAGAATTTCTTTTATATCGATGACTTGTATCCTGAACAAATGAATTACAAACTATTTTAGAAAATTGCACCTAAAATTGTTGAATTGTGAATAATATGCTGGAGGGCCTGGGCCCACTTGTTCCGAGGCATTATGTACAGAAGTAGAAATTGATAAATGTAAATTTTTATCCTGCTAAATATCGAATTCTGACATACAGCCTAATTTCTGTGATAATAAAAAAGGAAAATATTCAACTTTGGTTAGCTTTTATTGAGAGAATAGCAGAATAGTTTCCCAGAGTATTCTCAAGAAATAACATAATAGCTTCCCTGAGTATTCTCAAAAAGCACGTTGGTATAAGGTAATATTCCATTATCGCTCGATATAAAAAATAAAAAAAAGCTTTTCAAGCACATTTTACGAACAAAATGTGTAATCTTATACAAAAAAATAATATATATGACATCACAACCACGCTTGTTTTATGGCATCGGATAAAGTGCAATGAACACTGGGTAGGAAGTAATTGTGTAAAATATGTAGATTTAAAGATCAGCTGTGTGGATGGAGACCCTTATGAAAACTAGCTGCCAATACCGTAGAAAAATGCTCCTTTTTTGAATGAACGATCAGAACAAGAGGTAACGTTATCTCCAAGTGTAATGTCTATCCGTAGAATCTGCTAGAAAGTTGTACATACGTTATGCAGATCACGTCACATTGCAACAGAGGGACTGATCACCAACTTTGTGATCAATTGATTGTTTTAAAACTTCTATTTACAACTGTACATCTTTGTTCATGGTTTAATTATATATATTTGTTGGTATTGATCAGCCATCTAAGGTCTATAATATATCATTGTCTATAATATATCATCGTTTCAATAAGTATGATTCCTGATTATCGAACGCTGGGTGATAGTAGTCACACAAATGTGACCATGCCTGCGCAAGGTGCTATTTTTTCAAATACAGTAAAAAAAAGTGTACATGAGAGATCCATGTTAACAAAAGGTGACTCACAGATCTATGTCTATTCCAAATGCAAAAAAAAAAAAAAAGAAGAAATTTCCAAAAGGAAACACTCTGAGATTCCTTAGGCCTTGTAGTGCTGAAGGGTGCGGGCGGAGGGGTCGGTGGCGTTGGTCCAGCGGGGCATCCAGAAGTAGGGGATCCAGCGGGCCCGGCCGGGGAACACCTCCTCAAACAGCTGGCGGTACAGGTACGCCTCCTTGGTGCGGGGCGGGTTGAAGGAGAAGCGCTGGGGGGCGGCCTCCATCAGCTCATCAGTCACCTGACACAGGGAGAGGACCATACAGCATTGGTTGGTGTAGGGTAGTGGGAGGGGGGGGGGGAAGGGGAAGCGCTGGGGGGCGGCCTCCATCAGCTCATCAGTCACCTGACACAGGGAGGGGAGCATACAGCGTTGGTTGGTGTAGGGTAGTGGGGGGGGGCGGAGTTGAAGGAGAAGCGCTGGGGGGCGGCCTCCATCAGCTCATCAGTCACCTGACACAGGGAGAGGAGCATACAGCGTTGGTTGGTGTAGGGTAGTGGGGGGGGGGGGGGGGGAGGTGAAGGAGAAGCGCTGGGGGGCGGCCTCCATCAGCTCATCAGTCACCTGACACAGGAAGAGGACCATACAGCATTGGTTGGTGTAGGGTAGTGGGGGGGGGGAGGTGAAGGAGAAGCGCTGGGGGGCGGCCTCCATCAACTCATCAGTCACCTAACACAGGAAGAGGACCATACAGCATTGGTTGGTGTAGGGTAGTGGGGGGGGGGAGGTGAAGGAGAAGCGCTGGGGGGCGGCCTCCATCAACTCATCAGTCACCTAACACAGGAAGAGGACCATACAGCATTGGTTGGTGTAGGGTAGTGCGGGGGGGGGGGAGTTGAAGGAGAAGCACTGGGGGGCGGCCTCCATCAGCTCATCAGTCACCTGACACAGGGAGGGGAGCATACAGCATTGGTTGGTGTAGGGTAGTGGGGGGGGGGGGGGGGGAGGTGAAGGAGAAGCACTGGGGGGCGGCCTCCATCAGCTCATCAGTCACCTGACACAGGGAGAGGAGCATACAGCGTTGGTTGGTGTAGGGTAGTGGGGGGGGTGAGGTGAAGGAGAAGCGCTGGGGGGCGGCCTCCATCAACTCATCAGTCACCTGACACAGGGAGGGGAGCATACAGCGTTGGTTGGTGTAGGGTAGTGGGGGGGGTGGGGGGGGAGGTGAAGGAGAAGCACTGGGGGGCGGCCTCCATCAGCTCATCAGTCACCTGACACAGGGAGGGGAGCATACAGCGTTGGTTGGTGTAGGGTAGTGGGGGGGGGGGGAGGTGAAGGAGAAGCGCTGGGGGGCGGCCTCCATCAACTCATCAGTCACCTAACACAGGAAGAGGACCATACAGCATTGGTTGGTGTAGGGTAGTGGGGGGGGGGGAGTTGAAGGAGAAGCGCTGGGGGGCGGCCTCCATCAGCTCATCAGTCACCTGACACAGGGAGAGGAGCATACAGCGTTGGTTGGTGTAGGGTAGTGGGGGGGGAGGTGAAGGAGAAGCGCTGGGGGGCGGCCTCCATCAACTCATCAGTCACCTGACACAGGGAGGGGAGCATACAGCGTTGGTTGGTGTAGGGTAGTGGGGGGGGAGGTGAAGGAGAAGCGCTGGGGGGCGGCCTCCATCAACTCATCAGTCACCTGACACAGGAAGAGGACCATACAGCGTTGGTTGGTGTAGGGTAGTGGGGGGGGGGGGGGAGTTGAAGGAGAAGCACTGGGGGGCGGCCTCCATCAGCTCATCAGTCACCTGACACAGGGAGAGGAGCATACAGCGTTGGTTGGTGTAGGGTAGTGGGGGGGGGGGGAGGTGAAGGAGAAGCGCTGGGGGGCGGCCTCCATCAACTCATCAGTCACCTAACACAGGAAGAGGACCATACAGCATTGGTCGGTGTAGGGTAGTGGGGGGGGGGGGGGAGTTGAAGGAGAAGCGCTGGGGGGCGGCCTCCATCAGCTCATCAGTCACCTGACACAGGGAGGGGAGCATACAGCGTTGGTTGGTGTAGGGTAGTGGGGGGGTGGGGGGGGGGGGGGGGGGAGGTGAAGGAGAAGCGCTTGGGAGCGGCCTCCAACAGCTCATCTGTCACCTGACACAGTGTTGGTTCATGTAGGGTAGTGCTTGAACAGGGGCCCAAGCTCTATTTTCTATTTGAAAATCTATTTTAGACAGGGTTTGAAAATACTAATCGACAGTACTATAAGATTTACTATTCTGCACAAAATTTTAATATAATATCATGGCAAATACACTCCATTGAATTCGTCATTTGGAATCTGACTTTATATACTTTCCATTTTTCTTGTAACTTTAATTTCAACCTTATAGTATTTTAAGATTTCTAGCTACAAAAGTGCCTTAGATTTCAGGCCATCAATTTTAAGACCTTTTACGACTTCCATCCATGAGCCCCCTCTCAGACAGCCATGTAGTATAGACCACGGGATGAACAAACCAATTTCCGAGCTGACTGACCAGCAGATCACGTACTAAGGCACATGACCAACCACCCATCACTATTGTAGTTTGCCACTGGGCAACCAGGTCCATAGTCAGTAAACTGGGCAACCAGGACCATAGTCAATCTATAAAGCGGCAGCTGCCCGGGCCACTAACAGGGATTTAAGTTGGGGACAGGGAAAAAGCAGTAAGAACATCTGAATATATCCTTATAATATGTTATGAAATGCATTCTAAACTTAAAAATCCGAAATCCGAAAAAGTTGGTTTCTTTGTTTGTGGGGGTAGTTTAACGTCCGGCCAACCCTTATGGGTTCTTTTGAAGACTGGAAGTTGGAATACTTACATCCCTGCACTGAACACCCAGTCTGTCCACCACTAATAAACCATTCTGAGTTTGGAACTGTATGCTTTACCTGTTCCTCGGCGTGGTCCTGGAGCAGGGAGAACCAGGACTTTTTCTGAGACGACACTCCGTCACTGAAGGCCTCCTTGGGGCGCCAGAGGACCTCGTCCGGGATGGTGTCGGTTCCGTCGAAGGCTTTCCTGATGAGGTACTTCTCGACCCCCTCGCGGGGCTGGCGCGAGGCGGCGGGGAGACTCAGGTAATACGAGGTGAACTGGTGGTCCAGGAAAGGCACGCGCAGCTCTAGGCTGAAGATACAGAACAGAACAGTTCAGCATATCTGAGGTGGCATTTACAATAAACTTAGCGTTTTCTCTTATTTCTACAATGCCCTAATTACAAATATATTTATATGGAGCAGTGTAACACTAATTTATCAATTTAAAAGACTGCTAAAATGATAGTATATTGCATGGCCGTTTCTACTTGTGTTTACCAGACCTTACAGTGATTTAAGATTGTGAATAAAATTCATTGTCATTGCCACTAAATAAAATTAATTCTCATTGTCTTGTCATTGATAATACGGTTTAACATGCATTTTCCATGTAGAAGGGTATATGCTACAAAAGACAGATCGTTACACTCAAGTACCAGGGCCAATATTGTCGTAATTTATTAGGTTTGTCAGGGAAATCTTGATAATTATCTAATGATTAGAAATTCTGTCTAAAGCCTGTACCCCACCGATTTTGCTCCTCATTTTGAAAATCAGCAGTGGGAAAAATGGTTAAATATATGTCATACACCACTAGAGAGGTTGTACAATTCTCTTTAAAATGATATGATGTAAGGTTTCGAGCCATATTTTCAGAGACAATCAGAGAAATATAATATCGGCGGCACCAAATATAGGGGTGGAATATAGGCTTCAGAAAACATTTCTCAGTAATATTGTTTTTTTATAGACTGAATTCCTAGTCTTGAAACACAAAATTTATGATTAGCCTAATCGGTTGCGCAAATATCGGCCCAGGTCCAATATATAATAGAGATGCCACTCCTGACTGATGATAAATTGCGAAAAGTAGGAAACATTTTCCTACTTTTTTTCTAGAAGCAGCCAGCAGGGAAATACCCTTTACAAATTGATACCTGACATTGAATATGTATTTGATTGGCTTAAACTAACACAAAAATACTCCATAAGAGTATTAAATCAATGTAACAAAAATCGATTGTGAACCGTACATCACCAAAAAGTAGGAAATCCTACAAAAGTAGGAAAAATGGCATCTCTGATATATGAACTAGATTGTGAGCGGCATACCCGTGTGCGGCGGTGGTCCGGTCGGCCCGCAGGTTGTCGTACAGATACAGGTCGGCCAGTAGTCGCCGGCTCTCTGTGTCTGCCTCCTCCGGGCTCGGCGCCTTGTGGAAGTAGATGTAGCCCTGTCCCACCTCGTCAGCGCCCTCGCCCGACATGATGACCACCGAGTCGCTCTTAGCCGAGATGTACTCACTCACCAGGTACATGCCTGAGGGACAGCAATGGTTAACGCTTAGATTTCTTTTATATATATATATATATATATATATATATATTATTTGAGAAAGGCTTTACGGAAAATGCATGTTCTTCCAGCCCAAATACAATGAAAAATAACTTAATTTACAATGAGAAATAATTTTAAACGTTACTTTTAAAAGTTATTTAATGCGTAAAAAAATAATTAGTATTTACCCAGAAAATACCTTAGAATTTTCTTATAAGATTTGCAAGTAGGAAGACGTTCATAGCGCAGCAATTGGAAATTCAAAAATAGAACTTTCAGTAAATATTCATTTTATGAACTGGCTAAGAAGACAATGTCGCGAATCATGCCAATGAAATGCTTTTAATGGAATGTGATAACCATACTTTTATAACCAAATATTTAGAGGACCTAAGAAACCTAATATCAGCACGTTACAGAACCTAATCTCCCATATTATCTGACTCCCTGACAGAGGCTCGTATAGTGGCGATGTCTAACGTCAAGAGGTGGCTGATGAGTTTACATAAAATGCATGTTACAGAACCCAATCTTACGTATTATCAGACTCACCGACGGAGGCCCGTATCGTGGTGATGTCGTACGTCTCCAAGTGGGTGATGAGTTTACGTAAAATGTTGATCCCTTCTTGTGGAGTAAACGAGATCTCATGATGCTCAGAGCCTATGTGAGTTGCAACCTGGGACGTAAATGGTGAATAGAACCACTTTTAGCTACATACATAACCAATATCTGGGATGAGACAATACAATCTGTCCCATCATGGAAAGGAACAGGATCTTTCAACACGTGTCAACACAAAATTAACCTTTACCATTTTCTTCTATTTAAGCTTATGAACCGAACCAAGAACATAATCCATACTTTTCCAACCTGTCTCGTAACTCTTTTGATATAAATATAGAAAGTGTTACCAAATACAAAGCAACATAAAATTTGAAGATTCTTCGCCTTGAAAAGAAAAAAAATCACTTGAGACCCGCGTTCCATAAAAGTTTGTGAAAATTGTGAATCAGAAGAGTACTAAAAAGAACCAGGCAATTTAATCTAACATCATTGAAGCTTTTAATTTAGGAAAATCAACCTAAAACTTTGTATAACTTTCCAAAAAATCATTTAACTTGCATTTGGATAGAAGTGGATGTATCCTACCTTTCTGGCGGCGATGATGTCGGGGCTGCCCTCCATGCCGATGGAGAAGGTCTGCACCGGGTACGTGAGGCCGCTGTCCTTGGCGTGTTTCACGACTAACGCCGCGATCAGACTTGAGTCCAGGCCTCCTGCGGGCAGAAGGACAAGGTTAGTATGGGTATGTTAGAAGCGGAGTAAGGGCCAACATTGGAAAATTACATCATGATTTTAATTTTGAAATACTACAAAAGTTTGTTTTAGATGTGACATTAAACTGTAATTGTTTTTTAAGTTGAGGCTGAAGGCTGAAACTCCAAATTTTGTTCCTGTGTATGTAAATGATTATAAAAGAGGTACAATCTTATTCAAGTATGTCTTATGTTGCATTTTTATTTCAGTATTTCTTTTCGTTTCAACAATCAAAAAATGACTCCAAGATGATAGCAGGCAATATACTGAGATTTGTAAGATTTGACGGACATGAACAGATTCTCAGACTACTGTATGAAACTATATATTAACCCTGAATATGACTTAAACCGGTCGAAACATGTCGGTTTGATTCTCAAATAAATTCTCAACCAGTGGGTGGGTTTGATTGGATGCATTCGCTGCTATCCCATAATTTCCCCATATCCGGCTCCGGAAATCAATGCTAAAAGATTATAAATTCCAGAAAAATATGTGGAAATTGCGGGATATCGGCGCACGCCGGTGCATCCAATAGAACCCACCCACTAAAAACCACCTTGTGTTAGTTTGACAGTTCTTTTATGTATTAAATCTCTATATATAATATTTAAGACCCCAGTATACCTGAGAGCATACAGCCGATCCGTCTCTGGGACATCATCCGTTTTCTGACGGCCTCCGTGAGCAGGCGGCGGATGTTGGCCGACACGTCCTCCTCTGAAGGGATTAAAATACATACATCTAAATCGTGAATAAATAAGTAAATGTTTGTGTTCTGTTGACATCATTTGACAGAAATAGGATTGGCAGGATGGAATTGTTCTGATAATTTACGCACATATCTTATACATTCTGGCACCCATATATTATTTCGGAATGGTTTCAGAACAACCAATAAAGTACTTCTACATCTTATTTTGAAAATCTTCAAACCTGAATAAATCAATTAGTACTAGAAAGAATCTTTAAATTTTATACATCTTTTTTCATTTTTAGTAATAAATTCACAGCCAACAAAACATACTATAAACGTACTTTGGATTAATACAGATTGTTTCATGAAATAAAGAAATATTTTCGAATAATACAGATTGTTTCATGAAATAAAGAAATATTTCAGGGGTATAATGCAATTAACATTTTCCGTCTTCCTTTACACACTGAAGTGTTCTTTATAAATAATAAAACTCCAGAGCTGTATCTCTGAATCCACTCACCGTATGACCCAATTAGTATCTTGTAGGCGGGGGCCTCATAAAATATAACACCAGAGCTATATCTCTCTGACTCTACTCACCATACGACCCAATCAGTGTCTTGTAGGCGGGGGCCTTATATAATGTATCTCTGTCTCTACTCACCATACGACCCAATCAGTGTCTTGTAGGCGGGGGCCTGATATAATGTATCTCTGTCTCTACTCACCATACGACCCAATCAGTGTCTTGTAGGCGGGGGCCTGATATAATGTATCTCTGTCTCTACTCACCATACGACCCAATCAGCGTCTTGTAGGCGGGGGCCTGATATAATGTATCTCTGTCTCTACTCACCGTACGACCCAATCAGTGTCTTGTACGCGGGGGCCTGCCCCACGTCGTTGAAGCATGTCTGTTCCCTGAAGGTGACCTTGCCCGAGGTGGCCAGGTCGTACGTCTCGTAGTGGCCCGGGGCGAGTGGCACGATCTCCGTACCCTCCTTGTTGTGAAGCAGGTCCACCAGGCCTGCAGGGGAAGGGGAAGGATGGAAGAATAAAATATTATGACAATTCATAATTATCAGCATGAAAGTACCCAGCCCAAAAGGTCTTTATTGTCAAATAGTTGAAACCGGATACTTTGATATATCGTGATTTAGAGCTTCGATCTCGCCAGTGAGTGTTACTTTCTTTTTTGATGAAAAAAAATGTGGTGTAGAGTATCATAAATACACCATGAAATAGTTTTGCATTTTTGTAATATAAATCAGGGATATAAGTCAGGGTTAATGAGAAAATCTGAAACCCAAGAACCTGAAATTATCTTGGAAAAAAATATGATAAAATAAATGTATTTTTAAATCTACATTTGCGGTGATTATGTGAAAAAAATCTGAAATCGGACAAAAATCTGAAAACTTACATCCCTGTACAAATGTTCGACTTTGGTGAGAGCCCAATTATTGTTTGCAGGGTATTTCTAACTAGAGACGTATCTATACAAAAAGATGCTTATCAAAGACATCTTAGATCCTTAGCCAATCGACGTGGAAAGCCCTCCAAAGTGCGTACCTTTGGCCTCAGAGCAGACAGCCAGGAATCCATCGGGGGTGCACAGTTTGAAGCCGGGCCTTACTCCGTACGTGTCACGCCCCAGAAAGACCTTCCTCTCGGCGACGTCCAGCAGGATGAAGGCGAACACCCCGTCCAGATGCTTCGCGGCGAAGTCGATTCCACCGTGGTTGTACAGGTGCAGGATGGACTCGCCGTCACACTCGGTCTCGTAGTTGAAATCAAAGACCTTCTGGTTCTAGAGGGAGAAAAAAGAGATACTCTTTAATCATTATCAGGGCCTCACGAATTGTTTTCCGGGGATGTAATTCAACGTCAAAGAACTATAATTTCAGACAGTAAAAAGAAACCCGAATTCATCTAGAAATGATGTAAAATGAAATCTAAGCATTGAATGTGTAAGTTAAATGTAAATTGACTTGAGAATCTGGAAACTTTTCTTCCTTGCTCCTGATAAACGGCCAATATGAGGGATCATCAACTACAAATTCAACTTAAGATTTTAATATCGGACCTCAGTTTCTTGTTGTGAAAGATGGTCATGTTTCTGAAGCCAGTCTTAAGAAAAAACTGTTTCCAGTCGACCGCCCGACTGGATCCAATAGTGCAGACTGAGAGTAATGTTTTGTTATTTTCCTGATTTTGTTTTTGTTTTTTCAAACAAAATTCCTAGTGCTCTTCCTACCAAGAACTGTAGTACAGTTTGACAATGTTTTTTGAAGGCTGGCCTGAACCCTCAACGTCCCTCCAGCTCACCAGTTTGTAGTTGTAGATCTCGCCGTTGTAGCAGAGCCACAGGTGCGGCAGGCCGTGGACCCTCATGGGCTGCATCCCGTATAGGTCGTCCACGATGGCCAGCCGGTGGAAGCCGAAGCAGCAGTTGTTGAAGTGGTTGACATTCTCGATGCGGAAGGCGTCGGGCCCGCGGTGGGCGATCTGCATGCACCCCGTGCACTGCTTGCCCACGCACTCATCGCTGCCAAAGATTGCCCAGATGCCACACATGATTTGTTCTCAAGGTCTGCTCCTGGGTGCACTGAAACCATAGGATAAGGACAGTTAGGGGATATGTTGGTTTAGTGTTTATTTTGTACCTAATGAACCTAATAATTTGATTTGATCAGCAGTCAGGGGTCGAAATTAACTTTTCAGACTGTAAGCCCGGACATTGTAAGTGTGAAAAATCTGGGCTGATTTTAATGCAATTTTCTCAAAATTTGTCAGTGCTGATTCAAAACTATCACTTCCCTACTGCAACCCCTGCTGACCCTCTGCTACCCCTGCTGGCCCTCTGCTACCCTTGCCGGACTTCTGCTACCCCTGTCTGCCCTCTGTTACCCCTGCCGGCCCTCTGATACCCCTGCCGACCATCTGCTACCCCTGCTGGCCCTCAGCTACCCCTGTCTCCCCTCTGCTACCCCTGCCAGCCCTCTGCTTTCTCTGCTGGCCTTCTGCATCCCCTGCTGGCCCTCTGCTACCCCTGCCTGCCCTCTGCTACCCCTGTCTGCCCACAGCTACCCCTGCCGGCCCTCTCCTGGCCCTGCTGGCCCTCCCCTACCCCTGCCGGCCCTCTGCTACCCCTGCTGCCCCTCTGCTACCCCTGCCTGCCCTCTACTACCCCTGTCTGCCCTCTGCTACCCCTGCCGGCCCTCTGCTACCCCTGTCTGCTCTCTGCTACCCCTGCTGGCCCTCAGCTACCCCTGTCTCCCCTCTGCTACCCCTGCCGGCCCTCTGCTTCCCCTGCCGGCCCTCTGCTACCCCTGTCTGCTCTCTGCTTGCCCTGCTGGCCCTCTGCTACCCCTGTCTGCTCTCTGCTACCCCTGCCGGCCCTCTGCTACCCCTACTGACCCTCTGCTACCCCTGCCGCCCCTCTGCTATCCCTGCCGGCCCTCTGCTACCCCTGTCTGCTCTCTGCTACCCCTGCCGGCCCTCTGCTACCCCTGTCTGCTCTCTGCTACCCCTACTGACCCTCTGCTACCCCTGCCGCCCCTCTGCTATCCCTGCCGGCCCTCTGCTTGCCCTGTCGGCCCTCTGCTACCCCTGCCGGCCCTCTGCTACCCCTGTCTGCTCTCTGCTTGCCCTGCTGGCCCTCTGCTACCCCTGTCTGCTCTCTGCTACCCCTGCCGGCCCTCTGCTACCCCTACTGACCCTCTGCTACCCCTGCTGCCCCTCTGCTATCCCTGCCGGCCCTCTGCTTGCCCTGTCGGCCCTCTGCTACCCCTGCCGGCCCTCTGCTACCCCTACTGACCCTCTGCTACCCCTGCTGCCCCTCTGCTATCCCTGCTGGCCCTCTGCTACCCCTGTCTGCTCTCTGCTACCCCTGCCGGCCCTCTGCTTGCCCTGTCGGCCCTCTGCTACCCCTGCCGGCCCTCTGCTACCCCTGTCTGCTCTCTGCTTGCCCTGCTGGTCCTCTGCTACCCCTGCCGCCCCTCTGCTATCCCTGCCGGCCCTCTTCTGGCCCTCTGCTACCCCTGTCTGCTCTCTGCTACCCATGCCTACCCTCTGCTACCCCTGCCGACCCTGTGCTTCCCCTGCCGACCCTGTGCTTCCCCTGCCTGCCCTGTGCTTCCCCGGCTGGCCCTCTATTCTAACTAACCTTGCTAGGCCTAACCCTGACGCCAATCTACCTACTGACCTCAAACATCCACGTGCTTTTCTCTAGGCCTAAGACTTTAGACATAAGCAGATTAATGCAAGTCCCGTCTAAATTTCAACTTACCTTTCTTAAGTCTGGATGTAATTGCTGGAGAATGCTGTTTTCTCGATGAAACGTTTCTCTGGAGATCTCTTCTAGTATTGAACCTTTTCGATGTTCTCCCAGTCACAGTGCTAAGAAGATCTGGTTGTTACCGCCGGTGAACTCCTGGCTGTCTGCGGTGAAGTTGACCTGAGGTGCCCTTAGCTGTAAGTGCTGTGTGAATGCGGCTGTCGGGGCACGTTCTCTGCCTTATGTAGCGGGCCCGGGCCGGGTGGTGATGCAACCCACCTCCCGGCTGACGTCTCCCGGCCGGGTGGTGCCTGGGGCGGGGAGGGAGGGGGAGAGGGGTGATGCAATGCCACCCTGCATGCATATCGCCGGCAAACTTAGCAGACCAGGTCAGGCTGTGAGATGATGATGCAAGGTACATGTTTTGGATGGCCGCTCAGAGTTTAAAACCAATGCGGCTGAAGTAACTAGATCTAAATGACACTTTGAGTTTGACTCTTTGAGTTTGACAGGTGCCCGTCCCGCGACCAGACCGGCACATTTCTTCTGTCATTTTGCCAAATGCTTTCACAAAACTAGGAATTTTAACTGATTTATCTGCATTGTGACTCTTTGATAATAGTCCTTCTCATTTGGATTTCAACTGCATTCGTTTAGACAAGATAACTTGAATATAATGTCGAGCAAATGTTCACGTTTTCTGAAGAAACCACACTTCTGTGGCGTGACCTAGTTTCCGCTGGTCGTCAGCCCGACGTGGCCTGAGGCCTTTGGAGTAAAGAAGATGGTTGGAGTCACACCGGGAATCAGCTGCGGTCTGTTTACTTCCGGTGGATGTCAAATGAGGTTGCCCGGGCAATTATGACAACAACGTCGACAACCTGGGTATCTTTGGACTTTACAGCAGAATGCCACCAAAAGGAAGTCGAGTTAAGGTCAACCAGAAAGCGGATTTAGCAGAAAAGGTAGTGATCCAGAAACAATTAAAGTTTCATTTTGCACACAGGTTGAATGATGAAAGACATGACAGGTGCTCTAGTTTAAGGTGGGCGATAATATGGCATATCTGCCCTATAAATGTCAAGTTTGGCTCTGGTTCTGTTCCTACTCTCATAACTAATTAACTTACTCCTGATAGGGGCCCACAATGAAACTAGAGCTAGATACAGGACTGCCAACTGTCATGATTTGCAAATTGGTAATTCCTAAGGTAAGGACAGCCTCTGCCCTTACCGTCCTGATTAGATAAACACATGTCCTGAGTTGAAGCTACTTGATCTATTGGTAGTTTTATCAGATACATATATCACATTGTTCATTAAAACATCAGACACTGTCATGTACCAATTTCTAGCTCACCCTCCAGTAAACTCATATTTAGATTAAATTATTGAGTTTTTCAATGCCAAAATGAAAATGTAAAAACAAAAACAAAAACAAAACAGTATTTCTACATTGCTGGTATAGGTGTATATATTTCAAATGAAAGTGTAAATCACAATAAAACAGATTGTTTCTATGTTAATTGAAATTGTCCGGCCAGCACTGTTGAAATGTTGGCAGGCCTGTAATAGAGACGATCAGCAGCTTTCACACACCTGCCTGCTCTAGATCTAAAGTCTAATCGCTATTACGTTTACAGTAGATCTAACATATATGCATTAGGTCTATACCTGCTAGTCCATATTTCTTTGACAATTAAGGTATCTCTGTATGACACATACCATTGTTTGTATGGTAATAGATCTATGGTAGAACTATGTCTATGTTTCCAGTCTATGTTTCTTTGCTCATTTTAGTTACATTTTCTAAAATATTTTCTTTTAAAAAATGACTAGGGTTGAAGTGCTTAGAATAAGGTCAGTCAGGGGCTTAGTGACATGTGACATGACTTTAAAAAGATAGTGACATGGAACATAGGAATTCCTTAGCAACAATGACATGTGACACCGAACTATAGAAGGTTAATGTTAGGTTTACTTTTAGTATTCGATTAGTCTATGGATAATAGCTAGCTCCATCGCAGTCTTCTCCTCGTTCAACTGCTGTCGTCCAATACATAATAATAGTTCCTGTATTATGTAAGACATAACACTAACGTGAAAGGATGTTCTTTATTTATTCCTGTGTTATTGTACTTCAATGACAAGATCTCAATTGACAATGAACAGCTCCAAGGATGGAATCCACTCAATCACACTCAGTCAACGCTCCTGCCTACTAAACAGTTTATCAGCTTCTATTCCAATTCCAGGTCTCGGCTTCTAGAACTCAACCTTTCCAGGATGTTTTACTCACAACAATGTTCAGCTTACTCTGACTGAGTGTTGGCAATGAAAGCCCTTATGTATGATGATACAATACACGTCATGACGTAGACTCCTCCCTACTCCTAGACTTTTGACAAGGAGTTATAGCTAAGGCGTACGCTGATGTAAACACTACGCTAAGCTTACAGAGCATGGACTGACCATCTGCATCAGTGCAACAGGCCTTCCTTTAATTTGACATGGCAACAGCAGGAGCCCCCCGTCTACAACCCCCATAGGGTTGGATCCTGGGGGATGGGAAACCAAGGGGGTCCTGACTGCCCCCTTTTGGTGGACCCTAAACTACAAAAATAGAGGAAAATTCTGTATGCATGCACATGAACACACACTGCTTTAGTACTTAGCCAATATGTTGACCCTTGATCTCTCCCCCCCCCCCCTCGCTAATCCTGTATCCGCCCCTGGGTCAGGATACCTGAACAGTTCAAATTATGCCCCTAGGTTTATTACCCCCCCCCCCCCCCCCCCCCCCCATCCAGACATTTGTCCATCCCTCCCCCACCGCTCCCACTCGATTAAGACCATGCCCCCCCCCCCATATAAAATGTGTGTAGTTAACGTTGAATATTAAAGGGGCTGTCTCATCTGTGGGGCCGTCCATAAATGACGTCATGCTATTTTTGACCATTTTTGACCCCCCCTCCCCCCCTTCGTCATGCTTTTACTATAGGAATGTATAGGGGACTGGACCCCCCCCCCCCCCCCTCCCGGGCGAATGACGTCATTTATGGACGGCCCCTGTGGGTTGTTAGGCTAACATATGCCGACGTTAGCCTAACGACGCAACGGCCGGCAACGTGTTTTGTGACATTAGAACGTAATCCTGCGACGTGATTGGTCACATCACAAAATTGGCGGGGCCCCACGGGAGTTACAAGGTATCAAAATACGTCCGTCCCATGGTTGTGAAAGCCCCTTTAATAGCTCTATTTAGATCTAGCATTTTCTTACTCATAATATTATAACATTTCTGATCACTTGAATATTAACTAAACTCAAGTTGCGTTTTTTACCACGAATAATGTAAAAACATGCAAATTGAGGTACCTTTCTTCATTTTGAAGCAGTCATTTGTGTTGTTTTTTTCAAGAAAGTTTGTTTTGTTTTGTTTTTCTAAACACAATGAATTACATTTGAAATTAATAATCACCAGGGTTACAAATTACAACTGGAATTTGAGACAATATCCATGTAACCTAAACTAATACTTGTAATTTTTACCTTTTGAATTAGAGGCCAGTAATATTTCCTGATTGTAGGTACGCGAAATAAAACAACGGCAAGAGACGTGGTTCAAAGAGAGAGAGAAACAGAAGTCCAGATGTAGTCCTACCGAAGGTAAGTACTGACTCAATCTGAGTGTAGAATCTAGATATAACTTCTCAAGGGAATTTCTAGATATATAATCCGTAATACTGGTAGATATATACACTTATGTAGGTCTATAAATTGCGCACGTAATGAAACAAATTGTATTAAGATAAATATTAATTTCTTTAATATTACAAACACGTAGCCAGATTATTCTTCATTTTAAGGTGTAACTCTTAAGATTCTCATATTGGTAGTAAAAATGTGTGAACATAATGTACATTACTTTTACTCTATACAATTTTAACAAACGAATATAGAACTAATGTAAGATTTAGAAGCACATACAAAGGACTACAGCTGCACTGACGATGTTTACCACACATGTTTTTCCCACACCTAGCATCCATTGACTCAGATGGTGCCGCTGACACAGAAGGTATTGTTTGTAGAAATGACATAGTTGCCACAGATAAGAGGAGCTCTAAGGAAAGTTTCCTTTGAAGACATGAATGTGTCAGTTATGACAAGTTATATCTTTATAACTGTCAATCATATAATTGTAATTTTCATCCTGAAAATACAGGGATGTAAGTTTTCAGTTTTTAATTTGATTTCAGGGTTTTTTTCACATCATTACCTCAAATAATAATTTTCAGACTGAATTCCTCACATGACATTTTATGGCATTTCAACATTATTCTAAATTTTCTCTCTTGGGGTTCAGGTATTTTATTAACCCTGACTTACATCCCTGAAAATATCTTTTTATTCTAAAAAGTCGGGACGACGGGCTAAACAACATTGTTGTGCATGAAAATGAATTTTCAAATTTCACATTTCATAGTTGAACCCCCTCGTTAGAGAATAAAGTTCTCTTAAAAAACATACCAAGTCTAGGTATTCTAGACTGTTTATCTCTATGTGGCAACCATGGAATGAATATACAATCGTTCTCTTTATTTGGCACATATTGGTGGAGGATTAGGAATAAACACATTAATTATTTTGCATAATTATTAGGATAATATATTATCATTTATTTCATATAATCACCAATCTTCATTTTGATAGTTTTTTCAAATTTGATAGATCGAAATAGTTGATTCGTGCTTATTAAATACAACCACACCTGCATGCGTTTCTGGAACACACACGTCACAATGATATGGCGTTCTTTATTTATATTTATATGTAAATAACAAATGAAAACCTTAAGCTTAGGAATATCATGTATATTTCTAATACCGTTTCTCTGCACTTTTTATTTCCAACACTGCACCACCCTACATGCAGTGCCATTTATATTTAACAACATATTCGGGCTGGTCTAAACATGTACATACCAGAGGGACGGTTATGACAGCTGCATAAAACGCTCTTCTTCCACCATATACATTTATACCCGTTACACATTTTGCATTTTGAATGTAACTTAATATCAATCAGTTTACGCAAAGTTTTGTATGTTTTTTAATTAATTCAACACGCAGTATTTTTCAGTGTGTCATATCATGTCAGCCCTTCTAGATTCAGTACCAATTATCTTTAATAAGATGAAGCGAAATATCTTTTTGAGAAGTAGGGACTCAACTTACTGTATTACTTCCTGGATTATGGTTGTTCTGATGATGATATTTACAGATATAAAGAAATTTGTTTGTCTTTACAAAATAGGGAAGTTGGCATTGTTTCATGGTAGCCATCCTTCCTTGCAGGCTACCATTCTCCAGCCCCGCCCCGTGCCATCGTGCGACAGACGCACACCATCCGTAAAGGTGGCGACCCCAGCCTGTCCCCCGCCCCAGGCCCCTCGGTCACGGCCAGCCCGGATCCCTTGGCGAGGAGGCCTGGGGGATTCAAAACTTACCTGAAAAATAAACAGGAATGTAACAACAATAATAGTTCTAGCTTAGCGAGCAGCTCAGATGAGCTCCCAGTGTCAAACTGTTCGTCGCCCTCCGACCGACTCTTGTCGCGCTCCCACCAGCGGTCTCTCTCCCCGGAGATGTTCGATGCCTTGGCGGACCAGATCATCCATAAGGTGAAGCGGGAGATGAGGCTGGAGGGTGGGAGCGGGGGAGGCGGGGACAGTGGCCGAGGCGAGGAGAAGGAGGTCACAGGGGGAGCAGCTCACAGGCTACCCAGCCACCACTGCCAGATCTGCTCACAAGTCATGGTGAGTACAATACATTTATTCAACAGGTTTTACTGCCAATAAATCAAAAATAATTTGTCAGTTAAGCATTTCGTCACAGTTTTGGATACTTCTGGGTAAAGATCTGCACCGGCTATTCAAAGCATAGCTGAAATATTTCTAGACCAAACTCTTGAGGCACAACAGTATTACATAGCTTATTTCTTAGCATCCTGGGAAAGATAGTAATTTGAGATTCCCACACACAATATGGTATGATGTTCCCCTCATGACACGATAACCAATTGACCTTGCCGTGACCTCTGCTCTTCAGCTGGGCCCCGCGTGCTCCCCTCAGCTGCTGATCCCCTGCGGACACACCTTCTGCTCAGCCTGTGTCTCCGGGGACCAGCGGGGCTTGTGCCCGGCGTGCCGGACTCTGGTTCAGACCATCACGCCTAACCTGATGCTGCAGCAGGTCATCGCCGAGTACCAGCAAGGGGCCCCAGGGGTCGGGGCTGCTCCGAGCGCCCCCAAGCGGAGCGGGGGGAGGACCCCTCAGCCTAAACGTGAGTGTGGAGGGCCTTATGTTTCCTTTTATTATGGGTTTTGAGTGCAGATTATCTGGCAAATTCCTAAATTGCTTTTTTTCTCTGTGAGGATTGAAAATCTCCCCTACCCCATCAATTAAAGTTAGACAATATGAAATCAGATAAAATCTTGAAAACCAATTTTGAGTTTCAGAAAAATATAATTTCTAGTCAAAAACTATTTCACCATACTCACCTGCAGGCCCGTAACTAGGGGGCGGGGGTGGCAGGCCACCCCCCATAAAGGAAATATTTCCAAAAGTTCCACTTTCCCTTCCAAAATTTAATGTAAAATCCTCTAAAATTAGAAGGAAAATAATGAAAGTTCCACTATTTACTGCTTCCCAACCCCCTTTTCAAGTTCAAATTATTGAAAATATAGGCAAAAGTTCCACTTGTGAAACCTCGCCACCCCCCCCCCCCCAGCAGACCCTAGGTACGGGCCTGCACCATTACAATTTTGGTCTCCAACCCCCCTCCACTCCCAATTTAATAACAATAAAATAACAGATTTTTCCACCTGAGGAGTAAGGCTTACAGTATTAGAATGAGCAGTGTGATTAATTGGAGAAGGTCAGCCTTATAAGTTCATACAGTCTACTTCCAGATATTGCAAGTGTTTTAAAAACCCTAATAGCCAGAATTATCCTTCAATTTTTCAACAAATGAATAAATGGAAAAACTTCATGATACTATTGATAGGCAATAATAACACATAAAATCCAACTTTTTAGCATTTTAAACATTGCATTAGGAGACACGAGAAAAGAGATTCGACCTTTTTCACTGAATGTTACCACCGGCTGGCGCTCCCCATTGGTTAGTAAATGTTAAATGTAAATGTATGCAAAAGACTAAGCATTTATGTGCTAACTCTGCTCCCTCCGCAGCCCGGGACTTCATCGGGGAGTACGACACTCTCCAGGTGCGGTGCGAGGTCCTCGCGGCAGAGGCGGAGGACATCCACGGGCGTATGGTGGAGATCGAGGGTCAGGTGGAGGAGAAGCTGCGGCAGGCCGAGCAGGTGCGGGGCGAGGAGCAGCTCATCGATGAGCAGATCGAGCAGCTTAGGGAGCAGCAGAGGTAAGCTGGGCTTCTACTGTGGTGGACATAAGGTTTTAAATTGAGCAGCTGCTCCCTCCCCCTTTCCCTTTTGGTGCAACCCTAAACTACAAAAAGAATGGGAAATGTCGCTCACATATATATGTGCAAATGCACGCTGTTTTGTTACTGAGCCTTCATGCTGTTCCCCCCTTTCGAAAATCCTGTATGTGTCCCTGCATTCTATTCACGTTTGTTCTATAATACTCTCTTCCATCACAGGGCGTTGGCGGCGGAGCGGGAGGGGTTCGTGGAGGAGAGCGAGGTGCTTCGCGACTCGCTGCGGGAACAGGAGGGTCAGATGAACATGGTCACGTGCACACTGCGGAGTCTGCACAAAGACATGGACAAGGTGAGGCTGGCCTTTATATTGTAGGATTCAGTTATATGGGTATGTGCTGTAGGTGGCACTGCAGTAAGGTGTGAATGGTCGAAATACTCGAATATCGAATAATGTAGATACTTGAAAATGAAGATACTCGAAAAGTAGAATAAGCTTAAAGTATGAAAATAGTTCAGGTGTAATACGAAACGCAGGGTTTATTAGGTAAACACAAGATTTATGGGGGATATGTCACATGGTATGTTAAAGCCAATTAAGATGATCAGATTATTATTCTGGTCCTCTGATATAACCACAACTAAGTAACAGTAAAGATGAACAATGACACAAAAATAACCCTTGAGCAAACCCCCTGACCCCCGATACCGAAAAACCCTTGGGACACCAAATAAGTTCAAGTCCCCCAAATTCCATCCGAACCCCAGTTTTCTTGAGCACATCCAAACAGGACACATGGCCGTTACAATAGTTATAAAAAATCATTCTATTAATATAAACAGAAGTTTTGATAGTTGGGTAAGTTCTTGAGAAGGCTCTCAGATAACAGAAAGGTAGTATTATCAAGCTTTTGCTTGCCTAACTTATCGTCAGTTTGCCATAATGGTATTACATGTGTTGTTTTTTTTTACACAGATAAAGCGTTTGACGAATGGGACACCTCGGTGAGGGAGTGGTCAGTGTTGACGAATGGGACACTTCGGTAAGGGAGCGGTCCGGGTTCATCGTAACTAACCAGGATACAATCAGCATTGCTTAAAACGGGTTTCCAAACATGCATGTAGAGAAAGATGCTGTCTTTTAAACATGGATTACTTGCTGGTGTGTAATGATTACCAAAAACTTGAAGATAATAATGAAGAGCCATATGCACTGCCATTTACTTGTATACTAGCGTCTTCATTTTAGTTTTCCAGCATTGCCTATCTATGTTGTTTCATCTTAAAATCTGCTGGAATTGGCTGACAAACGTATGGTCTGATTTTTAAATACTGTCAGTAAGGTATCGTATAATCAATTTGTAAACTTGAAACTAATAGTGAAAATGATAGACCAGTTAACATTGTATTTGAACATATAATCTGAAAGGGTATCATTGTCGTCACAGATGCACAATATAATTGTAAAAAAAATATTTATTTAATCGTATTGAAATGTAAACTTGGTAAGTGATATTTTATGGAATGTAAACAGTCCATTTCCGCTCAATGCTCAAGTGTATGTACTTTTAAAGGTGAGCTCAATGTGGTTGATTCTACTGTCGGGCGCAGACTATTTTAGGGCAAATCACCTGCCTCCTGCCCTTCTCTGCTCCTGTAAATACTGCCTCCAGACCTCTGTATATATCACCACGCACAGTAGCGATGGATTGCAACTGATCAGGGGCGGATCCAGTGGGGAGGTCCTTGGCCATGGGGTCCTGACCCCCCCCCCCCCCCACCCCCACCCCCTTTCGGTGGACCCCTAAACTACAAAAAGAGGGCAAAATGCCACGTGCATATTCCTGATTGCACACGGTTTTAGTACTTAGCCTTGATGCTGACCCCCTCCCCCTTTCAAAAATCCTGTATCCGCCCCTGCTGATAAATCCTTCACTAAACCAGGATCATTGAGGTTCAATTTGAGGTATTTAACTCGAGGTTTATAATGAATATTTTACTGTGGAGAATGAGGTTATTCCTTCATGTGGTCAAATGACTGCACTTTATCAAAAGCTACAACTAATGGCTGGACTTAGTAAAAAAAGAAAAAGCAGATTTATTTTATTTTATCAAAAACGTATTGTGAGTATGCGGAATTAGAACTATTTCTACCAATGTTCAATACGGTATATTTGAGACTGGTGCACATTCTCCACGCACGTAGATCATAATAATAAAATCCATTTAAAGATAAGAGAGAGCAAGCTAAATTAATTTGAATTCTAGTCATGTACATAAATATGTATATCAATCATTTATCAATAAATGTTTTTATGTATATTTGTCTCCCTTGTTTATTTACATGTAGTATGGATTCACACCCAAACTGCAGATCTGTAAAAAAAGAAATAAAAGGGTGAGAGAGGAGTACCAGGAAACATCGAAATACGCCATAGTCCTCATTCAAATTGTTTATCTAAATGAGATCCACTGTAAAATCTATCTTAAACCTTGTTAGCATAGCTAACATATTGTTGTGCCTTGAATGGGTTAATAATCAATTTGACTGTGATTCCCCAAAGGTCTTTTGGAAGAGTTTTTTTATTGTAAAGCAAGACTTCCATGAGAAGCAGCCTTAATAACTATAATGGAACCCACCTATTGCCAACGGTTGGATGCCGATCCACCAGTGAAATGTGTGTAACATAATATCACAAGCAGGGACGAATTTAGAGGGGGTGCCTGAGGTGCGCGCCTCCCCTAATTTTTGCCAAATTTATAGGTTTTTTTAAATGTAAATGTGTAGCCTCTGGATGGGCGCCTTAAATTCTTATAATTATAAGGACCCCCCCCCCCCCCCGCTTCTCTAGATCCGTCCTTTACAAGTATACATTTCCTCAACACAGGCAGCCCATTAGTAGAAGGGGTGATCTAGGGAAGTGTAATTGTAACAGTCCACCTAAATGTCACTGTTACTTTAGTTATTGACTATGATATGTTTCGAAAGCTTCCTTCATTGTCTATACTCATTGCTGAAATATCCTATATTCAACAGGGTGCATTAAAGCGAATGAAGGGTACATAAGTATGATTAAAGAAACGCACCTCCCCCTCTATCAAGGTAAACTACTTTTTATATAACTTGATCAGATTACGTATTTCCTAGAAAACATGCTAATCCAATGTGCAAATGAAAGTGAACACTTCAAAAATGTTTTTAATCTATCAAAATATTGTTCATGGCACATGAACGGAGGGCACTTCAGAGGATAAATGCGGAGGGCACTTAAGAAATATCCTTAAGTGTTTATCCATTGCAGTGCTGCCATCTCTCTTTGGACTCGTTCACTTGATGTAATTTTCGTTATGGTTTGTTTGTCATAATGTGTTTCTCTTGGTCTTCATAAACTAATTGCATTGACGCAAATTCAATTGCCAACTTTGGAAAAAGTAACAATTAATCTTTTGGACAAGATTCCCTGCCATTTGCTAATTATTTTTGTATGAAATTGATCCCTAAACCTGAGATAAATGAAAAAAAGACTTTGTTATATTTGCTTTATGGCATTAAGCCCATTCGAGATTAAAAGTTTATCATGAAACATTTTAAAAATTGTTTCCTGACTTATTCCTCAAAGGCAGTTGGATAATACATGTTTTATCAATAAGTTTGGTTGGCAGATTGCTCCTAATTCCCCTAAAATGGAGCCTGATATAATAACCTTTTCCCCATAGGAATCAATCCTACCTTACCTTGACATTTGAAGGTACTTTTTATCTGGAGCGGTTTGTCAGATGCATATGGATGCAACTACTTTTCATTTTTAGCCGAAGAAGTACACTTAATGTTTTTTGACTTAAACATTTTCCCAAGTCTGCTATTTATGATATTTGTACTTGCACCACTTTCAATTAACACATCAACGGGAACACTGCTCGGCTATTCTAAGGGTTTGTTGTAATGTTAAGGTAGGCCCCTCCTCTAACAACTTGCATCTAAGGTCTTCGGACAAACACTTGGAAACAACCTCATCCCTAATCTGATTTTCAGTCTCATTGCCATGACCACAGTCTTTCCGCGATCTGCCTAAGCCTTGTCACAAACTGCTGTGTGGTTTCCCGACTTTTCTGGCTAGTTTGACGAAACTGATGCCTTGCATAGGTGGTGTTTACTTGCAGCACAAAATAGTTATTTAGAGCATCCACTGCCCTGTCATACTGAGTGGCAGTACCAGTATTT
Organism: Lepidonotus clava; assembly: GCA_936440205.1. NCBI lineage: Eukaryota > Metazoa > Annelida > Polychaeta > Phyllodocida > Polynoidae > Lepidonotus > Lepidonotus clava. The sequence continues at coordinate 48,325,309 of OW387147.1, forward strand.
TTTAATGTGGCGAAATCATCTTGCACATCAGGCCCTGCACAGTGCAATAACATGGCCCTTCTATGCTGCTTTACTGCATTTGTAGTATCATTTGTTATCAGCAAGCCTTTAGAATCAGCATACAGTTCAAAACTTGCTGAATCTGCACCAAAATTTGTGCCCATGTTAACACAGACGTCAGCCGACTCTGACCTGAAAAGCCATAACCACACAATCAGAGGAGGCGTTGGTCCTGACAGCCACGGCGATCCATATTAAGCATGTTTGATCATTTAATGCCAATGCCGATGCCGACAGCCATCAGTGAATCGTCTAGTGAGTATGACCCTGTATCATCCCTATTGTAGGGTCAGTGTAGGTAATTTCATACACTTTTGGTCCATATTGTCCTAGGGAGCCAGTTTGCTATGTATATTCATTATTTTATGTAATAATCATAAATAATATATCTTTAGGACACAGTTCAAAGAAGGAATGATGCGTTTATTTTTTTTGTTAACTTGACAAGTACATGAAATATTGTATGTTCGGAGGGTAACCCCATCCAGGGGGAGGATAGTTCCATCCGGCACGATAAAAAAGCTAGGCACTATATCCCATATAAAGGTGAGGGCCATGAGTCTAACACAGGAATGATTTATTTTCTTTTGATAATGGGAAATGTAATGAAAGCAGCTACCAGGAATATGTGGACAGATCATATTGATGACAGGCCCCAGTAATGGCTGAGACCCTTAGGCCAAGGGCATTATAGGTCTATGGTCAATATCAAATGATTTCAGCAAGACTGTACAAATATAAGATTTTGTGATAATATCAGTTATGGATGTAGATATTAATTAGTAAAAAGAAATATGAAAAGAATTAGAACATAATTCATTTCCAAAGATATTTTGAGCATTTCTCAGCAACTTTCTTCTGGTGATCCCATGTTTTCCATATATGTATAATGACAGGTACCAGCAATACAATATAGCTACTTATAAAAAGAATCATAATGTTCAGAACATTAATTTTGTTACCATTGTCCTATGTTAACAAATTTTCTGAGTATATGATTTTTTTTATAAATCTTTTGTACAATTACACTTTTATGAAAAGAAATCTGTCTAAAAACCTTTATCAAAAGGATACTGAAATCAGTTTACTAATTTATCAAGGGAACACATGGTTATAACCAGTAAAATGATTCCCCTTTTACCCTCTTAGACGAAATTACCCACACTGACTCAAATAATTGACACACTGTTTGTGTGTAGCAGCAGTATAACAAAAGCACATAATGCATAGTCCCATTACAAGAAAAAATAGAAATCCACATTTTAAGATGCCCTGCATAATCATAGTTTAGAATTCAGTTCAGGATGGGATTTATCAATGTATCTCAACAGCACATCGTCTGAAAGCTCATGAACATTTAAATTGAAAAGTTAATTGTCATAATTGTTCAACAGTGACCAAATATGATACTAAAACATATTTTCTCTTATGTGAAGTTATGTCTCCACAAAGTGGGGAATGTCAGGAACCCCTAGATCCCTCCCATAAAGATCAATACCTGTAAGCAATGAATAAAACCTTGGAAAAAAAGAAGAAACTAGAAGAAACACAAAAGACAATGTTCAGCAATGTATAATTTAATAATGATGTACAACATACATATCTAAATAGGCTGAATGATCCATGTGTCAATATAAGTTGATGGAAATAATAGCCGTCATTGTTTAATAATACATTTATTACCTTTAACATCTTTCTCACCCAGTAACAAAGTAACATTTCATACTAGATAAACTACTGTGGCCCAACAAGTAACAGCACAAGTTTTTGTTGCCAAATTTGTTAGCTGTTGGGTCATTTTTGATAACAAGAAAATGCTGCAGAATGCTGTTGTGAGCTGAAAATTGTATAGCATATAGATATTAACCATGCCATCATGACCGATCATTACAGAAATTAAATTATTTTACTGTAACAGCTGTACTTCAAATGAATGTGCAAACTGAAAAATAGTTCAGTGCTTGTTATCATTGTTATGTGCTCAAAGCGTTCTTGACGTTATCTCTGAATATGATTGTTTTGCAAGGGCCACAGAAGAATTTTGAATCATAACATTTACTCCACCATTGGTCCATTGCATTTTGGGATCATATCACAACAGTAATAGTTTAAAACAATAATTTTTCTAAACAGAAGTAACAGCATAACTTTACAACACAATAATTAGACGCTTTAAGTGCTCTTGTTAGGAGTGAAATTTTGTCCTCTTGCTTTTGGCGTTTTCAGAGTTTGATTGTAGTAATGGAAAGTCTTTAAATCAAAGAACAATGTTTGTCACTACAACAATATTGTGGTGCTGTACCTTTCCTTGCAAGTTATTGACCTTTAGGTGATGGACTACCTGCCAAATCAACTCTTTTTCAATTTCAGTTTCATCAGAATACATTCTGCACAATAATCTGTGCAAATACACCAATGCTATGCATTACCCCTTATAGTGGGGTCTGTTAACAAAATTTTCGTTACGGAGCGGATAAAAGCACCAAATTAAATTAAGTATGAGGCACCTCTGAGGCATCACTATCAAATCTAGAAGGGGTGCCACCCTGAAATATCAAAATGAAATTTGGGCAAATTTCTTATGTTTTTAGCATTTGAAATTTGAGGTATTTAACTAAATTTATTGAATACCGTAGATTAGGTCGCTTGTATATATTCTAAAGGCAAAGAATTGGATTCCCTGTACCTCAATCTCCCAATTTCGAGATTGAGAATGTGTTTTGAGGCATTTTAGAAGCCCAGAGTAAGATTATTTCATAGCAAGTCTGCCATTTCTGATTTTTGGCCCTCACTGGGGTTATGTTGATATTTCAAGGTGGCTCCCATTTTTAATTCAATGAAGGGGTGTTAGACCGTAAAATGTAAATCTGACGCAAAATGTAAATCAACGTAAAGTGTAAATGAAATTAACGGAAATTAAAGTTTGATGCAAAATGCAAATCATATCAACGTAAAATGTAAATCTGATCTTCCATAAAATGTAATGATTTAACCTAAAATGAAAATATTAAAAGAGTGACATGAAATGTAAATCTGCTCAAGATATCTGTTGCCTCCACCCTCTGTTTTTATTAGATAATAGGAATACATGCACTACTAACGCTCCTCTATTTCAAAACTATTTTGTTTATAACTTCATTATTTTCATAATGTAAATATAAAAACTCAAATGCAAGTTTTTCACTTTTGGTTTCGCATTAAGTATTCAAGAGTAACGACTGTCTCAAGTAGAATGGGCATTCATATAGAAAATGTTTCACAGTGAAAATGATTCAGACTTTAATCATTTCAACCATTGACTGTCTCAATCTATTAGTATTAAAAATATGAGGCATGTGTTGATTACAATTTACGTTTATGACTGTGTATACATTTTAACAATTTAAGTCAAGAGGTATAATTACATTTTACGGCAATTTGAGTGACATTTTATGTCAGGTTTACATTTTACGTCAATTTTGATTACATTTGACGTCAAATTACATTTTACAGTAGATTTACATTTTATGGTCTAACAAGGGGTCCCAGGGGATCATCATACCAAATGAAATCAAGAAATCTTATGGCAAAATAGTAAAGTCTATATCCTTTCTTTTGAATTATTTTGGAATCCAGCGGTAAATTCAGCCATTTTGAAATCTGTGGTTTTGTACTGGATGAATATCATATCTATTGAGCCCTCTCGGTTATAAACAACTGATATTGGAACCATTTCCACTTGTCTAGATACTTTAGCAGCTGAAAATCATGTTATTTCTCGATATTGGTCAGTCATCTTGGATTCCCACATTGACTTCAAATGTAAATAATTGAATTCCCTGACCCATTATCTCCCAATTTTGACACCAACCATGTCTCTTTAGTCATTTTAGAAGCTGAGATATAAAAATGTTTACAGCAAAAGTCGGCCATATTGGTTTTTTGGCCCCCACATCTGTCCTATCTATATTTCAAGGTGGCTCCCCTTCCAGATTTGATATTTATGCCTCAGAGGTGTATCATACCAAAGTTGGTGCTTTTATCCGCCGCGTAACGATTTCACTAAAAAATGACCTTAACAGACCCCACTATTAAGCTAGAAAGTAATGATTTGAATGTAAATAGTTACCAGTTACAAATTACACACACTACATATGTTTAAACTCCAAACATCTGTTTCTTTTAAACCTGAATTCATTGGTAAAACTAGATAATGATTCCTTACCATCTTATGACACATCAATGAATGGGAGCAGCTTGAAAGATTTTCTAGGATTTCAATAAAAGAGGTATATAAGCTATGAACCTAAATGTCACACCTTTGCATACAAGCTGTGTTGTATTTGCATCTTACCAAACCTTAACGAAATGTTGTGAGCCAAGTTAACTATTCATTGTCATTAAATTTTGGTAAATTCAGATTTATATGCAGAACATGAACAGAATCTCCATTTTGGACATTGTTCTCAACATCTGAGTATTAACTAAAGGAACAAGACAATGGCCAATGGTAATGAAATGATTTCCTTCCCAGCCGAGGAGCAATGTAACATTTTGAAATGTGTTGGCTGAATTGGAAATTGACCTTGCTGGTTAACTCACTTATCCCTCAAGGTATCTCACTATGAATTTTATATAATTCGCCAAAGTTGCTCAAGCTAATTATTTGCAGGAGATTCCTTTTTGGTCTTAGGAACTTAATTGGAAAATTTGGGAAAGTAAATGAAAAATTGCAGGGGATCTACAACTATTGAATTGTGACCTGCTTTATACATCTGAATGTATACGATTTTGATTATTAGATAAAACTGACTGACTATATAATGAAGGTTCTATGCCTTAGGTAGTTTACCTCTGCACAATTACAAAATAGAGGGTGGATTTACATTAGGGGTCATGCTCATAATATTCAGGGTTAACCTACCCTGAATTGTTGCATTGTTTCTGAAAGAATTTTGACTTTCAGAATGTTTTTACCTCACATTACACTAGATCAAAATGTGCAGGTAAACTTGAAGTTGTATCAGACTTTAATCACTTATCTTATCATGTAACTTGTCATTGCAGTGTTTACTTTCTTTTGCCCTCATGACGCAATACTTGGTAAATCTGCCACAACTAGGTTTTTCATGAAATGGGGTTTTACTCCGAGCTCATCCAATTGACAGTTCTGTGGTGAAGACATTACCCGTCCTCTTAACTTGTACATTTGTAGTCAAATTTGTCTGTGCTGACAAAGTGGTCTGCATATGTCTTGTAACAGTCCCTCCTCTTCTGGTTCTAGGTGTTGGCTGATTGTATACAGTTCCTTGTGGGTTAACAGTTTGTTTTTGAGATCTGTAAACAGCTAAATATGCCTGCAATCATATCCTTGAAGGCCTTTTTAAATTTGGGTTCACGCCATGCATATATCATAGGGTTGATCCAAAAGTTAATGTCATTTAATGCATTGCAACAGTACATGATTACCTTGTGCCATTCTGTTGATTCCACTGACATAGTAGATAGGGTTATGAAAAAAGGTGCATACAATAGAAAATAGATACCAACAACCGTTGCCATCATCTTTGTAATCTGTAGATCTTTCTTTGTATGCGGTTGGAAAGAGAAGCTGCTGCCACCTGTTGTCTACTTTTAAAAGCACAGTGTACAATGCGTCCATAAAAAACAAGACTGATTGCAAAAGTCAGAAAAAACAAAACTGCACTCAATTTCGAATGAAGTGATGGGAAATAGTTACTTTCTGTAAAGGTTGTTCCTTCAGATACATTGACCATGGCTGCCATTACACAAACCTGCTTTTTAGATAACTTTTTGCCCTTGTTCAACTGAGCTTGCAGAGACTTGATTCTCTCAATTGACAACAAGGATAGGCACAAGTGTTCCACATGAGAAGAAATAAATTCCAAAGTTGTCATTGACAGAAAAAAAGTATGTTGTATAAACCAAGTGCTTTCAATATTAAAAGCAGGGACCAGTATTCCTGTTGCCACTCCATGAAGAAAATCAGATAAGGCAATGCTAGCTACAAGAATGTTAGCTGGTGACCTTAAGTACTTGTATTTCAGGATACACAACAAAGTCAAGAGATTTGAAGCCATAGTTAAGCAGGACTGAATTGCCTTTTGAATAAAAAAGAGTGTATAAAAGAAAGCCATAACACCAGCACTTTCAAGAACTGATTTCACAAACAACAATCTACAAGGACGCTAGGCTCAAATCCTTTTGACTCTAACCAGATATGCCAAGTTAAATAGAAAATACACACTTAATAGTGTTTTCAAATGAAATACCTGACACACTAGAATATGTACAAGGAACCAATTCAAATGCAGTACACCTCTTATTCAGCTACTACTGAAACTACTGTACATGTATGTGAATAAATGCCTTAGCATGTGTTGTATTGAATGATACAGACTGTGAAGTTATATAAAGTGCCTATGTGGAAGATCATATGTATCAAGGTGGTTAGATGAATGAAAGAAAGAAATTGTGGTCTGAAAGTGGTGTTTATAAATCCCTTGGCCTCTACTGATGCATGAAGCTCAATCATAGGCAAAGACTAATAGATTGCTTTTTTCAGTTGCTGCATCTGAGGTGATATACTTAGCTATCCTAACCTACCTATGACCACAGTGTCTAAATGTCTCTGGGTTCCTTTCTGTGATGCGTCGGTTTCATATAACCATTGCTTAAAGATAAGTAAACAGCTGCAGCAGTCTCATTACTTTTTCTTAACTAAGACATTTTATTCATTAATAATCATCACAACCTCGCATACTGAAATGATTTGAAGGCATGAATTTTTGTAAGATTTAACACCTCATCAAGAAACATAATATGAAATCCAAAATTAATTCAACTTCAATCACAAATACAAAATATAAGTGCACTGATACTCAATATATTCCTCTGGTTATGTGTACAATGTGTCCCAGTGACACTGAGGTGAGTTTTTTTTTATCATCCAGGCCTATACACATATTACCCATCGATCAACATGACATGTTGAAAACTCTCATGGATAATAATATCCAAATATATCCATATGAGTCCTTTAAACAATTCGTAGGTCAGAATCGCCATGCTTCTTCTACGATGGGTGGGTCAGACAACACCAACCAAAAGTGGGACCATCTTATGGAGCTCATCAATAAAGATATGCATCCAGTTTGAGCTTGTCATGATTGTATCATCATTGACTCTGTAAAGAAACCACATCCATCTCTGTAAGCAGCTATCATGGCATCTTGAAATTTGTTTACCTCATTGGTTTCAATGGAAACCACTGAGATTTGACCAAAATACTGTTAGAGTTGTAAACATACCAGAAATAGTATGTTCTGCTTTGCTATACCCATATTTCTGATTGCCATAGTAACATTAATTGAAGGAAAGCTGAAATTTGCCTATTCTTGGAGGTCATTTTGGTTACCATAGCAACCGTGTAACCAAGACAGTTGATGTTCTATGCTATAGAACTCTTGGAATGCTTGATTTTGATGTTTCACTTGCTTCTCTATCTTGCATATTAAGAAAGATTTGACCAAAATACTGCTTATTTTTAAATTGACTAATTTTTGTGTAGTTTCCATGGAAACCAGCAATTTGTTGTGTTCCAAATAAAGAAAAATGGATCAAAACACCCAATGCCCTTGCTTTCATCAATATAAGTTAAGCTTCCTATACTTTCTTCTGACGGTTAATATCGTTGATCTGCTTTGAGAGTGTGTGTTTTCAATTTCAGGAAACTTTTTCTGAAAAAAAGGCTGACTGCCGTGAAGAGCGTACGGATGATGTCATTATAAATACACCATAATTCAGAAGTGGGATTTCTCTCTTTTGTTTCAGACTATGTTGGTTGGTTGGTTGGTTATTGGTTGGCTTGCTTTACACCCTAATTAACAGCCAGGGTCATATCAAGGGCAGTGATGGTGATTGAATCTATGAGAAGGTAGACACCATACCCCTACACTTTTACTGAGGTAGGTCTTCTTTAATGTGCCTGGTCCCATAGACAGTTTTTAAGTACACCCCCACATTTTCAAAAACCTGGACCTGCCATTGAATACATGAAAGACTTTCTATACAGTTATCTGTGTGTGAATTAAAGTATAAACACTTTCTGTGCGAGTTCTATCATTTGTATCTATTGAAACATGCTAATATCTTATACATAGAAAGTAGAGAAAAAACGCTGACCTTTGTGTTTGTATAGACCTATTCATATTTTGCTTACATCATTGAGAAAATTGTTTCGAAAGTTAGGGTTCTTAGTATTTTTACCATTATAATGACAAATGTAGCCATGCTTTCCTGTCCTATGTCCCATGCCAGAGAAAGAAAACCAGTCAAATTGTTACATTTCAGGATAGCTCAAATTTTCAGTTTACTTTGACTTGATTTACACTTTGCATCAGGTTTACATTTTACATTAATTTCATTAACATTTTATGTTGATTTACATTTTACATTAATTTCATTAACATTTTATGTTGATTTACATTTTACGTCCAATTTACATTTTACGTTCTAACAGGTGTTATCGGGATATGAAAAAACATCCACCCTAACTTCTGATCCCCCACATACATGTTTTGGTTATGATGACGTTTTGGTTGTCAATGGTAAAGTTAAAAAACAAGAGGATTGTTATACTATGCGTTGGGTCAAGGCATGCAATGGCTCCCTAGGCCCAACGCATCTAATTTGTGTTGGGGTCATATTATTCTATGCGTAAGGTCGTGTTGGGATACCAATGCAACCCAAAGCGTTGGGATACCAATGCAACTCAAAGCAACCCAACACCACCCAAATTGTTTCATAAACGCAACCCAAAGCTAAGCATATTATACTAGGTGTTTTGGGTACCTTGGGCAAGGTCACCCAATGTGAATGTGACCCAACACGTAGTGAAATACGGTACCGTCTATATACATGAGGTGAAATCGACTTCGTATAAATTGCATATCCAAAATCCGCACGAGGTCGATATTTCACCACGTGTTTAGTACAATATGAATATTGACCTCGTGTAGACTAATCAGTTCATACATATCAAAATTTATATACGAGGTCGCCATCATTTTTATCATGATCAGTGAAGGGCCGAGGTGGTCAGTGGAGGGCCGGGGTGGTCAGTGGAGGATTATACTGCTAAAGGAAGTTTGCCCCTGTGCACGGCCATTTTGTGATATACCTACGTGGTAGTACCCTCGATAAGGCTCACGGGAGACAAGGAGCTGGTGTACCCATTCAACTTCATTGGCAGTAAGGGCAATTTCACTCTCAAATATGAGTAATAAATATTGTGTTTTTAATGGATTTTCGATTACATTCATCAAACAATAATATTGAACTACACGTGGTAGCTTTTAGTTTTTCAATATTCCCCAATACAGCAAACTTATGGCGGTATAATTAGCAGCTATATTTGGACAATTTCAAGTCATTGACACCGTGTTGCCCCTTTACACTTCTTTGTTGTCAAGAAGGTGTTGACGAGGTGGCCAGCCAGGTTACCCTGCACAGGCCTACCTGGTCACGTACCCCACGCCCCCCTGACAGCCAGGCCGTACCACACCTTTTATTAGTATGCTACCACAACTCCCGACCCCAGTCTAGCTTCCCCTCCCTGCCCCCTGCCTCCCCTCCCTGGCCCCTGCTTATATTGTGCCTTGGAAAAAATAAAGAAATAATAATAATAATAAAAAAAAAAAGACCTCGTGCATATAATAATTGATAATGAGCTTTTTTTCTTGAGACATGAGGTCAGCTTCAATCTCGTGTATGTAACATTGGAAAAAAACAACCTCTTTCACTTTGAAGCCCGATTAGCTGCACGAGGTTGATTTCTGACATTGTGTAACGTGCATTACCTCATGTATCGTGCATTACGTTGTGTCTATAGAGCCTTCCATGAAATACGGCCTTTAAACACCCACATCAGAGGCATAGTGAGGGGTAAATATAGAGTAAAATGGGGGTATATCGAACATTATACTCATCAGTTCTTGTGCTAAGAATACTTGATTTGGTTTTGTCTTATAGAGCAAAATGATGCATAGTTATTGATATTATTCAGTTAGGGGCACATAATATAATATACCAATTGTATGCCTAATATCGTGCATGTCAGGGTGATATGGAGCATTTATCATACCTTAAAATTATATCAGGCATCATATTTAAGATAAAGATAAACTAAAGGTGAAATTGAAAATCTCATAACAACATATTTTTGGGAGACTCTATAGTACATCGATACGTAATTATTATCAATTGAAGCATTTCACATTATGTTTGAAACTTAAGACAATCATTTATGTGGATATGATATCGTGCATTTCTCTATTAATAGCCAGAAAATGTAAAGTATAATGATTTTTTAATGAAAAACAAGTTAAATAGTATGTAGGAATCTAGGAATTTACAAAATAGGGGGATGTGCAATGCTGTAAATTTTCATTTAGAGGATCGTTTTATATTAAAAAAATTAAAATTTTGGCCAAAAAAAAGGGGGGGGGGACGTGCGACCCCCCCCCCTAAATCCGTGACTGGTAAGTATGGGTGTAGATACCTTGATAATTTTTAAGTGATTTTTAAGTCATACCCCCCATGGTCAAATCATACTAAAATAATAATCAAACGTTCTACAAAAATTAAAACAGGCTTGTATTGCGCACCTGGAATATGAGAAAATAAATATTTCTTGATAACTACGTAATTAAAGAGCCTATCAAGTAATATTATAGGTTATTTAAGCCGCTGTGTTGATTTTTACTCAGTTTTAGATATTTTTTTTATTTTGATATCTTTGTCTTAATATCAGGCAATTACAAAAAAATGTGTGATATACCCCTGTTCTTCCCTAGAGAGAAACCTGTGTGTGCAACTCTTTTCTGAACTTGTAAGAGGGTAGGCCACGAGTGAGGGGCGGGGCATATACAGGGTGACTATTGTATTGTATTATTCTTCAAATTGTCATGCTGAATACATGAAAAATGGCACCACAAGTCTAACTGAATTATTACCATTATTACCGACTTTACCTTTGACAGTCGAGAGAAGCCTGACCCTGTTATTGTTGAAAGTGGCAAACGTAGGCCTATAGGGCCTAGTGACTGCAAAAGAATCATTATTATGTTGAAAAGAAGATATATCTAACACTGGATTTCAGTACATTTGAAGTAACATTAATAAATGACATGAAATACGTTGACCATACTTACTTGCAACCACGAATCTGCTAGTTAGATGGGGAAAACCTTGGAAGCAGTGACCGTTTTTGAATTTCCCTCCATCTGACAGTGGCTTTTGTTTACCATCTACACAGGAAACGGAAATGAGAGGACCAACACATGCGAAGTGGTCCAACTGTGGTGGTGTTACTAATGTGCAAACAGCAGTTGAAAGTATAATTAATAATTTCACCAATAAGTAACATCTGTTCATTTAGGTATAGGCAAGACACCATCGCATGATATGTATTTTGTAAAACTATACTGAGAGAATAAATAACTGTTTCATGAATGTCACCAAGGAGACCAGAACAGACGATACTGTAGCAGTGCATGGTGTATACATGATGTAAAGTATTGAATACTAAGCTGCATGAAATACACAGAATATTGGAAAAGAGGGAATAAGTTAAACTTTTATAAAGGGACACAATCAAACAATGCATTGATTTTTGAATGGTTTAGTTATCAAACTACGTTTAGTGTTTGATAACTTAGCAGTAACTACACTAACAGGAAGTGCCCTGTACCAACCGGAAGGACTAAACAGGCGTTGTTAAGCTCAAAACCACCCTAGCAACCACACCACAGACAACCAACGACCCCTCATTAACAACATCTCATGCTGAGTCCCAATTATCTTCGTTTATACCAGAATTTGGCCTTACCGCAACTACAAATATTATGAAACAGGTATGCTGAGGGTGTAGTTAGCAGCAAATAATGGAACTACTAACACCGTCCTTAAACACTTGGTTTTATGAAACAGACCCCAGACACACAACAGCAGTAACACAAGGCCTTTGATAACCCAGTTGTTACCACTGGGGGGAACGCAGAGAGGCATAGCAGCCCAGCCTGGCCCAGGATCAAACCCAGGACCTCCCACTCTCCAAGCGAATGCTCAAGCCACTTCACTGCCCCACACCCCCTTCAGAATATGTCTGGAGATTTGAACTTGGATGTTATATAGGTAAGAAGAGGTAAAGGGGTAACTCTGGATGTCACTCTGGGTATCACTCAGGATGTCACTTAGGGTGTCACTCTGGATGTCACTTGGGATGTCACTTGGGGTGTCACTCTGGGTGTCACTCTGGATGTCACTCTGGGTGTCACTCTGGGTGTCACTCCAGCTGTCACTCTGGGTATCACTCAGGATGTCACTCCCATGACACTCCCACCATAATAATATTGAATACCCGGAGGTTGATGGATACATCGATTTACTTCAACTGCCATAAAATCCCTGATTTAAGCCGCTGCTTAAAAAAGGGTTAGTCTATGAAATAAGAGCCAATTAGCCTTCTACTTTAAGGGTGCAGCTTGAATTCAAAAATACATGGAAAAAAACATGAAAAAAGTGGCTCATAGAAAAACCCAAAAGTTGGACTGTGGCTTAAATTAGGGTGCGGCTTAAATTATGGGTTTTACTGTAGTTATCATAATAATTGTTAGCATTAGATAAGTTCCCTTACTCTGAATTACCGGACGAGTCCCTTTTCAACATCAGAAAAAGATGGATAGCTGGCGATTGTGTTTTTATTTTAAAACCACAGTATAATTCTATCAAATGTATAAATACAAACTTGTATAATTTTGATGAAGGATGTGAAAATCCGAAACATGTAAATTCGCCATTAATTCTACGTCTTAATAAATAGTAAGTCTACACAAAGCCGTCGTTGAGTTGGATGTACTCTCCACAATTTTATTAAACTTGTATAATGTATTTTGTCCATAATTTGACCACTCCCGGGACATACGGTGTGTGGGATGTGCTTTAATATTCCTAGGTCATAGGGTAACCCATATCTCTGTTTAAATTGAACATTTGAATCACTGATGACCTTGTGCCATAACACGACTATTGCTTTATCGGCGTGATTAAATGACAGTTTTTGCTTGATCTATATAATTTGTTGCTCTACCAATTTTCATTTTATGAATGCTCCATTTATTCAACAACCTGGGGGGTATTCGAGTCAAGTCAGGTGTGCTGTTCTGGTGAAGTGGTTGGTCTGTTACATCACCATGGTAACCTTTCACTGTGACATCTTTACAATAAGAAAGCTTAACGTTGTGTTTTCGCATAAGTAAAAGGAAATCTATGTGATCAAGAAATATGAGAGCTTCTTTTTGTTCAAATCTTGAAGTAAGTATTTCTCTTTTCACCATGAAAAAGTCTTTCACAATATCTGTAATGTAACAGTCAGTAAAGCAGGGCAGAATCTCATAGAATACATCTGGGTATATAACAAGTCTAGGCAGAGAGGACCAGGGGCTGTATTTACGGGAACTATACAGCTTAAGAGCTCCACCAAAACGGACATGTTCATTGGGTTCACCGCCAACTATTTGTATTTCAAATTCCTGCAATATCTGAACCATTTTCTCCAAGTTTGTTCTTTCAGTGAACACAAAATTATCGTTAGTGACCAAAATACATTCCGAAGTGGCCAAAAAAACTGCCAATACAGAAGCATTCCCAACACTCTCTGACGCCTTTAAAATGTAGGTAAGGTTTGGATATTCTTTGACAATGTTGCCCCACGTCTGAGAGGCATTTTTGACAAGGGCAGGATCTTCTACCGAATCCAGGACCGCTATTCTCATCCCTGGGTAGAACAGGTGAATCGATTCAATCACTCTCAGGACGTACTGTACCCTCGGGTGGTGCGTTCTGATCACAACTATCACACATTGAGTTACCCGGCTGCATCGTTCCCTACTCCTCTTGGGATCAGTGGAGACGACGGGGGTCCGGCCGGCGTTGAGCCCACAGGCCCGCCCGTAGCACCTTATGGGCACCGTGTACCCATAGCTTGCAATCACTGTTTCCAGTGGCGGATCCCATGGACCACACGTTCCTGTGTCTTCGGAGAATACTGATGAAAAAAGGAAAAACAACTGTTACAGCAAATATTAGTTTATGCTATGATTTTATATCAATCTTTTAATCTCATGTTGCTTTATATTTGGTTTCCAGACATGATGAAACATAATGTTTGCCTTGGATGATAATGCAGGAGTAACACCAACACAACAATTTTTACACATAAACAAACAGGCAGATGTATGTATGTATGTATGTATGTATATATGTATGTATGTATGTATGTATGTATGTATGTATGTATACATGTATGTATGTATGTATGTATGTATGTATGTATGTATGTATGTATGTATGTATGCATGCATGTATGTATGTAAGCCTATTTATGCACGTAACCCAATATATGAATGTATGTCCATATTATATACATGTAGTTAGGTACAATATTTGTTTAGCTTTATCATATACAAATTCTCAGATTGAATAGAGTAAAAGGGAATTTAAATACAAATATTTCAATTTGACAATTTAATCAGGAGTTGAGTTGAGGGATTACATTTTCATTGTTTGATTTATATCAATATACTTTTACCTTCAAATGTGTCTGCCACATGCTTTGCAGTCAGAATGTGACAGAGGATATACATGAACATTAATATCAATGCGAACACTCTAATCATGGGCCGGTTTATGAGTTTCTGGAAATAAGAGCAACAGTTAAAAGTCAATATGCAGTTTTTCACAGTGCATTAGAATTTTAGCAATGTGGAGTATTCACTATATACTGTTCACTTACTGATCGATAGCTTTTCTGTGCAAACCTGTCTTTTATCAAATGTACCTGCATTATAGTTTATTATATTCCACTATGGTTGTTAGTTAAGGTGCTATGTTATGACCAGGCAGAAGAGTTTTCATTTGAAACAAAGTAGCAATAATTTTCATTTTGGTATAATAGACGGTTTATAAATGTACCTCCTGTAATTCACATGATAAGTTTAGTTTGGTGTGAACCATAAGAACTAAATGAATGTGTCCTCAAAATGAAATAATTATGATATACCAAGGCCCATTTACAAAAATACGTTTAGCTAATATCTTTTAACTTAAAATTGCCTGTAATATCTCACCTTTTTCCAAATTGCCCTCATTGTGTATCATCCCCTTGAAGTAGGCCGATAGAGGGATTGGTATAAAACTCCACGTTTTTGGTACGGCAGTAGTCCAATTAATGAGATGTATTGTCATCCAAAATAGTCATACAAGTATACACATTAAGTTCACAGTGGATTGATTCGAAGTCTCATTGCCAAAAGGTAACCTATACACGTATTCAGAACATGCAGCCACCTCTGAAAGTTATCCACAACACACCTACACTCACTACAGGTCACCTCTGAAACAGCCTGCCCTGAATACTTTAATCATCCACTAATGGTCATTTTCCTCTCTCCTCTATGACAGCCGTCAGCAAGACTCTGACAGCTCAGCTTTTTATGACTAATTGGTTTTGAAATGTTGTTGTAATACTGGCATTGTAAAACTTCATAGCAAAGGTAATACTTGTAAATGCAAACAATATCAATAGTGCTGTATACACTGACACTGCAAAGAACCTTTATTCATTTTCTTATCTATTAATGGCATGGAAAAATCTAAATATTTTCGATAATATTGGTTAAACTGCCATCATTAGAATGTCTATCAAGGTTTATAATTTATTCCAAAAGGAATGTTGTCTGTTGAATCCACTGACAAAAACACAGATAAAGGTTTCGTAGAGTATACAAAACGTCCTACTGTACAATGAAAACGTTCATGATTCACGTGTCAAAGGTAAAGATGATAATCATGTATATTTCTCTTTGCATTAATACAGTTTGATAAGTGAAATTTCAGCAGCCACACAGCATGGTATATTTGAATGTCAACAGTATTGAGATGCCCAAGGAAGGGTATGTATCATTAATTAAAATTCCTCTTAAATGTCTCCTTTGTATTGCAGGTTATGTCTCATCTTTTTAAAAATGTCCCCCTATTGTTGTATCCTTAGGTCACCATGAAATAGAGGCGGCATACAGTGTTGGATTTAGGCGCGGTGGGGACGAGGCGAGGGGACGCCTTCCCCCCCTTTTTGGGGGGCCAAATCTAGATTGTTTAATGTTAACTTATGGGGAAAAGGGGGCCCCCCCCCTTTGCTTTCTATAAGCGCGCCCCCCACCTTTTCCAAAAGCTGCATCCGTCAATGGTAAACGAATTGCCGTCTACCAACAATTTTTTGTTATAATGACACACAGTGATTCTCTGATAACGCGGATACTATCTCTCGAAACATGAATACATACACAGTCCATTTATACTAGGTTCCATTGCCGAAATGTCACTTTCATGCATGGCCAGAAAGTGGGGCTACCTAAAATATTTCATGATTTCCATCCCCCTTTCCTTTACCCTAGCATAACCTGTTTGCCCTCTAAAGGCGCTGCGATATCCTGTAATACTTCATAACCGATTGACCTTGCGGCCGGTCATACCACACGCATACTGCGATACTCTATTTTTTATCATTAATTCATTCAAAAAAGTCGTTGAAAGCACAAGAAAACAGCTGTTAGCAGAGCGTGGTTTCGATCCACGGACCTCTGGGTTATGGGCCCAGCACGCTTCCACTGCGCCACTCTGCTCCATGTAATACCCGTATTGTTGGACCCTCTAGTATCTGGCGACAGCCACAGGTAACAGAGATAACGCCGATACTCCTATTTGCAATTTACTGCGGATAAACTACGGCCGATATGGCCAATCATTTCTGATTATATTTCTCTTTAACTGGAATATCTCAAAAAAATATTGCAAGGCAGAACATGTACACACTATTCACATTACGATAGGATTACAACAACAATGTTACTGCGATGCCACTACTATCACAAGAGGACAGAATCAGGCTTCATTGCTAAAAAGGCTGAATACAGGCTTCATTTCTAAACTCAACATGCACCAATGTTACTGTCCTGTCATTGTATGCTATCGCAAAGGTATAGTTGAGAAATTATACTTTCATATTGGTAGATACCAACGTTGTAATGGCATCAGGAATATCATGGCTTCACAATGAATCATCGTTGATTATGACACGATACGGATGCGATACCGTTATGATAAGAAGCCCCTTAGTCTGGGGTCCGAGCCATGAAAATTATGATTCTGTGTGCCATGAAAGTTTTATACCCGAAACTATTTTGGGGTGCTAGAGGGGTCCTTTGGGCATAAGAGTATGCCTGTTGTCACTCTGTAGAGGTGTGCATGAGAGTGACAGCAGCCATTTTGTTTGACAACACTCTGGAGTGTTAGAGGGGACCCTTGGGCATAGGACTATATCTGTTGTCACTGTGTGAAGGTGTGTGCCAATGTGACAGCAGCGATATTGTTTGGTTACCTCATTGAAAAATGACCCAGTAAGTGATGGTCT
This sequence comes from Lepidonotus clava, assembly GCA_936440205.1. NCBI lineage: Eukaryota > Metazoa > Annelida > Polychaeta > Phyllodocida > Polynoidae > Lepidonotus > Lepidonotus clava. Next base: position 48,342,899 of record OW387147.1, read on the forward strand.
CTTTCTCTAAAAATCTACCTAATTCTTAAGCCATCTATTTCATATTAGACAGATAAGTAGTGCATTAATAGGGGTAGATAAAACATGATTGACATTGACCTTTTCTAAGGTCACAGTCACCAATATTAAGGTCAAACTTTGAATAACATCAACGAATGAGTGTTTACTTTTTTTTTTTACAAACTATCCTAGTCTATGAAATATGTATAAAAACATATAAAACAATTCTGGTGTGCCAAAGAGGTCCTTTGGGAATAGGACTATATCTGTTGTCACTGTGTGAAGGTCTGTGCTAATGTGACAGCAGCCATTTTGTTTTGGTTACATCCTGGAAAATGACCCAGCAAATGATGGTCTCTTTCTCTAATAACCTACCCATTTCTTAGGCTATCTATTTTACATTAGACAAATCAATATTGCATTAGTTGGGGAAGGTAAAGCATGAGTTACATTGACCTTATCCAAGGTCAAAGACACCAATAATAAGGGGGCGTAAAGCAACCAATAACCAACCAACCAACCAACCAATAATAAGGTCAAACTTCCAGAAACATTAAACAATGAGTGTTTTTGTCCCTTCCAAAGTATTGTAGTCTATGAAACATGTGTGACTAATACTTGAAACTATTCTTGGGTCCTAGAGGGGTCTCATGGCCATTGGTAAATGCCTGTTGTCACTTTATGATGGTGTGTGTAAGTGTGACAGCATTGATTTTGTTTGACCACCCTCTTTGAAATATGACACAATATGATACAGTCTGTTTCTGTAATAACCTACTCAATATCTTAGCCATTCATTTCTTACTAGTTAAATGATTAGTGTATTAATGGTGAAAGATAAAACATGAGTGACTTCAAATTTGACTCTATCCAAAGCCAAAATCATCAAATTAAGGTTAGACTTATATAATATTAGAATATATAAATGAGATTGTTTTGCTTTTTTACAAACTGTCCTAGTCTATGGAATACACCCAAATAATACCTAAGACTACTGTGGGGTGCTAGAGGAGTCCTTTGGGCATTGTAAGTGTGACAGCAGCCAATTTGTAATAAATCTGAAATGTTATAGCCCATATCCAATATTCTGGTCTTTGTGGGATAGGGCCTTACAAACTGGTGGTTTGAGATTTAAGGTCAGTTTATGACTTGGTGTCTTAACATGCCTCTGTAATCACCTCCAATCCTTTTAAATGTCCCTTCCTTCTGTTGGGAGTAATTCCTCTGATATCTTACTTGTTAAACTTTTATCAACTTAGAGCTTTCTCCCATGATAGAAAGGTAATCCTCAGAATACTGAAATGGCTCTTTTGGAATAGGTTTTACTTCATTGATACTGAACATAATTAAGTATTTCTGCACTGGGAAGAAAAACTGTTATTTCATCTAACCTATTCATGAACAATTGATTTCTAAACAAAATCATAAATATCCAGATGACCGTGTTACGTGAATGAAGAACCTTATCAATCTTTTGCCATATTTGTTCAATAGATTCTCTAGACATTTCATATATTGTTTCTGGTCATACCTAAAAATAAAGTTACTTACAGAAAGTGGCAAAGAGTCCATAATTCTTCTACCAGGATAAATGAATTTGGAGAAAATATATTTTTGCAAAACCACACATAACCTCTAGTAGGTAACATTTTGATATAACAGAATTGAAACTGGGTGAAAGTTTGGATATGACATGTAAAAATTAGAATAATGTAGCCTCATATTAAATCCCTCCTTATTGACATCTGTTTTATATATAACTGTGTTTGGAATTAAAAAATCAATTGTATGCATCATCCAAGCACCCATTTCACCAAGCAAGCAAGAAATTGCAGACCTCAGAATTAGGAACACCATGAATTTTGAAACTGGTAACTAATGAATGTAATTCACATACTTAGTATTTCTTTATTGATTCTTAACTTGTATGTCTAAACATAAAAGGGAACTATTTCTGGTAATATAAACAAGAGGGATGAAGGAAGACAGAGGAATGTTGTTGCCTTCTGCTGTTTTTACCTATGCTAAATCTATGAAGATTTTTGACTAGTTCTTCTGTCTAGCTGTTTAGTCAGTAGAATGTCTACTGTCATACTTGCACATCTTAACAGAATTACAACAGTATTTACCTATTCCCAATGCCTGCTTAAGCAACATATAATGGATTTCAATATTATGTCGAATTCGTCATTGTGCCATTAATTCCAATGACTTTAGCTTAGCTAAGGTCACAATAACCCTTATTGAATGCTTTTTAACCAATACACTTTTGATATATCTAATATGAATAAGTTGCCTTGATAATTTGCATGAGCCAACATGATTATTTCTAATGAGGTTTTATGTATGAAGGAGAAGTGAAAAAGATGACTTCTGTCACACTTACGCAAACACTTACAGAGTAACAACAGGCATTTACCAATGCTCAGGGGTTTCCTATAGCACCCATAATAGTTGTAGATATTATTTCTACATATCTTATAGATTAGATAGTTAAGAAGAAAAAATACTCTGATTTTGATGGGTTTTTTTTCAGAATTTGACCTTACCTTTGATGACCTTGACCTTGGATGAGGTTAATCATGTTGTATCTATGCCTACCATTAAACTTATGAATTCTCTAATATGAAATTATTGATTTAAAAATTGAGTAAGCTTTTCTTTCTTGGTCAGATTTTCAAAATGAAAGCCCAACAAAAACGCTGATGTCATGCATAAGCATGGATTAACAAACTGACAACAGACATTTACCAATGCTCAAGGGACCCCTTAAGTATCCAAGGTGGTTTCAGGTATTATTCATACATATTTCATAGACTAAGATAGTTTGAAAGGAATAAAACACTCATTTTTTGACGTTTTTCAAAGTTTGACCTTAATATTGATGACTGTGACCTTGTGAGGTGAATGTCATTTATGTTTTATCTTCTCCTACTAATGCACTATTGATTTGTCTAATATGAAATAGATTGCTTAATAATTTGATAGGTTATTAGAGAAAGAGACCATCACTTGCTGGGCCATTTTTCAAGGAGCTAACCAAACAAAATGGCTGCTGTCATGTTGGCACACACCTTTGCACAGTGACAACAAGCATATTCCTATGCCCAAGGGTCTCCTCTAGCACTCCAGAATGGTTTTAGATGTTATTTATATATATTTCATAGGCTAAGGTAGTTTGGAAGGAGTAAAACACTCATTTTTTGACGTTTTTCAAAGTTTGACCTTAATTTTGATGACCTTGACCTTGGATAAAGTCAAAGTCATTCATGTTTCATCTTCTCCTACTAATGCACTATTGATTTGTCTAATATGAAATGGATAGCTAACTTATTGAATCTGCTATTAAAGAAACAGACAGTATTATATTGTGTTAAATTTTGAAGGGATTGTCAAACAAAATGGCTGCTGTCACTCTCATGCACACCTCTATGGAGTGACAACAGGTATATTCTTATGCCCAAAGGACCCCTCTAGCACCCCAAATTAGTTTCGGGTATAAACCTTTCATGGCATACCAAATCCTTAAATAAGCTACTTTTTGGCGTTCGGACCCCAGACTACCTGCAGTGATGGACCTTAAAATGCCCTATTACACTAGACGATTTTGGCTGCGATATCCGCGCGTGATGATAATATTACAGACACATTTAAATACAGAAGTCACATATATTTGTAAAAAATGGCAATTTGGAGCATGTTACACATGTGTACGAAATAATTTTTCTCTAATAATTATGTGTCATTTCTCTGGGACATCGTCATAACGCAGCTCAAGTCATGTAGTGTAATAGGGCCTTAAAGGTTATGTGAGAGGGGTGCTATATATATAGGGGCGAAAGTATATTCCAAAATTGTTTATCCCCCTCTTCATCCACTTTGTGTAGGAGAAAGAAGTACACTAAAAGCTGCTGGTTTGAGTGACACCTTAATATCATAGATATCGCAAGCTGGTATATCTCTCGTATAGTGGGGTCTGTTAAGGTCAATTTTTCGTGAAATCGTTGTGGAGCAGATAAAAGCACCAAATTTGGTATGAGGCACCTCTGAGGCATAACTATGAAATCTGGAAGGGAAGCCACCTTGAAATATACATAGGACGGTTATGGGGGCCCAAAAACCAATATGGCTGACTTTTGCCATAAAAAGTCTTATATCTCAGCTTCTCAAATGATTAAAAAGACGTGGTTGGTGTCAAAATGGGGAGATTATGGGTCAGAGAATTCAATTGTTTGCATTTGGAGTCAATGCAGAAATACAAAATCCAAGATGGCTGGACAATTTTGAGAAATCCATGATTTTAGCTACTAAGGTATTTAGACAAGTGGAAATGGTTCCAATATCTGTTGTTTATAACCTAGAGGCCTAATATATATAATTTTCATCTAATACAATACTACAAATTCCAAAATGGCTGATTTATTAGCGTGATATCTTTGATAATGACCACATTATTCCAAAATTATTCAAAAGAAAGGGATATCAACTATATTCTTTTGCCACAAGATTTCTTCATTTCATTTGGTATGATGATCCCCTGGGACCTCTTCATTGAATTTGAAAGGGGAGCCACCTTGAACTATCAACACAATCCCGGTGAGGGCAAAAAATCCAATATGACCGACTTTTATTGAAATAACCTTATATTTTAGCTTCTGAAATGCCTAGAAACACTTTGTTAGTGTCAAAATTCGTAGATTATGTGACAGAGAATTCAATTATTTGCCTTTAGAATCTATACAATAGACCTTATCCAAGATAGCCAATAAGTGGATTAAATACCTTAAATTCCAAGTGCTAAAAACATAAGAAATTTGTCAAAATTTCATTTTGATATTTCAAGATGGCTCCGGTCCCCTTCTAGATTTAATAGTCATGCCTCAGAGGTGCCTCATGCCAAATTTAGTGCTTTTATCTGCTCTGTAACGAAAATGTTGTGAACAGACCCCACTAGTATCAGAGAGAAAACGTTAGCAGAGCGTGGTTTCGATCCACGGACCTCTGGGTTATGGGCCCAGCACGCTTCCACTGCGCCACTCTGCTGCTAATACCAGCATTGACAACTAGCAACTCCTTATTCCTGCCTGATGCATTAACATGCATATAATGTATTTTAAGGAACATAATGATACAATCCTGAAAGAAGTGAATTGGATGGTTTAGTAGAAAAAACGTCTTTAGCAGAGCGTGGTTTCGATCCACGGACCTCTGGGTTATGGGCCCAGCACGCTTCCACTGCGCCACTCTGCTGCTAGTGAGTAATCGGATATGTGGGCCAAATATACGTGTAAATCGTGATAATATGGTACCCTACCTTAAAGATCAACGGGGACACTTACTAAATGCCTCTTGTGGTGGATAATCTACTGTTTATGTTATGGTTTTCCTTGAGAGACGTGAAAACACAACCTATATAATCGATAATGTTGGAGGGATTAATGTACTAACAATAAGAATGTGCTAGTTTATGAGATACATGGGAGAATTCAACTCCTTTATTAACATTATAACACAGTACAAACATTAATCTTTCATTTTATTGATATAAAATAACCATAATATGAAAGACGAAAAGACTAAGCCCAACTTAGTGCAAACGCACTTATCGGTGAAACAAGTGGAAAAACTTTGCACTAAAATAAAGCTAAAGAAATGAACGAAAGAACTAAAAAAAACTCAGTCCTTTTAAATTTACAAAACATTTTATGCCCCTATGTAAAAAAAATCCACTAATTGCACGTCCTTCTTGCCGATCGAAATAAAGATAACTGCAGAACCGAAGCAAAAATGACGTGGAGTGTTTGAAATCATCCACTGGATGACGAAATTCTGAAAAGGAAAAGAGAGAGGATCATTCTTTGCATCATATCGTATGTGTATATTTGTAGACTCATCGACATATGAAATCTATAAGGTAAAATAACCTCAATTACGTAAGTATGTATTTAATCAAGTTGTAATTAAGATAATACATGTTGCAAATCTATCTAAATAATCAGGATGGACAGTCCTACACAGAACAAGTACACTGCAATGCACGTACAACCCCCATGTATTGTAGACATAGTCATAACACAGACGGTTCTTTTATTTCTAATCAGAATAGGCCTTAATCAAATTGCAAAGGTTAGTCTACCTGACTGATAGGGAAATGAGTTAGTTCTTCTGTCGGTCATTATCATAATTATGTGACTTATTGGGACAGTAAGTGAAAATACACTTAATGGGAAGCAACCATCTTTAAAAAAATGCAATATCGTTTATAATTGAAAATGTTAGTTTTACCAAATGGACAGAGACTTGATGCCTTATATTTGTGAATGGAAGACATCGCCTTGTTCATTTGTAACGTTTATTGTATCGACAAAGGATCGATAGTGATCATGCTCATCCCATCTCTGACCCATTGAGTGGCCACGTGGCACACCTGGTTGATGCCCTTCTCCCTCCCACATTATCTAGGCCTTTACATCTCGCCCCTTTAAACTTACGAATCATAACGGATCCCCAATACGCACATGGCAACATCTACATGGTTACTTAAGCCGCACATATATAATATATACATCAACTACCACAATACAGTGACATGACATTGCTTTGAAGATATCAAGGGGTCCTTGATGGGGCAGAAGGGGTGTTATCCATTTCATCTTATCAAATCTAAGGATTTTCCACGGCCTATGTCATTATATCTAGAAAGTCTCATGTCTCCTGCCAAAACAAACGCCCATGTTGGAATTATCACCTCTCAGAGATCACTTACATGAAAGTGTGAGATGAGGATGAGTTGTTGTCCTGGTCATGGTTGAGGTGTTCATTGTTTGGCCTGCTCAGTGCCGGCAGGGGTGGACGGGGCCGTAGGGGCGCCGTAAGGGTACCCTCTGTAGCCGTAACCACGGCCGTAACCGCCGTAACCGAATGGGTAAAAGTATGGCATCGGGTAGGCGTAGGGGTAGAAGCCATAGGGCTGGTAGCCATACTGGTTGGGGTTGTAGAAGCGTTGGTTGTAAGCGTATGGGAGACCATAGCCATTTCCGTAGCCATAGCCGTGCCCGAAGCCGTTGCCGTAGCCGTTGCCGTAGCCGACCATGTTGACGGTGCAGAAGGTGGCCTTGTCATAGGCGTGGCCGAAGTGGTAGTAGCCGTAGTCGTTGTTGGCGCTGCCTGGGGCACATCTCTGCTCGCTGGCCTCACCGTTAGAGCAGATCACGAACTTCTCCCTGTCCATATAGTACAGACCATCATCCCCGCACTGACCTGAGGGAAATAAGGGACAGTTTGTGAATAGGGGAATTTACAGCCCACGAACTTCTCCCTGTCCATGTAGTAGAGGCCGTCATCCCCGCACTGACCTGAGGGAAATAAGGGACATTTTGTGAATAGGGGAATTTACAGACCACAAACTTCTCCCTGTCCATGTAGTAAAGGCCGTCATCCCCGCACTGACCTGAGGGAAATAAGGGACATTTTGTGAATAGGGGAATTTACAAACCAGGAACTTCTCCCTGTCCATGTAGTAAAGGCCGTCATCCCCACACTGACCTGAGGGAAATAAGGGACATTTTGTGAATAGGGGAATTTACAAACCAGGAACTTCTCCCTGTCCATGTAGTAAAGGCCGTCATCCCCACACTGACCTGAGGGAAATAAGGGACAGTTTGTGAATAGGGGAATTTACAGATCACGAATTTTTCCCTGTTCATGTAGTAGAGGCGGTCGTCCCTGCACTGACCTGAAGGAAATGAACAATTTTTGAATAGGTGAATTTACAGATCACGAACTTCTCCCTGTTCATGTAGTAGAGGCGGTCGTCCCTACAGTGACCTGAAGGAAATGAACAATTTTTGAATAGGTGAATTTACAGATCACGAACTTCTCCCAGTCCATGTAGTAGAGGCGGTTGTCCCTGCACTGACCTGAAGGAAATGAACAATTTTTGAATAGGAGAATTTACAGATCACGAACTTCTCCTGGTCTATGTAGTAAAGGCCGTCATCCCCACACTGACCTGAGGGAAATAAGGGACAGTTTGTGAATAGGGGAATTTACAGACCACGAACTTCTCCCTGTCCATGTAGTAAAGGCCGTCATCCCCACATTGACCAGAAGGAAATAAGGGACAGTTTGTGAATAGGGGAATTTACAGACCACGAACTTCTCCCTGTCCATGTAGTAAAGGCCGTCGTTCCTGCACTGACCTGAGGGTGTAAAGGGACAGAAAATAAGAGTCTTTCCTGACCATCAGTAGACTACCGTGCCACCTTGTGGGTAAAGCGTGGAAAAATTGCTCTTATATGGAAGTACAGAAATTTAAGGTTATTCTCTTGAAAATCTTATAGATTCTTTGACTGATAAAACATCAATGATAGAAGGTATATCAAAAGGAAAAAGTTGCTATTGGCAATTTGATGTCTTTTCATTGTCTATGAGCGTTGGGTTTCTATAAATTGGCATGAACAATACATACACAGATTTTACAAATTGCTGTCAGACTTGGCTGTGAAAGCAATTTATTGTTTCCCATTGCATTTGTTGCTATGACTTCACTAGAAATTAGAGTGTGTCATTAAATACCTTTCATATTGCACTCTGCAGTTTATGCTAACATTGGGTAACATACAGCCGTCAAATAAATGACCTTTGGTAATAACATTTTGGTTAATGCAAAGATAATGTCTATAGGCTAGATGTAGCAATCTGCAATTCTCATCCATCATGCATTATCTTTTTTCTTTAATTTGTATGTGTACAGATTCTGTCACTTAAAGCCAAGTTGTAATTGTCATAAGGCCCCGTGCCTAACTGCGCAGTAGTTGCGCCCTAGCTGCGCAGTGGCTGCGCGATAGTGACAGCTGGTGACCAAGGAGGGCGTCGCACCGTACTGACGTGTTGTTTTCAGAAGGCTGCCTTGTTTGGCACATGACCTCACTTAAATGGAAGTTTGAAACAACGGGTACGGTGAGAGGGGAGTCAGGACCCCTTCCCCTCTATAGATAGGGATTTAGACTGATCAAAGAAGGGATAGCGTTTTAGTGCTAAGCCTCCCCTCCGCTTTTGGAAACTTGGGCCAGTCCCTGTTATATACAATAGGTTTATTCACTCACCCTATATATATTGATGTTTTATTGAAATCTCATAGATAGCGTCTCTACTAGTTCGCCAATCAGCTTATGTTGCCATTGTTGTAGCCCGGTGTTGCACACACTGATAAAAGGGATTTTTTTTAAATTTTCACAATACACCCTTTGCACCCTTCTCTAGAAATTCTGCTGGATGGTTTCCCTTGTTTTCTTTCAGAAACCATAAAAAGAACCCCTTAAAGCCATAAGACTCATTCTGCCACCTCTGGCTGTCCTGTGGACACTCTAGTAATCATACTCTAATTTGAAGGCTTAGGCAATTGGACTTGAAGGCAAGCTGAGTTCATGTGTCGGACACCCATAATGATAAGTCACAGTCTGTTAACATTTATTCCCTGAGCCTTTATTATATAGGGCCCTCCTCACCAGATTTCTAATGCCACCACAGTTTCAAAGAACAATCGTTTTTATAGTAGCTCAAGAAACAATTACCAAACAAAAGTAACGTGTAATATGTGAACGTCCACAGCAGTACCTATCAAACCTATAGCAGCATTGTCCTAAAGACTTGGTACTCCAATTCTTGTTCTGAGTTATGATCTTCTGTGTCATGTTCTACACAGACTGTGCAATACAATCGCTCTGATTTCTTTTTTGAAGGTTTTATTGCAATAGCCTTCAGGGTTGCCCCTGGTTTTCAGATTATTACATTGATTAGTATGTATTATGAAAAACGTACAAAAGTACAAAAGATTTTGTAATTAAGATTGTAATCATGGAGCAATCACATAAGCTAGCCTAGATAGCTCAGTTGGGAGAGCGTTAGACTGAAGATCTAAAGGTCCCCGGTTCGATCCCGGGTCTGGGCAGCTCTTTTTTCTGTTAGACAAGTGGCTAATCCGGCACATGAATTCCACGATTTGATTATAACCTTTCAATTTTGTAAAATATTATGGTAATGATTTCAAAACAAATTATTTAATGGATGCAACCACTATGAACTGTCACTGAGTTACTGGGCAGACTTTAATCCACACAGTAGCTACTGCACAGACATTTTTCTGCTCAGTGGCTACTTACTGTGCAGACAGATTTTGCTGGTTGCTGGCGTTCTGCCTTTCCCCTTACAGACATGTATGAGTTCATACACCAGCATTTATCTCGACTACCACTCAGTCCCTGGCTCACTCATATATCTGATAGGTGGCTAGTATTTCAAGTATAGTATATTGGGTAAAGATATCTGAAGCAACGCTGTTTTCTTATAAGGAAGTGAATTATAACAAAGAACCCTTTAAAGCCAAAGGACACCCCATCAGGACGCTAAATCTGCCACTCCTCTGGCTGCCTTGTGGACATGTGGACACCCTAGGGGCTCTGGATGGGGGCGGGGGGGGGGGGGGGGGTCCCGATGTCGCATGTCGATTTTAAGAATTGGCCCTGTCGCCGTGTAGAATTTTAGAATTGGCTATGTCGCATGTCATTAAGCCCAAAAAGGGCCGTGTCGAATTTAGTCAACCCCCATACCCTAGTAATCATACTCCAATGTGAAGTTTGGGGGTAATTATTGGACTGAAGGCAATCTGAGTTTATGTGCCGGGCCAGATTTATGTGCCTCACCAGATTTATTATGCCACCACAATTTCAATGAACAATTGTTTTTAAAAAAGGCCCAACTTAAACAATCTACCCCTCAGAACGGCCATCTTCTGTTGCCGCATTAAAAGAGACCACTTTATATGTTTATTGTAATTCAGGTTGGTTCCTGTGTTCGTTCATCCCCAGGTAAGACGTATATATAATTATTGTCCAGGCTCACCCAAACATAGACCTACCTGTGAACATCCCATTGTACGTCATCTGGTCAGCCGAGGCCCAGGCGGCCAGCCCCAGAACCACGAAGAGACAGAAAGTGTCCATGGCGCTATATGTATGTCCTCCAACCCTGACGTATCTCCCTACAGAGTGTGACGTTTCTGTCCTAAAAGGGTGAGGACCAGCTTTTATAACCACTGGACATTGGCAGAAGGCGCGCCAGACATGCATTGTCCGTGATGGGATGGCTGGGGGCGGGGGTGGTGCCCGGGGTTGGGGTGGGGGGCACTCAGTCTTTGAATGTAGGTACCAACTTTGAAACTACAGCCCCCCTCCCCACCCCCCCTTTTTTATGGGGGGGGGGGGGGGGGGATTCTGGCAGCCCCCTCTATTCAGGCTGTATCCAGGACAGCCCCTCCAAAAAAGCATCTGCTATAAAAGGTGATCATTATTTGATATCTGAAGTCATGGGCAGTCATGCTATTTTTTTCTCCATTTTTGACCCCCCTCCCCACCTTCGTCATGCATTTACTATAGGAATGTATATAGGGGACTGGACCCCCCTCCACCCGGGTGCATGACGTCATTTATGGATGGCCCCTCAATAATTTAAGAAGCTTTATAAAGTAATTGAATTACATACAATAAACCTTTAATGGTATGGTATAAAGGATTATATAGATCTATCATTGACAGCTTCTCATTATTTGACAACCCCCCAATTTTAGCCATATTGGCAATTCACAGCTACAGCCCCCAGAGCTTCCGGCCGACCGTAGTTGGTACCTATTTTAGGCCGAGTGCCCTCCCCCCAGGGGGTGGTGGTGGTGGTGGGTGGTGGTGGTAGGATGGTGGTGGGTGGGCGGTGTTGTCTCATTCCGTCAGATCCATGTCAGAGGACGACCCTGTCCGTCATTACTAGTACCAGGTATGCCCGTCAGGTGGCGCCAGCTGCCCCCTGGTGGTCGCCATGGTTACCACGTTCTTGTCGTGTGACGTCACAGGGGACGCTGATGACGTCGACATGTTAGTGACTGCATGGTCTGATCCAAATGAGGTCACTCCATCACCCCATTTGGTATTTTTCCAGAGCTACTTAGGGTAATGACCTTAAGGTTATGTTTATTTCTTGTTCACAGTCAGGGTTATTGTAGAGCTCACCTTATTTTAGAACTCACCTAGTTTTTTCTGGCAACCTTAGTTACCAAGTTTAAGTATATAACTAGTGCCCGCCCGCCCGCCGTATATACTACCCATGTCTGAGGCCAGTAAATTAAAGCCGACATAAATGATTTTCTACATAGATATGTCAAGAAATTGCACTCTTATACCTGAGGATCTTATAGTTGTATAACCATTTTACAACATAGAAATATTCTTTTGCGAGCAGGCAAGTTTATATTGTTAGTTTTATAAACTAATGATATTTGATATATGAGTTAATATAATATACCAATATAGTTATAGCCATTGTTCCCTCCTGTTCATAGACAATAACCACTTTTACACTTGAGGCTTTGCCACAATCATGTTTTATTCATATAGTTATAACCAGTTATCATTAACATCCACATGTACACTGTGCGTACTGCGAACCTATAAAAGTCTGCATTATCAAAACCCACAGCACCATCGGATCATGTGATTATAATTATGTTATTCACTTGTAAATAGTCATGTTTCATCGACATGGGTCATCTTGTTTGTGGATTGGCATGGCTCACAGACAGACACAGGGATATTGAGTGTGCGACATCTTGGGGATGGGTGGGGGTGAGGGACAGACCATGAGGGCGCAGGTGTGTCCAGTTGACACGCTGGAGGTATGGTCACCTGGACCAGCTGGATCCCCTGGATCCTCAGATTCCGACCCTCAGAGGCTGTAGGGCCTGTATAAGTGGGATCAGAGAAGGCACATCAATGAGAGGGACACTCACAGCTGTACTTACTGTAGACTGCAGCGCCATCTGGGTGTTGCTAGGAGCAGTTCTGAGTTGACCATTAGCCCACAGGTCATAGGTCACTGTATGACCTGCTTCAAACACTCCTGGAATACCTACACCATACATACACCATGAATGACCTATGTGCATGTCGAAAAAGGAGCAGCATGGGTCATTTTGTCGAACTCATAATTATGTCGTTTGATTAGTCCAGAGTATTATTGGTACTCATTTTGAAATGAGGTCATGTCAAATCACAAGTTGATTTTTTTGCTATAGATCATTGCAGCAAATTGAGATAAAAAACATTAAGTTGCTCTAACATTTTTCAGAGAAGACTTTGTAATTCTTACAATTATTGTTCACTTTCAACCATATTGGTATAATCCTAAAGCTATAAATATCTAATTTGCCATCTGGGTGCTGAGCAACAATTTGAATTCTATCATAGAAAGTGTGTTTATTTCTTGCCTATTCTTGTCATATCTATATATGCAATTATCTATAATTACTTAAAGGTTTTCTAATGGGAAAGTACAAGAAACATTACTCGCTGCTCTTGGCGGCGGTTGTTGGTCTCTTAAGGCCTAGGCTTATTCCCAGCTAATGATGTCTGATATCGCAGGATTCTTTTTTTTGGTGATTGTTACCAACAAAAACGTAAGATCTAGGTTTTGCATTTTTATTAACCAAATGTAAATAATGGTATCTCTTTGTACAAGTGAAAACTGATATTTATTCAACCAAACGTAGTTAGATAAGTAAAGTATGCGTAAGTTAACCCCTAAATAGTCATGGGACCGAATTAAAAACAGGGGTCGTTTGAAGGTCATTGTAAAAGCCATGTTAGTCACATGCATTGACAGTAGTGGGGCTCATGTAGTTGCATACTGTAGATTATAATGAAATGGCACTGCTAATGACGTGTGTTTCTTAATTCAATAATGCAATAAAAACTTTTAGTCCACTTTCTATTGAAGGAATTGCAAGTCGAGGTCTAATTTTCAGACTTTTCTATCTTTAACATCTATATCTCCGAATATTTCGATGTATGAATAATTATCAACTTCCACGTCGAAATAAGTGTCTCACAGTAACGCAAAACTCGTCTGACAAATTCGTTCATCGTCCGTTATTTCATTCGAATTTGCTTTACATCACAGGTCATATAACGCTCGAAGTAGCAATTCGAAAAATGCGTAGCACATATTCAAGAACTGGATTTTTAAATTTTGAAAGTCCGGAGTTAAGTAACTTACATATAGTGATACTAACAAGTCATTAACATTTGTAACCAACAACACATAAATGCAGACACGTATGAATGAATTTACACTTACCATCTACTCTACAGGGTAAATAGAATACAGGCATACTATTTACGGGGGATTATGTTTAACATCAAGTATCAAAAAGCCGGGAATCCTGTATTTAGCACCAACAAAACGTCCTTACGACTAGGCTGATAACAATATTAATGATTCCTAGTTATACTGAAATAATGAGTGCGTTCTGTTTATTTGAACACTTACCAATGTGTGACACTATTTTAAGTGCATCGCTTCATAAAAATGTTTCTACTACAGTTAATTCCTATGTATATCTATTTGAGAAATACCAATTTTTCCTAAGTTTACAGATCGTAGTCCTCATGCACCTTGCCCTTGGTTCATAATGTGTTAACCCACTGCAAACCATTCTGAATGATAAACCTGTCGTTATATTTTCCTAGAATTAAACTGTTTTAAAAGCAATTGCTCCTGTATGACAATCCAAGGTCCTCTGCTGAATTACTGACTTGGCACATCCGAGAAATATCCAGCGGAGAGATTCAGAAACTAGATGACATGTCAGTCAGATACACTATCGCCGAGTATTCTTGGACAAACAAAAATCTAGATATATGTCACAATACCTGAAATAAACTATAGGTACATATATATGTCTTTTGCGCTGGAACATCCTCTTGATATATTAATATTGCCTTATGACCAACATGAATTGTAAACAAAAAGCACCTTGCAACCTTGTGTCATTTCCACTTCACTATGGAAACTGCCCAAAGCAATTGACCAATTCCCATCACCTCTACTATGACCAGCTCCGAACGATTTCAGGCAGCTCCAATCAGCTCTGAGAGGCTGCGAACAGGTCCGAACGGCTCTGAGAGATTCCCAACAGCTCTGAGCAGCTTGAAACAGCCCCAAACATATTCTAAGCGGTTCGGAGCCGTTCTACGCGGCTCAAAGCATCTCTGAACCGCTCCGAGCTGCTCGGAGTGGTTCCTGACGGATGTTCTTGGCGGTGGCGGTGGTTGGGGTACTAGTCACCCTTGCACTGCTGTGTCTTCTTGTAGACGCTGTAGGTGTTCCAGTAGGCGGTCGTCAGCTTGCACCCCTCGTACAGCTTGCAGTAGTTGCCGTCATGCTGCAGCGCCACGCAGCGCTCACGGTCGTTGCACATGGAGGTGCACTCGAGGATGGACTTCTTCAGCCAGTTCCGGATGAGCGACTCCCCCGCGCAGTACTTGTTCTCGAACTTCTCGAAGCCGTTCAGGCAACCTTCAATATGGAAAAATATATGCTTTTTAAAAAGATAATAACCTTTTTCAATAGCGGGGCGATCTGCTAACGGATAGACCTGAACTAAACGATTGGGATATGGGTTTCTATGGCTTAGTCTTAAGCCGTTGGGAACAAGGCCCCTATAGGAGGGTTCACTGCGCAGGTTCGTGGGGAATGTGTCTACCACTTTGTCTCACATACGTAAAAGTAATGTTGGCCGTGAATGATTAGATTACGCATATTGAAACATTAGGAATACAATATCAATTCTGAATATATATATATATATATATATATATCATATATGTTATACACATATATTTATTCTTTGCGGGACTTATTCTTGAAGACTTTTACGGGACCGGAATTATTTATCAAATTTGGAAGTATAGACTTTGCATTGATTATCAAAAAATTAATGTTAATCATCGAAATTAATCCATGTATTTCTTTCTATTTTCATGCATTACTCGTAGTCCAAACAAACAACCCAAACACGCCCCCCTGACCTCGTGGGAAGCAGCGCGGGGCCGGCGACCAGGTGCCGTTGGAACACTTGACGAAGCCGTGGTTCTTGTTCTCCGGGGTGCGGGAGCCCGAGGCGCACCTGAAGAGTTGCCTGAAGCCGTGCTCGGCCAGGCCCCCGCTCGGGAAGGTCACCAGGGACGTGTTGACCCGCTCACACGGGTTACCTGGAAACAGACATAGTAGAGAGGACATTAGCAACGAGGTCGGGCTTTTGCAAGCTTTCGCTTTTTCATAGAATATTCCGTGCCCTTCATATTGTGAATATCTGTATACACGTCTCATAAATTAATATAATAGTTTGTGAATATACTGTGGATATAGCTGAATGTTATACGAATTTGACTTTGTGTGAAAAGCAGAGTCTACACGGACTTGGATGAACAATATGAAACAAGGGCAATTTCAAATTTGGACGCGGTGTCGCCATAGGATTAACGTTAAAATGCCGCGTCCGCATCTCTTGTGACATTATGATCAGTCAACTGTGCATTGTCGATATGCATAACTATGTTGGGGCAATCAAATGGATTTGTTTCCTGCAACAAGCAACATGATATGTACATGTATCGAGGCAGGAGCTGGTCAAACATCTGCAAATTAGGTCACTTAATGTGCGAGTTTTGGATACATTTGTACACGCTCCTTAAACAAAGAAAATTTCAAATTTGGACGCGGCGTCGCCATAGGATTAACGTTAGAATGCCGCGTCGGCATATGAAATGACATTGTGATGAATGCCTATTCATCCAAATACGTAAAGAGACCAAATAAGAGAAAATAAGGTAATATGACAAAAAGTATATATATGTTCGTAAAAGGAACGAAAGTGTAAAGGAACGAATATGTAAAGGAACGAAAGTGTAAAGGAACGAATATGTAAAGGAACGAAACCCGGAAAGATGTAAACCGGAAGTGATATGTAAACCGGAAACGAGAATGTAAACCGGAAGTGACGTCAGTTGTAGATCACGTGACCGAAAGCAGCCAATCAGGGCTGACCTCTAGGGTATATAAAGGGGCGGTGAGGCCCGAATAAACAGAGTTCTTTAACAGTTCTCCTTGTGTCCAGACGTGTCTTCTTCCCTTAAACAACCGCTGAGATGAGCCGATACGAGTTAATTAACCAGAAGTTAGAGTAAAACAGTAGAAGTTCGAGATAAATAGGCGAGACTTAGGACGGGGGCCCGACGGCCCGAGGAACGGGAACGAGGAACGGAGGACCGAGGTAGGGCGCGAAGGCCCGAAACTGTCCCGGATGGGGTCCCGGAAGTGTAGGCGCGGCACGGCACGAAGGCCCGGAACACGGAATGGAGACCCAAAGTCCGCGGGGACGACGGCGCGGCTGGCTCTGCCCCACGCTACCAAACAATAGGCGACCGTCGGCCCGACGGCCCCGCGGACCGGAATCCGGGGTGGACCGCCCTGTCGAGGTGAATACCGGCCTGGGAGATAGAGCGAGACGAACCACGGCCTCCCCTTACCCCTACCATAATTTCCCTTCCCCGCAGTCCTCTGTCTGACATCGAGCACCGATTCCCGACCGATTCGCTCAGCCCCCCCCCTCGTGCGCGAGGCACGACTTTAAAAACACATCTCGGTTCTTGGCCCGGATTCCCCGTCCGCCCGAGACCCGAACAATTCCCACGTTCCTCTGCTGTAGGAACCGGCAACCCCGACTTACCAGAGAACGTCACAACATCATGGTTATGATTGTATATTATTCATTATTCAGCTTATATATTTATATCGTGCATAAGAGTCACTAAGCGTTGCTGGTGTTTCTGAAAGAAGAAAAATGTTATCAAGTGATCTTGACTTCTATTCTAAAGATACGAAATCAATCAAGGGTGCCCACCTGCTGTTCAACAGTGTACAATGCCCCTTGGGTTCTTTTCTTTTTTACCTAAGATAACACTTCGTTTTTGCTGTTAACAACTATAGCAGATTGACCTTATGGGTTGAAACCTCTTATGAACATTTTTCTTTTGGGGGGGAGGGATTTTTTTTTATTAACTTCTCCACGCGTTACACACGATCTTCCAGAGGCTAGATGGGTATATTCTGTCACGATATGTCTTTTTTCAATATTTTGATACAATCAGTAACGAATTACACAAACTTTTATCGTGTAGGTTCTCAGGAAATATGATCACTGTTTGCCCGACCGCTCCCCCTCGAAAAAGGGAGGGAAAAGGATGATTCCATATACCCATTTTACTTACCAAAAAAGTCCAAGTTTATTGACATAACTTGGTTATCTTAGGTTATAGCGTTATACATAAAATGCTTGAAATGATATTGAATCGTACAATCCCATTGTTTAATAATATCGATAAGCAAACGGCCGAATTTGTAGTAAACTGCGTGTGGTCGTACTGTAAGAGGCCGGGAGTCAAGTGTACAAAGTGTGAGGTCATGTTTGTAAGTTGACGTTTGACGTTCGCAGCCCTGTGTACCTAGCGTCTCCCCTTACCCCTGGGTAACCCTGCCTCCCCCCACACACCGACCCTCCAGTCAGAGAGGCACGTAGCCTGCTGTTTTTTGACATTTTTGTCCCACTCCTTCATGTCAACCACTTGGTGACTTAAAACAGGCCCAGGTGGTGCCGACATTGGTCGCATATATCGGACTGGGGCCGGCTGGTCTACCTGATGTCTGTGATGTTAGTTTCAAGAGAAACGACTGTTTGTGTATATATGGACTATGTATATTGTGAATAACATGTGAGTTGTATGTTTATTTGTTGTTTGACGTCGTGAAAAGCACACATTTGTGGCGATGATAGATCCAATAAAACAAAATAAAACAATATATATATATATATATATATATATATATATATATATAAACCTGTATATACATATGGGGCCCTTAATGGGGGGGGGGGGGTCCTAATGTCGCATGACGAATTAAAAAACGGTCCCTATCGCCCTGTCGAATTCAATAAATAACCCTGCCACTCCGTTGAGTGCAAGAAAAAGCAATGTGAATGTCCCTTGTCACGAGTGCTTAAAATGTCGCCATGTCGAATTTAGGGGTCTAGGGCTATACGTGTATCAAAATGTGATGCATACTTGTAAGTATGCATGCCGATGATGGCACACGATGAGGTTTTGCCGGCCGAAAATAGTTCTGCTTGCCCTTCGTGTTTTTCTGCTGCCGAGGGGAGAATGTGAGGAGGAAAGACGCTCACCGTCCGATGAAAAGAAATGATGAGTCAAGCACGAAATGGGGAAATTCAAGAACACGCGAAACAGAAAGAGAAGGGGCATTCTCCAATGAATGTGAAGACGTGGTCGTGTCTACAGACTTATTTACGACTGGTCCTTTCACCGATAGTTTCCTCTGCTTCCGAAACCCGAAGAGTAAACAGCGTCCTGCTCTTACTCATAGAAACTTACTGAAAAATATCCAGGTTGATTCTTGCTCTCTCCACAATTCAATGCATCTGGCAAGATAAATGCATGTATGACCAAGAAAATCAATAATTTGATGTTAAATCTGCAAGACATTTGCTGTCAAACATTCACATATTAATGATAACATTCGAGCCTAAGCTTGAAACTTTTTCGTGAAATCAATTACTCCTATTCACCAGTTTAGATAATTCCTTTTTGCACCTCAGTCATTCATCAACCGATTCCCAAAAGGTCTCGTTTGTGAGCAGTTCCCCAGGTGAGCAATTCATCAAGTGAGCAGTTCTTCAAGTGAGAAGTTCTCCAGGTGAAAGGTTCTCCAGCTAAGCAGTTCTCCACGTGAGCAGTTCCCCAGGTGAGCAGTTCCCCAGGTGAGCAATTCATCAAGTGAGCAGTTCTCCAGGTGAGCAGTTCTCCAGGTGAGCAGTTCTCCAGGTGAGCAGTTCCCCAGGTGAGCAGTTCCCCAGGTGAGCAGTTCCCCAGGTGAGCAATTCATCAAGTGAGCAGTTCTCCAGGTGAGCAGTTCTCCAGGTGAGCAGTTCTCCAGGTGAACAGTTCTCCAGATGAGCAGTTCTCCAGATGAGCAGGTCTCCAGATGAGCAGTTCACCAGGTGAGCAGTTCACCAGGTGAGCAGTTCTCCAGGTGAGCAGTTCACCAGGTAAGCAGTTCTCCAGGTGAGCAGTTCTCAAGGTAAGCTGTTCTCCAGGGGAGCAGTTCTCAAGGTAAGCAGTTCTCTAGGTGAGCAGTTCTCCATGTGAGCAGTTTGCTAGGTGAGCAGTTCTCTAGGTGAGCAGTTCTCCATGTGAGCAGTTTGCTAGGTGAGCAGTTCACCAGATAAACAGTTCTCCAGGTGAGCAGGTCTCCAGATGAGCAGTTCACCAGGTGAGCAGTTCACCAGGTGAGCAGCTCCGCAGGTGAACAGTTCCTCAGGTGAGCAGTTCTCTAGGTGAGTAGCTCTCCTGGTAAGCAATCAACTCTCTAGATGAACAGTTCTCCAGGTGAACAGTTCTCCAGGTGAGCAGTTCACCAGGTGAGCAGTTCATCAGGTGAGCAGTTCACCAGGTAAACAGTTCTCCAGATAAGCAGTTCACCAGGTGAGCAGTTCACCAGGTGAGCAGCTCCGCAGGTGAACAGTTCCTCAGGTGAGCAGTTCTCTAGGTGAATAGCTCTCCTGGTAAGCAATTAACTCTCTAGATGAACAGTTCTCTAGGTGAGCAGTTCTCCAGGTGAGCAGTTCCCCAGGTGAGCAGTTCACCAGGTGAGCAGATTTGAGATGAGCAGTTCCCCAGGTGAGCAGTTCTCCAGGTGAGCAGTTCACCAGGTGAGCAGTTCACCAGGTGAGCAGTTCACCAGGTGACCAGTTCCCCAGGTGACCAGTTCATCAGGTGAGCAGTTTACCAAGTGAGCAGTTCACCAGATGACCAGTTCACTAGGTGAGCAGTTCACCAGGTGAGAAGTTCACCAGGTGAGCAGTTCTCTACGTGAGCAACCCCAAGGTGAGCAGTTCTCCAGGTAAACAATTCTCAAGGTACACAGTTCCACAGGTAAGAAGTTCTCCAGGTGAGCAGTTCTCTAGGTGAGCACTTCTCCAGGTAAGCTGCTCACCAGATGCGTCTCTCACCTGCTGGGGTGGTCCTCTCTCATCCCCCACATCCATCACCAGCCCTTGGTGACCTTTTCACTGCACCCAGGGGTAGAGGAGTTGGGGCAAGTTTGTGTTTACATATGTGAAACCTTTATTTTAATTGTTTTTTAAAATTCCTTAAGCTATCATGGGTATCAGTTTTTAGCTAAGGCCAGGCATCCCACAGAAAGCAGGTCGGAAATGTTATCTTGCTAGCTATTTGTATTGCCCATTTAATTTGATTTTTACTTGTTATTTTATGAGTTTTATTTGTGCTGTTGAGTATATATATACTATATTTATTGTATCGCCATTGTTACATCATCAGTTTATCTTTGGGGGAGTAAGAACTTCATACTTCGACATTCGCATGATTATCTACTCACAATATTTCTGATGATGGGTTTGCTGATCCGACAGTTAGCCAATATTCAGGTAAGATTTCTCTTTCAATATTCTTTCAATGATTCAAAAGTTGTTGAATCTCCAAAAGAGTGTATGAGAAATAGGTTTTTGTTTAACGTTTTTTTTCACGGTACAAAAAGTAACCCAATGCGCTACGGAATATCAAGTTAAAAGGGTGTTTGTCCTAACAGAAGGACGACGTGGTGCGGTGTTTGGTGGTGAGGGATTGCCAGTCGTAATTAACTAGAGAAGACCCACAGCTGGCCCCCAGTCCGGGCTGTCAGGTCGCCACCACGTGGGGGCCCACACTGACCACACACCAGCTGCACCTCGACTAAACCTAAAGCCTTGTTTCCACCGGCTGATTTTACTACCGATTTGTTGGTAATTTATTGCTTTTAACTGGCAACATGGTAAAGGATTATATATCTTACATACCATTTGAAAGAGAATTAAAGACCCTTTTTAAAGGTATATAACATGTTTATGATTAACCAATATTCCGACTACCGATTTCTGAAATCTGTAGTAAAATTGGCTCGTGGAAACAGGGCTTTACTGTTATAGAGTCTGACTACAGGGGAAAACAGTCGGCTAAAAAGTGGATTACAAATTATTCTGCCATGCTTTGAAAGGAAAATAAAGTAAATGTTGATATTTTTTCATTTCTTTTCACACAGTATGCAAGGAATAGATCAGAAGTAAAAGCAATGCCAGACGGACTGAGTCATGGAGAGCAAAACTACAGAAAACTCCACTTCAATTAAAAAAGGATAACCAGAATCAGGTTACTAGCTTAAATAAACAAGCCCTTCGATAACCGGTGATTCTGTGCCACGGTTAATTACTATCTGCAAACGGTCTGCCAATCCGCAGAAATAGGGCTGGCTGAGCGCCTAAGCTACTTATTTAGGGCGCCACCTACACCAACAGGTGGGAGGTGAACCTATATTCTGCACTGTCCAAGGTACATTGACCCAGCAGGGTCTGTAAAGCTGTCAAACTAACCTAATTTTCTGAAAATATGTTTTAGGTCAACATAAAGGTGTGCCAAGTTGACATCCTTAGTTTTGTGCTAATGTAAAAACAAAATACTAAACCCTGAGGCAGGAAATCTCTACACAGTTAACCACTGTCAATTAACATGGTATGCACTATCACAGAACATGCATGTTACACACTGGGGCAGGCACTGTCTATACACTGTACAACTGTCACAGAACATGTTCCACAGTGGGGCTGGCACTGTCAGTAAAATGTTCTACTGTCACAGAACATGTTACACACTGGGGCAGGCACTCTCTGTACAATGTTCTACTGTCCCAGAACATGTTACACACTGGGGTAGGCACTGCCTGTATGAAGTACTACTGTCACTGAACATGTTACACACTGGGGCAGGCACTGTCCCTATGATGTTCTACTGTCACAGAACTCGTTACACACTGTCCCAGGCACTGTCTAGACAATGTTCTACTGTCACAGAACATGTTCCACACTGGGGCAGGCACTGTCAGTTAAATGTTCTACTGCCACAGAACATGTTACACACTGGGGCAGGCAACCGTTAAATGTAGTGAACTATAGTAGGTTAATTATCCGTTAATGTCAGGTGTACTTTATTAGTTGATTTGCCTTATGAATAATAGCTAGCTCCTATAGCAGTCTCCGCCTCGTTCGACTGCTATTGTCCAATACATGATAATAGTTCTGTATTATGTAAGACATAACACTCGAGTGAAAGGTGGTTCTTTATTTATTTCTTGTGTATTGTAAGATCTCAATTGACAATGAACAGTTCCAAGGATGGAACCCCTCAATCACACTCAGTCAACGCACCTGCCAACTAAACAGTCTATCAGCTTTTATTCCAATTCCAGGACTCAGCTTCTAGAACACAACCTTTCTGGGATGGTTACTGACAACAACATTCAGCTAACTCTGACTAAGCATGGGTGATGTACACCCTTTTTGTATGGTGATAGTATACACGTCATACCTAGACTCCTCCCTTACTCCAAGACTCTTTGACAAGGAGTTATAGCTAAGGCGTGCGCTGGTGAAAACACTACACTAAGCTAACAGAGCATGGACTGACCATCCTCGTCAGTACAGTAGAATTACATTTTCTTTACCAACTCTCTACATTTTACCTAACAATTACCCATGTTTATATCTTGACTGTGTGTAACAAGAAAAATGGAAGATTATAAAGAAGACGTTCTTTGTGCTTTAACACCTTTTATAAATCTTGAAATTGATGACATTGACTTTTGCCAAGGTCATCATGAGTAAAAGAGAGTAAGCTCTGCTACTGGAGAAAAAATAATAATAAATTGCTGGGACTACTCACCCGAACACTGGGGCTGCGGGTCCCAGGCGCCGTCGTTGCAGAGGACGTAGGAGAACTCATGGGCCGTGAAGCGGGTGCCGCGCGCGTTGAAGCCGCCGGGACAGCGGTAGAGCTGGAGGTCCCCGGACCTGGCCGAGCCCCCCGCCGGGAGGAAGGTCACATCACCGCCCCCCACCCGCGGGCAGGGACGGAGACTACCTGGATGTGGGGGAAAACAATTAAACCATGGT
Source organism: Lepidonotus clava (assembly GCA_936440205.1). Classification (NCBI taxonomy): domain Eukaryota; kingdom Metazoa; phylum Annelida; class Polychaeta; order Phyllodocida; family Polynoidae; genus Lepidonotus; species Lepidonotus clava. The sequence goes on from OW387147.1 coordinate 48,366,861, forward strand.
GTATTTAGGTACAAATCGACAAAATTAAACAATGTCTGAGAAGGTTATAAAAATTATAGTGAGCATGATTATAGACCTTGTGCAGATGACCGCACAACAGCCAGAAGGGACTGGATGCCATCTTGGTGATCAATTTGGAATCCTTAATTGATATTAACAATTTTACAAACTTGTAAAACAGGTATTTATGTTGAATATATCCTGAGCAACTTCCACCATATATAATTGATGATTTACAGATTTATATAATGTCCACATATTCAGGAAAAACACATGGTGATCACCAAACTGTGGTCACGTGACAACGTCTGCACAAGGTCTATAGTGATTTACGTCTGAAATTAAGTGATATTGTAACCATGTATTAACTGCATAGACACACACACGCGCGCACACACAATTTTTTCTTGGAATGATCATACATGGTCTGGAAGACTGGGGTTTTACCACGAAAACAATGAAAAACTGATATCCTTGTTGAATAAATAGATGTTGCTCATACTGATAACTTGAAATTTCATATTAGCAAAACGATAACTTCAAAGTTGACGTACATTTGATGAAATGAGATGACACGAGATGAGATATGTCAAGTAAGTGTTTTTCAAATCACTGATGTAACAGGTAATAATATCATTTTGTTATTCGTGATATTGTATATCGGAGCTCTATTGCTGATTCCTTTTGTTTTCTTTTAGGTTTTATTTGCAATAGCCATCAGGCTTGCCCCTGTCTTTCTGATTATTATATTGATTAGTATGTATTATGGAAAGCATACAAAAGTGGAATTGACAAAACAGTAATCAGTGATATTACATCACCAAATTACGAGTGAGAGCTTAGACATCATAACACATCATAGAGCATATAATCAATATAGATTGTAGGAACTCAGTACGTAAATACACAGTCATTGTATCAATACTAGTACTAGAGCAAATCTAGATAATGTACCACACAATTTGTCGTGTATGGTCAATCAATAAATCACTTATGTGATTACTTTATACATATAATATATATATATATATATTATGAATCAATATATATATATATATATATATATTGATTCATTCATTTGTTCATCAGTCACTTATCAAACTACTTCACAGGCTTACCGCTTTCCAATTTCTGACATGTAATTATCATGTTTCACATTCATAAACAGAATTTGATATAATACACCACTTTCCCTTTGAAATGAGAGCTGCATATTTGGATACGTTGAGAGCATCTGCCCTGAACTATAAACTCTGCCAGACAGGTAATATTCTACCTCCTCGAACCAAACTTCCCAACAAGAACTCACATGAACTTGCAACGTTACATCGTTGCCTTAATAGTCAAACAACAGCAATATCTGAGTTATTGGTCTATGATTCCCCCTCTATGAGTTTTTGGTCTAGGATGAACAACTCCTGTGGCTGTTACGTTATCATGGGGCCAATTGGGCGAATGTCTCCCAATGCAACTGAATACGACGGCATTATGCGTCATAGAAATAGAGCTGCAATGACGTTAGGGTGTAATTTGGCCCGTATACTCATTCAGGTAATGAGTGTATACCAAAGAGAGATATGTTTTAGATTCAGATAATCTGAAAAGACCATGCACATCAGGCGGGCTCGGTGGCCAAGTGGTAAGGCGTCGGTCTCGTAAACCGAAGATCCGGGGTTCGATCCCCCGCCGGGCCTTTTTTTTGTTCATTATGATTTTCTGAAATTTACTTCCTTGTGGATACAGTTTCTGCCATATGCTGGACTCATTTTTATCAACCCAGTTTGACATACTGTCTAGAACTCCCCCGCCCATTCAAGTGCAATGTAATTTTATACAATATGAATGTAATAAAGGTCGCTATTGAATTTCTACATGTTCCATGTTGATTTAAGGAATTCTAATGTCCCGAGTCTTATATCATTGATTGAAGGGGTCTACCTTACACTGTTTCCCTGTAGCGACGCAAGCTATAGTGCTAGTATCGCGCAATCAGCACAAGGCGATCAGGGCCAGGGACCAGCGTAGGGTCTACCTACGCTAAAGGCCCATTCGCGCTGGCCGAAAATTTTATCGCAGCAGACCGACAAACTTATCGTAGGTGAACGACATTTGTCGTTCGAAACCGATAAAAAAATCGGCGCGAAACGATAACTTTATCGGCCAGTGTGAATACAACTTTTTTTTTTTATCGGTTGTAATCGTTTCAGGCCGACGGCGAACGATTCCATCCTCACCGACATTATTTTCGTTCGGGGTGGCCGACATGTCTTGCGATTCGATCCAACATTTTGGATCGAATCGGTCCATTTTCAGCCGATATTACCATCTCAAGTAGGAACGACCACATGATTGCCTCGTCGTTTTCATCATCGTTCCCAAGGCGAATGCACAAATGGGACTGCCGCCCGACAGTGAACGATAATCTTACGTATGTCGTAAGCAACAGCCAATCAGCGAGCAGCACCAAATCATGTGACATTTGTTGTCCGTACAAAGTTTGTGAACGCCCACCGCAACGATGGGGAAGCCGAAGAAAGAGAAGTACGTGTGGTCTGACGAAAAAGAAGATAAATTAATACAATTCTACAAGGACAACACGTTCCTTTACGATGCGGAAGCGGCGGGGTACTCTGTGGGAACGAAAAGACAAACTGCCTACGAGGAAATCGGCCGTCAGCTCGATATAAAAGGTTAGATTCCTCTATTATCGCTCACAACACATGCTACGTAAACAAACAAGTATACCGATATATATTGACTTGTACTACATACTGCTTACAAACATCGTATCGGATATCTATTCTAATTGTTTTATTAAATGTTTTTGTACTTGTCGTTCACGTAGTCGCATTAGTAAGGGATAAATCTGCGTAATAATGCTATGTAAGTCTATATGTATGAATGAATGTTGTAGCTCATATTAATATATAAATCTTCTTTATGTTTTTAGTGGAGGAAATAGACGGTCATCTTAAAAGCCTACGCACACAATTCCGTCGGGTGTTGAACGAAGTCCGTGAAAAAACCAAAAGTGGCTGTGGTGCTGTGGAACTGTCGAAACGCAATACATTTTTGTGGAATGCTCTACGATTTCTGGAGAATCATGTCAAGCCTTCACGATCAGCAGTATCGTCCAAGCTCAAGAAAAAACCCCAGGTATTTTTAATAGAAAAATATGTGCTGGTTCAATAATTATGTAGATATAAAAATTATATATATGTTGATATTTAGATTGCTGTATATCATGAAACTTCACTTGGTAAATGAAAAAAAAAAATTAATCAAACAAATAAAATATTAAATCGTAAACAGAAGTATTCAATCTACACAGAGAAATGTCTATGAAAATAAAGAAATATATAAAAATTGATGTATAAAAACTAATGTCATTAAATATTATTTTTACAGAAAAAAAAGTACTCCACTCGATCGGGTGCCAACCAAGGTGATGACGACGAGGAAGGAGGCGATCAACCAGGACCATCGCAAGCGTCGGAAACGTTGGAGGAAGACGATAAAGACAACACGACCACACATCACGATTCTTCCAAAGACGAAACAACTTCTGGTATCGGTGGTAATGATGGTGCTGGTGTTGCTGTCAGTGGTGATGGTGACCTCGACAACGTTCCTACTCCGACCAACGATACCTCGGAAGCTGAAACAAATCGTCCTGAAGATGTTGAAGGGCCGTTAGACCTATCTGTTTCTAGTAGCGTATGTACTCCCATAAAAAAAAAAACACAAGCCGATAAAGTATCCGATGAAAACCAACCACAAAAATTATCGGATGGATCTAGTTCAGTTGTAACGACAACACACATATCGGAACCCCAAGCAGGTACAAGTGGTGAATCAGCACAAATACCTGAAGCAACACCTTCCGATGTAAATGTCATTATTGAAGATTTAAAAGATATCGGAGCCGACGGAGAAGAAATACAGATAATGCAGGCTATATTGAAATCTCCTACACCACCACCACCACCACCAAAAAAGTCTTGTAAGGAATCGTGTGATCCTACTACCAGTCAGCAAGGAAATACTTTAAGCGATAAAGGTGCAGCCGATGCTCGTGATAGGTTACACTCTTTCATGAACATGGCTAAAGAGGACGACCAGAAATTATCGGCAGAAGAAAAACAAAAGAAAGATGTTGTCGACACTTCAAATGTCATTGTCAAAAGTAATGTTCATGTTCTGAAGACGTCTACCAAACCAGAGGACCTGCAGAATCCCCCCATCGTGCAAAGACGAACATCAAGAGAAAGTAGTAAAGACAGATCACGATCTCAATCTCGGGAAGTTTCCCTTGAACGAGACAAAACTTCAAACGCTAGCAGATCACGATCATCTTCTATCGACACGGAATCGGTGACGATTAAACCATGGCCGAAAAAAGATATATCGGGTGGGAAGAAAACATCGGCTGCTTTGAAAAAAACTGAAAGTCGTTCCAACTCAGCAACGTTAATGAAAGACATAGCTTCAAAATCAGACCGAAGGCTGGAGCTAATGGAAGAAATGACAGAAACATATCGTGATAATGTCATTATGAAATATAAATTTGAAGCCGACAAAAGTTCTCGAGAAGAACGACGTGAACGACACCTAGAATTAGGTCGTCTGAAGGAACCAGAAGAGGATGAAGAGAGTTTGTGGGCGAAACTTATGGATAAGAAAATCCGATCAGTTCCTGACGTAAAGATTCGTACAGCTTTGATGGAACACTGCATTCACCTCACCAATAAGGCGATGAGAGGAAAGTGGAAACCTGATGACGACGAGGAGGAAGACGATATACCTCTACCAAAACGACAAAGACGTATAGAAATGCACCCGACACATCAAGAGATGATGGGTATGCGAGCGATCCCTCAATTCTATCCACCACAAGCTCACCATTTGAATATGCCAGCACCAGGACATCAGATTCCGTTTGCTGCAGGTTCAAATCAAGATCAAAATGCTATGTTTCAACAGCAGATGCGTTTTAATGTCCAACAGGGATTTGGACAGAATGTCGCTCCATCAGCGACAAACTTCAATCAAGCAAACATTCAAGACCAAACGACAGGTTGTTCAGCCTCCTCCAACACCATGGGTTCAACCGATTCTGCACAGGGCAATGCCCAGCCATCGTTTGCAAACTTGTAGATATTAATGTGTGCGACTAAACATTGAAAAACATTATTTTCATCAAGTTAAATTGTTGGCAAGAAAATACGTTTCCATTTAGTTGGATTACAAAAATGTTTTTGTGTTAAAGATATATTTTTGTCGGAAGCGTTTTCATGTTTTCTAGTTATACGATAACACATATTCCGTGGTAGGAAAAAATACAAAAGTTTTTTTTTTCTAATGCTTCTTTACTTGTTCTCTTGTTTATTTTTAAGTTCATAATACAGTTTAATAACCTGATGTTATAATATATATCGGTTGTACTTTATTGTTCATTGAATCATTCTTAACTGCCAAGGAACACTGCCAGCTTCCGAGGAAAAGTAGTCGCACATGAGATTCCTCCAGCCCTTGGCGACGACGGTTGCATTACGATGCGGACCGACAGCCAGGCCTTCCAGAGTGACATCTCGTCTCCATTCTCCCTCGTTCACCACATGTTGTTCGTCTTCAAAGTCAACCGACCCAGGCTGGATGTAGTTGTCGCCGAGACGTGTTCGCAACATGTTGTGCATGGCGCAACACGCTACGATAATCATATCCACGTGCTCAGGTGTTGCCTCAATGGCCTTGAGGAATATGCGGAATTTGTTAGCCATTATTCCGAAGGCATTCTCCGACACACGTCTGCATCGTGACAAACGATAGTTGAAAATTCTTTCCTCCTGGGTCAGTTGTCGTCTTGAATAGGGCTTCAGGAGATGCTCAGTGAGGGGAAAGGCATCATCACCCACCAGAAACATAGGTGTGACGTTGTCGGTGCCAGGTAGCTTACGATTTTCGGGAAAACCGAGATCGTTATCATCCAGTGCTTCCTTGAAAGAACACTCTTTCCAGACTCCCCCATCGGCTGCTCGACCTTCTGATCCTGCGTTAATGTATAGAAACTTGTAGTTCGCATCGACCACAGCTAGGAGAATCAGGGAATATGTTCGTTTGTAATTGAAATACTTTCGGCCACTGTTGTTTGGTGATTTGACAACGATGTGTTTCCCATCTATGGCCCCCACACAGTTTGGGAAGTTCCAACGACTTTGAAAGATATCGGCTACATCGTTCCATTCCTTCTCAGTGGATGGCGCCTAAAAGATGAAAAAAAAAATCGTGTCATTTAATATATTTAGAGTGTTACGACAAAAAACAAGTTTATATCGTGTGTACTAGAAGTTAAGTTGTACTTGTTTTGTAGAACGATAAGTCTATATATCCGACAAAACGTATTATATGAAGACAGATTTTTTGATTATCGTTTCATTACGATACTTGACGATAAAAAATATTTTTAAAAGATATTACTTACCACCAAGTATTCGTCACGTAAAACGAGGTATATGGCCTCGATGCTGTCGGCCAACATTTCGCACACTGTTGAAATGCCCAAGCCATACTGAAGGCTTATGTCAAATTGAGAGTCTCCTGAAAGAGGAAATAATTGTATTAATACTTTGACCGATTTATTTCGTTTATGTTTGTATCAGCCAGAAATGGTATCTTACATTAAAATTGTTTGGAAGAGGTATACAAATATCTTTATATCATATTACAGTTCAGTTTTATTTACATACCTGTTGAGAGATATCGTAGCGCTATTGCCAGACGAACTTCTGGAGAATGTGGGACTCCACAATTAGTTGTTGATTTCTGGAGATACGGTCTCACTAATTCAAGAAGATAATTGTACGTGTCAACATCCATACGGACCATCCGACGAAAAAGGTCGGCATCCTTCTTCTGTAAAACAAGTTGAAAATAAACATTATATTTTTAATATGTTGTTCATTTTACTTCATTACATGTATGACATTCTAAATTATTTATCGTCTGTATGAGTTTATACATTAATTAAATCGTTTATTTATTTGTAGCAGAACATTTATTTAATTTAAATATAAAACGAGATAAGTACCTGCAATGCTTCCTGTAGTGCAAGCATAGAAACTTCGGGATTATCCATACGACGCTGAATATTGGCATTAAATCGATATCGTGGACTACGACGACGAGACAATCTTATCAGGTTATCGTCTTCTTCTTCTTCCTCCAGAAACATAAAATAAGTCATTGGGAAAAGATCGAGATCCATGATAGTGATGAAAAGAGCTACTAACAAAAGTGACGTGTCATGGTCGATTGATACTCTGAAACCGAATCGTTCACATGAACGACAAAATAATCTCCAACCGAAACTCACCAGTGTGAATGCTAATTTTTCGCGTGCCTTCCGATTGTGAACGATAAGACAAACGACAAAAACGGAACGATTACAAACGACATATGTCGTTTTCGTTATCGTCTCCTCAAACGATAACAAACGATAAAAGTCGCAAGGCATCGGTTGCACCCTCGTCGGCCAGCGCGAATGGGCCTTCAAGCCCCATTCGCCCTGGACGATAATTATGTCGTTTGCAGGTGCAATAAATTTATCGTATGGTGAAGACGATAATCTAAGCACCGATAAATTTATCGCAGGCAAGCGATTTTTAAGAAATTGCATTCGCCATGAGAACTCAGACACCTACCGATCACAAACGATACTTTTTACAAGTACTTATCCCCTGCAATCGGCTGGAATCCAAACGATTCAATCCAACATGTTGGATCTGATCGCTTGGAGTCTTATCGTTTGCATTATTGTTTGTACCAGAATTGCAAACGATAAGTGTCGCAAGAGATCGTCCCTGGACCAGAAGGCAGTGGCCACTCCTCATGTCAGCTATGGCTGAAACCCCACTGTAAAGCCGCTGTATTTTTCAGTCATAACTGAAATACCACTGGCAAAACTATTAGTCCTACCCCTCAAATTTCAGTTACTGATCAGTGACACTGACCTTTAGCTGAAAAGACTTTACAGAAATATAGAGTCACTGACTTATGACTGAAATCACTTACAAAATTTCTACCATCCCTGAATTGCCACTGATTTCACTTAGTACTCGTTATGCTAGGCCTGTTGTATTCTATAGGTCCCTGAAACATAGCTGATATCGTGGCCCAGGTATATATAGGTTACTAGACCCATTAACCTCCAGAAAGCATTCTGGCGGGATATGGCAGTTCTCCTAACGGTTTTGTGATAGGAGTAAGCATATTATATGGATTTATACAGTCATAAGCCTTTTAAAAGTCTGTTTATGTTGGCCCATCACAAGTGTTAAGGATCGTGACCACAGGGGACTGCATCAAAGGTGCATAGAGGCAGTGTTTGGTATGTTATTTTACTCTTCTCCTTTCAATTAGATTGAAGTGAAAGCGGTATGCATGCTGCAGGGCTCTACCATACAAAAATGCTGAGTGGCGTATTTAAGTCGATCATGTCAGGCCCAATAAAATTATCGTATGCAAGCGAAATTGAAGCAAATGGCATTCACCCTGAGAAGAAACCTTCCTACCGATAGCAAACGATAATTACTTAAGTACTTCAAGCACTTCAAGTAGCCTGCAGTCGCCTGGAATTCAAACGATTTGATCCAACATGTTGGATCTGAAGGCCCATTCGCCGTGGCCGAAAATGTGGCCGACAGTGAGTGAGTGAGTGAGTGAGTGAGTGAGTGAGTGAGTGAGTGAGTGAGTGAGTGAGTGAGTGCGTGAGTGAGTGAGTGAGTGAGTGAGTGAGTGAGTGAGTGAGTGAGTGACGGAGTGACGGAGTGACGGAGTGAGTGACAGACGTTTTACGTACGCCACCGACAGCCAGGGTTATTTTTCACAGGAAAATGTGGCCGACAAAATATAGGGATGATAAAATGATTGGATGGGACTTTATCAATGTGAATAATTTGATCACCCCGAGATCATCGTTTTTCTCCAAGCGATATCTTTATCGTTCCTCCAAGCGACGCAATAATCGGCCAAGGCGAATGGGCCTTGATCGTTTGAATTCCAGCCGACTGCATTATCGTTTGCACCAGAGTTGTACACGACAATTGTCGGAAGGGATCACTTGCACCGCATCGGCCACGGCGAATAGGGCTTAATGCACGGACGCCCCCCCCCCCCTTACCCATCCAAATCGTTATTACTAATAATCATCAAAACAGAATTAATTCAGGGGCGGATACAGGAATTTGTAAAATTGGGGGGGGGGGGGGGGGCGTGCCATAATAAAATTTTGGCATAATAAAATTCCTGCACGCCCCCTCCCCCAAATCCCGCCAGATTATGGGGACTTGTGGATGGTGGATGAGCTCCTTCATTGAAAACTCTAAATGAATGTCCACTATCATTAAAGTAAATACCTTGATTGATAGTACTTAACGTTGCAAATAACACAGCAGAGTGAGTGAGTGAGTGAGTGAGTGAGTGAGTGAGTGAGTGAGTGAGTGAGTGAGTGAGTGAGTGAGTGAGTGAGTGAGTGAGTGAGTGAGTGAGTGAGTGAGTGAGTGAGTGAGTGAGTGAGTGAGTGAGTGAGTGAGTGAGTGAGTGAGTGAGTGAGTGAGTGAGTGAGTGAGTGAGTGAGTGAGTGACGGAGTGACGGAGTGACGGAGTGAGTGACGGAGTGACGGAGTGAGTGAGTGAGTGACGGACGTTTTACGTACGCCACCGACAGCCAGGGTTATTTTTCACAGGAAAACAAGTTAGGACAAATTCTGACTTTTCGGCATGTGTTTTGACTTAGTAGGTCTTGGTGATCATATCTATGATATGAGGATGACAGGGCAGGCAAGTAGAAGGGGATCAAAACCTGGAAATAATTGTTGCTCTACCTCATCCCTTGACGAACCCAGACTGATACACCAACTGGAAATTCAACCCAATAACACAACAATAGATGGTATGCTTTAAAGCTTCAAAACAATATGATATCAAACCATATTACCAATAGAATGGCCCTTTCTTGAATTTGGCAAGTGACATACAATAAATACCTATTATGTACCCCCTACTGTAGCAATAGCCATTTCTGAAAATGGACATGCGACGTCAAGACCCTCCATCAAGGGCCCCATAAGTCCTATCTCTGAATGAACGTTCCAATTATTGGCGGGTTTGATGTCTGTGCAATTAGGCTATAACATGTTGATAACAGCTTATGTTTTGTAGAATAACACACACACACACACACACACACACACACACACACACACACACACACACACACACACATATATATATATATATATATATAAATGGGTACATAATAGGTATTTATGTGGCCTGATATAATCCTCAAAACATGAAAAATGTGGGACACAAGTTTGACATACATCTCTTGGGCCCAAGTCAGAAATGTCCTTTTGGGAGAAAAACGGAGCTATTCACTCAGCAAATGGTTAAAGGGAATCAGGCATGTTAGGGTCGTGACGGCGTCAGGACGGCCCTGGAGCGGAAGGACTGTCACGTCAGGGGACGACTGAGGACGTCTGCTGTCACCCCGTGAGGCCGGGGCCGTCAGGCTGGTAAAGGCTGTATTCCACAGGGCTATATTACCCCCCAGTCCGTTTAGCGTAAGTGGGTTAAAGGACAGGTTATATACATTTTCCTTTGAAATGATATATTGGATATCCTAATGATATATTATATGTTATTAGAAAAGTTTTAAAATTTCATTTGAAATGATATATTGGATGCATTGCGTTATTATAATATTGCTAGAGGAAGTTATTGGTCGAAGTGAATCGCCTAGGGGAATACAAGGATGACATAATCACGATTACATTACCATGTACAATGTTACTGAGGTTGACATAAACAGTGAAGAAATCAGATTAATGTTATTCAGCATGACCTCACAGAGAGGTACAGATATGTCCGTGTATGATGTTTTCACTGATAATGACATCGATGGCAGGGCAATTATTGGGTATACAATAACTGAAGATGACATTGATTACGATCACATCATGGGTATGATGCCACCAAGGATGATGTCAACAATAGTGTAGAAGATTGTATCCATAATGACATGAATTATGTCTCTAACTTTGAGAATATATCCACGAATCATTAAGTATCATCCATGCTACTTGCTTATTTTGGATTCTTAGATGCCCTGAAAATATATTACAAGACATCATTGCTTTTCTCTTTCTATTCATCAATTGGGTTTTTAACATTTATTTGAAAGACCATGACCTAGTTTAAGGTCATACATCTTAAAAAGTTGTGTAATTAACTTATTTGTAGAATTTTATCTAGAAAAATATACAAGACTGAAGTGTTTTCTGTAATTTATTAGCCATTTCTTTTTGTCATCATTGGCTGTTTGATAGTAGGCCTACATCAATCACAAAAATCAAGGACTCTTGTTGTAATTGATTGATAACGTTCATATCTTTCATCTACATTCAAAATGTATAAAGAATTTGAATCAATCAGAAATTTGCTCAGTAAGTTTCATTTTGCTACCAATTTTCATCAATTAAACATTACTCAGAAGACCTTGACCTTACATTTATAGGTAAATATGATTTGGAAAAAAGCACAGCCGTAAAGTACTGATTTGTATGAATTCCTTGATAAGTCAATATAATTGTATTGAGGACACACTAGGTAAATTTAGGAAAATAATCATTTTCTTACTTTGTGATTTTGAGAGATCAAAAAATGACCTTACATTTAAAACAAAAGTGCCAGCAAAACTTTTCTTTGCTAGCAGGACCTAAATTACACATTTATGTGTGATTGCAAGTATTTAGAATCCAAATATGCATTTGCCCAAATTCCGACAAGCCAGTGGATTTGAAGGTAGAGGTACAATTCATGTCACTCACCTATGCATTGTGGGGTTGGTGTCCACTTGCCATCGTGGCAGAGGACGTAGCTGTAGCCGGTGTCGGAGAACTTCACCCCTCGGGCACTGAGGCCGCCCCCACAGCGGTACAGCTGGCGTGCCCCGTGCACCGCCACCCCTCGGGCAGGCAGGAAGGACACACGGGCATCCTTAGTCCGCCGGGCACACGTACTCTTACCACGTTCCGCACCTAGAGCTGAGAGGGGGAGAAATGAGGTATTTAGTATGAGGTTATAAGACCAGGAAAAAAGCAATTCACTACATTAAAACTATGGGCCCCATGCACCGCCACCCCCCAGGCAGGCAGGAAGGACACCCTAGCATTGTCTGTCCACCGGGCACATGTATGGTTACTTCGGTCTGCGCCTAGTACTGAGAGGAGTAGGATAGAGGCAATTAGTAAAAGGTTAGAACCAATTAACTGCATTAAAATTATTGCCACTGTGCACCGCCACCCCCCGGGTGGGCAGAAAGGACACGCGGGCATCCTTCGTCCGTTGGGCACATGTACTCTTACTACGGTCTGCATCTAGAGCTGGGAGGGGAAGGGATGAGGTAATTAGTATGGGGTTTATGAGACTGATTTACTTCATTAAAACTATGGGCCCCTTGCACTGCCAACCCCTGGGCAGGCAGGAAGGACACACGGGCAGCGGATGCCTGCCAGGCACATGTACTCTTACTGCAATCTGCACCTAGAGCTGGGTGGGGGAGAAACAAGGTAATTAGAACAAGGTTTATAAGACAGGAAGAATCAATTAACTACATTTAAACTATGGGCCCAATGCACCGCCACCCTTCGGGCAGGCACGAAAGACATACGGCGTTGGCTACTGCTGGGCACACATAATCTTACTGCGGTCTGCACCTAGAGCTGGGAGGGGGAGAAATGACATAATTAGTATGAGGTTTATAAGACCAGGAAAAAATAACTCACTACATTTAAACTATAGGTCCCGTGCACCGCCATCCTCTAGGCAGGCAGGAAAGACACGTCGGTGTTGGACGTTTGCCGGGCACACGTACTCTTACTACGGTCTGCACCTAGAGCTGAGAGGGGGAGGAAAGAGGCAATAATAGTGAGATTGATAGGCAGAATCAATTAACTACATTAAAACTATGGGCCCTGTACACCGCCAACCTGCAGGCAGGAAGCAAGGACGAACGGGAGTCCTTCATTTTTACTGTGCTTGTTACGTTTCTCTCTTTATCACATTAAATGTGATTCGATGTACGGTACATACAAGGGGCACTCACAAAAACAGTTTGAGTTTCCCCAAAAATCTTCACTAGAGATACTTAAGGTGATTTAGGTCCCGACCCCTTTCACCACTTGGACAGGGATAACTTGTGAGTATGATTGACTGCAGGTCGTCGGCCGACCCGGGCATTGCCCTGATGCAGCCTGAGGAGGGCATTGCCCTGCCACAGGCCTGAAGAGGGCATTGCCCTGATGCAGCCTGAGGAGGGCATTGCCCTGATGCAGCCTGAGGAGGGCATTGCCCTGCCACAGGCCTGAGGAGGGCATTGCCCTGATGTAGCCTGAGGAAGGCATTGCCCTGCCACAGGCCTGAAGAGGGCATTGCCCTGCCACAGGCCTGAAGAGGGCATTGCCCTGATGCAGCCTGAGGAGGGCATTGCCCTGCCACAGGCCTGAGGAGGGCATTGCCCTGCCACAGGCCTGAAGAGGGCATTGCCCTGCCACAGGCCTGAGGAGGGCATTGCCCTGATGCAGCCTGAAGAGGGCATTGCCCTGCCACAGGCCTGAAGAGGGCATTGCCCTGCCACAGGCCTGTAGAGGGCATTGCCCTGATGCAGCCTGAGGAGGGCATTGCCCTGCCACAGGCCTGAGGAGGGCACTGCCCTGCCACAGGCCTGAGGAGGGCATTGCCCTGATGCAGCCTGAGGAGGGCATTGCCCTGCCACAGGCCTGAAGAGGGCATTGCCCTGCCACAGGCCTGTGGCAGGGCATTGTAGGGGTTGTCGGGGGTTGTGGCCTGCCCCCACTTTATGAATTCTCCTCCCTGAGCCCAGTTTAACACCCTGAATACAGCTAAAGGTCTGTGCAGTGGTGGATTTAGAGGGGGTGGGGGGCACGCGCCCCCTCCGTTTTTGGCCAATTTTAGACTTTTTTTATGTAAAATTCTGCCAAGAAGTCATTAAGGAAGACTTTTTCCAATAGCGCCCCACCCCCTTTTCAAAATCCTGGATCCGACACTGCTGTGGGTACAGGTGTGATAAGGGGGGGGGGGGGGGGGCAGGTAGCTTATGATTCATCCGCATAGTCATAACTGTCATATTAGCTCATCTGGTAACAAAATTAAAAAATGAAACATGGAACGTCTTCTGTGGAAATCTAAAAAAACCCATAAAAATGTATGTATTGTTTCTAGGGGTTGCTGTCATGTAAAATTGCTTAATAATAGTGGTGTGTAGGTAGACGTAATGTGTAGTGAGGGCACTGTGGTCCGACAGGGCCTGCAAAGGGGGATTGATAGGACAATCCCGTTGAGGCTTATTGTTACATCACCTGCATGCATTTGCAGCTGATAAGAATATAAAAATATATTTTCCTAGAAGAATGATAAATGGGACTCGCCCTTTTCCCTGTGTGCACTTTGGTGGTGTTTGATACAGGGCCCTAATAACCAGGATGAGGCAACCTAGTGAAAATAAACTATGCAATGGGTTCTATTTAGGACTTCACAATATAAGATAAGAAGCAGGGGTAGTTCGTTATTGAAAAACATAATTATATATGCAAGAAATGTAATAGTATACAAGAAAACTGGCCTATTGCGTTCAATCGTCTAAAGAGATTTTCTTTCGCTTTACTTTCATATGGAATTTCTGAGAAGTGAACTTCTTTTCTACCATTGAAAATTGCTGCCAGCGAAAATGCAGACAAGAAAACTGACCTATTGTATTCAATCGTCTGAAGAGATTTTCTTTCGTTTTACTTTCATATGGCATTTCTGAGAACTGAACTTCTTTCTACCAATGAAAATTGCTGCCAGGGAAAGTGCACACAATGGAATGACCAAAAGAAGTAAATCCATGTTTTAGTTTTAAAGTTGGTGGGTTTGTAAACAGCAGCCCCTGTCTAACAGCTGACCTGCCAATTGGACTTTTTCTGTCTTTGTTTATTATTCGATGTCAGAGTTATCAGAGCAGACTAACACAACATTATGTATATATGGTCATGGTATAACTTACCTATTCCTAGGATGCATACTAATATAAGATAGACGAATATAACATTCCTGTTCAGCGCCATTCTGTGAAAGATATCGCGGACCAATGTAGGTAAAATCCAATTCAACAAAATCTAAAAGCCAGGAATCCAGAAATCAACACGTAATGAATCCTCCAATTATGTAAATCAAGCCGTCCAAATAGTAATCCAGATGAAAAGAAATGTTCAGGGTATATCCAGTGGTCCGTTGTTTAGGCTTTTTAAGCTGTAATCAACCCCCAACAGGTTTAAAGGCCCACTCTCAGCGGGAGTGGTCACAGTACTATAGGGGCCTCACGCAGCTACAAGTTTTCCCAGCGGGAAAAGTAAGGAGGGGAACAGGGGAGGGCGGAAGGAAAAACCCTCCAATCAGCTCCCTCCAAAAACGTGTTTACTATAATTCATGTCATCTGTTCTAAGACAAATTTTAGCGGCGTAAAAACAGCGCCGACGGAGGGGGTAGTCTTGCCTAGGACCTTCTTATTTAAAGATATTTCTCGCGTTTTTCATCTTTTTTTTCTAGAGATAATAAATGTGGGGGTGCATATGAGGAATGCAAATGTACGACTTTCGATTCAATTACATCCTACATTTAGTGAAATCAAAGAGGTTCCAGAAATCTAGGTATACCCCGGAGGGCATGAATTTAGAGAGATGCTGAATTTGCAGTCCACTTCAAACACCTATAGGTACCTAACTATCCATCAGCTCTGTAGTTTCTTTTTTTTTTATTATCACTTCAACTTCACGTACATAGGTCCCGTATGGTTTTAGAGGGATTTTTTTTTCGAAATATACAATCGCGTCATTTTGATACATTGATACTCCTCTGGGATGACTGAATAGTTGCCTTATAATATTAAAGCATAACAAAAGTCCAGTCCATAACACCAGCCAGTCTCACAGTTTCTGACTTGAAGAAATATAAAATTAAGCTTTAACTTTTATTAAACCAGTCAAAAGAATGGCCAAGTTTACCGTCTGTGTTGTGAAACATGCCGAGTTGTGGGTCTGACGGACGGCCACCTAAAAATGGTCAAGTAAAAAAGAGTGAGGGAAAAAGGTAACGTAAAACGTCCACCTGTAATGGCCCGGTCACATATAGAGACTGGACTCAACTAGACAGTATTAAGGGTTTGAGACTGGATAGTTGCAAACTAACCAGTCTTATGAAAAACTGACCAGTGGTCACATATAGATATGGGATAGTCTTAAGTCTTCTTACTCCTGCCTATAAACACAATGACATAAAGACAAAAGAGGTGTGTCTATTTGCCTTTATGTGATTGGATATCAGACTCAAAACAGTTGAGTTGAGCCTTAAACTATGTCACATTTAGATACTGGGTCTTAAAACTGCTTGAGACTGGAGACTATCCAGTCTTAAGGCTGGTCACATATTGAGACTGGGCCTTAAAACTGCTAATGACTCAAGACTATCCAGTTTTAAATCTTCAACATCTCAAGATTAAAGACCAGACTGATCAGTCTTGAGAAAACCTAAAACTCCAGTTTTAACCCTATGTCACACATCAAAACTATCAGACACCCAACTCAACTCAACTGTTGAGTTGAGTTGAGTATCTCTATGTGACCGGGCCTGTGAGGTGATTGACGGTAGGCCAGGTGAGAGAGCGGGCTCAGGTTACCCAGGTAACCCAGGTATCCCAGGTGGTCTACCGGCCGGGACGGATTCCGTCTGTTATCAAACTATAAGAAACCTCCTTCAAAGGATGCCTAACGTCCTTTACATATTGGGCTGAACGCAGCAGGAAAACTGCTGAGGTCGGCAAATACAGGAGAGAATCCTTGTAGCAGTACCTCCAGCGGTGGTCGGTGAGGGACGGGCCGGTGACAGGTACGCAGGCTGGGACCGGTACCTTTGGGGTTCTGTGGACAGATAAGAAGGGTTTACAATAATGTAACTTATTTTTATCCAGAGAACATGGAGTCTACATGTAGTTTATAGTTAAGATGACCCCGCATAACTAAGCGACATTTTAGCAGGGACGGATCCAGAGATTAAAAGAAAAAAGTTGTTGTTGTTGTTGTTGTTGTTGTTGTTCTTTTTTTTTGGGGGGGGGGGCGTCCTATTGTAAATAGTCCCACCTCCACATCCGAGAATTTTACAATAAAAGACTTAATATTTCCCAGAAATAGCCCCCTACGCCCGCCTTTAAAATTTATAAGTCCGTCTTTCTAATTCATAGTTAAGTTGACCTCGCATGCTTAGATAAGGGGTGCTTTAGCAGGGACGGATCAGGAGACCTCAGAAAGAGAGAATTGGAGGGCGAGGGGCGCGCCCTATTATAAATATTTCCGCCTTATCCTCTAGACGAATTTTATATTTGAAAAATTACAAATTTCAAGAAATAGGAGGCGCGCGCACGCCCTTTGTCCCCCCTCTAAGTCTGCGACTGATTTTGGGCCGAGGTTACACTCGTTGTGCTTTTTGGGGGGCCCGGCGGCAGCGGATCATAACGAATGTCGTTAGAAACCCCTCGTGATTTCTAATTGTAAGTTCATACGAATCATCGTAAGTTTGGCAAAATGCCCTGTTGCAACTGCCTATAAGATATAGATGAAATACCCATATACATGTATTGCTTTTATACCGTCACAATATAGTTTATGTATATATAATGTATACATAATATCTGTTCAGATGAGAAGAACTATCTTCGCTGACTTAGACTTAGTAAAAATACTCAAAACTCTCCTTTTATTCGTATATGTTGGAGAAGGCTGGCCCTTAGCACGTCGGTGGTGGGTGAAAGGCCAAGAGGGCATTCACCGCGCGGCGCGGGCCGCGGGCGGCACATCGAACGCTACATCTGCCCCTCCGCGTTAAAACGAACTGTTTGTTGTGCTGAAAAACATGTGGGGAATTTTGATGGGGCCCAGATGGTCGTTCCGCGTTTTCCTCGCCTTAGACAGCTCGGGGAGGATCGATTGCTCCCCTTTCCTTCCCTAAAACCTCGAAACAATAACACGTTGGAGAAAGCAGTGAAATAATCTGTAGTTTGCAGCTGCAGTGGCGGATTTAGGGGGGCGCGGGGGGCACGCGCCCACTATTTTTGGCCAAATATTGATTTTTTTTTTATGTAAAATTCTCAGCGACGGAGCGTCTGGGAGAAAATTTCACATTAGGCCCCCCCCCCCCTCTTTTGAAAATCTCTGGATCCGCCCCTGGTCTGGATTCAGTGAGTGGTTACTGCATTGGTGCACTGGGCAAATTGCTGACCATCACAAGTCCTGGAAGTGTTCATGCGGGTAACCTTCTTACTTCCTGTACCTGCAGGTACGCTGATAACTGATAGTCTGTATGAGGCAAAGCGCTAAGGTCGTTCACCTGGATGCTCATTTCATTGTTTACATGTGCTTTTTGTAAGTGTGCGTGAAAAGCTAGGTTACTGGAAAATCTTAAGCAGGGGCGGATTCAGGAATTTGAAAAAAGGGGGGAGGGCGTGCTATCGCAACATTTTCCGGGCGCCCTCCAGGCGCAAGAATTTTACATTAAAAAAATTAATATTTGAGCAAAAAAAAAGGGGGGAGGGCGGCCGTGCACCCTGCACGCGCACCCCTAAATCTGCGCCTGTTAAGAACTTGGGGGAGAATGGGGAGGATATATAAGTAGTATAATGGAGTCGCTGGCGCGCATAGTCAATGCTACTAATTAGGTCACTAGGTCAGTACGAGTGAGCATCGGGCATAAATAGGTTCATAGACTAATAGAGACTTTGAATAATTAGGTCATTACGACCTACTTTCGTGACCTACTTTTAAAAATACGTTTAAGGAACGTATGTGTTATTTCGTTATTTTTTCATTTTTTTTATATATACTTTCTACGTATATTTTACCGGATAATTTACCGGATGTTCTATTATTTTCGTTATTTTTACATTTTTTTTGTATATAGTTTGTATAAGCTTATGGCATTTATTATTCATTACATATAATAAATAAAACAAAACAACATTTTTTTAGTTATTTTTTATTAAAAATCGTAAAAAGCGGATTATAATTCATATATACATTGCTTTTCTTTTAGATTTTTTAAAAAATTGTTAAATATTTTATGTTTTTTCATATATTTTATACTTTTTTTGGTTTTTCATACATTTCCTATATAGTGAAAATGTTTCAGTTTTTTTTAGCTATAGTTCATTGTCCTTGGGCAGTCATTTTTCAGCTTTTTATCTATAATTCATTGTCCTTGGTCAGTTATTTTCTTAAAGGGCGAAGGAATTGTTGGAGCATGAGAAACCACAGCCTCTAGATTGCGCTGAACGTTCTGTGAGTTCTTCCAGCTTACTTTGCAAGTTGGTAACGGCGAAGAGGAGTCGGTCAACATTAGACGACAGGGCCTCCACACAGTCAATGGTGTTCTCCAGATCACGTTGCATGCGACCTAGTGATATGGGACGTCTCTTAGGCATGTCCAGTATTACATCTTCTTCTTCTGATGACTCTCCTTTTTCCGCTGTATCTGTAGATAACCACATTTCTAGCGTTTCAACATCTGGTGTTTCCGTCTTCTCCATTTCCACCGGTTTAAGTTCATGTAAGAAAGAACTGTCTTGTCCGTTAGGTTTGTCATGGCTGGGGTACCTAGCGCTGACAGTGCGACGTAGGGGTTGAGAGTGCGACATGTTTCTATGAGAAAACGAACACAGTGCGCTCCGCAGGTGGTGGTTGTGAGTGCTTGTAGTTGTTGTCGGTTATACTCCCAGATACCGTATGACGAACGTTGGCAGAACGAGATGTGTTTTATAGCTATTGGTGGTAACCCGAATGAGTCAAAATAGAAAGTTTTCCCTTGTGGTGATACCCAAAATGCTACCCAATGTTCCCCTGGTTTATTGTGAGGATCTGTGTTGCTAATGAAACAAGTGAAGGGTTGTGGTTTTTTTGGTATTCTATCAGAGGGAAAAGTTCCAAGGAAATATCTATTTGTGTGGGGATGGTTGTGTAGAATTTTGTTCAATTCTGAGGTTTTGAGAACCATCTTCAGTTCTACACCATGGCGTAGTCAGTGACCGGCAATCGGTCGGCTGTGAGCTGGATCAAGCTGTCATAAGTGCTCAGCATAATTACTGAAACCGCGTGACCCAGCGCTTCAGCAAACTTCAGGGACACCGACAGCTTTCCCTGTCGCAGCAGGTTGATTCGGGCGTCCTCCGGAGTTCGGTCGGGGGTCAGGTCGAAAGCAAACAACGTGTACCCGTTCTTAAAATGATGTAACTGAATACCGCAGTCGTGACCCGAAGCTAATAGTCCAGTCTCCTTGAAGAGTTGACTGTAGGCTCTGCTAACGTTTCCGTTGACAAAGTCTGTCTTCACGTGGAACTTCTGATCGTCGAACTGCAAGGCTACTTCTGTTACGTCGTAGTGCTTGAAGTTGAACGGATTCTCCGTCTTGCTCCCTGAGCTGGCCGACTCTTTGACGAAGCCAATAATCACCCCCGTGGGGATCTGCGTTGTGTCGGGGACGGTCCACGTGTACTCCGATGAACCTTGCGTGAGGGTGTGCTTTGTGACCTTGCTCCTGGTGATCGGGTAGTTGAATGGTCCCATCTTGGGGTCGCGTACACTTTTATTGTGTACCTCCACCACCTCGTCCCTGACGTGAACTTGGCGCATGGTCATTTCGGCCTTCTTGATGACGACTTTGTAACTCTCGTTAGCGGCCATCTGCATGTAGAAGCTGGCGGGCTGACGTTCGAAGACGAGTTTGATCTCGCAGTGAGAGGGTAGGAGTTTACACTGAGTAAACAAATCGAGGTGTGGTCTTGCTACCATAGACTTAACACCTCCGACATGGACTGTTCGTCGTGAGTTCCAACCTGCGTTGGCTGCACCTCTGGTGTCCATTTTTTCCGGGGTGTCCATGAACCAGTTCTGGCAACCTTGGAGGCGACACTTTCTGGCCCCCTCCTCCGTCGTCAGGAGGTCGATGAGATAGGACTTGTAGGAGTACTCTTCATTGTTCGAAGTTACCTTCTCCCCGTTGACGAGAAGCTGCACGCTGCTGAAAAGTGAATGAATTAAGTTGTTGACTGGAGCTGCATCGTGTGCCACGGTTAAGGCAGCTTCGTCGTTTGCTTGAACTACATACTCTAGGTAGAGTTCAGCTTCGCTGAGGTCTGTGTAAAGATTGCTCGGTTCGAAGGTGAAGTCAAAACAAGTTGTGGTGTCAGTGAGAGCGTTGTTTGTTGTTTTCTTGACGAATTGACTTCGGAGAATATCTTTCTGTGATATAGGTAGTGCGTGTAAATCCAATTCACCTACGGCACATGTTGCCGCACAGGGGTGAATGAGACTCATGATGAACCCTTTAGAAAAGGGTAGACTTACGTCTACCTACACTCTTCTTCTTCCCGTTACCACGTCTTGCACCTTGCGTTGCTCGGCGTCGTTTGGCTGGAGGGCCATCGTCGTCAGTGTTTAAGTACCTTCTGGCTGCACTGAATGCTGTGTCCATTAAGGAACTTCCTGCACTCTTTGACCTTTTTACTAGGCTCTTCTTAAAGTTTTTTCCAGCCACGACATCGTCAAAAACACCTTTTCCTGTTTTGACGATGGTGGGGACGGCTGCTTTAAATGCTGACGCACCGAGCTTCTTTATCATCGGAAGAGCCAATCTCATTATACTTCCGAATATTCCGTGGCCACGTTGTCTTTTAGCTCCACCGAAAGCAGGTAATTGTCCACTTCCAAATTGTGAACGCTTATAATATTGGCCATATTCACCTCTTGGTGATGAATACAAGGGTGGCACGTTCATATAGTAACTCACCATTTTCCAATGTCTTCCTTCTTATACTAATGTACTATAGGGATGAGAGAGAGCTCTAAAGGTCAGTACTACCGACACTTCCCCGTGCTCAAATGGTATAGGTTCGCCTGCACTGTCTCTTAAGTACACTCCGATCTCTTTGAAATGTGTTATTCGTAGAGGATGGAAAATCAAATTGGGAAAGTTTATTGTGTCCATTGTTTTTTGAGAGTAGATGTTTACAGCCATACATCGAAGAAGTGGCGCTTCAGTATCTCCTACTACCCCGTTGTGAATAATGTCAGAGTAGACATAGACTGTATGGTTTCTGTAGTTGACATCTGTTATTTGTTTTGCTCGTGTGCGCCTACCCATGTATATTTTTCCTTCGAAACCAAGTTGATAAGAAAGGTTTTCTGGTATGACGAGCATTGTGTTGGAAGGCAGTGCAATAAGTGTTTTCATTGTGAATTCGTTATAAGAGAAAATTTCATCTGGACCATTTCCTTTATTTTTTCGCTTTTCTTCTTTCATTTTCTTGATGACTTTTGGTATATTTTTCTTCATTATTTTATTCAGGAGTTTGATCAGATCTTTGTTGGTTTCCACTCGCCCGCTTTCCATTGAGAAACGAGCGTAAGACCGTTTTCCTGGAAAGTGCTTCCTTGCTAATGAATCGATGTAACTCAATGTGGGAGGCAGCTTTTTTGGTTCATCAGCATCAGCTTCTTCGAATACTTCTGTGGGCTCTGGTTGGTCGTCATCGTCATCGTTTTCTTCTTTTTCAATTCCCTCCATTTCAACTTCTAGTTTTCTTTTCGGGGGTGTTTCATGCATGTGTGTTACCAAATCAGTATCAAACATGTCTGTTAGGAACGGTTCTCTGTCACGTTTTTTCCTACTGCTCTCTATTTCACGCTTTAGTCGAGTGATAGCTTCAACGGACCTTGTCGGAGGTGTTTGTAATGGAGTAACTCCTTCTCTAGGTTTTTTAGGAGGTGTAGGTCCGTCGGAAGTGTGAGAACTTGGTGTCGGAGGAGCTATACTCTCACTAACTGTTCTTACAGCTGACACTGCATCTGAAATAAACGCTCCAGAAGACTCTTCATGATCAGGGTCTGGTACTGTCGGTGTTTCAATTGAACCAGCTGCAGTTCCAGGTGTAGTTGTGGAAGTAGCAGGAGATTCAGAAGAAGGCTGTTCATCAGAACCGCGGGAAGTTCTTGCCCTAGTTGGTGCGGTGTTATGTTTCTTCTTTTCTGACGGTGCTTCTGCGCTGAGAAGGTAGAAAGTTGATTTTCGCACATTGTACCATTTTACTGGAAGCGTTATTTCAGATAACGCACAGTCTGTGTCAGCTGGTAGTACCATATACTTTTGTAAAAGAACTCTGTAAGTGCTCAGAGTGTTGTCTGGAAAGGTCTTAGTAGATGAGTTACTGGGTAGGGTGCAGGTTACATCCATTTTTGTATGTTCTTGACTGGTTCCCAACTGTTGAATTTGTCTCCGTATCCTTTCCACTTAATGAGTGCTTCTCTTTTAGCACCTTTTCCTCTATATTTAAGGATGCTCTCGACAGTGTACTGCTTCCTCGGAGTAACTTTTACCTTCTGAACCTCTTGAGGATAAAACCACCCCTTTATTCTTTCTTGAAGGGTATCTTCGATTTCATACCCCTTAATATAGTCTGGGTTCTTTACAGTGAATATTTCTTCACTCCAATTTGGTTCATATCCACGATTAAAGGTTTTCTTTTTTCTTAGAATTCGTGCTCTATCACCACTTTTCATTAAAGGTTTTCTTTTCGTCTTTAAATCTTTAGCTCGCACTCTTTCATACAAATGATAGAACAATCGATCGGCGTTATCTTTATTAACGTCTACCGGTCGACCTCCTATGGTAGAATGAAAGGTGTGGTTGTAAGAATGCACTAGATCTTGAAGTACATCTATGTATGTGTAGGTTTTCATGTGAGTGAAGTATCGCCACATTTTCTGTTGTAAGGTCCCGTTGAACCTTTCTGCTATAGAACATTTTATGTCATCATTTTCTCCAGTGAAAAAAGATACACCTGGCTCTTTCAAGTAATCCTGAAAAGTTTTGTTCAGGAACTCTTTACCTTTATCTGTTTGAAGGTATTTAGGACATCTTTTAACTGTCATAACTTTGAAAGCTTCCGTAACATCTGTGGCTTTTTTACTTTTTATAGCTTGTGCAAATCCAAATCTGGAGAAGACATCTATGGCAACCATTATATATGAATAGCCTTTGTTATACTTTTTGAACTGTTGCATATCTATCAAGTCCATTTGCCATTGTTTATCTATTCCAAAAGTCTGTGTTTTACGTCTAGGAAACCGCCTCTTGAATGGTTTATGTTTAGTATAAGCATCAACAGATTCAAGTGCATCTTCAATATGCTTTATGTCAGTGTTTTTGAAATAGTGTTTCTTTATTTTGGATGCACTTGTGAAGCTTGCTGGCTGTTTAGGATCAGTGAAGTGTTTAACCACATCTTTCTTCAGAGCCTTGTAGACCATTTTACAAATGGTGTTACTGTAAAGTGTCGATGTCTCTTACTTCGGCCGTGACCTTCTTGTTGAGGAGACTTCTCTTTCCGCCTAGGTGTTTCCACCTCTTCATGTTCCTCTTCACTGTCGGAACCCTTCATGTTGTAGTTCCTTATATATTTCATTTTCGGATTTAACTTCTTAACAATCTGGACGAATTGTTTCTGCCCCGGTAAGCTGGCTCGCTTCTTAGTAGTCGGTCGCACTGCACTCGAAAGAAGATTCATTAAATGTGTTTCATCTATAGGTGTGTCTCCTAGAATGAGCCGACCGTCCTTTGTGAACTGTTTTCGTGATTTGGCCAAGGTCTTGTAGAGATTACGCACAGAGTTATGGTAAGAACCCGGAACTTTTTCTAGTGCTTTTTCCATCTTATGTGGTAGTACCTTCGGCATAAGTAGTCCTCTCGGTTTTGTAGAAACTCTTTTAGGTTTCATGATAGTCGGAGAAGGTGGTGGAGATGGTGAAGGAGAACGTGAAAGGTGCGATGTTGAAAACAACATACTTTTAGCTTTAGAGGAAAGGATGGAGGACCTGTTCATGAGATCATTGTATGTGGCTAGTTTCTCCTCTCTGCTCATCGTTGGATCGTTCAATACACGACTCATTTCTTTTTGTAAACGAGCTAACACCTCCACGGTAGGCGCTGTAGGTTCAAGTTTTTCTTTTACCATTGACCTTTCGAAAAAGGAATCCCTGTCACTTTCTTTGGCAGGAGGTGGAGAATCAACTTTGCCAGAAACAGTTGAACTCTCCATTTCCACTTTGTTAGAACTTTGCAACACATCTGGATGAACGAGCAGCATTCGTTTATAGCTTGTCATTTTCTCCTAATGATGTCTTGTAAGGCCTCCGATAAGACTGGATATGAGTGGAACAGCTAATCCCAATAGAGTACCAATAAAACCACCTTCTTGTTCAAGAATCTTACGTTTGTGTCCTACTGTAGTTGAAGGCTTGGTAAGACCCTTGAGTTGTGTCTTGTACCTCGATAGACGACCGACTGCTTGTTTATTGGAGATGTGCAAGTTTTTATTCATAATATTCACACCTATTTGCGCTATCAACCTTATCACCTCATTAGACATTCCCATCATTATATGTTTACACTCCTTACCAGTGCATTTAGACAGATGTCTCAATAGAGGAAGATGTTTCTTTATGAGAGCGAGTTGTTTAGCCTTCATTGTTTCCGTGTAGTAGGAATGAATACAGTTGTCTTGAGAGGTGTAGTCACGCTGTTACGCACCCTTAGTGTATTGGGTGTAGTCTGCTTGAAGTCTAGCACTAGATATGAGTGTCTCGCCGATGTTTCTTCGTTATATACGTTGGTAAGAAAACGTGGATGAGTTGGAAACACTTGACGTGATAAAGCGTGAATTTGACTCATATCTCTTGGATTTTTGAAAATTATCATGTAATGAGAATTCAAACTAAGTGTTCTGAAATCCTTATTAGGCAGAAATAAATTTTGAGTTATGAATATAACACTCATATTTCTATGGTGAGAACCTTTTATGAATAGATCTCTTATAAGAGGTGCATCTTCTTTATCTAACAGATCATCTATTATAAGTAGAGAATGTTGAGATAAATCCTTTTTCTTATGTAAAAGTTCTTCTCTTGAAAGTAGACCTTCGTTGAATTTCACTTTTCCCTGATACTTCTTGAAAACGTCTTGCCATTGTCCATAGCAATATATAATCTCATCGACTGGTGGGTTTATTACAGTTTTCGCCTTTTCTATAATTTCAAACACTAATTGTGTTTTACCACATCCTGAAGGTCCAGCGATAAGACATGTGAAAGGTCCTTGTAGTCTTGGGTCAAATGCGATTTCCTTTACACTTTCCATTTTTTTTCTATTTAAGTTATAACACGTCTTACCCGGTCGAAGGTTAATGTACTGAATGACACTTTAATGAAAAAACAATCCTTTTTGTTTGGTTTCTATAACATAAGGGTGTTTTTCCTGTAACGAAATAAAATAATGACAAATGAAAAGAGATGTGGTCATAACAACATTTTATGAGGATCAAAATAAAATAACGTCAAATTAAAAGAGATGGCATCATAACAATCTTTTATGCGGAACGAAACAAAAGAATACCAAATTAAAAGTGTAAACTGTGATAACATGGGTTTTTCTCTTTCACAAAACAAAAGAATAACAAATTAATGAAACCGAACCATAAACGCTCTCCATACGTTTTGTTTTTTATTTGATCAGTCTTTGTTATGGGACAGCCCCTGGATGTCGGGTGCAAAACGCACCCTCCCACCCAAAATGCACCGACCGCCGAACCGCGCCCGCCACGCGGATCACCCGCGAGCGGAGCGGCGCGCATTTTGTTTTCTTGAAAAGAGAAAAGGGGTGAGCTTTATGCACCCCCTTTTCTCTTTTCAAGAAAAGCGTTGAACGCCGTTTGAGGCGTTTGTGTTTTTATTTTGATTAAGTGGTTATAACCGTTAACGTGTGGTTAGAGTTACAAGCTTGATAGTATCAACTTTATTATCAGCTCGTATGTCGCAGGAGATAAACCTAACCAGCGTCTAATTCATCACTACATAAACGTTTTGTTTCAATGGCAACATAAATAATGGCATGATTTATAGATCTGTATAGTAAATAAACGGACGTCTTTACGTTATAAGTGTGAAAATAAAAGAGATTGGTTGAAGGGTGGTTTTCTACCTTTTGGTAGAAAACCGAATAGTCTGGAGGAGCATAAGAGGATCTTTGTTTTCTTTTTAATATTCGATAGTAGGAGTAGGAGTAAATCTAGGAATAGAATAAGCCGTCACGAGACTTGATTCTTTACCATTCCTTCCGACAACCCTCACAATATGGTCACAACCCTCCTGACCATGTCCGATTTCTGTATCGAACTCTTTTTCATAGAAGAATTTGTTGTTGTCAAGGGTGTTCACTATTTTGTCAGGATATCGGATGGTTGCGTTGATAAGGGGAATAACAATATCAGCGTGCAGAAATATAGAGGGTTTTCCATCAGGATCTGCTTCTGATTTACGCCAAAAACGTCTCTGCACTGTTTCCTTGACAGAGTGTCGCGCAAAAATGTGGCTCAAGATACCTTGTGTTGTCGGTAAACCGACAACACAAGGTTTCTTGGTTATCATATCTTTGAGCGTTAGATGAGATTGTTGGGTTAGCCGAATGTTTTTCAGAAGTTTGCAATTTTGAAATAAAATGTTTGGATGAATTTCACCCTCAATTTGATACCTTCCATCTCTCGGACAGATGTATTTCACCCAATGATGCTCTCCACAGATACCTGATGCTCGCGCAAAAGGCACGTTGACCAGCGCATTTCGAAAATGAGATGGTCTTCCAATGAGCGGTGCCAGCGGTACACGGTGCTGAACCAAGGGTTGTGCGTTCATGTACATGATGAGACTGGTGCGATTGGTGACAAGTCTAGAAATGAATCTCAGAGGGTCTCTGAGAGCGTATATTATCATTTTTGTTAACGACCACAATACGTATCTCCAATGAAACTGATACATGTAAATTTTGAATATTTTGTTATGGAGTACACGTGTCAGACTCTCGCGTCGCGTCACTAATGGAACCATGTACTCAGTGATATCTGCTTATCGGTAACAAAACAAAATACGAATAAAATAACGGACGACGCTCATGAAAAACTTTGTGAAAATGGAAAAACCGTCCTACGTTTAATCGACGTTGATAGTAAACTTTTGTATAAAAGACTCATGGGCTGGAGTCTTCTCAACACTCTCATGATGGGACGTAGAAGTTTGACTGCTCGTGGAAAGACCTCAACATCTTCCTGCGCTCAGGAGGGACTTCCGAAGCAGCCCCCTCCTGGAAATTCGGTCATTGATGAATACTTTGATCAATACCGAGTGTTTCCATCGAGAGAAGACGCCGGTTACGTTCCTGTTGCAGTTGGGGGTTATGCGACAGATTCGTCCATGGACACTCAATCTGGCTATATTACAGATGTAGGCGAAGGTACGTCCATCACCGTCAACGCTGTTGATGCCAGTCTATACAACGATATTTCTGATCTGTGGAATCCCGAGCCACCTGCATCTTTGACTGACGCTGTCACTGCCACAATCGCCACCACCGCCGCCGCTGCCGCCGCCGCCGCTACCCTCCAAGACGACTCCAACAAAGAAAACGTGCCACCACCGAAAGACGGCGAAGCTCTTTCGGTACCGATCACCATCGAAGAAGAGTCGGAGGGAGAACCAACAGACAAGAAAAAGGCACCGCCGAGAAAACGGAAGCCTGCTGGTGAACGGAAACCTCGTGCAAAGAAAGGTAAAGTAGTTCCACTGGACGTTGCACTAGCGCAGCAGTATGCTGATGCGGTCTTGAAGGAGCTAGAGGCACAGCAGAGTAAAGCCGCCCCTCTCTCGCCTATATTGGACCTGACTGGATTGTTCTGGCCACTGGAATTGGACGTCGAGTACAAGGACGGTTACATCACGCAAGCTAAGAAGGTGTATTTCCTCAACAGTGACGCCTTCAAGAACACCTGCATCCACGTGTATGGGCCACCTGATCCTGTAGGGGTAAGTACGATTTTAAATTATAGAATCATTATTTTTATTTCAGGTAACATGTACTTCGTTTATAGTTAACTTTCATTGTAATTATTTAATGTGAAATAGAAGTAAAGAATACATAATAGTTTAAATAGAAATAGAATGAGAGAGAGAGAGAGAGCCCCAAATTTATACATATAACTCAAAACAAAATTATGCTTATATTTTTCAGGTCGCCATAATTCAGTACCCTCAGCGAGCCTACGAACGCCGGATCAACTTGAGTAAGACAGGTTTCCAGAACCTTCTCGACGCCGCAAGAACGATCATCCAGCAGTACGAACGGGCCTCAGGTGAAGCAGAACAGGGCATCCCGACTATTAAGCCTTACGTCCAGGAGGTCAACAAGACGCACAACATCTGGGTCATCGTGACCACCTACCAGGGGAAGGCCAAGATCCATATCGGGTCCCGCTACTACGTGGAGCAGCTGGAGAAACGGGTCAACTCGGGCGGGGTGCACGACGCACCTCCGAAAGACCAGGGACACACCGTGCCATCCGCACTGTTCTTCGACTTGGTCAGCACGCTGGGACCAAAGATCCTGAATGACTTAAAGCAGTCCGAATAGATCACAGAAACATGATGTAATCACCAAGGGCAGGTAGGTGTGGTCTTAAAACATATCAGTAACTATACATGGTGTGGTGTGGTTGCCTATATACTTATATACACAGAAAACA
This sequence comes from Lepidonotus clava, assembly GCA_936440205.1. Classification (NCBI taxonomy): domain Eukaryota; kingdom Metazoa; phylum Annelida; class Polychaeta; order Phyllodocida; family Polynoidae; genus Lepidonotus; species Lepidonotus clava. The sequence goes on from OW387147.1 coordinate 48,396,640, forward strand.
TTTAATCATGCTGTAGATATTATATTAGCTAGCTTCAAAGAAAGTATTTAGTCAGCTTTATATATTCACCTAGCGCATAGTTAGTGTAGCACATAGTTAGCTTCAAACAAAAATATTTAGTCAGCTTTTTAAATAACTAGCTAGAACATAAGTGTATATTTATATAGTTATTAAGTCGAAAAATAAGAAAATGAATCAGAATATAAATTGTCCGATGTGTAACGTGCCACGTCGTCCTCGCAATTTTTCTTTACATTCTGGAAAGGTGATCTGTTCTTCACCTACATGCGTAAGAGAACAGTATGATATAGAAACAACAGTAATGCCATCAACTATAGGTAGTTATTGGTGGTATCACGACACTTATGTTAAAAACTTTAAGTCAATAGCAAACGGTTTAGTTCTCCTAGGAAGTGTTCAATCAATTTTCAATGTCAGACTCTCAACTCTGAACATGAAAGAAGCAGTTGAAGAGATAATAGAGGCTATTAACAAAATACATCAGAACCAAGTTTTCGAATATAGACTAGCTATATCTTTAGGTGCATTACTTGAAAGACTTAATGGAGGAACAACAGAAACTGCTGAAGAAAAGATTTATACAGAAGATCGAGAAGTTATGTATTACCATCCTTCAGTGAATAACTCCTCTTTATTTTGGTTAGAGCACGAACAGCAAAGCAATTACAGACATATTAAAAATGATTCTGACTTGCAAGATGTAATAAGTTTTTTACGCGATAAAGAATGGAGTGTCAATAGAGCTGACACAAGTTGGAGACTAGTGGGTAATGTAAACGCAAACATTTACATAGTAAGGGTTCAAGGTAGAGAGGATGGTCTAATAGGAAGATTGGATACAATTCCGAATTTCCTACGTAGACGGGGTTTACAACATTTTCATCGTAATCCAAAGAGCAAACGGGTGTACAAAGACTACCTGTGTTTTTTTAGGTGTCTGTCATATTTTCTTTTCAAAAACACATCCCACTGTGAAAGACTACTTCAAGAATGTTTTCCTGATGAAACTAAAGTATCATTCAGAGGCATTTCAATTAAGGCATTGACCCAGATAGAAACCAAATACAACATTATGATAAGAGTCTTTTCACTCATTCCTAAGAAGAGTACTACTTCCAAGAAAAAGAAATTTAAAAGGGGGACACCTTGTACATTAAAATGTATAAAGGGAAATTTAATGAGTGTTGAGGATGAGTCTAAAGTTATGACACTAAATCTATACGACCATCACTTCAGTCTAGTAAACGATCTAAATAAATATTCACAGTTCCACATGTGTCGTAAGTGTAGAAGACTCTTTGAAACAGAGTATAATCTTAAGCGACACACTAACATTAAAAGCGACTGTACGCAAGTTAAATTCATCTACAAAGGTGGTATTTACAAAAACAAACCATCTGTATTTGATAGACTGGAGGAGCTAGGTATAAAAGTACCATCTGAACTTCGAATATATCCATACAAAATTGTGTATGATTTCGAAAGTTATTTTTCTCACAAAACAAAAGGTGATGTTCAGACAACTAATACAGTAGTCGAATCACATCATGTACCGCTTTCATCTAGTGTAGCAAGTGACTTTCCAGAGTGGGAAAAACCAGTTTGTTTCATAAGAAAAAGTGATGGAGAAAATGATGAAATAGTTCACGACACTCTGGATTACATACAAAAGTTAGCTGAAAAAATAGGAGCTGTTGTAGAAACACGTTTCTCTGACATAATAAAAAAGCTTGAAAAGTATAAGAAAAACGAGATTGCCGAAGGAAAAAAAGTGCCTAAATCACTAATGAAGAGTATAGGAAAAAAGAGTAGCAATAAAACTTCGCACAGAATAGATAAAATCAAAATTCGTCTTATGAACTATATTTACAGAGTACCTGTCATAGGTTTCAATTCGGGTCGCTACGACTTAAATCTAATAAAGCGAGATTTCCATTCCTTCTATGCAAAGAAGCAAACAGCTGAGATGAAAACCATAAAAAGGAGTAATCAATACATAGCTGTCTACACAGAGAACTGTGTTTATTTAGACATGTTAAATTATCTAGCTCCCGGATACTCGTATGCTAGCTATTTAAAAGCTTTCCTACAAGATGAAAGTAAAGGGTTCTTTCCATATGAGTGGATGACATCAACTAGAAAACTAGGGAACTTAAAACTTCCACCTCGCTCAGCTTTCTATAGTTCACTTACGGGTACTTCTATATCAGCGGAAGACTATGCCAAGTGTAAGAAAGTGTGGAAAGATAATGGAATGACAACTTTCAGAGATTATCTAATATATTACAATAACAAAGATGTAGAACCTTTTGTCAAAGCTATAAACCAACACATGAAATTTTTCAGTGAAAGAGGAATAGATATGTTCAAAGATGGTCTGACTCTTCCAGGCCTTACACTAAAATTTCTATTTGATAACACATCATCAAACAGCCTTCCTTACATTATATTCTCAGAGGCAGACAAAGATGTACACAAATTAATTAGAAGCAATTTGGTAGGTGGTCCATCGATTATATTTCATAGACATCAAAAAGCAGGAGTGACACGAATACGGGGCAGATCATTCGGACCATTAAGTAAAGTGTGCCGTCATATCATAGGAGTAGATGCAAACAGTCTTTACCTTAAATGTATGGGTGAAGAACACTGTACGGGGTACTTTGTAGTCCGCAGAAGTAGTAACAATTACAAACCTGAACAATCTCAAAAAGTCAGTCGCGCTGCAACAGAATGGTTGCGGTTTCGAGAGATTACAGACAAAGTTAAAATACTACATGCTTATAACCATGGGGAAGTTAGTGTGGGTACAAAAAGAGTTCGAGTGGACGGCCTGGTTCCAGATACAAAAACCGTGTATCAATTTCATGGTTGCTACTGGCATGGGCACGCGTGTCACATGAATAAAAACACTCTCTCTACTGATAAAGGTCGTAAACTAATGTCAGAAAGATGTCGACAAACTCTTAAAACAACACTGTATCTAGAACTAATAGGTTATACTGTCATTGAGAAATACGAATGTGACTGGAACAAAGACAAGAATAACAACAACAGTGTTATAGCATGTAAATCACTGTGGAGCATACCGATTCCAAACACACACAATATCCTTTCTGAAATAGATATAATAAACGGTGTAAAAAATGGGACTATTTTTGGACTAGTATCGGTGGACATACACACACCTGAGCACCTTAAATTCAAATTTGAAGAAATGACGCCCATTTTCAAAAATACAATGGTGTCAAGAGATGATGTAGGAGAACACATGAAACAACATCTATTAAAGAACGATAGAGTCAAAAGGCCACAACGTCAATTAATCGGAAGTTATTTTGCAAAAAATATTTTATTAGGTTCACCACTACTTAAATGGTATTTAGAAAAAGGCTTAATCGTAACAAAAGTTCACTTACTAGTTGAATACATACCACAGAAATCGTTTCTCTCATTTGTTGATCAAGTAACAGAGGCACGAAGAAAGGGCGACAAAAACCCTGACTGTAAAATTCTCTCTGACCTCTACAAACTCCTAGGAAACAGTTCATATGGAAAAACGATTTGTAACAAACAAAACTTCACAAACACTCGATATATGACACCAGAAAAAGCCGCTAGAATAGCTCTTCACTGGACAGTACAAGATGTCCAAGACTTGTGTGAAGATACATGTGAAGTCTCATCACTCCCTACGTCAATAACATACGACCTTCCAGTTCAAATAGGTTTCATGGTATATCAATACGCAAAACTGAAAATGTTACAATTTTACTACGACTTCTTATCAAAGTACATCGAAGAATCTGACTTTGAACTCTGTGAAATGGATACAGATAGTCTGTATTTCGCCCTCAGCGCACAGACTTTAGATGAATTAATAATTCCAGAAAAAAGAGAAGCCTATTATAGAGAACGCCACTTATGGTTACCATCAGAATCTTGTGATAATGAACATCACAGGGAACAATATATAATAGCAAAAACAAATAATTTACCATGGTTTCCACAACCATGTTGTAAAGAAAGAGAAAAATATGATAAACGGACCCCAGGACTATTCAAAATTGAATGGGAAGGAGATGAAATGACTTCACTAAATTCAAAATGTTATATCGGTCATGGAAAAGAAAAGAAAACTAGCTGTAAAGGTGTCATACAGAAACAAAACATACTTGACATGGAATCTTTTAACACCGTACTCGAAACACAAATCACGATGGACGCCGTTAACACTGGTTTCAAAGTTGTAGATCATCATATAATAACATACAAACAGAAAAAGACAGGCTTAAGTTATCAATATATAAAAAGAAAAACTTGTGAAGACGGAGTGAGCACGATACCCTTAGATATCTAGGAATTCGGCAATCATGTTGTAAATATTCTTTAATTCTGAAAAAATAACAGACTTATAACTACAAAATATATCATTTATGAAGGAAATACTCCAACAAAAAAATATAAAAAATATAAAAAGAAAAAGAAAATTAAGCTTGTACATATCATTTATCAAAAGTTGAAATTAAAAAAAATATTCAAAAGTTGAAATTAAAAAAAGAAATAATTGTTTAAAAAGAAAAAAAAACTTTAAAATTATAATAAAAGAAAAAATAAATTATACAAAATCTCACATAGAGACAGAAAAAAATGCTTGAAATATAAATATTTGTCTAAGAAAATGAAAAAAAACTTTAAAAATTAGAAAAATATTAAAAAAAATAAAAAATTATACAATATCTCAGAGAAAACAAAAAAATGCATGGCTTTATGCATGGCTTTATCTAGGGTAGAACTCCCGGCAGCGAAAATCTCAGCGAATCACAGAGAAATTTAAGGTGTCTACCCACTACCAGTTATTTTCTTAGTACATACTAAATAGTAAATACTACAAAAATAACTGGCTACCCATATTTTATTCATCTAGTTTCTTAGTGTAGCCATAGTTTCCAGTATTATATTACAGCTTCAATATGAGCGACAGCAGCTATTCGGATTTTCTAATCGATTTGGCAAGCAATGATTCATCAACAAATGATAACGAGACCACACTTAGTTGGGGTCTCGATTTATCATTTCTCAATATTGCTGAGTCACGACCTGAATCTCCGGATAGTCCTCTCGACTCTAACTATCCATCAGCAGACATTAATTTTCAACTTATACCCAAAAATGATAAAGTGGCTGTACTTTGCGGATGTAGTGGATATTTCTTTTGGGAGATTATCCCCGCACAGTACAGCGACTTTTATCTGAAACCACACCATGTTAGTACTGTAGACCACACCACTGGTACGACGCGATCCTGTTCCACTTTTACAGAAGCTATGTGGGACGGGTATAGTTTCGCAACGAGCCAGCTTATCAACGGCGATAACCACAAGGACTACTGTTTGGCGGTGTATCAACATCATCAAGACTCATGTTTCAGAGTTACTACCAGATACACCGTCAACAGTGTAAAGTCACTTATGGTTTTCATTGAGCAACATAAAGTGACAGCCGTTTCACAGGCCTTTTGTAAATGTCGAATCCGTGATTCAGATGTCACTTTTGTTGGTCCTTTGTTCTGTTTTACATGTATACAACTACACTTAGAGCTGAAATCAATTTACATTCAGGCCATCGAAAATTTCTTTTCATACCAGGTGCAAATGAATCCTGTTTTCGGTCACAATGTGTTGGCGACTGAAGTAGACTGTAACTTTTTCAAAGCACAGTCTCTCTTTCACCATACCATTGCTAAATCCGTCAGAAATCCTCATCACACATATGTATACACTCACACATGGAACAAAGAGAAACTGAAACAGCCGAAGATAAGGACACTTGCCCGAAACTGTTCTCATTGTTTAATTTGTTTATTACCAGGCAACGGAAACAATGTTTTCTTATGCCAACAGTGTAAATGATTTTGTATTATATATTTTTCACTTTGTGAACAGTTTCAATGTAAATAAAAGATTACACCATGTATCTGTGACACTGTAAATATGTTTCTATATATGTTTCTAATGAATAAAACTTATAAACGAATTTTATATGTTGTGTTTTCTATACGCATATTATTTAATCAATATAAACAGGAAAACTCTATATTCAGTTTCTATACGAATATTATTTAATGAATATGAAGACGAAACTTTATCAAAATCATATTAAATGAATACATACACATAAAGTAGATATAATCGAATCGAATAGTAATAGTATAAGTGATAAAATTGCAAAGGGGGCGGTGCGCGCAGCCCATGGGAGGGTTTGTTTTAGAAATGAGGTGGAGACCTCCGGCTGTGCCTCCGGTCTCCACCTCATTCCTAAAACAGCCCTCCCATGGAATGCCCGCACCGCCCCCTTTGCAATAAAAATATCAGAACATATGTAATATTTTAGCCGTAACCAGAATATAGGGTCCCTGAGAAAGCATGCCAGGGGAAGAGCGCGTTGAGGAACGACGTGCAGACCTCCGGCCTTACGGCCTCCGGTCTCCACGTCGTTCCACGCGCTCTTCCCCTGACATGTTTTCTCAGTGACCCTGTTTTCTAATATTTCTAACCTCTGACCTCTGACCTAATTACAAAAATAGCTTTTATAAGTAGGTCGTAATGACCTAATTATTCAAAGTCTCTATTAAGCTATGAACCTATTTTAGACCTAAACTCGGTCGTAGTGACCTACTGACCTACTTAGTAGCATTGACTATGCGCGCCAGCGACTCCATCATACTACTTATATAATATAGTTTTGTTCTAGGAGGAAGAGGGGCAATATTACGGTGGGTTTAGAGGACCAGAACAGAGGCAGGAGAGGCACCCTATATTGAGCGACTAGGGTTAAAATGTAATTCCACTAGTCCACTATTTTACTAGCGAATTTACTAGATTTCAGAAATCGCAAATGGTATAATACGAGCTAATCCTAGATGGGTTTTATAAATATCGTTATAAAGTATTCTATCTGACTATTCTAACTGTTACTGAGTAGAGTTACATTTCACCAGAGAAAACAGAGATGAAAGCACATTTCCATAATGAGAATCACTTGACGTAACCCAGGCTTTAAGCAGGGGAATAGCAGATTAATATGGCGACGGCAGGGTCTCCGTATGTTACATACCTGAGAGGGGAAAGGCGCCATGAGGACCTGGTTATACACAGAAATATAAGACACAATAAACAGGGAAAAGAAAGAATACGAGTAGAGATAGATGCAAAGGAATAGAACGAAATACATGGATCAAAATGACGGGGTAACAGATCGTCATGAATTGTAATACACGTATTTACTGTTTAAAAAAATAAAATAAACGTAACGTATCGCTATCCGATGGTTTAAAGACAATATTTCCTATCTAATTTCACAGTTATGACGAAAAATACCTATCCTCAAGACCCTTGGGCAGGGTGTTACTCAATACACGATTGGAAGATATGCCGGGGTTGTATAATTTGCTTTCACAATGTTATCTTGTTATGATAGTAATACGATTTTTGATGTATTAAACGGGATTATAAGTAATGACTTCTTCCCAACTATTTAACAGACATTAGTAAATCATTTTAAACATATATTCAGGCAGGTGAATAGCAGATTGCTTGGTACAGTTGGAAATAATATAATATTGAGATATCTTCAGGTTAGGTTCGGAATTAAAGGTCCCAAATCCAAATCCACTCTTTGAGGAGAGTCTGAGACGTCAAACTATTGTTTGTACACCAAAATAAACTAAACAAGTATGACGCACTTTGTTCTTTTTGTGTAGAACAAATCTCGGGGGTAATATGTCGGGGGTAATATGTCGGGGGTAATATGTCGGGGGTAATATGCCTGGGGTAATATGCCTGGGGTAATATGCCTGGGGTTATATGTCGGGGGTAATATGTCGGGGGTAATATGTCGGGGGTAATATGTCGGGGGTAATATGTCGGGGGTAATATGTCGGGGGTAATATGCCGGGGGTAATATGCGGGGGGGTAATATGTCAGGGGTGACATGCTGGGGGTAATACGCCGGGGTAATACACTGGGGGTAATACGCTGGGGGTAATATGCCAGAGGTAATATGCCGGGGGTAATACACCTGGGGTAATATGCTGGAGGTAATACACCTGGGGTAATATGCTGGGGGTAATACACCTGGGGTAATATGCTGGGGGTAATACACCAGGGGTAATACACCGGGGGTAATATGCTGGGGGTAATACGCCTGGGGTAATACGCCTGGGGTAATACACCTGGGATAATATGCTGGGGGTAATACACCAGGGTTAATACGCCTGGGGTAATATGCTGGGGGTAATATGCCTGGGGTAATACGCCTGGGGTAATATGCTGGGGGTAATACACCAGGGTTAATACGCCTGGGGTAATATGCTGGGGGTAATATGCCCGGGGTAATACACCTGGGGTAATATGCTGGGGGTAATATGCCTGGGGTAATATGCTGGGGGTAATATGCTGGGGGTAATGTGCTGGGGGTAATGTGCTGGGGTTAATAGGCCGGGGTAATATGTCGGGGGTAATAGCCCTGAACCCATACTTCGATGGTTGACAGTGCCCCTGGGATTAAAAGGAAGAATAGTAAGAAACAGGAATACTATAGCCAGGCCCTATAGACTGTGTGTAGATAATGTCATACGACACGTTATGCCATTTATTACTTTGCATTACAATTTGCATGCAATTCTTAATCAAATTTCATGAGGTATTTAGGCCTATATAGAATTGGCAAACGTATGTTTTTAGATGTTTTTGAACTGAAGTGGATGAATCTAAATTGAATACCACCAAATCATAGTAGAGTCAAGCCCATTCTGCGAATACACTTTGATGGATCAATAATCAAAGAGAAAATAACCAAAAATGGTAAAATAAGCTTAAATTGGACCAAAAATGAAACTTTGTCTAGTTTTATATCTATATAATAATACCAATAATTGTATATGTCATTTAACGTTTCTACCTTCGTCAAAATAGTTTTCAATTTTTTCTGATGAATTTATTGTGTCTGACCATGTCATGTTCAGGGGCCCACAACTCAGCTTCTAATAGGAAAATTTAAAAGCTGTTTGCATTGTTAGGAAGCCTGAGGCCTGGTCTACATTCATCATCTCTGCCAATAAGCCCCAATATTGCAAAGCAGGTCATTTTATTGTACGTCATCTGCACACTGTCTATAGCGAAAGAAGCGGCTACGTGCGCCCGTCATATCTGATGGGACGGGTCACAATGACGGGCAGGTGGTGGGGGGAAACGACTGTCAGGGACCGCCGCGCTCCAAGCACAGTCTGCGTCACGTCTGTGGAATTACTCCATAGCAGTTTGTAGGGATATGGGTGGAGAGTGAGGACAGTGGGTTTGGGCCTTACAAAAAGATCTCACGCTCCGTAAGTTTAAGAATACCAAAGAGAAACGTTAGACGACTCGTGTCAACGGCTTCCTTGGAGGAGAAGCAAACAAAAACAAAAACACATGTAAGTAGCCGTCAAGGATATCTATGAAACGCCAGTTTTCATCATCATCGATTTAAAAATAATAGAAATGATTCGTTTATTCCAATAAGTTATATGATTTTTATCTCTTAACGGTCGCTGTTTTCTTAGATCCCACCTTATGAATCTTGTTTTAAAACAAGGCTTAATATCCTCTTCTTATGGCGTCTATATCAGAAAAACGTGCCAGGCCCATCTGCCTCCAGTTAGTCCCGTCGTTATGGGTTGGTCATGTGGGGAATGAAAAGTCGACCAAAAACAACTCCTTCAAAGGATATACAATGTATCCGTTCTATGTCTGAATATTTTATTGCCAATTTTATCTAAAGTGCCTTGGAGTGTAACACCATCCCTGTCTAGTTACATAACAAATAAAACAATCTGTCAGTTACCCCTTGGCAGCTCAGCGGTAGTGACATATATATATATATATATATATATATATATATACATACACATATACATACATAATATATATATATACATACATATATATATATATACATACATATATATATACATATATATATATATATACATATACATATATATATATATACATATATATAAGTACATCCATAGAATGGATATTTGGCAAAAACAATATAGCCATTTCATGATATACAATTCACCCTACCACGGATAGCTGATTTACAGTATATTTAAGCACCTGCAGGCTAATTTTGTTGACAAAAACCCTAGAAAACCTATAGAAAATAAACAAATATTTGTTATATATCCATCTATAATGAGTGAATTCTTAAACAACTTAGAAAATATAAAATGTATATAGATACAAATTCAAAAATAATGAGAACTATAGTTTTTCAGCATGTTAACCCACAGATTATCCAGTGATTACTGTCAATTTCTATACTTTAGCTTTGGGACTTGTCAACATATTACCCAGCATGCATCCTGATTTAGGTTAACTTGCATGTATACCTCAGAAAACTGGCTATCCGTGGTTGGAAGGAACACTTTGAACGAACTTCCCCCTCCCCTTTCATCGCAAAGTATGTACCCCTACACCAAACAACAACGCTCCCACTCCCTAAACGTTATTATAATCATTAAGTGTCCAATAAAGACGCAAACTTCCGTGCCATTTTTTCTTGAAATTCATCGTAACTATTATTTTATGGAACGGAGCACATCAAGATAAAAAGTACCCTCAATGTCACGATATATTTGCTAATGCTATTTACTAAAGGAGAAAGAAAAAAAGAAGTTGAGAAAGGTCTTGAGTATTAAGTTACAGTGAGATATCGCTAATCAAAACACAATATTCGAGAAAAGCTCAAAAGTAGCACACGACGTTGAGACCCTTTATCTAAACAAAAGTCTACGTTTCATAGGTTAACAACTGGCACAATTTTCGTCGCCGTCAGCTTGGGACGTTGCTTCTCTGGCGGATCTTTAAGGTGGGTTTGTGGGGTCCTTATTGAGGTTTGGAGGTCCCTGACAGAGGTTTCCTTTCTGAAACACCTTTTTCACCCTCCGCCACATTTCCGTCCGTAGTAGCAGGCCCCTGCAGGCCTGCCGACGTGATCTACCCCAATATGGTTTGACTGATCCAGTAAAAATACCCACTTTGATGTGCCTAAACTGGCCCTAAGGCAGGCACACAGTAAAGAGGGGAGGAAGGAAGGGGATGAAGAAAAAGGCCGAGAGTTGACAGGACCGTTCTCTCAAGTCAAGGGGTCGATTCATCAGGAGCAGAGGGTTGGCAACACTTCTTCACCCGGGTTGTGGGTAAACAACATGCTATAAGGGGGTTTTAGCAACCCCCGACGCATCCCATAACGCAAACGCAACGTATCTCTTATCTCTGCTGTAATAACTGATGTCAAAATTGTGTCTTTAAAAAAAAAAAATGATTATCTTTTATGTATACTACAGTCTGTGATGTGGTTTGTCTTGAGATACGTTAACGTATCGAGATGCGTCGGGGTTGCTAAAACTACCAAATATCAGTAGGAGGGATCGGTAACTGAGACTTAATTCGGGTCCAGAGATGTATCTGTGGTATCGGGTATCGTTAGCCTTTTATTCCCGGATCGATGGAAGGACTGACTAGCTATGTTTCTGTGTATAGTGATGCAAATTCCACATTGCGGTAGGTAGCATTTGCAGTCACTTTTTTTAGCCACCGCAAGCAATTCGTGGTTTTGATACCAACAAGTTGGTATCTCCAATTGCAAGCAATCCATAGAAAACTTCAAATCATTTGCACTACTTACAAGTACTGCATGCAAGCACTGCAAGTGCCTATATTCCACCTTGCACTACCCTACTGCAAGCAAGTTTGCGACAGTTTGCTTGCGTCATTCTATGGTACCACAAGCAAATACTGTTTAGTTGAATATAGCCTTAAGTCGCTTTGGTGTCGGACTAGGCCCAGTGTCTGACTCAGGATCGTAACCTAATTGATTGACAGAGATGTAAACGGGACCCACCATTGGTTCATTCATTTTCTAACCACTTCAGTAATTAACAACAAACGTTTTACATTCAAACCAATTTATTAAGATGCACGTTCTGTTAGAGTAAACAAAGCTTAATATACTCTGGTTATAGCAACCAAATTTAAATGCATTTTCTGGGCATCTCTGGTCTGCGAAAAATGTGCCGAGCGAATATCACAAATGGTTACTAACTTGTTTTTCCTACTTTTATTCTTAAGTTAAACCCAGGCACATTCTATAGCTCTCCTCATGAAACAACCCAGAATAAGTGAACTAAACCATATATCTCTCGCCATTTTACAATGTGCACCTCTTTTCAATTTCAGGATATGAACAGGAAACTCCACCTTCTGCAGAAGGCTTCAGGCTTCAGTTTGCATTGGCATGCAAATACATTTTGTCAGATGAAACGTTCATACACTATCAAAAGTAAATAACAAGTTTGTTACTACTATTATTTTTCTGAATTCTTCCATTTGTTTATGACATGTCTGGTATAGCATAGAAATGCCCGATACAATCCCCTTAGATATCAAACAAAAAATAAGTCCTTCATTTCAGAGAGTTTTTGGATACACTGCAGCTCTCATAAGAGAAACTTATTTTTGTGTGTTATTTTTTTGATGGTATCGCATAGTTACCCAACTGAAGAAACCTGTGGTGTCATTGCCAGACACAAGACACTCAGACACCGAGACAAACTCTGTTTCTTCTTGACGATCTCGGTACATAGTCATACAGTTGTCGTTACTATTTATAACATTATTACATGACGCAGTAGTTATAGATAGTAGGTCAGTGGTGGTAGTCGCCGTAGAGGGTGGGCGAGCTGAGGTGTCCCCCGTCGCCTGTCGGTCTAACTGACATGACGTGGTAGTTATACAACAATCGGGAGATTCGCACTGGGCGGGGCCATATTGTCTCACGTGGTACAAGGGGACACTCCTCATTGGCTGGTAGATTGTGCTTGACCCCTGACTGCTATGGTGGTAAAGGTGACAAGCATGCGCAAAACTAAACTCCCGACTGCGGTATATGTGGTGGTCAGTGGTGGTAGTCGCCGTAGAGGGTAGGCGAGCTGAGATGTCCCCCGTTGACCATCGCCTGTTGGTCTAACTGACATGACGTGGTAGTTATATGTGGTGGTCAGTGGTGGTAGTCGCCGTAGAGGGTAGGCGAGCTGAGGTGTCCCCTGTTGACCGTCGCCTGTCGGTCTAACTGACATGACGTGGTAGTTATACGTGGTAGGTCAGTGGTGGTTGTCGCCATAGAGGGTAGGAGAGCTGAGGTGTCCCCTGTTGACCGTCGCCTGTCGGTCTAACTGACATGACGTGGTAGTTATACGTGGTAGGTCAGTGGTGGTAGTCGCCATAGAGGGTAGGAGAGCTGAGGTGTCCCCTGTTGACCGTCGCCTGTCGGTCTAACTGACATGACGTGGTAGATATATGTGGTGGTCAGTGGTGGTAGTCGCCGTAGAGGGTGGGAGAGCTGTGGTGCCCCCCGTTGACTGTCGCCTGGCGGTCCAACTGACCGGGGGCCGGGATGGCGTCGTCAGAGATGAAGTGTAGCGGTACTGCCGTGATCTTTCCTGTCGACCATACCTGGAAGGAGGGACAGTTACCGTGTAAACCAATAGTACACCAATAGCAGGGGACTCTGGATCGTAGGTGCGGGCTTTTTGGTAAGGCTGTTTTTATATGACTTTTGTAAATTGAATTATCTGTTAGGTATGGGCTTATTTTCTCTTCTTTTTGTGTTAGGTTAACTTTCATTAACACTGGTTTTCATCGATGAAATAGTGTCTCCACAATTTTTTTTTCAAGTTAAGAAAAAGTGTTATTACTTAATAAAGTTACTAAAGGTAAGATAGATATACTTACCACTGTAAGCTGGGCCCCGGGCTTGTAGTTGGGTTGGAAAGAAATGAGGTGTGGGATGGCGTCGTCCTCCCCTTGTACGAACCCACTGAGACAACATAAACAATTAAATACATCAATGATATTATGACAGTTCCTTTTGAGAAAACGAGTCTCAGTTGGGTTTAAGCACTCAAGTAAGATATTACTCTTTATGATAAGAGCTCCTTGGGAAATTAGGTGAAAAGCCAAACCCTTTACAGAGATGCCACCCAGGATTGATGAAAAATCCGGAAAAGTAGTAAGGACATTTCCGGATTTTTAGTTTAGACACTGAAAGATTGTAAATATTGATAAATAACACAAATTAATGGTTTGGATAGCTAAGAAAGGAGGTGGGAACAATTTAGAAAGCAAAATTGTTGACATAAGTACAGAAAAATATTTATTTCATTTCTATTCTATACTAGCAAAAATCCGGAAATCCGGAAAAAGAAGGAAAAATGACATCTCTGCGTTTAGGAAATCTAATAGATATAACGCATTCTAAACTACAATGAAGAAAGTGCAACATGAAATGTGCCCTTTAGTCTGAGAGTGCCTATCTACTAATTCAGGAAAACTCCCCAACTTACCATGGTATGATTTCAAGCATGGGCTCAAGGCGGGTCTGGAAGAGCGCGATGAGGGGACTGTTCTTGAAGAGTACAGCGAGGCGACTGCCGGTGGGGTCCCAGACCATGTCCTGTATGGCCCCGCCTACCTTCACCGGCCCAGCCTCCCCATCCACCTCCGCCCCACTCACGTCCACGCTGGCCACGGCCACTCGCGAGCCCCCAATGGACGACCCGGACTGCTGCTCGTGGAGCGCCCGGGAGAAGGACAGCGAATAGATGGTCTGCTCATCTACTGTGGCAAAGAGAAGCACGCTGCCATCGGGCGACCAGCACGCGCACTGCGGGCAGAGCGAGTGAACAGGATTAAAACAATGCACATTGTGTGCTACATTTTAAAAATATATTCAAGTACCATGACATCAACTACTAGTTACCTATGATTCAACGACCATAATGGCTCAGTCAAGTTCTCTACATTTCTGGTTGGATTTTTATTTTTTACAATTTGTACATTGTTATAAATAGTGTGGCCAGAGTCTAAATAATGATATCATAATGAAAATCAGAATGTGTTACTTCTTAATATTTGGTCAATATACTCACTAACAATAGTTTGAAAATTAGAATATTTCCTGGTACAAAATTGTTCAAACTTTCATGTTCAGTTTTTTCCACCTTTCCAGCTTCTGTGGGATCCCCAGACAAACCCCTACCCCTGACCCCCTCACCTGGCAGCGGGTGGCGAGGTGCGTCCACTTCTCACATGTCCACTGACGACTCTCCCACACCCTGACCAAACCCTACCCCGGCCTCCTCCTCACCCCCTACACCCTGTACCCTGACCCTCACCTGGCAGCGGGTGGCGAGGTGCGTCCACTTCTCACACGTCCACTGACGACTCTCCCACACCCTGGAGGAGGATAACGAATCAGCAATCAGAGATGCATACATATAACTAACTGAGAAGAAGGTACTTGTTTGTTTGTGGGGTTAGTTTAACGTCTGGCCAACCCTTTATGGTTCTTTTACCAGTCTGCACAAGGTAAAGCCTTTTAGCTTGTTTTATGCCACAGGGGAGAAGAGGGTACGAAGGGGGTTAGCACCCTGAGGCTGGACCCCAATATCAGCCTGAGGCCAGGGCCCACAGGCTGTTATCGGGGTCCAGCCGAGGGGTGGTGACTCCCTGAGGACCCCCTTCGAGGTTGGTTATGGAATTATTATACCTTTTCTGTTAGATCTCAGCTCACAAGGAAGGATGATCAGTAAATCAGTGATGGTGGGGCTGTGATGCTGCATATGTTTTTGTTTCTTCATATAACTTTTTTGATATCCATCAAATCCACAGTAAAACAGTAAGCAATATGTAGCCAGGAAGGTGGTGCAGATAATGCATCTGTAAGATTGTTTTTATTTCTTAATGATTTCATTTTCTGTGAATTATTGAAAAATAACAGTTTCTGTATCACCCTGGAAGGTGACAAGGCTGGTTATCACCCAGGTTTGATACGGTATGTGTTAAACTCTTAACTACTAAACCAGGGCTCACAAAATCCAGCGTCATGGGTGTCCTGTCCACCCCACTAAAGGCCCAGGACACCCAAACAGGACCCTATGGGTGTCCTGTGGACACCCTAGAAATCATTCCCTGATAAGAAGGTTGGAAAATGGGACCCCCATCTTTACGTGCAGGACACCCACGAGTCGTAGGCTGGGCGTGACCGTCCTGTGGACACCCGTCCATTTTAAAATTCCGTGAGCCCTGTAAACGTGTATCACCCTAAGGTATAATAAATAGGAATATTATGATTTCTGTGACCTAAAATATATTCAATGCATCGTATTAAAGCTGTTTTCAGTGTTTAAGATGACTTATTGTACATGCATTATTCATTATGGAACGGTTTCAGGATTACGCATATGAACATTGAAGTCCACAATTATTTTGTATTTACTACTGCCTTCTATACATGGTTCCTGGTCATGAATGTCTTTTGTCCAAACTGACACATATCATCGAACTTAAAGAGTATAAATAATTCACCTTGGTCTTTAAAGATACTGTAACCTACACCAATCTAGTCGTAATCTTTATCAAGCCTTATTCCATCTTCAATGACTTTTAAAGAAACCAGGGCAGGGCCTAGACCAATAAGGGAGCCAGAATGAAGGAAGGCCGTTTTGTATAAGGATGTAAACAGAGAAGTCCGTTACCTGAAGACCCGCGCGGGGCAGGCGGAGAAGAGCTTGCTGCCGTCTGGCGCCCACTGAAGGAGGGAGACGCCCCCGCCCCCGACACGCCTCAGGGGGACGCACGTCTCCAGGGCCACGTTCCACACCTAGGGAACGAGAAATGACGTTTATTGACGTGTGAACCAATATAATACATTAAATACAATACAGTGAATGGTAAAAACCGCCAGACATCGGGACATGTCGTTTTACCCCTAAACCCTAAACTTATGTTTAAATACAATGAAGAGAGTCTTGGAAGATAAGTAGGAGATATAAGAGGCTTTTCTTAAGAGATATAAGTAATATCAGGATATAGAAATACATCTTAAAGATACTACCGTAAAACCCTTAATTTAAGCCGCGGCTTAAATAAGGGTTAGTTCAAGAAATTAGATCCAATAAGGCCTCAACTTTAAGGGTGCGGCTTAAATTAGGGTTCTACACAACCTTGAATATAACAGACATCAGAAAAAATATGATGAAAATATATCCAAAGAAAAACTCTAGAGTCAGGGTTCGGCTTAAATTAGGGTTCGGCTTAAATTAGGGTTCGGCTTAAATTAAGGGTTTTACGGTAGATGCTGTTCACCTAGATGCCACCTGGTGGGTTTTCAAAGAAGTAACAACTGATTGTGATTATGTGCATTTTGAGAGTTCGTACATTCAAATGAAATGAATATATTGATAAAGTAAGCTTAATTAACAATTTTTCTTATGACTCACGTTATATAAGATCAAAATTGCATATTTCAAAGTAGCTGCTCAACTCTTTTTTTCAACACTTTTCATTGTGACTTTTCTCAGAAATGGTCAATATTGACATAACTTTGGCTAGGATTACCTTGCTACCTATAGTAAATAAATACCAAGTTTGAAAATGATATTGTTGGTAGTTTTTTAACTATGGGTAAAAATGTCATTTTCGGATCATTTTCGTCATTATTCAATCCATTTTCTCACAAATGGCGAAAAGTGATAATTTTGATTGCTATGGCCTTTATATAACCTGACCTTAGCTGACTTAAGTTATCTAAGATATATTGTTGGCCATTAAAAATCAAGCTGAACGGCATCTAGTACCTTTAAATCATTATTTTCAATTTGACTTCTTACTTAATGATTAATTGTACACATCCCATACCATCATGGCAGTGTCGGTGGTGGAGGCGGACACCAGCACGCCCCCCTGTGGACACCACGCTAAGCTCGTAACCGGACTGTGACCGGGCTGACTCAGGATCTGCACAGAACTCGTTGATGGCCTGAAAGTGGTAGGGGGAATTATTACAACACTCTTAGTTTTACTAGCCATGATTAAAGAGTTATTTTCGTTAGTGGAATGTCAACCAGTGGATTGTTCCAAAAATCTGGTAGTCTGAAGAAGACAAACAGGCCTATATATACCTGGGTTTTGTATTGGATGAAAACTTGACCTTTAACAAACATATTAATGAATTGTCTAGTCAAATCTTGCATAAATTATTTGTATTTAGGAAAATTAGGAAATATCTTACTATAAGTGCGAGCAAAACTATTTTTAAAAGCATGTTTTTACCAATTTTTGAGCATGGTGATGTTATTTATCGAGGTACTAATCAGAGGAATCTAAATTCTATTGAAAGACTGTTTTCCAGATGTTTACGCGTCTGTGTAAATAACAATACCCTTACTAAAGAGGAACTTTGTGAATATTGTTCTATTGCAGATCTAAATACTAGGTATAATAGTCATCTGTTGACGTTTATGTATAATTATCTTGATAACAATAAGTTCAGGAAAATCCCTGAGAGACAAACACGTCTACACAGAGCACCTGTTTTTAATATGTACCAACCTAAGTATGAAAAATCGAAAATGAATGTATTTTATAGAGGAGCAATCTATTGGAATTCTCAAGCTGTTGACATTAGGAATATTGATACCAAAGAAAAATTTAAAGCTAAGCAGAAACAATTGTTGAAACGCGAATAATGTCTTGAATTTATTATTTAGGGGTAAGTGCTGACTTTTTACTCTGTTGTAATTCTAAAAAAAATTATAGTCATATCGAGAAATTGTTCTCTTTTTTATACGATGTGTTTTATGTGATATACTTACTTACTTGATTCTAAAATATGGTTAAATTAGTTGACTTGTATACGAATAACTACATGAATACTGTGATACTGGTTTCAGAAAACGTACGCTATTTGTTGATGTATTACTTGCCAACTTAATGTGCAATCAATGTATACTTGAATAATGAATACTAATTTGTTATACACGTAACTAGTATAAGTGTATTACCATGGTTATTGATTATATCTCACAGGCAGAAAAGTGAGACAAGTTTCATGTAAACTTATTTTTTGTCTGTATAAATAAAGGAATTTAAAAAAAAAAAACACGAAATTTTGTCATTTACATATACTTTTTAGTTGCCCGCAAGAGACACATTCTAATTTTAAACCAAATCTCAAAATGGCAAAATCTATATTTATAAAGTGTGTGTAGTCACTCACCTAGTGGCTAGAGAGGTGGGGTCCACGTGCCATACCAGCACGCACGAGTGACAGGCCACGGCCAGCACCGACGCCGACAGGGGCCTGCAGCAGATATAACGTTATAAGGTGGTTTAAACAGGCGTGTATAGGTAATACAACGGGAAAGGCCACGGTCAGTGTTGATGCCGACAGCAGTTTTTGGCAGATATAACATTACAGAGTGGTTTAAACAGGCGTGTATAGGTAATACAACGGGAAAAGGCAACAGTAGACTGTTATCATACAAATACTATATTCAACATACTGATACAGAATAGTTAAATTACTTCAGTTTTGAAAATTAAAAAGGAAACTGAACAAAAAGTATTCGCTTTTCGCATACTAGATATTTTTGACATGCTAATTAAAAGTTTTAGTTACAAAAAATAGGTACTAAAAATTAATGGTGCATTTTTCTTTTAGAAATGTGTATTTGGACATCCATAGGTTTTTCCTAACAGTAAAAATCTTTTCAAGAGAGAATATAAGAAATTTTGACATGATATACACAATATTTGGTAGCCATTCACCCGATGTATATATAGAATAAAATTATTGATAATAATTTCGGACACTGGTACCATTCTAACATTTAAAGCCATCATTAGAACAGACGCTTTGATTGTCATCAGTATTGCAATGACGTAGTCTGACTGTTCATGTTATTAAGCCTCCTCTTGGTATCAAGTTCAAAGTTAAATTTAGGTAGGACGAAATGAGAACTCACCTCCAGGCCAAGTCGGCAACTGACTTCTGTAGTTTGTGTTTGAGTATGGGGACGACATCGGCCTGTCGCCCGGTGACCACGCGCACCGAGTCGTCCTTCAGAGCCACCGCGTACTTAGACGTGTGAGGGTGCCACGCAAAGCAGCGAACAACACTCTCACGCCTGCAAACAAGGAAAAAAATAATCAACACTTTTTTCAGCTTTCTTTTATCAATTTATTTTTTGGTTCTTTATATTTTTAAGGTTTTAAAGCAAGCTTTTCTGGTGAAGGGAAATTTATACGACATGATATTGAATCAGGTACATTTGCTAAAGGTATTGAGATGACATTTCTTCTGAATTTTATGCAAAAATATCAGACAAAGTGCATGTTCTAACGAGGTCTTGATTAAATCAGTTCATTTTTAAGTTTAAAACGTCAGTGTAGAAAATTTGCATCAAAAATTAAAGGAACAGACGGTCTTTCTTATGGTTTAGAATGATACTATACCACATGTGACAGAATGTTAAACGTACCAGTCAAGGTTAAGGGAAAACTCCTCCACAAGCTGTTCTCTTGACATCTACAAAACAAAAAGCACTTAATTAATCAATATGAATTTGTAATACATGTAAACACTGCGTTTTGGGAAATCTCAGGAAGCCACCAAGAGCATTTTTCCTGAAGCTTCCTAAATAACGTTTTGCTCAATAGTATGGACTCTTTATTGTGCATTCATCAGCTACTGCGCTTGGTCAATAAACATTCCCCTAAGGTTTACAAGTTGAAATTCCTATAGACCTTGTGCCGACGTGGACGCCTGATCGTATTTTGGTAATCACCACGTGGTGATCAAGAGCACGTGGTCATAGATGATGATGATGATGTGTTGGAGTTTAACGTCCATTCAGCAATTTTTCAGCTATTGCAGGACCACTCACTTTATTATTGACTTTCAAGTCTGTGATCGTATCTATGGGAGTGGAAACGACGGCAAGGTAAGGTGGTTTAACAGGCAGAACCCAGGGGAACCGATCCCTGGCTGGCGATGTGCAATGCCGACGCTCTAACCACTACACCACCCCACCCCCCTCGTGGTCATAGAAGAAATCTAAATTTATAAAATCTAAATGATAACTATTGTTAAGTATTATTCAGTGAGGCCTTTTCAACTCAAAGCTGCAGAAAAAGGTTTATTAAATACTTTAGAGAGGTAAATAATAATGATCGTAAATTGATCACCAATATGGCGGCCAGGCCATAATGGGTAGTTGTGTGATGTCATCTGCACGTCTATATACTGTTATGCCCCTGGATTATTATGTCCATGTATTTTTCAGACTTAAAGGTATGTATGTAGTTTTATATAGATATACATTTCTTAGAGTAGGGCCTACACATATGGGTAAAGGGGGCCAGACTTCTGACAACTGAGAGGGTGGGGTGGGTGGGGGGGTTACTGAGTGCCCATTCCCTGGTCAGAAGTCTGGTCAGAACTTTTATCAGAACTCCCGGGATATATAAAGCCCAGGATGTTGGGGCTGGGGGTTTCAGTCTGTTGTAGGCCCTAGAGCAGTTCACACCATGGATATTGTAACACTGGATTCACTCATAGCATTCTCATAGAATAAAGGACTATTTATTCACCCTACAAGAGATTTTACTATTAGGTCTTTGGGGATTTACCCTGGGGACCTAACAATACGTACCGAGAGGTGGGGGAAGAGTGACCCGTGCAGCGCGTTCCCCCATCGCACCGCTCCCAGGATGTGTCGTGAGAGGGCCGTCAGCCAGGAGGCAACTGTAAAGGATGGTAACAGTGAGCGATTCAATTAACTGGAAGGTATCCCAGGAATCTTATTATAAAATGCCGTGATTTTATCAATTTCAGTGAGCATTTATTCACATATTCAAAACGAACATAATACACTATTTTCCGTGTTGAATTGCGCAATTGAGGAAAAAAAGACGAAGAACATTGTTTGAAATACTTCACTAACACGATACAATTTTTAGTTTGGGGTTTTCACTGTGGACTGGCCTAAGAAGGCTGAGTGAATTACAATAAACCCAATACGAATAGAATAGATGTCACTTTCAAAATCTTAAAGTCACAAGTTGTCATCTTTGAAAGGATGTCTTATTTTGCCTCTTGAGAATCAGTCTGCATAACCATATAGAAATTAAATAGATCCTAATTTACTAACATAACTTTTATTTTTTCGTTGAAATGTTTGATCATAACGTACCTTCTTCTTTTTCGTCCATACTTGAAATTTCTTCCAGAACTCCAGTCACTCCATGTTCGTACCTTGAACGGTGGAATAAATGTGACATGGGTGGGCATATGATTTACTTAACTCATTAAATTAATATAAAGATTTATAAAGAATTTGGTTTCGTGTGGTCGTTTGAAACATTTTTTCAAACAACTATCCAATCTGTTTAAGAACAACTTTAAATAACCTGATAAAAGAATTACCTAAAATGTAAACATTTTTATTTACCCGTAATCTATCGACAATACTTTTTTTATCAGATTGATCAGAGATTAATGATCATCTGCTACAAATTGTTAATATAAATCATGTAATCAGTTCTATTCACCAAGCACGGAGGAGTTTCTGTCTGAGGCTGTCATTGTGTTCCAGGAAGGCTGACCGCGCGCTCTCCTTCGGACAAGATGACCTCGTGTCAAGAACCTGAGGAAAAGTAATTTTAGGATCTATAACACATAAGGCATAGTTAATAAAATCTGAAATGACCCAAGTCCCTTGTACCAGCCACACGACAAAAGGACAGCAGAGAGTTGAATATTTGCTTTATACCTTGACGCTAAAACCCTGAATAACCTATTGTCAATGAAGATGCAGAAGAGACCAATAAAGATTTAAACAGATATATAGATACCATGAAATTTAAGAAATACCATTCTAATCCAGTCCAGATCAAATTTTAAGGTTATAATTGACTAAAACAATAGGGCAATGAGTAATAAATATAGGGATTTCAAAACCTCGTCCTTTCTTTCTTTGAAAAAGAAGGAATAACTACAAAAGTAGTAAAAATGGCATCTCTGAAATGTAGATGTTCAGACTCGTGTGGTACCTGGCTGTAGGTGTCCAGTTGGTTGGGGCTGCCCTTCGCTGCCACCAGTTCACCGTTCTTCTCACAGATTGTGCTGTAACCGGGGCCTGGGGGCGGCTGGAACGTCGCGAGGGAACACATCGTCTTCTGTCAAATTAGGAGAGAATTGGTTAGCATAGACAAGTTGAATGAAAAATACGATTTAAATATGATCTACGTATCATTTGTAAGGATTTTCTTCAACGAGGGATATTCATAGAAAAAGATTTCAATCACCTATCAAAAGCCCACTCGGAATATTTACTACGGGACCATTTTTGGTAAATCCGTGGGCATTTTATACATAAATAAAAGTTAATTTCAAGGATCATGCAGTGATAATGCTAGAAAAACTTAGAATGGTACAATGGCGCACTCCCTATCAAATTTACTGAGACATATGTCATAAAAAGTTGTCAAGTTCAGGGTCAAGATTAAAGAAAATATAGGGTTAGTAGGACCTCATTTTCAGAGTTCAAAGGATATCAAAATGGCTAGGTGTCCTGCTGACACCCTGACTGTGCATCGTGGACGTCCTTCACGTAAAGCTGGAGGTCCATTTGCCTCAACCTTGATATCAAGCTACAATTTCTAGGTTGTCCACAGAGTCCTGTAAGAATGCCTTTACGGGGTTGGACAGGGCACCTACGATGCCGGATTTGGTGAGGCCTGATTTTCTTTTTAACAATTTTTCTTTTTAAAAATTCCAACTAGTGTTGACAATTAGATCTAGAAACTTCCTTCATACACTTTGGACAACGTTTCCTAACACTTTTTTGGGGGACCCATGAGAGGCATTGAAACCTGAACATAACTTTTCTTTTTGGCGTCATGATGTAAACGATGTGAACTTATTAATCATTTCATGAAATATTTTTGTTTCATGGTGGTAGCTTTAGATCTACCATCTTCATCTTTATGTAGACAGATCTACTCTGAAACACATCTTGTTGCATTTTAACAATATTTAGTTTGTTTGTTGGGTTAGTTTAATGTCCTGCCAACCCTTTAGGGTTCCTCTACCAGACTGCACAAGGTAAAGCTTTGCAGCTTGTTTTATGCCACAGGGGCAGTAACCGAATCTATGAATTGAGGTGCCTATTTGTAGAAGTGGGACCCAATGCCCTCTTTATAGTCCTGCCACACTGAAATATCATTCCATAGGCCCACACAATACCCAACCCAGTCACATTATACTGACACCGGGCCGACCAGTCATGTCTTGTGGTTCTTACTTTATACCGAGTGCCAGGCAAGCAGTGATTACTGCCATTGTTAAAGTCTTTGGTGTGACTCAACCAGGGATAGATCCCAAATCCTCCCAGACTAGAAGCGGGCGCTCTACCGATTGAGCTACCAAGTCTGGTCTCCCCATTTGTTGCCTTCTACAAACAGCAAGGGGCTGCTGGGGACACATTCTTCCCAGGAGGTTCCCGAAGGAACCCCCACCCCGGAACCCCACGGGGATCTGTCTTTTCCTGCTTTGTTTCAGAGAAAAAGTATTAATCATTTTTCAATTGAGAATCACTGTTCGAAATTATTTTTTTTAACATACTAACCATAAAGTCTATAGGTATGACATTGTATCAAAGTGAAGTAGATCTATTTTGGGCCAACTGCGGGCAGTAAACTCATTTTTTAAATACGATTTTGTAATGTAGATCTACATATAGATCTAACTGAATGAGTAATTCATATGAGATATATAATGATATTAAAATCATTCATTTTTATCTATTCTCAGTATTCATATAAATCTAGATCTAGTTGATTTGTAAAAAGAAATTATCAGTGAAAAAAAAAAAATTAATGGGACCAGTGAGATTGTCTTATGTGCGACCAGGAATCTCGCCGTGCTTCTGGCATAAAAATTTAATTCCTGCTCTGCCAGTGGGCGATGTTGTCTTCTTCAGTCACTTCTTGAACTGAAGTCACTTTAGTCAGTCACTGAAGTTGAGCCTGAAGACGTTGCGCCGATCAGTCGTCGATTTGGGAAGCCACTTCAACAGGCCAGTGTTTTCCCTATTTACGGGGATTGTGGATGTCATGCACCAGCAGTCTATAGTCTCGGTTTGGGATATTTAATCAAGCCTAGCTTCGTCAACTTACCTCTTATGAGACAGAAGTTACGGAACAAGAAGTGAAAATTCAGCGACTTGAATGTGGCGCCCCGCCGGAAGTACTTCCCGGGGTCACCGCTAGGGGGTGACCTGCTGAAGCTGGTTCCCGGCCGACACATACTCAAATACCACACACACGGACAGGTACCAGCGAAAAACGGGCACACGGTCAAGGCCGGAGAGTCGTGCGGTGGTTTCTCTCTTCTTCTTTGCGTTATCTTTAGTTTAAAAACTTATCTGAAGTGCCAATCGCTTTATAAGCTACCACTTATAAGAACAACAGGCGACTAACATGTGTGACGCAGAAGTTGGAGGAGGACGTGTGGGTAGACGGAGTGGTGTGGGGGAGTTAGGCCCAGGGTCCGTGCTGCCCGGGTCCGGGGGCCGGTGTTGGCGGGTGGAGGCGGCCCTGGGCGCCGGGTCCTGCTGCAGCGTGTGGCGGGTCCACCAGGAGGGGAAACCCGACCTCAAGGTACGTCATCCACCGACCACAACGGTACTTAGGTGTTATGGAGATAACTATTGAACTATGGGTATTTATTTTACTGTTATTTGTAGGGATGCCTGCATGTTTCGTAAGACCGAAAAAAAAGAGAGAAAATTGTTGTGTTCAGGTAATGTTAGGTTTATAGTAACATTTTTATTTAAGGGATTTACATGGGGGACGTTTTACCGTAAAATCTAGACCCTTCCTTCCACAGTTATCACCCCCCTCCTTTAGTTATGGTTGGGAGGCCCCCTCCCACCACTGACTGGGAGAGGCATGGGTAGCCTAGCTGTGAAATCGACACACGGTGATAGACGGTGCAAGAGAGCGGAGGTTATACTTTAGTCAGTGAGATTTCGGCCCATGCCAGTAGAGGCAACCCAAATTATTCTTCCAAACTTTTATTAGTTTTAGCAAGCATTTGTGGTTGTCACACCTATTTGATATCCTATATTTCAATAGAATCTGTTTTTTGGTAAACAGATTTGAACTTTACAGTAACACGACCTAGTAGCCTATCCTAACTTTTTATAATTTTTATAATTTTTGTTTTCAAAATCCAAAAGAATTGATCTGAAAAACATGGAAGAGCATGTAGATGCTCAAGCCACGTACTTTAGATTCTAACAAATGTTTTAGAAGATATTTGGAGTTTATCAGGTCTCTTTGACAAGTTTAAAAAACGGGGGGGGGAACAAAAGAAATTCGACCTACCTACCCTAATTTTCTTGATGTGTTTTCGACTTTTTTGGCACTGGCCATCAGGGCCAATGCTATGAAAAAATTAGTGGCCCCGGTAGCTTTCAGTCAGCCCAGGAGGAATGGAAAATGACGGCTGAAAAAGATGGGGAAATGATGGCCAAAAATAGCATAAAAGACGGCTGAAAAATTTGTCCGTCATCTGGGCCTATTCAAGACTAACTTTTTCCATATTTTATCGGCCCTGACTGAAAATTGGCGGCCACTGGCCGACAGGTAGGAGTTAGTCTCAAACACTGAGTTAGGTATAATGCCTGGAAAATTGCTACCTTTTGCATGATAATATGGAATGATTTGTATGAATGATACAGTAGTAGTTTGGAAATCACACCCTGTCCAGATTAAGTAAGGAAACTTGCTTTTCTGTTGATGGTGGGAATAATATATATTGAAAAATGTATGTCCCCCCCTCCCTTAGTTTTTTACATGAAAGAATATTCCTTTTTATTGGGAGGCGGGCCTTAGGCTTAGGCCGCCGACCTTCTCTAGACTCTTTCTACACCAGGTTGTCTCAATGCATTTCAATGGGGGTCAAAACAGTTGAGTTGTTACAATTTTGTGACAAATTTTTTGTTCCACTTTTCTCAGTAATGCCAGCATTATAATCTCAAACTATAGTATATGTATTTCTCTACTTCTGTTTCTAGTATATGGTGGTTTGGTTCCAAAATTCTGAAATATTTGGTTGTTTTCTTGTAATTTGGGAGACAATCCATAAGTTTTTTGTTACAAAATTGAAATAGGAATTTCCTATAGTAAAGAAAGTAGGTCATCACTCTCCAGACACAGCAAATCTCTTTTCCCATAGGGATACATGGAGATTGACAAAGAAGGTTTCAGTGTCAAATTCCTCACACTCTCCAGGCTCATGTTTAGTACTAAAATGGTAACTTGTTATAATGATTGCACAATCCACCGCCTGCCTCCTTCAGTACGGCAGTACCCGAAAATCTAGTCAACTTTGATTTTCGCAAGCATGAAAATGTTGTCAAAAATGATATCAGGGTTTTTTTTTTTTTTTTTTTTTTTTTATTATTCAATTTGTTTATTCTGGGAGGATTTCAGGTTATGCACCTGTTCTCCCACACCACCCAGACGTGGTGGATTATAGTACATGAGTTCAGGTGACGGCGAAAGAAACTGTTGGTACCTTAGTCTAACAATGTAGTATAGTGAATGTGTGAGAAGTGCAGTGTATGAGATGAGATGATGTGCATGTTCACATAGGTTTTTATCTAGAATTAAAGAGGAACAGTGTCACAAAAAAAGAAACATCTAGATCTCAATGTCATCAGCAGCGATCATGGTTTTAATTTTTTGTTTATAAAGTGTTTTGGACTGGAGAGTTCGAACTTCATATGGTAGTTTATTCCAGAGAGAAGAGCCATAATAAAGCGGGGATTTCCTAAAAGTTTCAGTACGCGGTGTGGGCAAATGCAATGTTAGTCCATCATTACGTCTAGTCCTCTGGGTATGTTTTATAAATGGAATGTTTTTCTTCACTATTGCTTTATCTCTAATAATAGTAAGTAGATGATACACCCTGCATTTAACAACAGGCAGGATAATTATCTGTGCATGCATGTCCAGTATGTGCATATCCAAAGGATCCCTAATGTTCAAACTGCAACGTAGAGCATGATTTTGTAGGATTGGAGGTCTGCGATAACATGTTGGGGGAGACAAGTGGTTACTATACTTCCATAGTCCAGTACACTAACAAACATTGATTTGACGATACACACCGAGGCATATACCGTAAGCATTGGCCTAACTAGTCTTAGTGGATGTAATTTGTGGCTTGCCAATTTAAATACATGGTTAAAATGGGCGCGCATGTCCAACTTATTGTCAACAGTAACACCTAGATATTTATAGTTATTTTCGTAGCTTAGTGGCTTCCCAGCCATAGAAATTTGGTGATCACATTGCCATTGAGTATAATCCAGAGTTCTGACGTTTGGAAAGAATTGTAATTTAGTTTTATCAACGTTTATGGTTAGTTTATTAAACCGACACCAGTCATACATAGTATTGATGGTTTTTTGAAGGTTTAATAAGGGATGCATTGCTGTGGGGTCTATTTTTGAAGTAATAACCATATCGTCAGCATACAGTTGGACATGTTGGTTTTGGACATGCGCTACAACGTCATTTATATACAGTGAGAAAAAGGTAGGACCAAGGACACTTCCCTGTGGCACACCATGAGTTAGGATTCGTTTGGTACTGAGTGTCCCATTCACATTTACAAACTGTCTGCGGTCAGTCAAGTAACTTTTAAACCAGGCTAATAATTTCTCACTAGTATGGTAAGAAAGTAGTTTCTTTAATAAAATAGAGTGATCAACTGAGCTAGACTGATGTTATTTGTCTTTGTTTATTTCTAGGGGAGTATCATTATTATAGTTCGCCTCTGTTCATATCCTATATCGGTTCGTTTCATCATTATTCGACTGCATGATGTTTTATCGTTTATCAATCATGTTTTACTTATTCGAAGACGTCAATAAAGTGTTTTATGTTAAGATAAAGGGGAGTTCTTAGTGATTAATCGTTGAAGTAGCTAGCTTTATCCAGGTAGATCGTTATCCTGGACCTTAGTTCATTTCTTTGTGGTAGAGATTCTAAGTAAAGGGGCTCAAACCTATACAAAGAACACGCGCTTGGCAAGAGGTAAGTTTATTATATCCATGACAATATTCCGAAGGTACAAGTATACAGTTCTCCATCCATACAGTTCATTCCTTTCATTTCACAATTCTAACACATCAGTAACAATCCAACCAGGTATAGCTATGGTTAAGCTTCCCCTTTCATAAGGTATATACGCTCCAACACTGTTGAGAGAGTCACCTCTCGTCTACCGGTGGCGGAGACCATTGGTAGGATCTCTGTCACATCCAGTACGTAGTCCGTAAGGCTAAGCCCAAGCTGTCCCAATCCTTACTATCACCTAATCGTTGTGGTTACTACCATCTCAACACTACCCGTGTGATCCGTATGTCAGACTATCGCTCCCATGTGTTCTGATCGAACTCTATCTTGGTCTGCTCGTCTATCTCAAGTCTCATACCGCTTATATAGCGACAGCCCAAGACTTGGCGCTATACTCATTTACACTAATACTTATAACGATGTCTTCTCTATCTTTCATACTTCCCATTCTTATCTATATATAACTAGTTCTAACTATTAAACAAACTAATGTTGACGGCGAAGCCTGCTATCCTCAGTATCTTTTAGCTAGATGTTTTCGGTTCATAACGTACCCTTACAGGTTTTCTCCATCATTTGTCGTACCTGTGCGTACCTGCAGGAGGTGAGCCAACCCCACTACAATCCCTACGCCTGAGGACGTTGCCATTCTTCTATACATTCTAACTATGCCACTAAACGATGGCGCCGCCTGGCGTCGAGCACACGTATCAGCGTTACACGTTTTACTATGAGTTCTTGCCAATACGAACGAGTTTACAATATTTATTATTAACTTCTAAAGTCTATTCTAGTTCTTTTGCACTGGACCTCAGTGCACAACAGTGTCGAATGCCTTGCGGAAATCGATGTATATGGATATAGAGTGGTCGTCATTATTTTTTGTTATCATGCAGCACAGACAGATGGTCAAGTATGGCTTCCTGTGTGGAATATCCCGCACTGAAACCATATTGAAATTTTGTTATTATGCATTCTTTCAAGTAATCTGTTAGTTGGTGGTGAACTAGATGCTCTATCAGTTTTCCAGGTAATGGAAGTAGTGATATCGGTCTAAAGTCGCCTGGTCCCATGGGTGTTGTGACCTTTGGGGTAGTTTTGATTTCTCAAATATTTTTTTTCAGGCAGCTCTCAAGATTTATAAATTCGGCGAAGTATTTAGTGCTGCAGCCAACCGAGAAAAGCTCTTGATTGATTTAGTGAAGATCAAGAGAGGAAAATTGCCTCATATAGGTAAGTAAAATTCACATCATTTAAACATCGATAGAAGCATTATAAGCATGTTATACAAAACGATTCAAAACCATCTGCCTACAAAAAGCCCCTTTTCAAGATCCAGTAGGCCACGTGTTCAAATTTCGATTCATGCTGTGTTTCACAACATTTTTGTACAAGATTTAAATCTAACCCTGGCATTTGGATTTATATTGTACAATACTGTTTTCCTTTATGCAGTGGATGTCATGGACAAGTTTTCATACGATGGTCAAATGTGCCTCATCCAGACCTTTCTGGAGGCGAGCATGCGTCAGATGCATGAGAAGAACCTGAACCGGCCTCTGTCCCTGGCCGTCATTCAGCACCTCCTGTCCCACCTACTGCGGTATGTAACATAGTGTAAACAGAACCTGAATTGGCCTCTGCCCCTGGCCATCACCCAGAACCTCCTCTCCCACCTACTGGGGTATATAACATAGTGTAAACAGAACCTGAACCGACCTCTGTCCCTGGCCGTCATCAACAAGCCTCCAAAATAAGAGATACAATTCCTAAGGTTTTGCCATGAACGTCCTCACAAGAGGCGCTGTCTGTGAGACTCTGCAACCCGTTACAAAACGGCCACCGTTATTACCGTTTTTGTGACGTCATTACCGTTTGTTTACCTTGCAAACTGTCGATGACGTCACGAAAACGGTAATAACGGTGGCCGTATTGTAACGGGTTGCACCGAGTCTCATAGACGGTGCCATAGGCGATGGCCTGACTTATCACTAGCTATAATATTTTTGCCGTTATCCAGCACCTCCTGTCCCACCTACTGAGGTACGTAACATAGTGTAAACAGATCCTGAACCAGCCTCTGTCTCTGGCCGTCATCCAGCACCTCCTGTCTCACCTACTGCAGTATGTAACATAGTGTAAACAGAACCTGAACCAGCCTCTGTCCCTGGCCGTCATCCAGCACCTCCTATCCCACCTACTGCGGTACGCAACATAGTGTAAACAGAACCTGAACCGGCCTCTGTCCCTGTCTCCTATCCCATCTACTACAGTACTTAACATAGTGTAACCAGAACCTGACCGGCCTCTGTCCCTGGCCGTCATCCAGCATCTCACCTACTGCGGTACGTAACATAGTGTTAACAGAACCTGAACTGGCCTCTGTCCCTCACCATCATCCAGCACCTCCTGTCCCACCTACTGCGGTACGTAACATAGTGTAAACAGAACCTGAACCGGCCTCTGTCCCTGGCCGTCATCCAGCACCTCCTGTCCCACCTACTGCGGTACGTAACATAGTGTAAACAGAACCTGAACCGGCCTCTGTCCCTGGCCGTCTTCCATCACCTCCTGTCCCACCTACTGCAGTATGTAACATAGTGTAAACAGAACCTGAACCGGCCTCTGTCCCTGGCCGTCATCCATCACCTCCTGTCCCACCTACTGCGGTACGTAACATAGTGTAAACAGAACCTGAACCGGCCTCTGTCCCTGGCCATCTTCCAGCACCTCCTGTCCCACCTACTGCAGTACGTAACATAGTGTAAACAGAACCTGAACCGGCCTCTGTCCCTGGCCTTTTTCCAGCACCTCCTGTCCCACCTACTGCAGTACGTAACATAGTGTAAACAGAACCTGAACCGGCCTCTGTCCCTGGCCGTTTTCCAGCACCTCCTGTCCCACCTACTGCAGTACGTAACATAGTGTAAACAGAACCTGAACCGGCCTCTGTCGCCATCATCCACTATCCATTATTCTGACATACAGGCTGTAGTCATAGGCTGAAACCAGCTACACAATGTAAACACACTGTTTGTAGGAACCACTAAGGGGAAAAGGGGATGTGGTCGGCAAGCTTAATCTTTGTCTCTGGGTTCGCCGCTATCACCCCGTGGAAGAATGTCATGATCAATGGTGGTCAGTGTTCAAATTAAGGTTTAATTTTGTACGCCACTGTGTATGCCTCATCTCAGCAGAAGTAAATTGCAATGAATACATATTTAAAGAAAAACATAGCATCCCAGGATAGGGCATAAATAAGTAAAAACTCAACTTGCCCCAAAAAAGCGAGCGCTGAGCACAGAGCCCTCTGAATATTGAGCACTGACCCCAGAATGAAAATGGTGGAGATCAACAGTTTTGTTTCAAAAACATCTTATAAATTTAGGTAGGTAGTTTTTCCCGGGCTGTCTCATAATCTATCAAAACTACAATACATGGGTATGGTCTGAAAGTACGTTTTATCCTAATCTTTTTTTAATGCAATAAATAAAAGTATTTTCTTAGTCTTATTGATGGGGTGTAACACCTTGAGCTTGTCCAGAGATACATTTTCAGGTCCAAGTTATGCTGACTTTATCAATAATTTCAGTCCATGCGTCCATGATAAACGATTGATCAATATTTGTACCCGTTGTTGTAGAGGCCTGGCGGCGTTACATGACGTGGGGTTCGTTCACGCGGACCTGAAGCCTGAAAACCTCCTCTGGGACCCACAGGAAGGCGCCCTCACCATCATCGACTTTGGGCTGAGTTTCCATGTCAGAGACAAGGTGGGTAACTTCTGATACTTTCCCTGCGACTGTCCTTTCATTTAGGATTATTTTTTTCCATCTTAAAAACGCTTTTTGAGTTGTATCAACACATATTTCCATCGCATATTTGAAATCCTTTGATTTAGATACGCAATATATAAGGCAACATTAATTTTCATTCAAAGAATCAACCTTCTGTCATTATAATATTTAATACTCTCTGTAGAAACTGTCTTGACAAGTGATAATAGGTTCGTAAGAGTCCATAGATACTTTAAATAAGTTTTAGAACTAATTCAAATCGATATATATATATATATATATATATATATATTAGGAGCAACAGTATGATTAAAAAGACTGAAACTTTCGGAAAGTCAAACTCCAAATCAATGCAGAAGACATAAATTTGGGGTCATGAAAAGGGTCCCAAACCCTGTATTTAATGTAAATGTCTCAATAAGTCAATAAGCATGCCGTCTCTGTCATATCATAACACAGTTACTGGGTATTTTGTTTCAATAATAATGTACTTAGGTTCCTCATTAACTTTTGTCTTCCTCTCTAGAAAATTGGAGAACTCCAGAGCCCTGGATACCGGTCTCCTGAGGTCCAAGCATGGAATGACTATTTGTTTAATAGCGAAGAAAACTTTAGTGTGGACCCTCAGCAACTCCAGTCAAACGTACAGCAACACGCACCAAATATACCTCAACACAAATCCCAGTTACCTCAGGTCCTACCACATTTACCACAGCTTTCATCACAACTGTCTCAAAACCTAGAACAACTAGAGCAGCTTCCATCACAACTACCTCAGAACCTCACAGATTTATCGCAGCTTCCATCACAACTACCTAAAAACCTAGCACAACGAGAGCAGCTTCCACCTAAAAACCTAGCACCTATACCACAGCTTCCATCACAATTACAAGAGAACATAACACATTTATCGCAGCTTCCCTCACAATTATCTCAAAACCTAGTCCATTTAGCACAGGTTCAATCCCAACTACAACAGAACCTTACACATTTGTCACAGTTTCCATCACAAGTCACTCATAACCTCAATCAGGGTAGCTTTAAGGCCCTCACTGACCCTTCGGAACTCTCGGAAGTTGTGAAGCCTACCACCAGTGCCGACATGTGGAGTGTTGGCTGTATCATCCTCGACTTGGTCCATGGCAACAAGTTCTTCTCATCTGAAAGATTTTCAAGCCGCTATTTCCGTAGAAAATGTCAGGTAAGGTAATCATCTTCTGTCATAGGCAGTAAAGTATTCTTTGTGTTGTCCTTAGTTACATTAATAGACGTTTATGTTCAAGGAGTGTTTTTATTATGGTCCAATTTTATTTACTACTCATTTGATGTTGAACGCTAACAGCAGACATTACATTCATTTTTAAGTGTAAGAAAAATATAATTTATTCAAATAAGCTGTGACCAGCGCAACAAATAAAATCTATAATCATATCCTTCTCTGCATCTTCATTACAAAATTAAAAGGCTTTCTGTACTAAGCTCTATGCTCAAATCTCAAACTTTTTGATAAAGGAGAATGGCTACCTTCCGCAAGCCGACATGGAAGACGTGGTGACCTCAGCCTTTAACAAGCGCTGTGGTGCCCAGACTTCAGACAGCAGTGCCTTCATTCACCTCAGGGACCTCTGCATCAGGTAAGACTAGACCTGAGGGCAGCCCTTCAGACCCAGAGACACCAGTTTTCCTACTTTTGTAGGATTTCCCACTTTTTGGTGATTTTGGATTGGACAACCAATCTTTCCTACATGCTTAAATATCCGTTTGAGAGTATTTTTGTGTTAGTTTCAAGCTATTCAAATACAAATTCAGTGTCAGATCTCTATTCGTAAAGGTTATTTCCCTCCCAGTTCTTCCTAGAGAAAAAGTAGCAAAAGTGTTTCCTACTTTTCCTCCTTGTTCATCAGTTGGGAGTGGCATCTCTGCTTCTGTGACCTCCGCACTAGGTCAGACTAGAACTGAAAGAAACCCTTCGTTACCGTGACCTTTATATCGGGTAAAAGTAGAAGTAGAAATATTTTGTCCACCAACCAATATTAGCAATCCAAATACCTCAATCGATCACCATAATTACTAGGATAAAACAAAATTCAGAACAAAAGTAGAAGGACCACAATTCCCACTAGCTTTTTAGGTATTATCAGAAGAAATTGGTAAGACCAAACGCTGTTCAAAAGACTTTAAGATGGATGCACTTCAGTGCTCAATTCCTCATAAGTACATTATAAAATACAGACTAATTTGCGGCCTGTAGTTAAGTAACTGACAGTATAGGGATCGAAAATTGAGATCAGCAGGGTAATTAATTGATATTTAAGACAGAAGAGTAAACAATCTACAAGTGTTCCTCGTGTTGCAGGCTCCTCCATGAAGACCCTACAAAACGGCCAGCCGCCTCTGAGGCTCTGCAGCATACCTTCTTTTCTACGACACATTGTAAGTAAAGATACTTTACAGCTGTTGCAACGTTTACTGTACATTCTAGGATGCTACTACAACGTCTATCATTATCTCCACCAGGTAGTTGTACTTCGTTTGTAACAGTGACAACTCCATGTTGTTAATTCATATTCTGAATTGAGCAAATGCTGATGTATTTATATGAGAATATATACATAGATTTTTAAGGGACCTGGCTCATAGTTGATATACATGTATCATGCGTTTTGACAATTATAAAATTGCAAAACGAAAAATGTCCATCCTTAATTGAAGTCTTAAAATTTGCTAAAAAAATTTAATGAAAGGAAGATAAGGTAGGGGAAGAGATGTAAGGTATACGTAAGCCCACATATCTGAATACACTGTTTTTTAGGTTGTAATACTGAATGCTCCCCTTGGTTTCCTTCCCCCAGCCCTGAGTCACTGCGACATGCTGCTCCTGCCATCCCGCGTGCTCCGCCTGGAGAACACCCTGGAGGACCGGCCATACGGGGACGGTGAACTCTCAGGTAAAGCCAACATTACTTTTAAACTCCCTGCACCTCATCTTATAGATTCTGTCACCACCCACGTGGCATAAAACTAACTGAAAAGCATTACCTTGTGCAGTCTGGAAAGAACCCTGAAGGGATGGCCAGATGTTAAACTAACCCAACAAACAAACTGCCTGCTTAGCATAGGTATATTTTATTCAAGTGCATGTGGTTACGGTTCATTCATCATACTTGATTTTTTTGTCCATACTAAAATCAATTAATAAAAGGATTGCACTCTTTTACTTGTTATCAAGTTCATGTAATTTCAGACAGTAAACATTATAAATGATTTAACACTTCAAGATAGGTTTAAATGCTACAACTCTATATTTGGTCCAAGATTCAGGTAAATGTGTCCTTTGTTCTTCTCAAGATAAAGGTCGTGTTTCTAATATGTGAGGGTGATCCATAAATCCATCTTAGTTTATCTTGTCGGCAGAAAATCTTATTCCTTTCAGGGCACTTATGTTTGTTTTTTATATTCTTCAGAGATCATAGAGGAGATCAGAGAAGAATGCGAGAACTATGGGTCTGTACTGAACATCGTCACCTCATCAACATCGGTACGGCGGATTTCTGATCTTTATCAACAAATTTGATGTATTCGTGTTTGAATTCAATGCTAGTATCCATCCTATAATGAAGTAAGACAACCCTTCATGATAATACCATCAATCTGTTCTGCTCTAAAGGTTGTCTATATGTTCCTGGTTAGTGATGAAGATTAGGGCTACCTAATCCGGCCTTAATATTTGTTCACAGATTTTCCTCCATCTTTATGTATCTCTCACACCTGTCTTCTATATTTTCTCCATCTGTCTACTATATTTCCTCCACCTGTCCCCTACTTCCCTTCATTGGTCCCCTATATTTCCCCATCTATCCCCTATATTTCCTCCACCTATCCCCTATTTTTCCTCCACCTGTCCCCTATATTTCCCCACCTGTCCCCTATATTTCCTCCACCTATCCCCTATATTTCCTCCACCTATCCCCTATATTTCCTCCACCTGTCCCCTATATTTCCTCCACCTATCCCCTATATTTCCTCCACCTGTCCCCTATATTTCCTCATCTGTTCCTCATATTTCCTCCACCTGTCCCCTATATTTCCTCCACCTATCCCCTATATTTCCTCCACCTGTCCCCTATATTTCCTCATCTGTTCCTCATATTTCCTCCACCTATCCCCTATGTTTCCTCCACCTATCCCCTATATTTCCTTCACCTGTCCCCTATATTCCCCCATCTGTCCCCTATATTTCCTTCCTTTGTCCTCTATGTTTCCTTCACCTATTCCCTATACTTCCACCGTCTGACCACTACACTGTCGCTTCCTCCTCTGTAGGTGCTGGTGGAGTTCTCCCTGTGGTCTGCAGCAGTCACTGCCTGCGAAGCCTTGTTCCGTAAGAAGTTTGAGGGGCGTCATCTCACTTTGTCCTACTTCCCGTTAGAAGACTACCGCAAGCAGAACTACTACTGAGTAGTGTCTGTGTTAGAAAATTGATCTTTTATGTTATTTAAAACATTGCAGTGAATATGGCTATAAACAAGTATAAGAAAATGAACCATTTTTCTCACTTCATGATGTTGACATTTCACCTACCTAATGCCCACAGACCTGTATTGAGAGGGTCACGTCAAGACCTCAAACCTTGGGTAGTTCTGGAAACCCAGTGTGAAAAGTTCAAAGTCAACAATAAAAACAGTTCTGCATCATTTGTATGATATTGGAAAACCTTGGTACATGTAATACATTGTCAAAGTCACGAGACAGCCGTGGAAAAATAAAATTTATGTGTATAGAATTGTATTCAGTATGAATTGCAAAAATGATCTAATTGTTAAACTACAGATAGTACACAGTATATGATACACATATCAGATGACTAATTCTTATTTGTATCCTAACAAAGTAAAGGCTAAGTAAACAATGAAAAATAGCAATTGAAAAAACTGAAACCTTATGAGATATGAAGATACCCTCAACCATTAAGTTAGTCCATGTTTATTAAAGGTCCAATAAGTTTCATTCGGTAAAATAACTAAACTTGGATGAAATGTGTTCTGAATCCAAGATTGAGACTAAAGGCTTCTCGAGAAGCTCCGCAGATCTTATTATAGCATGTCAAATTTGTGAAATGGCTGTCACCGGTCAGAATGAATGGCTTAACTCCATGTTTTAAGGCAGTAGTAGTCCCTGAAACAGATGGTTCCAGACTATGTGAGAGAGGTCAAATACAACAGGGAAGAGTACAAGTATGTTTATTATGCACAGTATTGAAGTCAATATGAAGAGAAAACTCCAAGATGAACTGTTATCAGACTACGTTAATGTGCAGGAAAGAGCTTTACAGTTTCTGTGCACAAACTTATGAGGCTGAACATCATAACAATGAAATATCCAAGCACGCGCACAACAACAACAAATCAAAATGACAAAATGATATTAAGGTTAGACTACAGTGATGAGCAGCAGATTTACTAAAACTGCCATATCTGTGGGGTTATTGGTTATATTCAAACATATTATATATCATTTAAAAGCTCTAATTTTTCTCTATCCCAGGACATATCAAACAGCATTTTATAGATGTAAATTAGAGAATATGATAATTAAAATAATTAGTTTTCACTTTTATCTTTTGAAGCAAGATTACTTACTTAATATCATTCTCGTAGTTTTGAAAATTTGTGGTATAGTCATAAACATTCATCTGCAAGGAAACGTGTCTCAGATTTTAAATTTAGGTCTTAGTTTTGGTTTGTGACAAAAAACAGGAAACTTTTTGTATTTTTTGTCAATTTTTGCAGCTTAATTTTCTAAATTTCATAAAATTAAAACTAGGCCCTAAATCGAAAATCTGAGACAGGGTTCCGTCCATAAATTATGCTTATTATCTACATATACAAAATTTGATGAGTTTCCCTTCATTATTGACTGAGATGTCTCTTTTTTTTTTTTTTTTAAAGTATAAAACTTGATTTTCACATTTCTGGTAAATTTCTATTTCAATTCTTTTACCTATAGTTATATAATTTATATCATAAGATAGGCTATTGAAAGTGATATCAAATGATATCTAATAAACATTAAAATAGATAGTGGCAAAGTAATTATTCTACATTTTTTTGAGACCAGCAAAAATGAGCCTCATCACAGTAGTCTACAGTGATGCCATTTTCCCGACTTTTTCCGGATTTCCGGATTTTTGATCAGTTCATTAAAAAACAAAATATGCTTTAACCTTTTCTAAATTACCATTTTCACATCAGAGAGTATTCCTAAACCAATTCTAAGCTTTTCGAATACGAAATAAGCATTTTCCAATGCTTTACTTCACCCTTTTAGTTTCAACATTGAAAATCCGGAAATGTCCTTCCTACTTTTCCAGATTTTTTCACCTCTCCTGGATGGCATCTCTGAGTCCAACCTTAAGCAGAAAGCGGATATTAATGTCCATCTGTTTGTCTAATCAAGTATGTATGTAAGTATGTGTGTGTATACACGTATGTGTGTATGTATTTATATATGTAAGCATGCATGTATGTGTATATGTAAGTATGTGTGTATATGTACTGTGAATCTATATATTTTTGCGCTGCTAAATTTTCGTGCACCAGGCAATGTCGCATGTTTGTGCAATCATGATTTCATGCATTAAATAGTTCTATAAGTTCTATAATATTCTTGATTTTCACTCACATTATATTTTCGCACATTTTAAGTGATGCGCAAAATATGCGAATATATATAAAGCACGAAAATTAATACGTCTTCAGAATGTATGTAAGTATGTATGTGTGTATATATGTATGTATTTGTTTATGTATGTATGTGGATGCATGTGTCTATGACCGTATATGTCTGTATGAGCAATACCACCATATCTTGTTCCAGTTCTTGAGAACACTTTAAAAAATACATTTTCTGCTTATAAAGGGGCCCTAGACCCTAAAATTCTAGAGGGCGACACAGCCATTTCTTAAGATCGACATGTGACATGAGGCTTAAGACCGTATTCCACATACAAATTTTGCTGCCGATTTTAAAAATCGGCAGTTGGAATAAAGGTCAAAAATAGAAATGTTATACATCATTAGATAGGTCTTACGATTCTCTTTCAAACGATATATGGTATGTATGGATTATTGCCATATTTTCAAAGGAAATCAACAAAATACAAAATCGGCAGCATCAAAATCGGTATGTGGAATACAGCCTTTAGTGACATGACTGAAAAAATAAACGACATGACATAGGTTGTTTCTTAAATTCAACATGTGACATGACAGCCCCTTAGAGGTGACATGTGACATGGTGACAAATCACATGATTTTAACTGCAAGGACGTACCAAGAACTATATATATAACTTACAAATAATGCAGAATAATGCATTAAGAACTGGCTTAAAGTTAAAAACAAAAGAGATATACCAGTGGCTGAGTTACATGGTCGATTGAGTGTACAACCTTTTGATAAAAGAATGCAATATTTTACTCCATGCTGTATATAGGAACATTGAAAATGGTAATCTTGTTCCTGTAGTACCACGAAGACAAACCAGACAACATAGAGGACCTGTCCTATATTTACCAATTCCTTGTAATAACTGCTATGCTAAATCATTAGGTTACTTTGGGGAAAAAACATGGAATGTATTACCTAGCAGGATTCGCAATAGTGAGAACATTGAAGTATTTAAAGATGCCATCAAAGAATATCTTAATGTAATATAGATGTTTATAATAAAGGTGTGTATGTCTCTAGTGTACTACCTTGCTCGTGGTTACGTCGGGTAGACCTACAGACAAAGACATTTCTTTCTTTCCTTGGGAAAGTATATTTTCCCCCACTGCCATGACCTGGATGTAAAATTGTATAGTTTCTTTTTTATACTATAAATATACTCATCCTGGATAACACCGATACAAACAATTTGTATAATTTTGGTATATATTGATGGGAACATTGAATAGTATTTCTTCATCTCATCTCATTATCATCTCATCATTATAATGTGATCTCACTGGCATAATGTATATGGTAAATTTAATATCACAACAATAATACGACTTGTGATCTAAAGTTACTACTCTATATGAAAAAATTAAGACTACCTATTGATATTGATAACTATAAACTGATTCAGCGGGAGATCAGATACTTGTTATTTGAGCTGTACAGTTTTCAAATAAAGTGAATACAAAAAACAAAAAAACATGTTCGTTTCTTAAATTTGACATGCGACATTGGGGACCCCCCATCAAGGGCCCCTATAAACGCTCTGATTTAGTTGCTCATCAAAGCTAATTTATGATTTATACATAAAAATGTGGCTATACAGAGATTAAAAAGGATTGAACAAATCTAGAATGTATTTGTAATCTCAAGAATCACCACATTCAGTACAAAATTACAACACGAAAATGCAGTATAGGCCTATTGACATTTGATATGCCTGTTAATATGATTTTCTTTTAAATAGCATTTTCCATTTTTAATAGGCATAAGAGGTAGAAATTTATTGTAACTTAAATGTTAACAAGCATTCATCGGGACAAGGGCAGAAACGGTGGAAACACCCAAAAATATATTTGCATTTAATTATGTTTAGCTATGACAATATCAATTCACTGTAACATAATTATCAAAAGCTAAACCATGCCTTAACCATATCCAGTAACAACACTAAGCAAATACTGACCGGGTCGTGTTTCATCACACTGGATTCCGTTGAAGGGTCTGGTTCACTCAGGGTCCGCTAGAGGGCAGTCAGTGAACCTGAGTAAACCAGACCCCAAGACGAAATCAGCAGCATGGGAACCCGACCAAGGTCAGTATTATTTTTATTTCACCTCCTCTTACATATTTGTCTACTAATCATGCATTTTTGACAGAAATTATGCGTTTTTTATGCGTAGTTGTTTATGTTTGTTTATGTATGACGTCATAGAAGGGCCAATATGGATTTCATGACGTGACACCAAGGCTATACTGACCCTGTATTGCCCGGGCTGACTCGCAGGTGTCCTCCAGTGTTAAAGAATAGCAGACTACATATCGGGGTGAAATAAATTGTAATACTATGCTACATAAAGGAATAACGTTTACCAATACAATATTATGCGATAGTTCTGATGCTGATAGATATTTTTTTTTAAAATACTTTTATTTATCCTGGAAGTACAATTTGGCAATGATGCTAGTTTTCGTTGTTTTCCAGCAAATCACAATAAATATATATAGTGAAATGAATCAGTTCGGACTAATATAACAGGTGTGGAAGAGAATGATTAATTTCTATGACAAAATCGAGCCAAAGTTTAAACAATAAACTTTACAAGATTAAAATTAACAATAAAATTTACAATATTAACCAATCACCTACATTGAAAATTACAGAGCACAAAGAAAACAAAGTATTGAGTAGACAGCCAATTAAATCAGTCTCATCAATTACAATGAAAACAATGGATAGAATACATATATATCAAAACATCAACACTCACAAATCATGAAAATCAGGGATTTCTCTGCATTAAAATTAAACATAATGATTAAAGGCCATATTCCACTTTGCGGCGTTTTGGTCGCGGTGGGTAATTCCCTAGCGGTGTTTGACCCCACCGCTAGTAAATCCAGGCACCGCAAGGTGGAATATAGAAATTGCTTGCAGTGGTACTAGCGGTGGTGCTTGCACTGACCCACCGCTAGTACTACCGCAAATGATTTGATATTGTTTTATATCATTAAAAACTTTTTTTTTTAACTTTTTTTATGATTTTATTATGACTTTTATGATTTTTTTATGATTTTATATTTATAGTTTAAAATGATTTTATCTTTTTTTCTTTTGAATGCTTGCGGTGGCAGAAACGAACATGTTGGTTTCTGAAATGCAAGTTACTTGCGGTGGTTGAAGAGCCCACCGCAAACGGCCCCCCACCGCACAGTGGAATATGGCCTTAACTTTATGTATCAGAGAATTTCTATTGTAGATTTTGAACTGTTCAAAAGTGGGAATTTGTCTAACATTTACAGGTTGCTCATTCCAGGCTAATGCACCTTGATATAGTATACTCCTCTCAAAAGTAGTATTATTACTAAACACTTGACTAAAGATCACGGCATTATACCTTTCAATTCATAAGGCTGCATCTCTAAATAGCTTTTGTCAAATTGCCTCCTAAAAACAAAATTCAATAAAAGTACATTCCTTCTATCATGTAAGTAACTCACTTTACAGTCATAGTGCAATTGAGCAACATTACATCCAACATTCCTTTGCAGAATAATCCTTAGACCTCTATTTTGTAGTTTCTGCAGCTTATCAGTGGTTTTGTTAGATACTTTCAGAAGAAAGAGGTCTCCATAATCAAAGTAAGGAAGAATTTTACTTTTGTATATTCTCAAAGCCTGGTATTCAGAAATGTACTTTCTGATCTTAGAGAAATTATATAATTTATAAACAACCTTCTTGATACACTCCTTAGCATGACATTCAAAGTTCATCTTACTATCTAATTTGACCCCCAGATAATATACAAATTCACTCACATACTCCAATTTATGATTGTTAATTTCAAAATCAGACATAGAGGCCTTCTTAACCATTCGTCGTGTACCAAAGATCATCATCTTAGTTTTTAAGCTATTAATAGTTAACCTATTATGTTCACACCAGTTTAACATACAACTTAAATCATTTTTAACATATGCATGAGCAGCAGCTTCGCTTTCATGGGCTTTATAGATGATGGTATCATCTGCATATAAATGAATTTCAGAGTGTGATAAATAGTGATTTAGATCATTAATATATAATAGAAATAATAAAGGACCTAAAGTCGATCCCTGGGGTACTACACATGATATTTTACAGCAAGTAGATGTGAGTCCATTAGCATTTTTGAAATCGGTTCTGTAAATAATCTTTCATCCATAGCAAAGTGTTATTAGAAAAGCCAAAAGTTACTTGTTTTTTAAGTAAAATATCATGATTTACAGTATCAAATGCTATGGTTAGATCAATAAGCATGCAACAATATATTCCTATTATTTAGATTAACCAAAATATCATCTGTGAATTCTGCTATTGTATTCAAGGTAGACTTATTTTTTCTAAAACCACCTTGCTTGGAATCGAAAAAGCCATTATCTTCTAAAAAAAACTTGACACTTGACTATGTATTAACCGCTCAGCAATTTTTCTTGGCAATGCCAGTAGTGAAATAGGTCTGTAATTA
This sequence comes from Lepidonotus clava, assembly GCA_936440205.1. NCBI lineage: Eukaryota > Metazoa > Annelida > Polychaeta > Phyllodocida > Polynoidae > Lepidonotus > Lepidonotus clava. The sequence continues at coordinate 48,440,787 of OW387147.1, forward strand.
TTGACATTATGATTTATCACCACCCTTAAACAAAGGAATAACATTAGCTACCTTCCAGCAATCAGGGAAAATAAAGTCTCAAACGATAAGTTATACATGTAAGTTAACTGTGGTATTAATTGCAGAAAGGCATTGAACGCTAGTGTGTTGATTAGGGTTAACTATATTTATAGTGCATTGTTCGAGATGATCATCGTTATTAATATTGTCTCTAGTGGGTTGCTAGTCGAGTGGTGAGTAAGTCCACGAGATGGGCGCTCAATCCATAACATGAACAACGCTTGGCAGTACGGTAAGTTTATTGATGGATATAGTGATGCGTACAGCTGCTCGTGATGGCAATAAGTCCAAGGTATAACAGTTCCAGTTTAGAGTAGAGTCAGCTTCCTCCGTAGAGTCCGCCTAGTCTCACCTCCGGCCGTCGTGCGGCAGTACCGTATAAGTCACCAGATGTCCCTTTGCTTGTATAGCTATCTAAAACCCCTTCGAATCTCCCGATCCGTATGATCCAAACGCTACTGGTCTCTCCCTCTCTCTTACCCTGCACTATTGCTTATAAAGCAGTCTGATATCGATTTTACCCAAGGCATCGGTGCTTGCAGGGAAGTGTCCCGGTGAGCATTGTCGTCAGGTATATTTACACCTACCAGCGGCACCTGCCCTTACTAGATATTTCATAGACTAAGTAATTTAGAGGAATTCTTATCATTTTGTATTCATCTGGTGACCCTTACACTAATTCAATAAGCATGCACAAAGCAGATGTTTTAATCTCTACCTTTGTGCAGCATCCTTCAATATTCTCGATGATAGGTTAGGTACATTAGACGATTTATAAATATCAATTTCCTTGACTGCCTTTAAGACACACACATCATCAGGGGTGCACCCCATACACCTAGACTCTTTCTCTTTAAGAGGAAGAGGAAGGTACAGCATCTTCCTCTTTAAGAGCAAAGATTCTCCCTGTTATATCTCACATGAGGCTTATAATGTGAGGTTTTCTTCTTGAAGCATAGAGGTTTAGTATTGATGTAAACCACCAGGGGGTGCATGTATGTCCTCTTCTTCTTGAAGCAAAATCCCTCACCAAATGAACCAAGCATAAGTATAATAGGGAGTGAAAGGTCTGCTTCAAGAGGATGAGGGGAAACCTTCCTCCTCTTCTTAAAGAGAAAGAGTCTAGGTGTCATAAATAGATCATTCATATATGCCCTTGGAACACTATGATAATCATGGAAGTCTAATAGAGAAGTGATCTTGTCAGCAAGACTTGTTCCTATATTTACAAAGATATTATTAATATAATCTGCAACATCATCAGACTGAACGATCTGATTAGTATCTACATTAATCAAATTAATCCTATTAGCAGTTCCCTTTATTGGTGTAATGTAATTCACCTTTTCCCAAAACCTTTTTGGGGAAGGATCATTATTGTCTAAGACCTGTTGGATAAAGTCTCTTTTGGCATTTCTGATTATAGTAAGTACAGTATTTCTAAGTCTTTTAGCATATTTGATGTCATCAGTATTTTTAGATCTCTTTGCATTTTTCCATGCAAGATCTTTATCATGAATGGCCTCCAAGATTTCATTAGTTATCCAACATTCCCTTTTATCTTTAACATAAAACTGTTTCAGGGGACATATCAAATCAATATAAAATTCAATAGTTCTTACTATATACTTCCAGCATTTATCTGGACACGTATAATCCCAATAATCATTCCAATTATGTGCATTCAAATTTTGTTGAAACAAATTTTTATCATAATTCCTGTACGACCTACCTGTAAACAAACTCCTATGTGTTTGCATTTTAGCCTTCTTCCTTGATATAAAAACAACTTCATGATCACTCAATAAAATATTTAGTACTCCACAATTAGAAATATCATCAGAATTACTATAAATCAGGTCAAGACATCTATCCTTCCGAGAAGGTTTCACAATATATTGTTTTGAATTAGTTAATTGCTCAAAATTAGTAAGCAGTCGAAAGGGTTCTGATTTTTTGTCAAAATAGTTGATATCAAAATCACCTAATATATAGGTTTCAATATTTCCAGTTGACAAATCATTAACTACATCACTTAACTACATACTAAAATTTTTCACACTACCATTCGGTGGTCTATAAACAATGCCAACAACTAAGTCTTTGGCCTTATCTCTACAAATGTGCACCCATAAGCAATCAATGAAAGAACAACTACAATTGTATTGTTCAAAGCTCACTTCTGAGAAATTAATATCCTCATTTATATAAGCTCCAACACCTCCACCGATTTTATATTTACCATTATTATGATTTCCCCATTTTCTATCCAGGCGAATCAAATTATATCCACTAATCTCCAACGATTGACTGTCAATAAGTTCATGAAGCCACGATTTACTAAAGGTAAAGATATCAAAATTGAGATCTAAAATTTGGGTTTTTAGCAAATCAAACTTATTATTTATACTTTGGAGGTTAAGATGAGCTAAATGCAGTCCCCTGTTTTTAGTAGGAAGATTATCCATTGTCTAATATAATCATAGCAAAGTTTCGGCTTACATACTCCTTATGAACAAGAATGCTATTTACAGTTAACAAAAATGTCAAAATACAAAATAGGAAAATCACAAAGAGCACAAAAAGTAAACTGATCCAAAGCATATAATGCATGGCCAGACCTATACAATTATCTAGAAATGGTACAAAATAGCTACCACATTCATTAAAGAAAAGAAAATAAAGAATGAAAAAAGGTTTTAGTCTTCATACTCATTGTTGTAGGCTCTCGCGAAAAAATACTTTAAGTGCTCCAATTCATAATCAAACAGCAATTAAAGTATATATCAAAATAGTAATTTATATAACAAATAATATCTAGACAAAATCAATAGAAACACCATCAGGATAATTTGCATATGGTATAAGGTGTGTGTATACCACTTCACCTACATAATGCTATGACATAACAGGATACCATCCAGTGCCTAATTCAAAGCGAGACGTGTGTATACCACTTCGTCACTCTCATGTAGTTATATCACTTTTTAAAACAAGTTTGATTGTTCAACATATGGGTTCAAAGATGAAACAATAAATCCAAAAAACAACAACAACAACAACAACAAAAAACCAGGACGTGTGTGTACCACTTCGTCCCCCACATATATTTGTATCACCTATCAAACAAATCAGTTGTGAACATATGGGTTCAGAGATGAGACAATAAATCAAAAGAAAATAAGATGTGTGTGCACCACTTCATCTCTCAAAAATAGATTTCTCATATTATAATCAAATCAATTAATAGACGTGTGTTTACCACTTTGTCTAAAAAATGGGCTGGTCCTGCAATTAGTTGTATAAACCGATATGTTGGTAAATATTAATCATAAATCTGTCTACCAGTTTGACGGCAGTCTTCATGTTGAAATGAAGTCCATCATGCATTGTCACTCTGTATCTATGATAGATGCCAGTGGTGCCTTTTTTCTTGTGAATACAATCTGCAAGTGCTGGGTCAATTGTTGAATGTGCACCCAGCCAAGGCATGACATAACGGTCACGTTATGCGACCATACTTTTTTGGTTTGTCTGTTACTTACTAAATTGTCACATAACTGTTACATTATTTTTCTGTGATGTTGTGACCTAACCAAAACAGAATGTTATCATAACGTTCTGGTGAGGTTAGGTCAAGATCAAATCAAGATAGAATGTCATTGTGACATTCTGATTAGGTGAGGTCTAGACCTGACTTAAACAGAACATTGTTGTCACCTCCTGACCAGGGGAGGCCCCAACCTTACCTAAACAGAAAGTTATTGTGAAGTTCTGATTATGTCAGGTCTTAACCTTACCTAAACAGAAGGTTACTGTAACCATCTTATTAGGTTAGGTGTCACCCTAACCTAAACAGAATGTTATTGTGACATCCTCATTTAGTGATGTCTCAACCACACCTAAACAGAATGTTATTGTGACATTCTTATAAAGTCTCAGCCTTATAAATAACGTGACAAGAACGTTGTCAGAACGTCACAATGTCACGTCGCAACAGTTGGTTGCAGCGACGTAATTGGGAATCATCAAAAGAACGTCACTGTAACCTAACAGTGTGACGTAACAAGAACCAATCCAGAACGTTATTAGAACGTTATTAGAACGTCATATCCTTGGCTGGGCAAGGTTCATTTCTGCAATGTACTTGTTTGCACGAATTACAGCCCTATTTATTCGAGATTATTCATGGTAATAGGGATCCCCCTGTGTGAAGTTGTACAAGTATATATCCAGACCGATCAGATCACAGACAATGACTTGATTTCGGTGAAGCTGCCTATAACCCATCCATGGGGAATGATGTAAGGAGCCTGAGGATGAGGTTTGAAGTGACAGTCTTGTAGTGCAGGGGCGTATCTGGGAGGGGCGTGACTGAAAATTGTCTGGCAATATGTGTTTCCCAGAGACAGATACAGGATTTCAAAAGCAGGGATGGGGTGGGGGTCATATGTAGGCTACGTACTAAAAGGATGTGCATTCACATGCACACATGCGCATTCACATGCACACATACCAGGGGGTCCCCCCCCCTACCTTTTGGTGGACCAAAAACTGCAAAAAGAGGGGGAAATGCCACATGCGGGTGTAGGAATGTACATCACTTTAGTACTTTTTTTTAGCCTATATCCTGAACTGCAAACCCTCCCCCCCCCCCCTTTGGGAAATCCTGTATCCACCCCTGGTGATGGGAAATCCAAGCTTATCTGTACCTTCAGTAAGCTTGGAGTGTCACTAATGTAAGGTGCTCCTGCTGCAGAGTGGCTCTACATGGCATTGAAGAGGCAGGTAAGGGTCTTCTCCAGGATGATGAGAATAATGAAGACAATCTGCACCCAGAAGGCAAACAGGTAGAGCTCTTGGCTGCAGTAATTGAGGGCGTTTGGGAAGTTGCCCTGGTAGTCGTTGCGGATATGGTAGATCCAGTAGCAACCTGAGAAAGAAATATAATTTTCTTTTTTTCAAGTGTTTATTCATTATCTTCATGCTTAAACATGGTCTTCCAGATATCAGTTTTATACAAAAAGAAGGAAAAGATGTTTGAGCAATGATATGATGAAGTGGTATGTAAATTTTTATGAGTGAATGTTCTATCACAATCTTAGAGTCCAGTGGTCATAAATAAAAAAGTCATACCCAGATTCTCTTACAGATTTGCTTGACCATAGTTTTAAATTTAACCTTGGTTATTGCCCTCTGCACATTAGCAGACAGCATCTCCCACACTATTGCTTCCCTAGATAAAAGACTGCGTAGATACAACTCATATTTTTGTCTTTCCTTCTGTTTGAAATGTACCTTATGAAAACTTCTCAGTTGTATTTCTGGGAGCTTCAGGTAATCCAATGCATCACTTTGAACTATAAAGAATTAATTATCCGTTATGTGAATGTGTACTTATTTAGTCATATTAAAAATGGATAATAGCTAGCTCCTAATGCAGTTTCCTCCTCGTTCGACCGCTGTTGTCCAATACATAATCATAGCTCCACATCATGTAAGACGTAACACTCATGTGAAAGGATGTTATTTATTTATTAGTCTTCTGTATATTTGCGTTCCATGACAATATCTCAATTGACAATGATCAGCTCCAAGGATGGAATCCCCTCAAACACACTCAGTCAACGCTCCCGCCTTTCTATACAGTCTTTCTGCTTCTATTCCAAATCCAGAACTCAGCTTCTAAGACACAACCTTTCCAAGATGGTTACTCACAACAACGTTCAGCTAACTCTGACTGAGCTCGAGCGGCTTGCACCCCTTTAGTATGTTATGTCACACATAGACTCCTCCTCTAATCCCCTCACTTTGACAGAGAGTTATCACTAAAGCGTGCGCTGGAATAAACATAGCGCTTGCTAAGCCTAAAGAGCATGGACTGGCCATCCGCGTCAGTACAACCTCACAGAAACACAATGTACCCTTTTAAGGTCTTCCATTAAGTACATATGTATCAAGGGTGGGGAGGGGCTCTGAAATTTTTGAAAATATGCTTACCTATTAAATGGAAGGCCCCCCCAGCCAAGGTGTCACATAACAGTCATGTTATGCAACCATACCTTTATGGTTTGATACTTACTGAAATGACATTAATTGTTACATTATTTTTCTGTGAGGTTGAGACCTAACCAAAACAGAATGTTGTCATAATGTTTTGGTGAGGTTAGGTCAAGATCAAATTAAAAAAGTACATCATTGTGACATGCTGATTAGGTGGCGTCCAGACCTGACTTAAACAGAACATTGTTGTCACCTCCTGACCAGGGGAGGTCCCAACTTCACCTAAACAGAATGTTATTGTGATGTTCTCATTATGTCAGGTCTTAACCTTACCTAAACAGAATGTTACAGTGACCATCTTATTAGGTTGGGTGTCACTCTAACCTAAACAGAATGTTATTGTGACATCCTCATTCAGTGAGGTCCCAAGTACACCTAAACAGGATGTTATTGTGACTTATTAAGTCTCAACCTCATAAATAATGTTACAAGAATGTTATCAGAAGGTCACAATGTAATGTCGCAACAGTTGGTTGCAGCAACGTAATTGGGAGTCATCAAAAGAACGTCACTGCAACCTAACAGTGTGACATAACAAGAATCAATCCAGAACGTTTCTGCAATGTTATTATAACGTCATATCCTTGGCTGGACCTGATTAAAAACTTTTGAAAAATCATTCTTTATGAAAATAAAAATTCTTGGTCATATCAGTAATTTTCAAATATTTTACAATTGTGTAACATTGTAGCATAATAGTGGAAAGGTTAAAATACTTAAATTTATTAACATGCAATATGTCTTTTGGGCTCCCAGAACTCACGCCTATTTCTGAAACCTTGATATCATCTGAGGACATTCTTCAAACAAAGGTACTTTTCACCACTACAGTGAATTTGGCTAGCTGACTGAAGTTTACATTAGGAAAAAGAGTTGTTCTTTTGAATGATTGTAAATAAAAAAAAACCTAAGAATCTTGGACTAAATAACGTTTGGTTCAACAAGGTATAATCAAAAAATAAAGGACACAAGCTTAACAAGGGGTATTACGTTATTTCTGGAGATTTGAAATCAAGCAACCTTTTTACAACCCTCAATATTATATATTTATGCATCATTCGAAAGCAGGAATGTTGAATCCTACTTCACACTTTCCTCCCTTATGTCACCATTTTCCATGATTTGTCATTTATATAAACACACACATGTAAAATTCCTTTAGATCTACTAAGCGCAGCCCAAGCACATATCTCCTACCGGTGATGAACTCTCCCTCCCAACATAGTGAGTGAGTGAACAGAGAACATCGCACCAGCGATGAACTCTCCACCCCCTTAGTGAGTGAGTTATTGTCTCACCAATTAACTACCCTCCCTCCCCTTAGTGTGTGAGTCAACAGAGGACATCTCACCACCGATGAACTCCCCTCCCCCCCATAGTGAGTGAGTTACTGAGGGAGTCTTACCTGCACTGAACCAGGCAATGTGGAAGAGGGAGAGGAGGCAGCCGAGGGCGATCATCCCCTTACTGCAGGTCTGCTCCTCCTGCCCTGTCATCTTGTTTTGGTACGTCTTCATCTAGGGAAACATTATGGCTTTGATGTGTAACCCAAGTGTAAGGTTTGTATCAGCTGCAACAATCTCCAAACATCTCCAACCGTGCCAATCCATTATTTGACATAATTATGTATAGCATGCGTTCAAATGGGTTTTCAAAACCTAATGAGAAAAAATATGAAATAGCAAGGCGCAACTTAATATGATGACTTAAGTGCAAGTTAAAGACAATGAAAACATTTTGTGTAGTCTAGAGAAAGTGATGGTATAAATTGGGAATCACGTGCAACATCCAATAACATGGAGGTAAATGGTAGGTAAGAGAGGAGTGTCTGCAGCTGGCTGTACTAGACACAGCCTGTTGTCGGTTGGGGGGTGGGGGGTGAGGCCTTACCGTGAAGAGACAGTTTAAGATGCCAAAGGCACCCATGACGATTAGGTAGATGGGGATGTACCGCTCCTGAGGACAGACGGACACATACAGAAACCCTGAAAGACATAAGATTATACGTACAATCTTTAGGAATTTAGTCATGTTGGATTTCTACACACATATTGTTTGTATATATATATTATGTATAAATATACATAGACATCTGCTTTAATTTCAAAGGACATGTTTAAGAATGTTGTAAAAAGGTATACATGTACAATTTTCAGCAATATGACAATTATGCATTTCATATGAAATTAGACAAAAGGTAGGGGGAATGTGGGTTATATCGCGCAGGTGTGTTATATCGCGCAGCTCCACTTGAAAGCATATAGATTGGTTTAGATTGATTTGATCATCATAATTTAAAAACATACATATGGAGTATTGTCTGCAGTACCCCCTGAATGCCTTAAAGGGTTCCTTGCACATAAATGTTCAAACGCCTATTTTTCATCTAATTAGTTTCTCCTTGGTATTCTAATAATATCACAAAAGAAAAAACTGGAAAATGTTGACGTATTAGTGAATTATAAAGAAATGAAAAGAAAGTTTGGGAATTCCCTTATTTCTGGGCTTTAATTCTGTCCTTGCTACGTCATGATTAAGGGAAATCCCTTTCAAAATAACTTGGGAATCTAAGGTTACTGAATGAATTAAGGGGAGTAAAAGATACATGTGTTTATAACTTGTATTTTTCCTAATATAGATATTTAATGCTACAGGTAAAAATCGTATCTATATACGAATGAGAGTTGGGGATTCCCTTTTTTGAAAGGTGGGGATTCCCCATTAATGTCCTTGTGACGTCAGAAATTAGGGGAATTCCCTTAAAAACACATAAAATAGACCAAATATTAGAGTCTTATAACTCTGTCTATATTTGGAATATCCTTAAAATATTTCTATCATTATTAGTTTGTGACGCATTTTCCATGCTCAAAAAATTTCATTTAAAAATATTGATCTTTTCATTATGTGCAAGGTTTCCTTTAAGTGGTAGTTTTTATTGGGGTAACTAATAGTATATCCTTTCCATATATTTTATCATATTTTTATCATTCTGCCTTAATTTTTTAGTTATTTCCCTATTTTAGATATCTTGTCTCTATATAATAAAAAAACGTGCTAAGGCCATATCAATTTCTTTATACAAAAAGAACTTGAAATTCTGAAAATCTATATTTTTCTTTAAAGACTGAAATAAAAGATATTTCTAATGAGATTCAAGGGTGAAATTATAACTGTAGATGGTCTTGTATCGTGCATTATCTGTTGTTGTATCGCGCAGGTGATTGTCTATTATTAATATAATAATTGAAATCATTGTATTTTCCCTAGTTACTGACTTTTTTTGGCATTTTAAACTGATTTTCGATATCAGGACCTTTTTCCTTTTAAATATTCCAACCTAACGTCTCTTAGATAATTATTTCAAATTTACCAGAGAGAAAGGACAATTTTACTGATTATGTAAAAATTAAGTCCATGGTAAATAAGTATTTTACCTAGAATTTTCTATTTTTGCGATTATCAAATGGAGGAAAATGTGATCTACAAACATTTAATCAGTAAATAATTATGTCTTGATATTTTTTCTTACTATCTTTTGTTACAATTAAATTCAGACTATCGACTCAATATTCACAATTTTTGGTGTACAATTTGTTACTAAATTATTTAATATTTTTCTCTCATAAATGGACCTATAAAATCCGCGATACAATGCTTACCTGCGCGATATAACAACAGGCCATTGGTTCTCATTCATGTGGACAGGATTTCAGATTCAAAAATGACAATTTCCAGGCTTACAGTATACATTTGTACACGAGTTTACTGACATTTACATATGAACACGAGTTGATTTGGCTTACAAAGCATTCAAAAAATGTACTCCCTTTCTCAGCAGCCGTTTTTTTCTACTGCAAGACCATAAATATACATTGGAGTTCATTTATTGGTTAATTATTTTCTGCTGTTGTTGTATCGCGCATCAGGTGCGCGATATAACCCACATTCCCCCTATATGCATTAAGATATGAAATGCATAAAGCTGAGTGTATGAGCAGTGGAAGCACGAGAAATTTAAAATTACATCCCTGGGGAAACCTTATCTGGGTTACACTTGACTTACTTAATTGCACCAAGGATATTCCAATCTTGTAATTGGTTGGTGCCAATGGTCGTATAGACTTGTACCAGCAATCATAATCTTTCGATTTTGGCTGAACCTTCACCTGTTAATTGCAATACCTCCCTGCCCACTAATACTCTCAATCTCATTTTACAGTGTTAAGGCCATATTCCACATACCAATTTTGATCCTGCCAATTTTGCATTTTGTTTATTTTCTTTGAGAATATGGCATTCATCCTTACATACTATACATCATTTGAAAGAGAATAGTAAGGCCTTTCTAATGATGTATAACATTTCCACATCTGACCTTTATTCCCAAATTGGTATGTGGAATACAGCCTTTAGCTTTTGGCACCTAAGTCAGTAAGTGATTCCAAAATAGAGAAAAGTCATGCCTCAACGGAAATTCAGTAGGATAAACTACTTTTTGATATTAGATGACATAGAATGAAAGCATATTTCCTAATAAAATGTATGTAGTATATACAATGTCTATGTACTAAAGGAGGAACATGACCCTTATCAGGCCAGAACTTTACATGGGGGGGGGGGGGGGGGGGGGGTGACCATCACCAAAAAGTGGACCTTTTTCCTTGGATAGCTCAGGAAGTTCAGAAAGGGAATTGGGAAAGCTAATACAATTGAAATTGCAAATATGTTTTTCAAGAAATAATCAATGTATTTTTCCAATGTTTGGGTTTGGGGGGGGGGGGGGGGGGGGAAGGGGGAGGGGAGGGTAACATTAAAAAAATGTAAATACTTTTATGAGGCCAAAAGTAAAACGGTTGAGTTTGGGTTTCATGCCTCAAAGAAATAGGTCGGCAGGTCGGTATTTGTTATCTTTTTATTTTGTTATATATATATATTTGTTAAAGTTTCATGTTGGACTATGAAAGTTTCAAAATTTACAGAGATGCCATTTTTCCTTCTTTTTCCGGATTTCTGGAATTTTGGTTGTACCATAGATTTTCTGAAGGTAGTTATGAGCACAATGTATTTCAATATTGGAAATATTTGTGGCAAGGCAGTAGATAGAGTATATCAGAATTGACTTTTAATGTTCGAATGTACATACTATGATATTCTCTTTTCAAATCTTCCTGCTCAAAATCCATAATGTTGGTCTCACACATTTCTGGATTTTTCATATTATAGAGTGGCATCTGAATTAAGAATGTCTTTGGTCAGGGTGCCCTAGTGTGTTAAAAATACAAATTATTTACCTCCTGTAATAATTGTATAGGTGATTTGCTATTCATATGCACGTTTTAGTCTTATATTGATAATTTCAAATATGTACTTTAAAAAATGGCTGTTAGGCTGGGGACACACTGGAATAATCTGCCAGGAACAAGAAAAATGTATCCCAATCCAGAGGATATGTTAATTATTCCTAATTAACCTTGATCAAGGTGCATACTGGGTATAAGATCAACAAGTCACAAGGCTTAATATAGGGATTTGCATTACTTATGGCATTATTAATTTGTAATTAAACATTATGGAAAACTAACATCTGGTATTTTTAGTGCATATCCATCGTATCTAATATTTTCTAAGTTGGTTTTAATATATGTTCATTATAGGTCAATGCAGAGTAAATAATGGGGGCCTTCCACGTACGCACAGTTTAACAATCTCAACCCCCATCCCCTTTGGCTAAAAACGCATTGTATTTAGGCCTATATAGAAAATATGCACATTTTAAAAAGGACAGTCAACTCTTATCCCCCTTGCCATTTAATGCGCACGTACTCAAAGCAAGTTTAGGGCAACCTGAGGACAACATTTGGTCATTGTGACAGCCAATCCCCGCAGTAAATAATTAGTTTGCACTTAATGTGGATGTGTCTATTTTTTTTTGTTTGGTGAGGGGCTAAGTCTGGAGGAGGAAAGAAAAGGTCCAAGGGGTCCTGAGGGCCCCCCTCCCCCCCATTTTGGTGAACACCTTAACTAAAGAGCAAAATGATGCATGTATGAGCGCATAATATGGGTGCAGTGTTTGCACTTAGCTTCTGCTGACCCCCTTTAAGAAATTCTGGGTTTGCTCCTGGATGTGGAAGCGGACTATTGTATAGATTAGATGCAACATAGATTTTTGTAGCATTTATATAATATATAGGGCAAGCAAATGACAAAATGTCACATGCAGGATTCATGGCATCTTGCTTTTTGTTTTTATTCTTGGTAAACTAAAGTGCTGCCTCAACCTAGTTCTAATGCCGGGGGTATAGATGGGGGGGTCCCACGTCGCGTGTCGAATTTAAAAAAAGGCCATGTCGCATGTCACTATATCTGGGTTTAGACCCATGTCGCATGTCGAATTTAAGAAACAGCCATGTCCCATGTCGTTATCTTTTTTAAGCCCCTGTCCCATGTCGAATTTAAGAAAAAGGCAATGTCATTTGTCACTTATTTGCCATGTCGCATGTCGAATTTAAAAAACGGCCGTGTCGCCGTGTCGAATTTAAGAAAAGGCCATGTCACACTGTCGATTTTAAGGGTCTATACCCCCAATGCCGCGGTAGAGACTGAGCTGTGTGCATACTGTTCACTCTGTGCTACCCGTGTGTTGACACTTGTGGATCCAGGATCTTGAAAAGGGGGGGGGGGGGGGTGCTTTTCCCCCTTAATTTCTTTGTGGTCGAATTATACATTAAATAATGCAAAATATCTGAAGGGAGGGGCGCCCCTCCTACTCTGTGTCTGCCACAAGTACATATTGTACTAGTGCACAAGTGCATACTGTACTTACCCATGTGCTGAGTGCATACTGTACGTAGTGTACTCACCAGTGTGCTAAGAGCATATTGTCCAAACTGTACTTACCAATGACTATCAGGGTTACCACTCCCAGCGTGATGGCGAAACATACTGAAACAGGCACATCAACAATGAAACTGTCTCAAATATTATTGTCAGAACACTCAGAACGCTGTACATTTATAAATGTTTATAGAATAACACTAATAAGAAAAACCCTTGTAATTTAAACTTCTGTTTGTTATTTAGGATGATTTCTTTTTACTTTTGTTCTTTTTGCTATCACTTTCTGTTAGACAACTAGATTAATTGAGTAATTGGAACGATATGATAAAGTTGATTATAGATGAAGAAGAAATGAATAAACGTAAACCTACTTTTGTTACTACAGAATTTCCCAACAGTTTCCATAATGCCCTGCAAAAAGTAAGATATCTGTTAGTCAGTGTTAAGGGTAGACTGCTCCGATTATTGGCCACTTATAGCTCTCCCAAAATGAGTAATTACAGTTTGCTGCAAAATTGTTGATGTCATATTGTATTTCAATAGGAAGCTATATAAAAACATTATGTTATGATATTAGTGACATAATCAGTTGGGCATTGTGCCAGTGGTTAATGTCGCAGACTGCATAGGACTTGTAAAGGAATAATTATGTACCATAGCCTGCAATTGCTTATCCCTTTCCGAAATCCTGTACTTGTCACTAGCGTTGCTTTTTCACTTGTAGTGAAAATGGGTCAGACCAAAGTTCCACACACTAGAATAATGATCTAGAATGCCTAAAGTTGTATTATGAATCAAGATTAGTGATTAATCTTAAAGACATTGCTTTCCTCTCGACTTAAAGGACAGGGGGGAGGAGACTGTCCCCTCGGACTCTGCATCCCCCTGTGGTGACCCTCCTTACCTGTCATATATCTGTGGTTTATGGCCAGGATGCATGTAGGGCTTATTTGAACAGCAGGAAAACATCACAAAGTGGTACCGAGTGGCGCTGAATGATGGCCCTAGACCCCTATTTTGGACACAGCGACATGGCCCTTCCTTAAAATTGACATGTGACATGAGCCTTATAGTGACATAAAGGAAAAAATAAACGAAATGACATGTCCTAGTTCTTAAATTCGACATGGGACATGAGAGTCTCTTTGTTAGAGCCGACATGGGACATAAGGAGCTTAGTGACAGTCAACATGGCCTTTTCTTATATTCAACATGCAGCATTGGGGCATAACGGGCACCTGAATGGTGATGTGCGATGTAAGGGCCATATTGATTACACTACCATGAGTGGTTCACATTTGCGTTGGTTCGCGTTGCCCAACGCGTCTGATTCACATTATTTTACCAACAAGTTTGTAAAGAAATGCTTGCCAACGCGGCCCAACACGACCCCATGCGTGCTGAAATGTGTAGTATGATATAGTTTGCATTGGGTGGTGTTGGTACCCAAAGCGACACCTCAATACCTTGGGACATTTGTCGACAAAATCAGAAATCAAATACTGATGAAATTATGATACAATATTTAAATGTTATTAATGTTTCTTGCATGAAATGTATCAAGGAGGTCCTATAGAATCATATTGTGTCTAAATATTGCATTTGATATGTATTTCATTTTACAAAAAAAGTGTTAGATGTCTGAGGAGGCTCTTTTTGAAGCCCTTATTTTGTCTAAAACCTGCTATAAAAGGATTTCTAAACATGGAACTTTCCTAAACATCACTATATAATTATGTTGTGGATTTACACCAAAAAAATCAGCATAGGTCCTGGGGTGATCTACTGAGTAAGGCAAAGAAGTATGTATGACAAATAGAAAAAACATCACACATTTTTGGCATGTTTTGCACTGCAGAGATGAGAAAATGATTAATAAAAGATAAATCGCCAAGGAATTTTCAAGGCAGCTAAACTTGTTAACACATTAGAACATCAGTTCCTTTATATCCTCAGCAATTAGCTTGTAAGGGAGACATTTGTGAAAAAAATATGTGGAGTGACCAAACGCCACTTTTTGCACAACAGGGATTAGTAAGGCAAAAAGTAGATTCCCTAAATTAATCAAATTTTAGTTAGAGGTCCCAAAACAGACCTCTTAGATTATGAATAACATTTTAGATCAAGTTTTAGGACATTTCCCTATGCCCAAGGGGGATTTTACAGTTTTCACCACTAGGGGGATGCACTAGTTTGTCGGCATTATCTTTAACACTCTCAATCGGATTTATGCCCATTACAGACAAGGGGTGCATTTCTCACTTTATAGGTGCGGATTGTGGGGAGGGGGTACAGGCCGCAAGCACCCCTATACCTATTTTGGTCCAAATATTAATTTTTCTAATGCAAATTCCTTTGCCAGGCGGGCCCACCGGGCCCAGGAATTTGCATTAAAAAAATAGCACCCTACCCCCTTTTCAGGATCCAGGTTCCTGGATCCGCCCCAGCTTTTGGTTTTCAAAAACTGTTGATTTGCTTAAACTTTTGGATAATATAAAAATACATATTTATCTTATATTCTATTGAGCAATGAATACAAGTACAGCATGGTCGTCCCTTGGTTCTAACATAATGATAGTTAAACATATGAAACTAGTGATCTGAATTGCTCTTTCAGACTTATAATTTGAATAGACGCAACTAGATTAACAGATAGAATCAATACAATTAAATAGTATCATATATCATTCTTTTAAGCTTGCTTTTAAAAATATTTACATTTGATGTATTTCTTAGAGCAACAGACTGTTTATTCCATAACTTAGCACCTTTATAAAACAATTTTGTTTAACCTTTTCATTGACAGGGAAATATCAAGGCATTCTGAAATCTCTGATCTGTGGCAACCTGAAATGGCTTTATCACCCGATTAGAGGTGAAACGTACAAGTTTGTTTATTATGCACAGTATTGAAGTCAATCTGCAGAGAAAACACCACAACAAAATGTTATCAGTGTACTTTAATGTGCAGAAAAGAGTTATACAGTTTCTGTGCACAAATCTATCAAACAGACTTCACATCATAACTATATAGACTTCAAGCACACACAAGAAGAATAAATCAAAATAACATCTAGCATGATCCTTTATTAAAAAGAAAGCTCAGCTGATATCAATGTCTGTCTGTATGCATCATCAAGTATGTAAGTGTGTGTATGTACCTGTGTGCATATATGTATTTATGTATGTGAGTGTGTGTATGCATGTATGTGTGTATGTTCATGTGCAAATATGTGTGTATGTATTTATGTATGTTTGTAAGTATGCATGTCAGGGACGGATTTAGAGGGGGGCACCTCAGTCGTGCACCCCCCTATTTTTTGCCAAATTTAGATTCTTTTAATGTAAAATTTTATCCCTCGCATTGGGCACCTCGAATCCTCTATTAGGGCGCCCTCCTCTCCCCCCTTTTTGAAATCTCCAAATCCGTCCCTGCATGTATGCATGGAAGTATGATTATATGTAATCATGTATGTATGCATTCATTTTTTTTTAATTGTATTTTTTTTTTTTATACAGGCCGAGTTCACTTTATTAAATGCTCTTCCACTGCAGTCCTGTGGACCATTTTGGGTCCTATGGAACATCTGGGCACAATTCCGTGCAGGGGTCATCCAAATGTCCTTTTTCCATGCATGCTGCACTCCATGGGACTCGAACCCATGAAGGGCCAATCCCAACAAGTGGTACCAACGCCTCTACGACGTTGGCCACCCCCGACCCCGTGATACAATGCGGGAACATGTATACATGTATATATAATTATGTGTATGCATGTATTTATGAGCATATATGTCTGTCATCTGTATGTTTGTATGAGCAATACCACCATATTTCGTTCCAGTCCTTGAGAACACTTTAAAAAAAATACATTTTCTGCTTATAAATACTCTGATTTAGTTGCTCTTCAAAGCTGATTTATGATTTATACACAAAAACATATGATTATGCAGAGAATAAAAAGGATTGAACAAATCTAGAATGTATTGTGTAAGGTCAAGGATCACCACATCTAATACACAATGACAACAAGAAGATTTTCACTATAGGCCTATTAACATTAAATTTTGATATGCCTGTTGATATTGTTTCTGTTATAAATAGTATTTTGTATTGTTAATAGGCATAAGGGATAGAAATATATTGTTTCTCAAATGTTAAAATGCATTCTTTGGGACAAGGGCACAAATGGTGGAAATGCCTAAAAATATATTTGCATTTGATTATGTTTAGTTATGGCAATACCAATTCACTGTAACATAATTATCAAAAGTTAAATGCCTAGACCAAATCCATTAACAAACATTGTAATGGTATGCTACATAAAGGAATAACCTTACCAATAAAATTCTTGGCGATAGTTTTGATGCAGATAGATATATAAACCTGATTTCAGTGAAGCTGCCTATAACCCGTCCATAGGGAATGCTGTAAGGAGGCTTAGGATGAGGATGAGGGTTGAAGTGACAGTCTTGTAGTGTTCCTGTTTTACTTGAGGGACAGTCAACAGGAGGGTATATATGTAATCCTCATAGAGCCATTCAAGGTAAGCGTGTGAAACTATTTGAACAATTATGCATGAGTTCTTATGAAGCACATTATGATCCAACTTGGGAAGACATGAACAATCACCATGGGGTCCAGGGGGTCACGAAAACCCCCCCTCTCTTTTGGTGGACCAAAAGCTACAAAAAGAGGGGGAAATGTCGTACATGGGTACAGGATTGCACGCAGTGTTAGTACTTAGCCTAGAAGCAGAACTCCCCTTTTGGGAATCCTGTATCTGCCCCTGCTGACAATATAATCAATGTAATCATCGTGTAATGTAAGGGTCTCCTGCTGCAGCGTGGCTCTACTTGGCGTTGAACAGGCAGGTGAGGATCTTCTCCAGGGCGAAGAGGATTATGAAGACGATCTGCACCCAGAAGGCGAACAGGTAGAGGTTCTGGTAGCAGTACTTGGGAAGGCTTGGGTGGTCGCCCTGGTAGTCCTTGTGGATGTGGTAGATCCAGTAGCAACCTGAGGCAGAAATATCAAAATCAGGGATCTTCAAGTAGTCCAAAGCAACTTTTTAGCACAAATGCAATATATCTATCTTCTCTTTTTTTTTAAAAAACTTTTGAAAAATTGGTCTCTATAAAAGAAAGCTTGGCTATATGAGTAATTTTCACTTATTTTGTACTTGTAGTGTACAATTGTAGCATTATAGTGGAAAGATATTTAAGGGTATTGATATGCAATGTGGCTTCTGGTACTCCCTAACACCAGTCAAACCCTTACCCATCCCCGAAACCTGAAAACTGAGGAGGCTCTAATAATCTGGGGACGTTCTCCGAACAAAGGTATTTTTCGCCCCTACAGGGAAATTGGCTAGCTGATTTAATTTCTGATTTGTGAGAAAAAATTGTGCTTTTGAATGATTGTGCTTAGAAGAAAACCTAATGTCTTATACCTAATAGGTATAATCTAGAAATATAGCATGCAAGCTAAATCAGGAGTGTTACATTGTCTCTGGAGATTCAAAATCAAGCAATTGCAAGCTAATTGTGACCCTTAAAAGGGATATTTTGGAATAGTTTGCATCATTCGAAAGTAGGATTAATTAATTCATAATCCACCCCCTATATTTCACTATTTCCCATGGTCAGTCAAATAAATAAATAAATATACATGTACTTTGTTTCCTTTACTAAGTGCAGCCCATGCACATATCTCCCACCAGCGATGAACTCTTCCCTCCCTCACTGAGTGAGACAGAGGATGTCTCACTGGTGATGAATTGTCCCTTCTCCCTTAGTGGATGTTTTAACGTCTCACCAGCGATGACCTCCCCCTCCCCCCATATTGAGTGAGTGAACAGAGGACATCTCACTGGCAATGAACTCCCCCCTTCTCTTAGTGAGTGAGTTAACAGACAATATCTCACCAATGATGAATTCCCCCTCCTGCCCCTAATGAGTAAGTTAACAGAAGTAGCCTTACCTGCAATGAACCAGGCAATGAGGAAGACGGAGATGAGGCAGCCGAGGGCAATCATCCCCTTACTGCGGGTCTGCTCCTCCTGCCCCTGCATCTTGTTTCGGTACGTCTTCATCTAGGGAAACATGGGCACTGTATATAATCTCCAAACATTTCCAAACACATCAATCCAGTATTAAACATGTTTGACATCATAATGTTTAACACATGTTCAAATGGGTCTTCAGCATGTAAAGAGCACATATGAAATAGAATGGTGCTCTCTGTCATTTAGCCTCAAAATCCCATTGAATGTCACATAATTATAATGACTTAAATATACAGAAAACAATTTGTATAGTCTACAGAGAGTTCTATAAGTGAAGGTGTTTATTGGGAATCACATAAAATATCCTATAGGTCTGCTGGACCAATTATAAATGTGATTGGGATCTTATCTTACCTAGAATCTAAGGAATTTCATTCTTAAACCATAAGTGCTTAAATGTCTCAAAGTATATTAAATATTCAAAGAAATGCGTTATGGAAGGGAAATTACCCCTCATTCACTCCAATGATTCATTAACAGTTTTAAGTTTTTAGGTCCTTTCTGGCTGGCACAGCTATAGAACATGAATATAGGTGCTAGAAAAGTGGGGGCGGATCCAGGAATTTGAAAAAGGGGAGGTGTGGCGCGGGAACACTCGCTGTTGCAGCTATAAACCCCCCGCCTCACACCAGGGGGCGCCCCGGTTGCATTCGTGACGTCACCAACCTATGACGTCATCGCCCCAACCGTAACGAACTCATTCTCCTTTTGGATTCAAGTCATACACTTCAAGTTTGGTGACACCTGTTCAAAATGCGTAGTTTCAAGAAGAAGAATTCCTCTAAAACTAGTTCTTCCAAGAAAAACAAGCCATCGACCTCTGTATCCGGCCCCGCCAGGCCTGTTATTCCTCCAGCTTCGCCTGCGATAACTAGATCGGCAACTTCCCGTGAACCGAACTCAACCAAAACAACAATGGCAGAGCGCCCGACAGAAACCTCCAACGCTGTCACACCTTCAGTTGTCCCTGTGTCGGAACTACACTCTAATCCTGCGCCTTCTCCTAGCATCCCTTCTTCTTTGGAACAGCGTATGGATGCAAGAATGTCGAGAATGGAAACCGCTCTTCGCTCCACCCTGTCGCTGATACAGGCCGCCCCGCCTGCAACAACACAGCCTACATCAACGGTCTTCGCCCCGTCCGTATCGCCTTCGATGATGCCTCCTCCGGTTGCGGCACCCGTCTTCCATGCCGCACCCATTCCAGCACCTGTACCCCAGGCAGCTGCTGGAGTTTCTTCCAGATCTTCATCATCATCTTCGGTCGCCTCCAAACGGTCTCGTTCGTCCAGATCGGCTTCCACCTCCTCGGGTCACCATCATCGTCGTCGCCACAAGAGCAGCAAAAGCAGGAGTAGGAGTAGGAGCGCTAGTCGGGATAAAAAATCTAAACATGGCAAGTACAGTTCTGCTAAGTACCTTCGTGATGGAGAGAAAGTCTCAACCTATGAACGTTTAGTCTTGGTTAACGTTCGCATGGCTTTAGCCCTGCTTAAAAAGAAACGTGACATCTCGGGCCTTCTCGAACATATGATTTTAGTAGCAGAAAAAGCAGACACCAAAGTGTTCACTGCTGAAGCCCTGATTCGTTACGACGAGTCTGTTAAGGATTCTGCTAAGGATAAAGAGATCGAGGCATTCAAGGAAGTCAACCCAGCTAGCATCGTGAAGCATTTGTCTTTCGATGGTACGTGCATTGCTCAAAGTTCAAAACATGCCAGCACCAAGAAAGCCTCTGCATCCAAAACCTCCTCCAAGAGTGACAAGTGCTGTATTAAGTTCAACTTCGACTCAAATGGATGTCCGAAGGGCAAGGACTGCTTCTACAAACACGTGTGTTCCGCTTGTCACTCCCACGGCCACACCAACAGTGACTGTCCGAATGTCAAGAAACATGCCTCTCAGAAATGAAGCCGTGGTACTATCACAACTAGCCCGGGCCAAGTTGATTTTTCTCTCCCTTGTGTTGATGACATTTCAACAGCTAGTTGTTATGATGCGTGTTCCTTGCCGGATGACATGATTTCATCCAGCTACGTTGCACCTATTAGTACTGATAATGCTGTAAATACGGCCCCTGATCCTATGTTCCATAATCTGGACACCCCAGATGACCTGCTGACTGCAAGTTTACTATTCTCAACCCCGACTTTTGTCGGCATTGATTCCATTGATGTTTACACTACATGTGTTGCTGGCTCTTGTTCATGTAGCCACCTGATTGGGGACCTTCCCACTCAACTAAAACCATGCCGGGCGGCCCAATTTCTGTTCGGTGACCACGCTTTATCATCTATCTCCGAATCAGAAAGGAACTATCTCTGGGATGGCCTGGTAAATGGCTTTCGCATTGTCGATCCCGACTGCCCCTCAAACTATGCCTGCACGAACTACGACTCTATCACCACCCTAGGCACTTACTCGGAAATGAATTCCCTGCTTCTGGAGGAAATCAGTGATGGTAAAGTTTCTATCTCCACTGACCAGCCACGTTGTGTTCACTCCCTAGGAGCTGTCCGTAAAGCCAACGGGAAGTTAAGGCCTATTACCGATTGCTCCAGACCCGACGGCCTTTCCATTAACAATTTCATGGAAACAACCTTTGACCCATTTTCCTATAACTCAGTAGACACAGCTGTTTCCATTCTTAACCAAGAGGACTTCATGTCAGTGGTAGACATCTCTTCTGCCTATCGGTCGGTGAGTGTCTCGGCTGACCATTTTCAATTCCAAGGTTTGTCCTGGGACTTTGGCAACGGTCCTGTCTGGCTAGTCGATAGACGTCTCTGTTTCGGCCTACGTTGTGCCCCGAACATCTTCAATGCAATTTCCAACTTTGTAGTGAAGATTGCCTCGTCATGGGGTGCGACAAGGGTAATCAATTACCTTGACGACTTTCTCGTCATGGCTGACGACTACAACACCTGTCTAGCCCACAGGAACCTCGTCACATCGGCCCTTGAGCTCTTAGGTTTCTCTGTGGCCTGGAAGAAAGTTACCCTACCGGACACCTCTACAACCTTCTTGGGTATCACCATCGACAGCCTAAAAATGGAACTTTCACTTCCTATGGCGAAGGTCGAGAAACTAAAAGGTTACCTCTCCCAGCTCCTGGCACGTGACTCAGCTTCAAAGAAGGACTTGGAACGGGTCGGTGGACTTGTATCACACTGTTCATACGTGGTCAGGGGTGGCAGAACATTTAGCAGGAGGATTTTTGACCTCGCCGCCTCATATTCTAGGCTGTCCAAATCAATCCCCTTGGACGACGCCATCAAAGCGGATTTTGCCTGGTGGCTTGCCTTCTGCAACGTGTTTAACGGTCGTGCCTGCATCATTAGAGATCTACATCCCATTCCCATGTTTTCTGATGCCTCATTCAGGGGTTTCGGAGCTTGGATGGGTCGCGACTGGTTTTACGGATCTTGGTCCCCTGAACCCTTCAACCCTCCTCTTCACTCCGGTTGTGGCCATCTCAGCGACCCGCCCGAGTTTAATATTCCCTCCAGGAACATCAACGCCTATGAACTGTGGCCTGTGGTGGTAGGCATCAAACGTTGGGCTCCGTTTTTCAAGAACTCCAGAATTCATATAGTCACTGACAATATGCAAGTGTTAGCTATGCTGAACACTGGTCGGAGCTCCAACAAAATTTGCATGGCGTGGCTCAGGGAAGTCTTCTGGACATGCTTTGTCCACAACATCGACGTCCACGCCACCTATATTAAATCGGCAGACAACTGTATCGCAGATGCCCTGTCTCGTGTTCTATATCATGGAGTCCCGGCAAAGTGCTCCTCCCTCCTACTCACTAACAACATGTGTTGCTCTGACCCCTACAGGACCACCGATGGATCACCTTCGCCGTCGCCAGCGAGACCTTCAAGACGCCGCCCTGGCCCCGTCAACCAAGAAGTCCCGGGCCTCTCAGCTGGCCTGTTACCAACGGTTCTGCAGCCAATATAATCTACCAGAATTCCCCTGCCATGCTCACCAGGCCGGCCTATATGCCGCCTTCCTGAGTGAACTCATGGCTCCAGCTTCAGTATGCAACTACATCTCGGCGCTTTGGTCCCACCAGCGCGCTCTGGGCTTCCAAGCCTACTCCAGTGATTATATTCTACATTTAACACTCCGGGGATTACGCCGCCTTGGGCTTTCCTCAAGGAACCCTCGCCACCCCTTATCTAAAGATGAACTACTTTCCTTGTTCTCCGAGATTAACACCATTCTACCCGGAGACTTAACCTTCTGGTGCGCTGTCACCCTTGCCTTCAGAGCGCTCCTCAGGAAGTCCCACTTTACATCATCCCCTCATAACTTACGCTGGCGAGATATATCTATCTACCCGGACCACCTAATTTTGGTGTTACCCTCGTCAAAAACGGACCAGTTCGGCTCGAAGCCCCATCGGATTGTCCTAAACTCCTCCCCTGGTTCTTCTCTGTGCCCGGTTACATGGCTAGCCGAGCTCTCACGAGTTCACCACCCACTGGAAGCAGACTTCATTTTCCGGATTCCCAGTCCCATAGGCTTAGTGCCTTTAGACTACACCTGGTTTAACCAAAAACTGAAGCACCTGTCAACGCTTATTGGCCTTGACCCCCTCACTATCAGTTGCCACTCCCTCAGGCATGGAGGCGCCTCTTTCATGTCCGCCCTCGGCTCTGACATTATCGACATTCGAGCCCGGGGCGCTTGGGCTTCGTCCGCTGTATTTACTTACCTACACCATTCGGACTCGAGCCTCAGAGAAAAAGACTTATTAATCTCTTCAAAATTTTATTAATGTGATTCCATAATTCATCACCTTGTAGTTGGGCAGTTTGGCCTATTTCTGGTCTCCTTGTTCGCCAACTACCTCTTATTCATTATTCCATCTCCAGGTTATTCACCTCGCAGGCGAGTACAGCCTGCCCCACTCGGGTGCCCCACTAGGGAGGCTTAGTATTATGCGCGGGAACACTCGCTGTTGCAGCTATAAACCCCCCGCCTCACACCAGGGGGCGCCCCGGTTGCATTCGTGACGTCACCAACCTATGACGTCATCGCCCCAACCGTAACGAACTCATTCTCCTTTTGGATTCAAGTCATACACTTCAAGTTTTACTTTTACTCTTGTTAATAAATAGGGCCTATTTCTGGTCTCCTTGTTCGCCAACTACCTCTTATTCATTATTCCATCTCCAGGTTATTCACCTCGCAGGCGAGTACAGCCTGCCCCACTCGGGTGCCCCACTAGGGAGGCTTAGTATTATCTATAGCAAAACTTTTGAGCGTGCCCTCAAGGTGTAATAATTTTACATTAAAAAAATTGATATTCGGCCAAAAAGGGAGGGAGGGGGATGTGCACCCTGTATGCCCCCCTCCCCTTAATCCGAATAGGAGAGGATTGTCTGCCTGTAACGAGACACAGCCTGTTTGGGCGGGGGGGGGGGGGGGCCTTACCATGAAGAGGCAGTTGAAGATGCCAAAGGCGCCCATGACGATGAGGTAGATAGGGATGAACCGCTCCCGGGGACAGTCATGAAGGTACAGGCTCCCTGAAAGAAGTGAGACAATACATATAATCTGTAGGAATTTAGTTATGGTGATTTTCTACACACACATTATGTATATATACTGAATATATATATATATAAAAATGTGTCAAAACGATCATCGTTATGATAAAAGTAACAAAGAAATGTATTGTTATTAATTTATTTTTGTTGTTAACGAAATCATTGTACAATGGGCCACCGTAGTTTTCAATAAGGAGGGGGCAAAATGAGGCACACTCTTCAGGGCTAGAAACAATAGATGCAGGAGAGCCCTGTGCTCTAATCGTTGTCTAATTATGCCAAAATTAAACGTGGTGGTGGTGGGGAATAACAGACAGTCTTTGAGCCTAGAGAACAATCCGACGTCATACGGTTATTGCGAGGTTCGGAATGTCTATGATTCTTGTATTTGTAATGTACTAAAGAAACGTAAATTTCACAGCAATAAGTTCAAAAGAAAATAATTAGCAGCAGATCTCCCCTCCCCAACCCGCCATCCTAAAAACAGATGATTGATATTTATATGTTGGACCTCGGCCCTTACACAGTGACACACCCTTTAGCTGTCCCGGAATTTGACAATCGGTGGTTGACAGGCCTGCCACACTCCAAATTGAATACAAGGTTATCTATTCTATCACTAAGTTATCATAGACCATTAAGTTGTTTAAAAAGGAGAAGATGAATGGAATGTTAGGTATAGTCTATGAATTAAATCCAATGTGTAATATCAATCATATCGCTAGCTATAGCAAAACCACAATCTAACTTAAGAATGTAATCAGAACGTAACATAACGTTTCAATAACAGATATTCGTTATTTTCTATTGTTTTTCCTGTGGGTTTTTTTTGCCAACAAAATTAGCCCAAAATAACCAACAAGTGACTACAAGTCAGGTATCTGTGGAAGGGAGAAGGCAGTTTGCGGCCCACCAGGGCCGCATCAGGTCAGATCCCGTGTTTTGGCCTTAGGCCATACTTAAAAATCCAGTCCAGCGGATGGGCTCAAAAAAGATGAACCGGGTGGCCGTGCCTTCTTTTTCTTTTTTAAAATATTTTTTTGGTGTTGGTAAGGGTATAACGTAAAATAAAAAAAAACAAACTTTTTTTTTTGAAAAATGAAAAAAAAGTGTCCCACCCGGCTATAAAATACTCACCCGGCCGGTCCAACGGAAACAGAGTTATTTTTAAGTGTTGCCTTAGGCCCTTAAATCTGACACAGCGACGTTGCCATTACTTATAATCGACATGCAACATGAAGACCCCCCATCAAGTGCTCCCATGTTTAACAGTTATAAGGAGATCACAGGCATGCGCTCTATGTAAGGCATCATGTACTGAATCCCAATGGGGTAAACATGGTGAAGGAGACTGGACCCAATCTGTAAGATCTTAGGCAAATATTACTGACTTCTTTTTCATTGCCATGTCAACAACGTGAAATTTGTAAAGAAGTGATTCAAACGTTTGGTTGGTAAAGGGCGGATTCAATTGGAGGGGGGTGGGGTCCTCCCCCCCCACCCCCCTTGGTGGAGGAAATATAGGCACTAGGCAAAGAGGGAAATGATGCATGCATGCACAGAAGAGAATTGTTTTAGTACTTGGCTTACTAGTATAATATATAGAGCATGGCAAATGATGAACGTCTAGTATATATAATATATAGGACACGGCAAATGACGAAAAGTCACATGCATGATTCATGGCACCATGCTCTTTGTTTTTATCTTTGCTGCAGGGCTAAAGAGATGCATCGACCTAGTTCTGATGCCATGGTAGAGACTGTGCTGGGTGCATACTGTACATACTGAACTAAGCCATGTGGTGAGTGCATACTGTATATATACTTTACTAACTTGTGTAGTAAGTGCATACTGTATATTCTCTATCCAATCATGTACTGAGTGCATATGGTACACATTGTACTAACCCGTACAGGGACAGATCCAGAGAATTAAAAAAAAAAGGGGGGGGGGGGGGGGCACCCTAATATAGGATTTGAGGCGGCCCATCCAAGGGCTAGAATTTTACATTCAAAAAATTTAAATTTGGCAAAAAATAGTTGGGGGGGGGGGGCACCTTACATGCCCCCCCCCCTCCTAAATCCGTTCCTGCTGTATGCTGAGTGCATACTGTACATACTGTACTCATGTGCTGAGTGCATACTGTACATACTGTACTCATGTGCCGAGTGCATACTGTACATACTGTACTCATGTGCTGAGTGCATACTGTACAAACTGTACTCATGTGCTGAGTGCATACTGTACATACTGTACTCATGTGCTGAGTGCATACTGTACAAACTGTACTCATGTGCCGAGTGCATACTGTACATACTGTACTCATGTGCTGAGTGCATACTGTACATACTGTACTCATGTGCTGAGTGCATACTGTACAAACTGTACTCATGTGCTGAGTGCATACTGTACATACTGTACTCATGTGCCGAGTGCATACTGTACATACTGTACTCATGTGCTGAGTGCATACTGTACATACTGTACTCATGTGCTGAGTGCATACTGTACAAACTGTACTCATGTGCTGAGTGCATACTGTACATACTGTACTCATGTGCTGAGTGCATACTGTACATACTGTACTCATGTGCTGAGTGCATACTGTACATACTGTACTCATGTGCCGAGTGCATACTGTACATACTGTACTCATGTGCTGAGTGCATACTGTACAAACTGTACTCATGTGCTGAGTGCATACTGTACATACTGTACTCATGTGCTGAGTGCATACTGTACATACTGTACTCATGTGCCGAGTGCATACTGTACATACTGTACTCATGTGCTGAGTGCATACTGTACAAACTGTACTCATGTGCTGAGTGCATACTGTACATACTGTACTCATGTGCTGAGTGCATACTGTACAAACTGTACTCATGTGCCGAGTGCATACTGTACATACTGTACTCATGTGCTGAGTGCATACTGTACAAACTGTACTCATGTGCTGAGTGCATACTGTACATACTGTACTCATGTGCTGAGTGCATACTGTACAAACTGTACTTACCCATGACCACCATGGCTATGGGCAGGGCGAGCAGCACTCCCAACGTGATGAGGAAACATACTGAAACAGGCAATGTTAAGATTTCAGGTACATCAACAATGAAACTATTTTAAATATTGTTGTCAGAACATTCAGAACACTGTAAATTAGTAAATGTTTGCAGAATATATATAACATTAATAAGTAAAACACTTGTAATTTAAACTTATATCTTATTATCAAATTGCTATTTGGGATGACTTCTTTTTCACTTTTACTATCACTTTCTGTCAAACAATTAGATTAATTGTGTGATTGAAATGATATGATAAAGTTGGTTATAGATTAATAAGGAGTGAATAAATGTATACATACTTGTGTTACAGCAGAATTTCCCAAGACTTTCGATAATGCCCTGCAAAAGGTAAGATATTTGTTAGTCAGAATTAAGGGTAGCTTTGTACCGCTACCTAATTGAGTAATTACAGTGAGCTTGCTGTAAAGTTTATGCCACATCCTATTTCAATAGGACGCTATATAAAAAGGAAGGTATATGGAAATAGTATATATCATGACATCAGTAACATAATCATTTTAACCCTATATATTTAGACCTTAGATATCTCGCTCAATAATCCGTTTGTACTCACAACATTGTAGCAATGTAGTATACTTATACCAAGGAAAATGCTAGAAACGTTCGTGATATCAAATGTGTGTGTATAATCATTTCAGAGAAAAACAAAGAGTCGCTCCAGCAATTCTGCCGGAATCCACTGATACATTTTGTACAGACAGACATTTTCACTCTATAATACCAGTGAACACTGATTGAAATGCGCATAAAGTTACAACTAAAAAGAGTATGTGGACAGCTGTCTGGAGTTCTGGTATTTACATGCATAATACGCCTGCATACGTGTATTTACCTTATTCGTGTACAGTACTGCCCTAACCGTGTTATATCAAGGAGGTGTACCATAAACGTAGTGAACTAGTTCAATTCTAAAAATCATTTTTTGGCCTTGGTTTCAAAGCTATCTATGAACTTCAAAACAGCCATGTAAAGAATATCATAGTTTTTGACCATTTTAGGGTGGAATAACTCCACATAAACCCATTAAAGGTAGCCAAAAGCAATGTCGGGTCAAAACTTCTGTTGACTATTGAAATATATTCTATGGTCATAGCCTAAGCCTTTATTAAAACATAAACTGTAAATACAGATGTAAACTACATCAAAAACATAAAAACCCATCCCAGATCAATTTTGGTGACCCACCAAAATTGGTTTGTTTACAAACATTGTTATTTTCAGGCATACATAGCACGGGTATTATGAAATTTAAGTACATGAAGTAATAGCTAGTTATCATGATTTATAATGTACCAATGACTAAGGTTAGACTCTTAGAATGTATATTCATAGTTATTTGAGTTTGCAAAATTTTGTCATATTTTTGACACAAGATTTTGTTTGGCTCCCTTTAAGGAGATGATGTTCCTCTTGTCCCCCAAGTCTTCCCCTCCCGAAGGGGCGGATCCGGGGGGGGGGGGGGAGGTCCTGGGGATCCTGACCTCCCCTTTTGGGGGGACACTTGAATTTCATAAAGAGAAAAAAAGGCGTTGTTCATATATGGGCGAATGCACGACATTGCAGTACTTGGCCTATATGTGGACCCCCTCCCCCACTTTCCGAAATCCTGTATCTGCTCCTGGCATCATCCTGGGACGTCCGTTAAGCGCCCACACAAACAACACGACCCGCCGCAGGGGGCCCTTACCCATAGGTACACAATGACCTACCTCAGGTTTGGGCATCACCTCAGCAGTCAACATGTTGGTGGAGGGTTACCTCATCTGCGGTTTTCTCCTACCAAATTTAGAGTAACCTCATCCACATTGTTTGATGCAAAAGCAAATATTACTTACTAGTTATATTCAAGGTCCTGTACTGGCACGGGTGACAGTCCATTGGATAATTTTAGCCATCTTGCAGAGAAAGCAAAATTCAGTGCAGAGAGTGTATTTCTGCTGAAGGTGGAGACTAAGGGGTTACGTCATAGGTTCTGAGTAAAAGGGAGTTTGAGGGCTGCCAGCACTATAGTGTAATGCTAAAGCTGATAGCTAACACCTTGAGTAGTCAGTGAAGACCGCAAAATCTGGTTACTTTTGGATGAGTGAGTGGGCCTGCAAGTAGGAAGGCTAGGAATGTTGACTGTAATGGGTTGAGTGGATTAGGCCCTTCGGACAAATGATTGTCAATGGGAGCACAACGACATAATATGTTTACAACTGTCAGATTAGAGAAGACACCAGAACACCAGAAAGGGACATATATCATGTGTTTGGACTAAATAAACACCATCCTTTCATAAGAGTGTTCTGTCACCTCTCAATGATGAGCTACATTTTTTAGATGACTTGCATCGAGACAGGAAGGAAGACTGCAATTATTATGGGCTAGCATACTGGAATAATGAATGCAACATATTGGTCAAAAACACTCATACAAATAACAGTAAAATAAAACCCCATAGTTCAGTACAATTGGCCAATGAACTCCCATGACCAAGATGTCATATCTTATTAAGATTCTCTTAATGCTGATATCATGCCCCTTAGATTACCATTCCAGTACCACGTGGTCACTTGCGCCTTAACACTAATATTTCCTTGTAGCTGCTAATTTTCAGTAATTTCCCACACAAACAGATTTTGACAATGCTCAATTCAGCAGAAACTGCCTTTTTAAAATGCATTCACTTGGATACATTTATTTCTTAAGAAAGTATTCACCAGTAACTTAGGTTGTAACTTAATACTACTAGATCAACAAAGTAAAATTTATTGGTGTCACTCCCCAAAATACCAAAACGTGAAGTTAATAAAACTCCTCTAAAAAGACAAAAGAGATGTTCATAAAATTGGAACAGGGCCAATTACGTCCCTCTGGCAGACTTAACCTCATAGTAAAACTATTACCTGCGTATCTGCCTAGTTTAGATTAGTAACGGAAATGTTAGTTTGACATCAATATATGCCTAATTACTAATTACAGACAGTACACTGTACTTATCATTGTTTCAGTGTACTTGTTGCTGATTTCTGACAGTACAGTGCACTTACCATGGTGTCAGTGTATGTGATGGTGATTACATACAGTACAGTGCACTTACCATGGTGTCAGTGTACCTGTTGGTGATGACAGACAGTACAGTGCTCTTGTCATGGTTTCAGTGTATGTGTTGGTGATTTCAGACATCACAGTACACTTACCATGGTGTCAGTGTATGTGTTGGTGATTATTGACTGTACAGTGCACTACCATGGAGTCAGCATACGTGTTGGTGATTACTGACCAAACAGTGCACTTACCAGGGTGTCAGCATACCTGTTGGTGATTACAGACAGTACAGTGCACTTACCATGGTGTCAGTGTACATGCTGGTGATTACAGACAGCACAGAGCACTTACCATGGTGTCAGTGTACATGTTGGTGATTACAGACAGTACAGTGCACTTACCATGGTGTCAATGTACATGTTGGAGATTACAGACAGCACTTACCATGGTGTCAGTGTACTTGTTGGTGATTACTGACAGTACAGTGCACTTACCATGGTGTCAGTGTACATGTTGGTGATTACAGACAGTACAGTGCACTTACCATAGTGTCAATGTACATGTTGGAGATTACAGACAGCACTTACCATGGTGTCAGTGTACATGTTGGTGATTACAGACAGCACTTACCATGATGTCAGTGTACTTGTTGGTGATTACAGACAGTACAGTGCACTTACCATGGTCTCAGTGTATGTGTTGGAGATTACAGAAAGTACAGTGCACTTACCATGGTGTCAGTGTACATGCTGGTGATTACAGACAGTACAGTGCACTTACCATGGTGTCAACATACATGTTGGTGATTATTGACAGCACAGTGCACTTACCATGGTGTCAGTGCATATGTGTTGGTGATTACAGACATTACAGTTCACTTACTTTGGTGTCAGTTTACCTGGTGGTGATTAGAGACAGTACAGTGCACTTACCATGGTGTCAGTGTACATGCTGGTGATTACAGACAGTACAGTGCACTTACCATGGTGTCAACATACATGTTGGTGATTATTGACAGCACAGTGCACTTACCATGGTGTCAGTGCATATGTGTTGGTGATTACAGACATTACAGTTCACTTACTTTGGTGTCAGTTTACCTGGTGGTGATTACAGACAGTACAGTGCACTTACCATGGTGTCAGAGTATGTGTTGGTGATTACTGACAGTACAGTGCACTTACCATGGTGTCAGTGTACCTGTTGGTGATTACAGACAGTACAGTGCACTTACATTGGTGTCAGTGTACCTGTTGGTGATTATTGACAGCACAGTGCACTTACCATGGTGTCTGTCAGTATACCTGTTGGTGATTACTGACAGTACAGGGCACTTGTCATGGTCTCAGTGTACATGTTGGAGATTAGTAAAGCACCAGGCGAAGATCCAGGAATATGAAAAAGGGGGGACGTGCTATAGCCAAAACTTTGCCCTGCTCTCCAGGCCCGGGTATTTTACATTAACAAAGTTAACATTTGGGCTAAAAAAATGAGTGCGTCTGGCACGCCCCCCCCCCCCCCCCCATAAATCCGCTACTGAGCACGCTTACCATGGTGGCGGTGTAGCTCTGGTTAGTCTCACTGTGATAGTCTCTTCTGAGGCCCGATGCTCTACTCCTGGATTCCCGGGTGTCTGTGGTAGCGGATCCCGGTCACACCCAGCTCTACCTACAGGGGGCGCGGGGGAGGGGAGGGGGCAGGATGGGGGGCGGGGGGCAGGAGGAGAAGGGGGAGGCAGGCCTGGTGTTTGCAGTGGAGATATACCCACCGGCCGGCTGCAGTCACTCACAGACCAGGGGGATGGCAGATGAAGGGCAGGAAGGGGGCTCCGGACGAGTCAACAGTGGCAAAATGTTTAATATTTGGAAATAACTTTATCAACTGCCCTCTCTATAGTACTGCCTCACTGAGATATCATGTCATAGACACACATGATACCCTACCCAGTACTGACCCTGGGCCAACCAGTCATGTTTCATGGTTCTTACTTCACACCGAATGCCAGGCAAGTAGCAACCACTATCACTTTTTAAAGTCTCTGGTATTATTTGGCCGGGGTTTGAACCCACAACCTCCCACACTTGAAGCGGGCACCCTACCAACTGAGCTAAGTCTATATGTTCTTTCAGTAGTTTTGTATAAAGTTTGTACTTATAGTCATATTTACATAATATGAAAATTAGGATGTGAAGAACAATGGATAAAAATGAATGAATTGTCAAAATTCCCAGGTCAATGCACGGGTTCTCTACAAATGTACAGGATTATAAAGAAAAGCCCCTGAGCCTGGCGATTTTGATGTTTTGCCCCCATCATGTTATTGTGACTGCCACCTCCACACACACTGCCCTAGATCTGGCGGGAAGTGCGGGGGTGGGGAGGGCCCGGGGGGGGGGGGGGGGGGGCTAGGGGGGGAGGGTGATGAATCATGGGGGAGGGGGCACTAGGCGTAGTATAGGTGAGGAGTCCCTCAGGCCGACAGAGGTCTTGACATAGGTTTTGACAAAAAAAAAAGAAAACAAATTTTGACAAAGGAGGTGGGCAGGGCCAGGGCGCCGACGCCCCCTTCTGGTCACCAATATTTGTATGTTGTGTCAAATTAGTGCTTCGGGGGTGAATTTTTAAAATCTTAGCAACCCCCCCCCCCCCCCCCCCCCCACACACACACCTTGACAAGTTTTTGTTTTACTCTGGGCCCCCCGGCCAATTTTTGTTCTGCCCAGAATAATTAGTTTTGGCTTCGCTGTGGACGCTACCAATACTACCCTCCCCCCTCCCCACCCGTCCTGGTCTAACTTAAAGGAAACCTTGCACACAAATTCACAAAATGCTATTTCTCATGTAATTAACTTGACTTAAGTATTCTAAAAATATTTCAAAGGTAAAAATATGTAAATGTCGAGATCTCAGGGAATTATTCAGGAAAGGAATTTAATTTTGGGAATTCCCTAAATCCTTTGGGAATTCCTTCTTAAGTTGCTTTGGCATTCCCTGATCAATAAAAGGCTGTATATAAATATATACTTTAATTTGTTATGAGTTGCATTGGGTCAAATATATATGATTTGGGTTAGAGACCATAACTCTTATTACAAATTCTACAGGAGTGGGGATACCCTTCTAGGGACAGAAGGGATTCCCCAATTACTCCCCTTGCTACGTCATAAATCAAGGGATTTCCCTTAAGAAATAAATAAAATACACATATTTTAATGTCCCATAATTGTGTTTAAACTAAAAAGAATTTCCTTCCATTTTGCTTATATTGATAGTGCAAGTTGTGACTAAAATGCTGAATTGAATTCATTGAAAAATAACTATCTTGCAGTTATATGCAAGGTTTCCTTTAAGGACTCTTAGGGCTCTTAGATTTATTACCATGGGTTCCTAGAATATGTAGCTTGGGATCTTTAGGGGTTGGAGAACACCGTACGTGACAAGTAACGTGATTAATGTAAATATCTTTACCAAAGTTAATTGGATATATTATATTGCAGAAGTACAAAAAAAACAAAGATAAAAAAAAGAAGAAAAAAGAAAGGGGGAAAAACTACTCACACACACACAAACAAACTGCTCTAGTGAGTCATACTAATACAATGAATAAGGTCCCAGGGTATTCAATGACAGAGTGGAAAGGGCACGAACATCCTCGAGCTGATAGAAGCAATATTTTAACATTCCTTGTTATGAAAAGCGATTGACGATTATCACAAAAGGCGTGTGCACAGTGTACACTCTGACTATCTTATCCCGATGCCAACTGAAAGTCGACTCACAGCTTCCAGATACATGTATTTGGACCCATCTCCCGTCATTACTCAGTCTTAGATTTGAAATGAATATTAGATATCTGAATCACAGCAATCACATTTGTAGAGAGAATGACCCGGCCATCTCTGCACCGTTTCAGGTATGGGGCTTTACCTATATTTTGTAGATTTTAAATGATTCCGCATCGAACCAAGTAACAAATTTGAGTGCTGGGGACTTTTACAGCAGAGGGTATTTAAAAAAACATCAAACTGAAACTTTGCCCAGTTCTGATTGTTTTAATGATAATGTATCACAACTGGAGTTTTTTTTGCGCCTGTCAATGGGAGTTGGTTTCATGCACTGGATATATCTGGAATGAACTTAGAAATTACTGTTTTTAGATTTCGTTTTTAATTAATTACACAATTTTCCTGGGCCACTGGGTAACAGGCATGGGCTGTAAGTGTTAGCTGGGCACCGGCTGCCAAGAAGGTTCCTGGCATGCTACACTGATAACCTATAGCTACAGCGGCCAAGAAAAGTACATGTATAGCCCATTCGCCCTCAGCACTTTTTCATTGCGATCTGAGATAAAATAGCAATCTTCTTGTATTAAGAATAATCATTTTTGGCAAATATGTTTGCCGTTCACAAAGGAACTAATATTGTACTAGGAAAGGCAATTATATAGTCAAAATAGTAGTTTTTCATGCTTGCGGTTTTAAGATCGTAGATAAAATGTGCCCAGGGCGAATCTGGCTTAATTCTCCATCTCATTGGAAGCACATTATTTAGCCTATTTGGCCTACAATATCAAAATATCAATTATGCTGATATCTGTTCTCTGATACTTCTCTTGTGTTTCGATACTGCAGCTTCTCAAAAACACTTAAGTCATATAGAAAGAATTGAAAATGTTAAACTTGACCAACAGGTCGAGATGGGAAGTTATATCTGTGTGTTTGCCCTCATTCAAATTCTGGTTCATGCAAAAGTAGTAGGAAACTATTCAAACTTTTTCTATAGACGTTGTGCAGACGACGTCACAGTTCCCAAATTGGGATGGGCGCCATATTGTTGATCAAGTATTGCTCACAATTTTGCAGCACTTATAATCAATATCTATGTTACATGTATTTGCAATAATCTTCCTGAATAACAATCAAAAATAATTGTCAATCATGATTTAAAATTGTATTTTTATCTCTGAGCCACAAGTTCATGATCACCACGTGGTGATCACCAAAATCTGGTCACGTGACCCTGTCTACACAAGGTCTATACAGAGGTATTCCTGTTGCACCCAACTAGGATATGACATCAATGCCTGTGTAATCAATTTTTAATAAGAAAGTCAATGTTAAAGTCATATAATACGAGGCACGTTCCCTGCAGGAGGGGACGGGGAGGAAAACAGCCTTGGATCCCTCCGTATCCGTCGTGACGAGAGCAGACCGCTTGGTGAGAGGTCAGCGATGGGGGTCTGACTTCACCTGGCCTATATAAGTACACCATCCCAGAATATAGGTCCCATGGACAAACCAGTAGAAATAGCACAGTTGTACATGTCTGCACATTAGTCATGATTATGATGAGCACAGCCCGCGATAAAACGGGTGACATCAGGATGGATGACTATACACGGGAGGAATATATATCTCCATCATTGGCCTTTGAAGCACCAAGTTTACTCTGACAGACAGTCAGTTTGTTCCGTTTGATTTGATTTGTATTTGTTGGTTAAAATGTTTCTTTTTTGAACGAGGGTAGTTTATAGTGAGATTGTAATTTAGCTACCCCCCCCCCCCCAAATTCCCCACGTTGATTAAGTCATCAGTACCAGTTGGTGTTTGGTTCCGCTATGACTTTACTTTTGAGTAGATGTATTTTGAGTATGCTTCCATTTTGTTTGATGTTGACATTGGCTGTAACTAAAACAGGATTATATCTGACCAAGTAGAACAGACGTTAAAGTCCTTGTATTCCAACCATATCATTTTCAAACTATTTTTTGGCATACTTCACCACTCTATCATATACATACTATGTTAAATATAACAATGTGATGCAGCTGGAAGATCATGTAGTAGTGCATGCAGGAACAAAATAATAAATACATTATGGATGAAAAGAGCCCAAGACTTAGGACTAGGAATTGACACACTCAATAAGATTAAATACTTTTATAAAAAAGAAAAGAAAAAAAAGGCAAGGTTGGATTTCCTTCGAAGTTGACGTTTCAACAGTTGGTGCCCTATAACGATCGGTAAAATCAAAGACTTTTATGAAAGACAGCAAGTTTGATTTTTTTTTCATAATAGACGTTTTATGGTTGAACAGTTGGTGCCCCATAGCCTGCCCAGGGGTTTGCCGGCCGCGAGGGGTCAGCACTGTGGGTCGGGTACAGAGCGTGGTGCCAACAAAAACAACACACACTATATAGACCTGGTGCAGACTTATTTTTTGTGTGCATAAACTCTTTATTCAGTAATAAACATCAGAGTTACCTCTGCTTTTCATTTCATTACAAACATGAAAAATGAAAAAAGGTGACCTATATAGAGAACAATAAATAATACTAGTGGTCAATAAATTTTACATGATACATCAAATACAGTCACATGTCTAACCAATCAAAATGGTTTTGAAGATAAGCACTCAAATCTTTTAACAATTACATTATCACCTGACCCAACAAAAACAACACCCACTATATAGACCCGGTGCAGACATTGTCACGTGACCACTTCTTGGTGATCACCATAGTTATGCTTGTCAAGACAGGATATTTCTAGAAATCATGAATGTTATATTGTAAAAGTTGTTCATTAGGATTAAATGTGTTTATTTCATATACACTCAACAACAAATAGTGTCTAAGATGTTTGTGAAACATTGAAAATAAGAATTCTAAATTGATTACCAAGATGGCGGCAAGTCCCTTTTTGGCTGTTGTGACCTGCACAACGCCTATACTAGAACTGTACGTGTCCGACAAAATGTAACCCAATTTCGGCGCATATCATCCATAAGAATGTAGTTTTTGATGTCAATGGGGCTCATCAATCATTGGACCTTGTATAAATATGGGATGCAGCCATGTAATATACATGTAATTGTCAATTCAACAAGGGGGATCCAGGAATTTTATATACTAGTCCCATCCAGCTTTGCATTAACAAAACTGAAGTTTGGGTAAAAAAAGGGGGTATGGGGGGTATGGGTGCCCCATGCACCCCCTCTCTAAATCTGTCGATGTTTAAGGTATCTAAATCATGTTATGTTTTTAATTCATCAACATTATGTTCGTCAGT
Source organism: Lepidonotus clava (assembly GCA_936440205.1). Classification (NCBI taxonomy): domain Eukaryota; kingdom Metazoa; phylum Annelida; class Polychaeta; order Phyllodocida; family Polynoidae; genus Lepidonotus; species Lepidonotus clava. The sequence goes on from OW387147.1 coordinate 48,478,579, forward strand.
CAACCTTCCTGTATACTGTATATTATCATTTATTCTCTCCATAACTTTATGATACATAATGTCGGGCATCTGACGCCATGTAGACCGGGGAGGGGGGAGGGCAACTTCATACCAACTCTGCCCAGATATATGTGTCCAAAAGTGAAGGACGAAGGTCCTTTTTCGATTTTAAGGGAGTGAAATGAGTGGCGTGAACTTCCCCCACAAAGGGTATTAAGTTAGCCACTTAATATGGGTGGATATTGAAGAAGTACCCCTGATATGCAAGAGTATCTCACGCTGACCTAAGGATTTCAGAATTACGCCATATTACTATAAGCCCCATTAGGAATATCCGAACTGTACCCTAAGGATTCCTTTTGAGATAATGATTAATTATAGCACAACAAGATGTGAGAAGCTATTTGAATTGGACCAAAGTGGTTTACATGCACATGCCCCCACCCCCCCTTCCATTGGCATGTAGACCATGTGGAAGGGCAGAGGTGGATGGCGGGGGTCACCCGGTACGTGGCCGCCTCGTCCTCCTCCTTATACTATAACTCTACCAATCTAAATTCAATGATGCTACATACAGGTGGATCCAGGTTTTTTAAAAGGGGGGGGGGCATTGGAAAATTCTTTCCTTGGCTGAATTTTACATTAAAAAACGCTAATTTTTCCGAAAAAAAGGCTGGGGTGCTTACCCCCTCTGGATCCACCCAGTGGCGGATCCAGGTTTTTGAAAAGGGGGGGGGGGGGGGCGCTTATGAATTTTTTTCCCCTTAATTACCTTTTGGGCGAGTTTTACATTAAAAAAATCTAAAATTGGCCCAAAAAGGGGGGGCCCCGCGCCCCCCCTCTAAATCCGCCACTGCCACCACTGCTACATTACAAATCCAATTAGATAAATTTACCAGAATATTGTTATCATTGTAATACTAAGGTCGCAGAGTCAGCTGTTGACTTAAATGAATCAGTCTCGATGTATCTCTGATCCATACACGCCTGGCATGTATTATACAGCAATCATGGAGTAATTCCAGGCGAATAACACTAAAAATAAAAACATGCAAGCATAACTCATCTAGTTTCATTTCTTTTTTTTACGTTTTCTTCTAATATAAAACAAACTTTTCCAGGAGGTAACTAAACATATAATTGTGATACCTGCAGGACAAGAGGATGGATATATACAATGAGTAACATATGTAATGATGATTCTATGTTGTACATTTTATGATAGTAATATTACATTAGCTATTGATATGTATTCAAACTGAGTTCTATTTGGTAGTAATTGCACATCAACAGGCGGCCATTCCCAAAGGTGTACTCCCCTATAATAACCAAAGCAAGAATATGATGTTATTATAACGTTGCAGCAATGTTCTGTTTAGTCTTGCTTTAGTTCGTGTTATGTTATTTTGATAGCACCCAAAAACTTCTTTAGAACTTAACATTGTGGCATTGCACTGTAACGTCATTGTGACATTCTTGTAATGTTCCTTCATGTTATAATAATGTTATTATAACATTCTTTTTTTTTTTAGTAAGTCTCAACTTTACCTAAAGTAATATAAGTGTTACGTGAAAATTGGGCAGGTTACAGACTAACCCAAAAAGTATATGGTTGCAGAGTGTCCTAGTTACATCGCTGCTTGCATGGGAAGGCTTTATTACACTATCTGTTTGTTTAAATCTTCATTTTGAACTTCGTACCATAGTGTATGTGCAGTGTTATATTTGGTCTTTGTTTATTAGAGTATCTAAGTTGTTTTGTTGGGAGTACATGGAGGGCAATAAGTGGTACTGTCTCCTTATTCTTGTATGATATACTCAAGCTTTGTATCTGCTTTACGTATAGCTGACTTTGAAACCATAATCAATTATCCTTAAGGCCCGGTCACATATAGAGACTGAACTCAACTCAACAGTTGAGTTGAGTTGGGTCTCTGATAGTTTTGATATGTGACATAGGGTTAAAACTGGAGTTTTAGGTTTTCTCAAGACTGATCAGTCTGGTCTCTAATCTTGAGATGTTGAAGATTTAAAACTGGATAGTCTTGAGTCTTTAGCAGTCTTAAAACCCAGTCTCAATATGTGACCCACCTTAAGACTGGATAGTCTCCAGTCTCAATCAGTTTTAAGGCGCAGTCTTTATATGTGACATAGTTTAAGACTCAACTCAACTGTCTTGAGTCCATTATCCAATCATATAAAGGCAAATAGACACACCTCTTTTTTATACATATCATTGAGTTTATAGGCAGAGGAAAGAGCACACAAGACTATCCAGTCTCTATATGTGACCACACATCATTTTTTCCTTAAGACTGGTTTGTCTGCAACTGTTCAGTCTCAAGTCCTTAAGACTGTTGAGTTGAGTTCAGTCTCTATATGTGACCGGGCCTTTAGTCTGTGTTTTTGTTTGCCCTCAAGTTTTTCCACATAACTTTTTGCTGAGCTTTACAAAAATAAATCACAGTGACCCAGAAGCAGTGGTTTCACCTCAGTGAAAAGGAACACAAAACAATGGAAAAGAAACTTATGTTTTGCCACGTTTTCTGAGGTCTTTTCACAGGGGGGTGTTTATATGACCGATCTCGAAAGGGTTCTGACCATTTCTGAGACCCCAGGTAACCACGGTGAAAGGGGTTTGTGACTGACCACCCCAGCGCCACCTGGTTATGGTCCTACCTCACACATCATGCACCTTCCCCACGAACCTGTACAGTCCACCACTTTGTCTAACGTTTGGGGCTTTTGGTAGCTGGATCACTTTACTTCATACAGGTATAGGTAAACCTCATAAGTTGTTTCGTTTCTAAGCCACCAGAGGGGCCGTACCCAAGGTTCACTGCGGAGCAGTGGTGAGTTTCATAAAGTGGGACTCTTCTATGTTTTGGGGGAATTTGATATAGGCAAAATACTTAATAAGTTCCACAAAGTGACATGTAATATGAGGGGAAGTAGAGCATGTCCCCTGTGCATATGAAATCAAACATTATACTTCATGCAATTTCTCTATTTAAATACACAAATAGTGGGGCAACCTCTATCATGTGGCAATCCCACAAGATAGGTAAAGGTATTTTCTCTAGATGATAATATAATATATTCATGAAAATAACTAACCAAGAGTTACAGAACTTGTGAATGTTTTTGATCATCAATGCCTTTTTTTTATTCAGGTAATTTGTACAGCATTGAAGAAACCTCAGTGTAAGTGTACAGTGGTCTACCGGCTTGTTGCTGTGCCTGATTTCGGCACCATACAGATTACTTAAGGAGGCAATGTACAGTGGTTTGCCATCATATAAAGATGAGTGCTAAGTGCAATTACAACTTCTAAAAAAATTAAGAAACAATCAGCAAAGTAATTGCAACAATCAACAGTTACATAAATATATGCATGTCAAGATTTAAGTATTTGTAGCTAATTGACTGTAATTGATCTTGTAAACTAGGTTTACATTTTGGTCCATTCGTAAACAATTAACAGATAATCAGAAATGAATGAAAATAATGCCTTACCACCTCTTCCATTTTTTTAACAACATTAAATTTTGTGTACATGCTCTTTTCCTTCTCAAGGAAGGGTTTTTTTTTTTTTTTTTTAATTAGGTCTAAGTTTTTATTTTATGAGACAAAACAGTAACCTTTTGTATATCTATCACCCATCATATTCCATTTTTATAACTGAAACTCATATCAAACTTCTGGCAAAATGAAACAGTATCTGATATTGGGTGGAACATTTGAGATTCTTGATAAAGAAATGGGGTTGATGACACAATATCCTAACATTCCCCCTCCCACTTAGAACATGTTTGAAAAGCTAACTGTTGTATGGAACAGATCTTATATTTTAAGATGGCATTTCAAAGGTTTGTGAAAAGAAAAAGAACAGTAGATATATAGCTGTTTCAATAGAATTCCTGATATTTTTGACTATTAATTTAGTTTTAAAGCACTTTAAGGGAGTATTTCTACCCGGATGGAACTAATTTTGAGTGATGCTCCCACCACCCCCACCCCACCCCTGGGTACGGGGCCATGGCAGCGCCACATCAACGATTCTATAAAGGAAAGATTAACGACTGTACTACGTTTCACAATGACGTCCTCTAGAGGGGCGCCCCCTAGGAGACTCCGTGCAACCAGATACAATGCGGCCGTCATAGTTGCCGTTTTTGTGACGTCATTGTCAGTTTATAATGTAAACAAACCGACGATGACGTCACGAAAATGGCAACAATGACGGCTGCGTCGTATCTGGTTGCACGAACTCTCCTAGGGGGCGCCCCTCTAGAGGACGTCACGAAAATCCCGTAGGCGACGGCCGCACTTGTTTATCTTTGTGTAGCTAAACTATTTTTGGCCACGTCAATGAAAAAGATGTATGCTGGTTTCAGGAGCAGATCCAGATCAATTTTAGAAAACCGAGAAATAAGCCACAGAAGCACGCCATCAAGAGACACAGGGCTACTATGATGTAGATCGCCGTTTGCAGCCAGAAGGCAAAGCTGTAGAGGTCCCGCTGACAGAGGTTCGCCATGTTGACGTGAGAGGGCAGCACGGTGGGTACAGGTGTATACGTCTGGTGGATGTGGTAGACCCAGTAAGACCCTGCAACACCAATGACATGTTTATTATTATTGACCTATTTCAATAGAGTGGCATCCTGCTAGCGGAATAGGCCTGAACAACCAATCGGGATATGGTTTTCAATGGAAATCTTTGGGAACGAGGCTTCCATGGCAGGGTTCACAGGTTCATGGGAAAGGTGTATACACCTACAATTCTTCCTTGGTCATTATTGATCATTTTGATACAATTCTTCCTTGGTCATTACGTCACCACAAACAGGTTATAACATGTACCTGTATGTTACCTGTGATTTCAAATTAAAGTTTTTCGAATGCTGACAGGAAGAGGTGTGTTATTAACAAAAAAACTGATGTTGCCCTGAAAGATGTGCCCTAAGTGACATTGCCCCAAATGATTTTCAGTTACATCATTTTAATGAACATGACTTCTATGATGCAATTTTTAATGATTTCATATTGATTTTGCTGAGTAACAAATATCCGTCCATCAATCTGACTGCAGATGCCATGACACAAATATTTGTGACATACTTCTTATGTATTTTAGTGTCTTGAAGTGATGTTGTACAACATACAATCAGCTGTCATACATATTTCTGACTTAGCATCAGTAAGACTGCAGATGCTATCCCCCAAATATTTGTGACTTAGCAGCTGTTTGTTGGAAAGCATTCTGTGGTGATGCTATCCAACAAAATGTCCCATAACGGGTCTTAACAGATGCGTCTTACACTACATGACATGGACATTGACTCTCTTGTCAAAACCTTATTACACAATAACTGATGTCATGCTCTAGTTTCTGGAATATCTCAGAATAGAAAAAGTTTGAATATTTCCCTGCCGCTGTCCAAGAACCAGAAAGTGATTAAGTGCAAACACACATATCTTATTTCCCAAACCTGAGATGTTGGTTAATTTAAATCCAGGAAAATTAGGACAACTTAGGCACTAAACTTAGTCAAAAATGAATCTTAATCATTCTTTTGTATCAATTCTTTTGATATAACTAATATGTTATTAAGAAGTTTCTGGATAGAAATTTGAATACAAGTCATCAGAATGTGCTATTGAAATCTAAATCTGAATATACTTGGAAGTCTATTTGAATCAGGAACGCAGTAATACCATCACAGACCTCTATCATCCCCTCTGATAATCTGAGTACCAAATAAATATTGATCAAATAGAAATTTTACTTTCAGCAAACATCACTTTTGCTTTTAACCTCTGAGTTTTCTTTGGTTTTGTTTGATTTCATTGAAACATCTGTATTTAAACTGGACACATTAGATGCAAGCCCTGCTTCCCCATAGCACCCAGTGTCTATAAATGCTGCAAGGTTTGTGCAATAGATGACAAGGTAACCAAAAGCTATGATTTACAATTATAGTGATGAATATGACACTTTGTTCACATTCTGAAGTATCCAGATTATCCAGATGAGGGACTAGCTGTAAAACTTATTACAATGTAGGTCCATTGTAATATGTTCAGATAGTTCTAGATATAAATATCAGCGATCATCAGATCATTTATCTAAGACGTAAGAAACAAAAAGTGAAAAAAGAAAGACAGGAGTTTATTGGCAGATCCTATAGAAACTACAACAAAATTGATTTGAAATATTGGCTTTTGCAGGAGGATTGGACTGAATTTAATAGGAGTGTTCAACCTGATATTAAGTGGGATATCCTATTAGATAAAGTAAACACATATTTAGATTTAAATTGCCCAATTAAAACCTATAAAATTACAAAACCTAAAGAGGAGTGGATCACTCCGCCATTAATAGAATTAATAAGAGACAAAGACAATGCTTTAAAAGATGCAAAGCGGACGGGCAATATTATAGACTGGGCCAATGCAAGAAGGCTTAGAAACCAATGTGTTAGCAGGTTACGAAAAGCCAAAGCCGATTTTATACTTAAAGTTTATGAATGGTGCTACAAGAATAGATTAACGATAAATTGTAGAAAAACAAAATATTGCATTTATGGTAAGCGCTCTGATGTTAGGAAAAGTAAGGATTACAACAATCGCTAATTTGTTGAACAATGTTATTTTGGAAAGAGTTTGTTCGTACAAATATCTGGGTTTTATTTTGGATGAACACTTAAATTTTAATAAGCATTTTACTGAAATGTATAAACAATTATCTTTCAAATTGTTTACCTTTGCAAAAATTCGCAAATATTTGACCAAAACAGCGAGTGTCATGGCTTTTAAATCAGCAATTTTACCTTTTATTGAATATGGAGATGTTATATATAATGGTTCGACAACTAGCAACATTGATAAATTAGAAAAGTATTTCTACAGAGGTCTTAGGACATGTCTGAACGCAAATAATTATATGTCTCGAAACCAATTATGTTTAGACTGTAATATTGCACATTTACATGATAGATACATTTTACATAGCAAATTATTCATGTATAAACAGTTATGTCATGAAGAACTGTTAGGTGTCAATACGAGAATGCAGGGTGCTCCAAATTTTAAAACTATAAAGCCAAATTTTGAGAAGACAAAAATGAATATTTATCATAGAGGTGCTCTGATTTGGAATAATCAGGCAGCTGAAATTCGAAATATTGACACGTATGAAAAGTATAAAAATACTCTTGTCAAAAATCTTAAGGAAGCGATTTAGGAACTTGATTATTAATCCTTATTGGCTTTACTATCGGCTTCACATACTTTAACATTTCTGTATACAGTATGGAACTTTTATGTAAAAGAAAATAACATTGATAACACTTAAGATAAAGATGTGTAAGTTTTAAAGTCATTGTATAGCTCTATGTTAGTCGAAAGGTGTTTATTTCGATTATACTGTATAATGTTTAATCAAATTATACATGAGTTATATTATTGACATCGTTTTATTTTATATATTTCGATGTAACTCAGGTAGAAATGGGAGACAAGTTTATTGTAAACTTAATTTTTGCCTGAATAAACAATTGAAACAAAAAAACAAAAACAACCAGGTTTGTTGACTGGCATGAGGTCTTAGATACTAAATAGATATTGCACAATTTAAATTTAGAATACATAAAGCAGTTGCAAGCAACACATTTAGTAACATGACTAAAAGAAGGAGATGTCAATTCATATATTCAATGTATTGTTTAAACATACTACAACTCAGAGTGCAAGATACCACAACTTAACTTAAGGTCGGTTTCCACCGAACGACTTAGGGTTTTTGGACCTGAATGACTAGTAACAATTCCAAAGGAATAAAAAGTAGGAAGATCACCAGGTATTTTGTCTTTCTCAAATGAACAACTTATTGTTTCCACTGAATGACTAAAATATTGTTTTCTCGACGATTCTTGGATATTCTGGATGAAGTTTTCTAATGACAAGAGCTAGAAAACTCAGGGAACAATAGATTTAATTGCCTTTAATTACCTTGGAAAGAAATCATGAGCAACTATCGTCCACAAATATTAAACAAGTTGAATATTTAGTCGTTTGCGAATATTTTTATTTCTGCAGTTGTTCACAAATGTCTTTACCACTGATTTTGTGTTTCCACTGAAAGATTATACTAACGACCACAAACAATTCATGGTCATTAACAAAATGTTGTTCGGTGGAAACAGGGCTTTAGGTATAAACCCAAAAGTGAAAAGAATGACTCCAACCTGCTATAAACCAGCCAACAATGAAGACCCAGTGGGCGACTTGTAGAACTGTCAGAGGGATGTTGGGCCTCCGTTCGTCCTCGTCCTCGTCAAGGTCCAGGTCTCGGGTCCCCCTGTTGTCAATACTCTGTGGGTACAAGTAGAATAAGGTCTGAGGACTACTCAAATATCTCAAGGTTCTACAGTTTTGACCTATCAATACCACAATGTTCACAGTTTTGAACTATCGATATCACAGGTTATATTCATGACACAAATATAACCCGAAAATGTAACAGAATAATCCCCCGCTCCTACATCTTGAATACTTTATTATGCGCCCATCCTAGTTTACACCAACATTGCAGTTTACATTTTGCATTTTGATTGGCTGGCCAACCTGCGAATTGGTCAATTGACAAAGAAATCATACTGTTTAAACAAAACTTGGGGACATAGAAACATAGAATTGTTGCTTATTTCAGTAGTCCTAGCTGTAGGAAACAAGGAAGGGTTATATGGTTATTTTGTCCGACCCTTTTCCTCAAAATGGGAGCGTGTGGAAGATTGACGAAGCCAAACCTTTTAACTCGATAAATTTCAATTAAAAAAAAAAGTGTTCTATAATTTTGAGCTTTCAATATCTCAGTGTCCTACAGTTTTAACCTATCAATATCACAATGTTCTACAGTTTTGAAGTAACAAATATTCATTTACCCCTTGAATGCTTTTAGAAAATATTGCAGAAAGGGTAGTGGACACCTGAAAAAAATGATGTCAGCAAAAACTCCCAAAATGGGCCCATTGACCAGGTATGTACTCACGTTATCGGAAATGTTAAGCAAAAATACCAAACAAAGCTTTCCCACAGTATCCAGTTAAAATCTCTACGAATAGTGCGAGGTTTGGGGAGTAGACATTTAACAACAAGGCTGTAAAAAAAGCTAGTTGTTCTACAGGCCCATACCCAGGGTCTGCTGTCGGGGGGTGGCGAGGTTCCTAAAGTGGAACCTTTAGTTCTGGTTCTACATAATTTCAATAATTTCTGCTTAAAATAGGGGGTGGCGAGGGTCCCTAAATGGGGGGGGGGGGGGGGCTCAATTGTACCTTTTTTCAGAAACAATATATCTTAGACCGTTAATACATATTAAACAGTATCAACTTATGTATAAAATAATTGCAAACAATGCCTTTAGTCTGAGCAATAGAATGAAATAAAAATCTTGATTTTTTTAATGTTTTGCTCGAACATGCTACTGTACATAGTGTAAGGTACAATAAGCGAACTGAAGCAACAACCCTGAGGAGCAAAGAATGTTCTGGATACCAAATGCTCTCCCGGCTGGAATACATCCCTATCTATTCCCTAAAAAGAATACAAAATGAAGGCAGCTCAAGGATATCTTACCCAGGATGTCATATCTCTCCCATCTGGAAAAGCCCTATGTATTCCCTGAAAAGACTACAAATGGAGACGGTCCATGGATATCCTACCCCGGTTGTCAGCACTTACCACTTCTACTATGTGGATGAGCACCTTCAGGATGAGGCTGGCACCCATGACGACCAGGTAGATGGGGATGAACGGCTCGGCCGGGCACTGCCGCATCCATACACTCCCTACCCAAGCAAGAATATGACGTTATTATAATGTTGCAGGAACGTCATGTTTATTTCTGCTTTGGTTCTTGTTACATTATTTTGATAGCACCCAAAAACGTCTTTTGAACCTAACTTTGTGACGTTGCACTGTAACATGATAGTTACATTCTTTCATGATAAAATAACATTATCATTACATTCTTAATAGGTAAAGTCTCAACTTCAGTTAGCACACTGAACCCTGTCTGTAAACCACCTTGATCACCAAATAAACCACCTAATTCACTGGCCCTTTGCTGTCAACTACCTGTTTTACCAAATAAATCCTGTAAACTATCTACCACTTGAAATCTTTTGTAAACTATTCCTATAAACTACTCATGTAAAGTTATAAATATGGAAAAACTCACAATTTAAGATTCTAAATTTCTTTGATAATAAAGCATAGGGAAGTGTTTTAACCACTTGTATATACATGCTGAACTTACCGACAGCAACCATGGCGAGCGGCAGAGCAATCACGACCAGCACGTACAACACTAATATGGCTGCAGGAGAAATGGATATTATATGATATCTTATATTGTCTTTTAATCGAAATTTTAGAATACAAGGTATCAACACCTAATTCAAGAGTAACTTCTATTGACTACAGGCAACAGTAAGTCTAATCAAAATTCCCCATATATATGCATTTCTCCATAATATTTTCAGAGTACTATATACTGATTCACATAAGCCATCCGGAAGATACTAAAAGACACAATCAAAGATCTGACATTCTTTAAAGGAAAACTTGCACATAAATTCACTGAATGCTACTTTTAACGTGAGTTAGGTATTCCAAAACTATTTCAAAAGTAAGAATGTGAAAAAGTCAAGTTCCTCAGGAATTATTCAGGAAAGGAATTTAATTTGGGAATTCCCTGAATGCTGGGCTGCAAAGTACTCCCCTTGCTACATCACAGCTATTGGAATTCCTTCTTAAGTTATTTTGGGATTCCCGGTTTAATTAATGGATGTAGATTGATATATATATATTAATTTGTAATGAGTTTCATTGGGCCACATTATATGTAATTAAAGTTAGAGGGCTAACTTTTTAAATAAATTCTACAGGGATGGGGATTCCCTTTTAAAGGAAGATGGGATTCCCCAAGAAATCCCCTTGCTACATCATAAACAAGGGGATTTCCCTTAAAAAATTGAAATAAAATTTTTTAATGTCCCATAACTGTGTAAAAACTGTGTAAAAACTTCCTTCGATTTTGCTTATATTGATAGAGCAAGTTGTAAATGATATGCTGAATTGAGTTCATTGAAATATAACTATGCTGCACTTATGTGCAAGCTTTCCTTTAAGTATTGATAAGCATACACACACACAGTTTTTCTCTGACCCACCTGGCTGTACCTTCAGAGAATGCGGCACTTTCCATGATGGGTACCTGCTTAGTCGGTGGAGACGAACGTACACCTTGGAGCCCCGCCTCGTGACTACTGTCTCTGTATAAAGACCACAGGCATGTCTTATGAAACTCACAATAATACTGTGGGATCACTTAACTGTATCAAGAAGTTTTGATTTATAAAAACATCTGGAAGGCATATTCACTATTTCACAGAATTAAAATAATATATAATAAGAAGTTAACACAAACAAACCCGACTCCAGCACCCAACAACGGATAGCTCACTTATAGTACTTTAATCACCTGCAGGCTAATTTTGACCAATTTTGTCGACAGATACCCTGGGAAACTATAGAAAATTAGTGAATAACTGTGATATTTCCACCTATTATGAATGAATTTTTAAACAACTTGGAAAATATGTAATGTTTATGGATACCCATTTAAAAATAATGATCTCTACGTTTTCGTCATGTCAAACTAGAAATAGTGACAAGATTAATGAAAATTCCTATAATAAATCCTTGCGATTTGTCGACATATTACCCAGACTGCACCCTGATAAAGGCTAACCTGCAGGTAAAAGTCAAGAAATTGGCTATCCCTGGTAGGGTGAATTGGGCAATGAACATGTTTCGACCGACGATGGTCTTCGTCGGGATAAAAAATTACTTAGAATCGACAAGGTATATCTACTTTTTTTTTTAACATTCTTGAAAGGATGAATAAGTGACGGTAGACAATTTAACTATTCAGAATCAACAGGGTAGAAATGGTCCAAATATAGATAATTATACAAATTTTTGATTATAAGTAAAGAAGAAGTTTATTGTCTTTATGATTTAGAAGTATGAATGGAGTAAATGATTAGTCTCCCTTGATTAGTACATTGAGTTACGGTCCAACCAGTAACGTCCTTTAAAGGGAGCCAAAACCAATATAAGTGCCAACATTTTCAGATAAGTAAAGAAATATGTTAGATGAGTCTAGTTGAGTCAGTGGTAAAGTATTAGCTGTGAAAACTGATTTAAATTAAAGTAGAATCCAAGTAGAGAGGGTAATATTTCAATTTGTTTGTAATTTTTGCAGATCCACATTAATAGAATCGAGAAAGGAAAATGTGTTTTTGATGATTTTTAGACCAACAGACAACATGTTAATGTGGTTGGCTCCCAGTTATGATATATCTAAACCAACATACACCATGATATATCTTAACCAACATAAACCATGTCAATATGGCTGACTCCCAGTTATGATATATCTAGACCAACATACACCATGTTAATTTGGTTGTCTCCCAGTTGTGATATAAACCAACATAAAACATGTCAATTTGGTTGTCTTCCAGTTGTGATATAAACCAACTTAAAACATGTCAATGTGGTTGTCTCCCAGTTGTGATATAAACCAACATAAAACATGTCAATGTGGTTGTCTCCCAGTTGTGAAATAAACCAACTTAAAACATGTTAATGTGGTTGTCTCCCAGTTGTGATATAAACCAACATAAAACATGTTAATGTGGTTGTCTCCCAGTTGTGAAATAAACCAACTTAAAACATGTTAATGTGGTTGTCTCCCAGTTGTGATATAAACCAACTTAAAACATGTCAATGTGGTTGTCTCCCAGTCCTGCCGACTCGTGACTTACCCTTGGGTTCGGTGAACACGGGGTCGTCATTGCCATCCTCCATCTGAAATAATACAAAATCAATATCTCTGTACTATAGACGTAATACTTGATGAGATGCATACACAGGCAGGCATGCAACGTCCTAATAACGTTGAACGGACATTATAGCATCATTTTCTGTTGCCTTTCATATTGTGAGGTTGCAGCAATGTTATTGCAATGGTTCCCGATAAAACTGCTTGAAATGACCATTGTATCTTTGTCAGACAGACCTGAAAAGTCATCATGGTAATGTTCTGTTTTATTGTGATTTAATTAGGGAGTGGATATAACCAGCGGGCAGGGGGGACAAGGTCCTTGAGACATGTCGGGCACCTAGATTTTTATGGTATTTCCTCATTAATAGTTGTTGGGTCATGCACAATAAGCCAATCCCACATTGGGCACATCCCAGGGTTGGACAAGGGTCAGAAAAAAATCAAGGTATAAACCACCCTTGTCTCCTAGATTTGAGGTTACTGAAATAAGCAACAACTATATTTTCTATATCCCCAGGTGTTGCTAAAACACTATAATTTCTTACATTTCATCTATTAACAGATTTGGAGGTTTGCCAGCTTATCAAAATGCATTATTTCAGGGCAAAATGGGGTTGGACAATATAGGCTGGCTGGACTGACTATAACATTGGTTCCATGGGAAAAAGGCTAATATATAAAGCTGCAAATTACCAATTGTAGGAGCAGTTTATCAACCAAATTGCTTTCGTTAATTTTGTACTATGCAACTGCCTTCATGGAATAAGCAAAGAAGCAATTCTGAAAACTTTTCATAGAAGACCTTAATGTTTGTTAAACTTGGATGGGCTTATTGGGTGGTGGACTGATCATTGTGGTTGCCGGGTGACACTATTCCCTCCCAATTCCTCCCCCTCTCACTATAGGCAGGGGCGGACCCAGGAATTTGTAGAGGGCCCCCCCAAAAAAAACATGAATGTACGGGGGAGGGGGCCCCTTTTTAAACATGATTTAACAGGGGAGGGGGGGGGGGGGGCAAGGCCCGTCCGCCCCCCCCCCCGCCCCCCCCCCCTGGTTCCGCCCCTGAATTAGGTGTCTCTCTATACCTACCTTCAATCCCAAAGGTCTCAAGGTACTAATCGTTTTCCTCTATATTTTAATGAACTGGAACTTTAGAAGAAAATATTCAGAACTTTGCGGCAGTTGAAAGTGACTCAGAAACCTATTGTGGCCTCTTTGGCACACAAAATATCAGGATAGGTTCCCCATCAAAATCTAAAGCACAGTTCCTTAATGCCAGTTATGCAGTGGTCAAATTCACAGAGCACACAGCCCATTTAAAATCAAACTGAAACCTACCAAGAAACAGAGATCAACGATTCATTTTTACAAAATTCATCACAAATGATAGGGGGTACCCCTGTGATTTTTTAAATTCAATTCTGTCACTTTTCCTTATCTAAATATAAGCCACTCAAAGCCAGTCATTTCCTTCACCTCATGACCATGGGCGGAAGGATTTTTTTTCTTCAAATAGCCCCCCCCCCCTTTCAAAATGCTGGATCCTCCAGTGATGACAGAAAGGCGCCACAATTAGTTCCGTGAGACCTATATACATGTAGAAAGTAAAGAAAGTTAACTTTTTTATTCAATAAACCCGCTTTTCCATAAGTCACACCTGTCTTCACTTATCATATCCAGTTTCAGAATCTTCAGATTGCTTTATCCTGCAAAACCACTGCATTCCCTAACCCGACATTTATCGCTATGTGACATTATCGACTTCACCTGTCTCTTACTTAGAGAACTGTTCATAGCAAAGACATGGAAATTGGCAGGAGTGATTCCTTCTCATCACTGAGCAAGAATAAAGAAATTTGCAAGAAATAATATTTTCTTTACCTCTTCAGGAATCTGTGGTAGAGTAGGTGACGGGAAATAAGTGTTCAGGAGTATAATTCCCTGAGGTTGATATGGTTAACGTGGTGCCAGTTTCCAAACCTATACTAACGATCCTGAGAGGTTTGTATTTCCCCGAGTCGTTTCCCGGTTATGAGGGAGTCCCTAAAGGGGAGTGGAGGAGGGGGGGGGGGGGGGTGACCCGGACCTAGGGTACCGGGAGTGGTCATGACAACGACAAGGACATTGGATTTTATTCACAATCTTGATACAGAAGGTATAGGAACATAATTTATGTACATTAGACTTAAAATGATAGTTGTAGCAAATATAAAAAGATATCAAAACATATCAAAGACAAAAATCTAGTTTGAATCAGTTTAGGTAAGTGGTTAGATATTTAGATATTTTTATAGTTTCGTACGTGATTTGGTATGTGGGACGCCACAAACCGTACAGAGGAGACACTCTCCAAGCAGATCACTCCACTATACTATGGACCCAATCTCCAAGCAGATCACTCCACTATGTTATGGAGGGTACTGTAGTGGAACTCCCTGCTGGGAGAGCACCACCGTCATGGAGCACATCCACGTTTATGAACACAAGTCCCGGTTTTCGGGGACCGAAAACTGAAGGCACATGTACCCATCCCTATCCTCTCTAGTTCAACGGTATTTGAACGCCAAGGGGCTAATATACCGGCCTTTAAGAGCTTTTCTTTATAGGTTATTATTTTAAAGATTACATCCACGACATTGCACTGACTGGTTGATTTAGAATTATGAACGATGACCAGATATTATTACCTGTAATACTGTAACAGTGCATAGAATAGACCAGGTGAGGCATCTTTACCTCATGTAATTACACCCTGGTTTGCAGTTATATTTCAGAATAATAATTGTGAGCCCCCACCACATAATGAGGCATAGGTCGAAGATCATAAAATTTGAACTTTAATTTGACTATAAGAGAGGATGCTTCAAAGTTGAGAATAATGAAAGAATTATTTTTCTATCAGTATTTTAACAGAAGTTATGAATATTTGAAATCACACATCCAATGTAGCTTTAAGGAGAAAAAAGATTGTGGAGATACATCTCCTCTTTATGTTAGTGCAAATGTCTTTAGGCTTTCTCTATGACCATTAGGATAAACCCATCTATTATACATGAAAAGTTGTTGATTCTTTGATGTTTGTGAATCATAATGTCCATGTGTATCTGTGTGACTTTTCTGACAAGTCACTGTTGTAGAAAGGTAATTTTTCCAATTTTTGACCTTTCCCCCTTATTTTGTCATTTTCTCAAAATTGGTCTGGGCGACTTATGCCACATTTAGTGGTGGGGGGTTACATATGGGATAGGGGAGGTCTCGGTCGACGTCAGCCCCACGTCCGTACGTCCAGGTTCCGCCTGTAGAAGGCACTCACGAGGCGGGAACATCATCTGCAGGTCTCACGAAACTAAATGTGGTGCCATCTGCCAGCGTCCTTCAACTTTCGGTCCCAAGGTGAAGGGGATGCCAGTCTCTGAGTGGCTTAAAGTGGGATAAGATAAAATGATAATGCAGAATTAAAATTCACATGATACCCCCTATGAATTTGGTCGCTGCAAAACTGCTAAAATGAGGGTAGGTCAACATCTGGGACTATTGCGAAAAATTTTCATGGTTAGACTACCCTCAGATTTTGATATTTTGTGTCCCAAAGAGGTCCCAATAGATTACTGAGTACCTTTAAGGTGTTGCAATGATTGGGATATTCTTTTTTTCAACATGCGCTATATTAAACTATACAGGAAAACATTTAGTTCCGTGAGACCTGCAATGTGAATTTAGATTTCATACAAGGAAGGGGTAATGGCGATAGGCACTTGTAATAGTTACAGCAGGAAGATCCTCCATTGGGACAAACCAGTAAAACTTTGAGATATCTTACTATATAGAAAAGAAAATGGTAATTTACTCATGTCAAACATTGTGTACAAAAAACAATAAATTGATTCTCATGTTAGCCGCAAAACTGCGGAAAGAATGTCAGTGTAAAAGTGTGTCGGACTCACAGCTAAGTCGTGACATGAAGGTGCTCTTAATTAAACCCTAAACTCTATAAGTTCATTTGAACTACGCCAGGTAACAATTGCAATTATTTAGGTCGGTATTGAAACAATAATTATTGAACTTGGCTTATTTATAGTCATTTGAGTCAGTAGGCCCTAGCTGATCTTTGTCATGTGACACACTTACTTAAAGAACTACCGGATCATGGAACTGAAAGTGAAGTTTGCACTGTTGCAGACAGTTAAGCTGGTGATCCACGTTGCGACATTTTGCAAACCGACAAAAATATTGTGACTGACCCGATTTCCAAACCGACGGCTTTCTGTCGGTTGTGAATCGGTTTGGCAATTAAACCTGTTGTCCTGAAATCGGTCCAGAATCGGTCCAGAATCGGTCCCCTACCCATGATCCATTGTAATATTGAAAACAGTCCGATTCTTTATTTTTTTAGACAAGATATATATGGTGAACCTATGAAAAAAAATCGTATTGTTTAATTATTGGAATTGAGAAAATAAATTGTCAATAATCTGTTCAATAGTATCATTGCAAGTATGAATATTGAATATTTTAGTGTGCACGTACAGAAATAAGTGAAAATGATAAATACCCATCAGAGAGCACCAACTACGGTATCAAATGAATGTGCATTTAATTTCTTAAATTATGTTGAATTTTGCAGTCTTATGAGCCCTTAAACACATAGAATTAATCAAATCTGTCCAAAATCGATCCAAAAATATTAAACAGGTTTAATAATTTTGTCGGACCATCGTCGGTTTGGAATCGGTTGGAATAATTCATTACCACAAATGTCGGTCAGAAATCGGTCTGAAAAAATCGGTTGGCATGATCCATGTTGCGATATTTTTACAGAGTGGACCGATTTTGGACCGATTTTGGACCGATTTTGGACCGATTTTGGACATAGAAAATATTTTGAAAATCGGTTGAATATCGGTCCAATTTTGTCGCAACGTGGATCACCGCCTTCAGGGGCTATTTGCTAAATGGTGTTTGTAGCAAAGATTGAGTTTCGTAATTTGTACAGTTTGTTCTTAAAATAAAAGGAGGTCCTTTGCATTTGGAAAGAAACCGGGTGACGTTCCATTGTGATCCTAGGATTTATTCTAAGGTCCTAAAATATATTGCAATTGGTTCCAAAGTGACTATAAGTGTTATAATATCTTGAGATTGGAGGGCTTACCGAGGAGCAAATATAAAACTAGATCTTGAGGGCTTCCTATCTTATTGAATGATATTCTTGACTTAGAACAAATGAAGGATGGCAAGCATTGGAACCAAAATATATTAGGTTTATTTTATGACAAAACTTGAGATATTATGATTGTCGTAATATTATATTGGAACACCCTAAGGTTCTGAGTACTAGCTCATCCCGTACCTCGAATAGGATATATACTCAGTTCGGTTGGCCTACTAGCATTAGATTATACAGATAGTGAATAGGTAGATACCATGGCTTATTTCATTTCGGACGTTATATTTCAGTATTAAGGTCTAGGGTTATGGTTAGGGTTAGGGTTAGGGTTAACCCTAACCCTAACCCTAACCCTAACCCAGCATGATTTTCTGATTATAACTCAAATCTTGGTTAGTGAAAACGTATATCCGATGTCCACAGTAGACATAAAAAGATGGATTTGCTCTATGAAAACGTGACGACATTGACAATTTGGACTCCTTCTCTTCAAGGCGCTCTCCCCACGAATTTATCTTTAGAGCTGACCGCGGCCTTGACATGGTTACTGTGTGAGATTAATGTTAAGACGTGTTTTGGTTATATATATTGACGTAAACAGTGCAGGCTGTGGGAATACTAGATTAGCAGGCTGTATGTGGAGGTATGGAGAGCCTGGACTAGGGAGATAAGGACCTCTTGTAGAGGGGGGGGGGGGGGGCTGGTGGTAGACCTGACCGCCAGGTGGGCAGCGTATGGGAGACGCCCATACGTGGACAGGTGGGTGAGGGGATGTGAAAAGGTAACATTATGACTGTAGGGGCGTCATAGGGCAGTGATACTATTAAACACACAGACGTCCATGTGTGAGGGTGTGTGAGGGAGGGTGTGTGTGTGAAAAAATAACATTATGTAGGGCCGTCATAGGGCAGTAACACTATTAAACACACAGACGCCCATACCTGGACAGGTGTGGGTGTGGGATGTGAAAAGGTAACATTATGTAGGGGCATCATAGGGCAGGAACACTATTAAACACACATATGTGTATGTGTGGGGTGTGTGAGGGAGGGTGTGTGTGTGAAAATAACATTATGTAATACAGTATGGCCGTCCTAAGGCCGGAATGCTATTAAACACACAGACGTCCATACCTGGACAGGTGTGGGTGTGTGGGAGGAGGTGGGGGGAGGTAACATTAAGGGGGGTTTACACAGGCCGTCAAAATCCTTAAGATAGTTCCTCGATGTAAGGCTTACGATAGTCACAACGACCTTAGGATAGTCCCGACGACCTTATCGGTCTGTGTAAACCCATTTTATCCTAAGGATTTTATTGTCTTAAGTCTGTCGTATGCCTTACGATGATTTATCGTGACCTATTGCTTAAGATAATCAAAATTTCAGACGTGTTTGATTTTTGTTGTTGAAAATCCTTAGGTCAATTACCTTACGATAATGAAATGCAGCTCACAATAATAAAGCATATTATCCTAAGGGTCCCTGTCGGCCTGTGTAAACCCCCCTGTCTTATGTCAAAGGAAATATTCTTATACAAATCTATTAGATACTTACATTGTCGTAATAGGCTTCTGTCAATTGTTGTGGATAAACATTTCCCTTATTATCTTAATGCCCTGTTTCCACCAAACCGACAAGCTATAAACGACCGATTTTTTCACCCGACGCCATTCGTCGGCCGACGAATTGACTTGTCGTTCCAATAAATCGTGTGTCAGCGTCGTTTGAGTTGCCCGATTTTCTGTTTCCACCAACCGACCGACAAAGGGTCTGACTCACGATTTTATGATCTATGTTACTTTATCGGCCGACGATTTGACGATTTGACATTTTCTAAAAATACATTCCTGGTCTCGCAGTTCTCGCGAGATCTGTTTTCAACATGGCTTCAGACGAGTTCATGTTTGCTTTGTTTTTCCTGTTTGACGACGAGGATGATTTTGACATTGTCAGACTTCTCAGAAGTCGTCGTAAGAAAACCAAAAGAATTCATAGCTGCTGGGTTAAACCATGGATCGGGTCAAGGACAGCCAAAGATTGCAATACAATGTACAAGTTACAACAGGAGCTTAGGGTAAACATCAATTTCTTATGCTGCAAATTATTAAAAAAAATTATTGATAATTTTTTAATGAAAATCAACATAAGATCACATAAAGTTGTCTTTCTCTCCATCTATATATATACATATATATATATATAGGATGTAATAATAATGGTTAATGATTTTTATTGTTGGATTCTGACTTTAATCTATATTATATTATATTTGTATTTTACATTTATAACTTCAATTTGTTTTAAAGCTACACGATCATGAAGAATATCGGGCAATGATGCGAATGGACACCGACACATTCTACTATCTGCTTGAGAAAGTAACCCCTCTCATCCAGAAACGAAACACCAATTACCGAGATGCACTACCTGCTGCTGAAGTATTGAGCGCGGTGCTGAAATTCATGGCTTTTGGTAATTATTTTTACTCAGTATACATATATATATAATAATTAAACATATTATTTACTAAAATATTAGTTGTTCTTTTTATAAAAATTGAAGAGAAAAAGATATCTGATATTTAAAAATACATATATAATTATATATTTATTTTTCCAAAAAAAGGTGGTGTTCAACGTGATTTGGCCCGTCAATATCGAAATGGTCGGGCGACAATCTGCCGTAAGATTCCTCTTGTGTGTGACGCGATCTTCACTGCTCTGGAAGAAGAATATCTTAAGGTACTTATATAACTTTATGTAAAAAAATATAATTATATCATATTTTTTATGTGTGTAAAGGAAAGCTTTTCTATGTTTTTGAGGCTCAAATTATTAATTTAGACAAATATATAATCATTTTATTTAAATTATAAATTTTTGTTACCAATTTATCGTTCCAGACTCCCGATACAATGGATGAGTGGATGAATGTTGCTGCCGGGTTTAATGCCCGATGGAATTTTCCAAACTGCTTTGGTGCCATCGATGGCAAACATGTGAGAATAATTGTACCCAACAACAGTGGTTCGTTGTATTACAACTACAAATGCACATTTTCTCTGATACTGTTGGCTGTCGTTGATCATAACTATGAGTTTATATACGTAGACGTCGGGACGGAAGGCAAAGCTTCAGACGGAGGCATATGGAAGAAGTGCAGTCTTAAAGATTACATACGTCGGGACGACTTAGACCTACCAAAACCACGTAATCTGCCAGGCACAGATGTGCAAACACCTTTCGTGTTGGTCGGAGATAACGCTTTCCCACTAGATATCAACATCATGAAGCCGTACGCCCGACGTGATCTTACTACCAGACAAGCGATATTTAATTATCGTTTGAGCCGAGCACGTCGTGTTTCGGAAAATGCCTTTGGGATTCTTGCAAATCGTTTCAGAGTGTTCCTCACAACCATCATGATCAAACCAGACACAGTCATCTCACTTGTGTTAGCAGCGGCGTGTCTTCACAATATGTTGAGAAGACGATGTGGAAAAAACTACATTCCACAAGGATCAATCGACACTGAGGATGCAAACTACGACGTCATTCCCGGCGACTGGCGCAAAAGCAAAAACCAGCTTCCCAAGATCTTCCCTTGCAACATCAAAAACCCTCCCAAATTCGCCAAGAGAATACGAGAAACCTTGGCCGATTACTTCATCAGCACTGCAGGAAGTGTCCCATGGCAACGACGAGCGATCCGAATTTGAAATCTAGTCGGTCTTAGTAACGACTGATGAACTTTTTAATCTAGTTAATGATGGAAGTTTTCAAATTAGATTTGAAATAGTAGAAATATTTGATACCATTAAATAATTTGGTCATCATTACTTAAATAAATATTAGGTATTTCATAAAGCCTTTTTGAATTCATTATAAATTGTTTAAACAATAAAGATAACCATACATTTTGATAACCTTCAATACCAAACAACAAACATATATTTTGAACAATCTTTTATTTTTTCTTTCTTACGACAAAGTTGTTTTTTCCGAAAACTGACCAAAATATTTATATATATTTGTCGCCTCTTCAAATACAAAGATTCTCCAAACACGTAACGAAAACAGTCAGTATTCATCTTAATTCTTGGTGTTCCCAATAGTAAAATAGAAACTTACAAACAAACAAGAAAAAAATATCAAATGATATTTTTCAAAATACAATAATCATATATCAAGAACAACGTATATCTTGTTAACTAAACATCGTGATAATCAAAATATAACATTCTTTGAAGTTGTCACTCTAATGCCCTGTTTCCACAAGCCGAATTTATTACCGACTTTTGAAATCGGCAGTGGGAATGTTGTTTAATCTGTAACATGATATATACCATAATTGGCATAATGCAAGTACTAAACTATTAATAAGACATTCTGAAATGCCTTGAACAAATCTCTTGTCAACTATAAAAACATACTGAAATGACGTTTCACATACTAATAAGCAGTTGTTGTCCAAAAATGTATCCATAACGAGAATTTACATGGTTAAAAATTAACAAAATTATTTTGACACAAATCGTACAACTTTCCAGACAAAATGGTTAGAAATTGTTGAAAGTCGTTACTCGTTTCAGGCCCTTAAATCCTCTACATAAATCGTGTGAAATCTGTAGAAAAAATTAAAAAATTATTGATTTACTTGTTAGAATTCTACAAATTAAGCAGATATTCACAAAATAAAAATGTTCTTCTAAGAGATAAATATATTACCTCCTTGTCTAAATCCCTGTATTGGGTAAAAAAAAATGGAACCGAATTTGCTACTCTTAAATTTTAGCTTCACCACCACCACCACCGACCGACCGACCGACCGACCTACCGACCTACCGACATGTCAATATTTTAGCAAATTACAGTTGAATCTTATAACTAAATAATGTTCTTTAACTACTGACACAAATATTAATCATCTTAATGTCCGACTTACATATCCATAACTAAGGACATATATATAGAATCAAATTATTGAAGATGTGTGTATGTAGGGGCTGTTCCTGAGCAGCTCATCTGATTCATCGTTTGAATATTGGGCGTGATATTTGCAACCTGGGACATTGGTGCAATGGCCAGTTGAGATGTGTTTGTCGTCGATGTCGCATTGTTCTGAGTCGTGACAAACGATTGTTGTGAAGTATGTTCAAACGAAGGATTTGGGTGGGTAGCTTCAGGTCGTCGTCCACTGTTGTTTCCTTTCGGCGGAGTTGTATACTGATTATAATTATGACAGTATACATTCGGTGGTGGTGGTGGTGAAGTCAAACCCCATTGACGATTCAGCATCATCTGATGTGACGGACTGTTGAATAATGGTGCCGGAAGAGGTCCTGGTTGATGATGGTGAATCGGCGGCATATTGAACGCGGGATTGTTCATATGGAAAGAATGTGGTGGGGCTTGTTGTGTTGGAAAACCTTGGAAGAATGGTATCTCCGACGACAGATCCGCTTCCATCATCTGCAAACTTCGTCTTTTTGCTAATGCTACCTGTTCATCTTCAATCTTTTTCAAATGTTCAATTTTGTCCTTGGGTTTTCTTCTAGCGGTTTCTGCATTTTCATCTTTTTCTGCGGAATCAGCGTACGATTTCGTCGAAGGTTTTTCTGATTTGGTACGATTTGTTGAAGAAGATGATGCCCTATCAGTCTGCACGACCGACAAACTTTCAGTTTTCTCTTTTTCTGGCCATTTTCCCCTAATGGCTTTGTTAGTTATGTGGGTGATGTGTTCTTTCAATGTATCCAGTAACTCATCGTCCTTGATTTTCGACATGGATTGAACTTGCATTTTACCCCAAAGGGATAAAACCGATTCCTCCTGTACTTCAGTTGCGACAACTTTTGTGGGCTCTGTCTTTTCCTTCTGTTTTTCTTTGTATGTCATAGTAAAGTCTTTCATCATCTCGACTTTTTTCTCCTGTATGGTTACAAGTTTGTCTTCCAAAGACTGTTCTTCTTTGTCGTCCTTGGAAGATTTACCTCCACTCTCAGATTTTTTTTTCTTTATTTTTTCCGGAGTGATCTTGACGATGAGCTTGTTCTTATTTTTTTTCCTCTTTTTCTCGGGTTGAGATGGTCCGACGACGGAGTCTGAGTCGGTATCTAGATCGATCTCGTCATCGCCTTCCGATTGAGGCTTTTCTGCCTCTATTTTTTTAGCTGGAGCTTTTGGGATTCTTTTGTCTGTTGTATCCTTGGATTTATTGGAATCATGGTCATCGGATGTTTTGCGTTTGATTTTGGACAAAGTCTGAGCTGATTTGTCTTTCTCTTTAGGCGTGGGTTGTGTTACTTTCTTAGCATCTTCTTTCTTAGTTGTCGGACCAGACTGATCTTTGGGATTGGTCGATTTGATGGAGGTTTTTTTACCCTTTCCTTTTCCTTTATCACTTGCCTGAGATGTCACTGAGCAAGGGCTATTTGATCGACTTCTCAAATTGAAAACTTTCTTCAACTCGACTTTTCCTTTGCCTTTTGGTTTGGCTGGAACAGTGTTACCACTAAGAAGTGATTGCGACTGCAGAATTTGTGTTTCTGTACGTTCTTCTGAGTCTTCTAGGCCTGCCGATTGCCGATTTGTAGCAGCAGAGACAACGTTCTCAGGTTGGATACCATGAACTAAATCCATCATCTCCATACTAACACTTTGTGTGGGGTCAAGGGACTCATGGTACTCATCCTCAGTGTTATATTGCAAAATCGTGCCTGGTAGTGGAGATAAAACAACACGATTGGTAATTAGACCTTGCAAAACGTCGCTAGCAAGTCGTTGTTCATTGTGTTCGTCAGACAAATTCAAAATGGGATCATGTGCAGAGGCCGACGTCTTGCTTGTCTCACCAGTAGTTTTTTTGGTCTTGTTTGATGACTTTCCCGATTTTTGTGGTGATACATCAGATGAATCAGCAAAGGAAGATGTCAAATTTGTCTCGCCGGAATCATTTACTTGTTGATTCTCACTCTCACTACACTCCTTGGAAGTGTCTAAGTCAGTTTTCTGTTTGCCCTTTTTCCTTGACATTTTTTTGCGGGTTTGATCCTCCTCCTCTGGTTCGTCATCACTTCGAACGATTTGTGAGTCTTCTTCATCATCTAGGTTTGACTTGGACGCTCGGTGCTGCTTTGAACCAAGATCAACATCTTCCTCCTCCTCCTCCTCCTCTAAGTCGGTATCTGCATACTGGTCAGATTGTTGTGAATCTAGATCGGATGATTTTGAAGTTTTGTCTTTGTCTGGATTGTAGTCGTCGTCCTGGTCGTCGTCCTCAGCGTCGTCGTCGTCGTCGCATTCATCGGCGGATGTCGCAGCTGTCCCCGCAGCAACCGACTCAGCATCACTCTGTTGTTCAACGACTGCAGCAGCGTCGTGTCATTCCAGGTTAGAAGACGCACCCTTTAAATGATAAAGTTAATGTATTTATTTAAAATGAATCATCACAATATTAAAATACATTATATGATCTATCATAGAACATAGTTTACGTATTTTTCTGTTGAACAACTTCGTATAAGATAACTCCTTAGTAATTATGTTTTTTTTACACAATAAGTAATATTCTTAAATTTTTAAAATGAAAAGTGAAATGTCTGTTTAATGTTGTCTACAATTATTAATCAAATAATAAAAACTATTATGGATTGAAAATAACGACATATATCATAATTATATATTTATTTCGATTCGACAATTATAAATCATATATGGTTTTATCATTTCTATTTTCATTGTATTATTTACTTTTATTTTGTGTAACTTCATTACACATTACTAATACTTTTATTCTAACCTGCTTAGCCTTTCGTGGGAGTGTTGATCTGGTTTCCTTGGTGGCGGTATATTTGTCTAAGAATTGGAGTTGATCCATCAGATGTTTCGTCCTCGCACTAATCTTCAATGCACCACTACCGCTAGGTGTGTTGTTTACTATGTTCTTGTGTCGTGTGTACTGGGTACGGAAACTTGTTAGACGTTTCTCAACGATGGGGACTGTAAAACAAAATATTTTGTTTAGTATAATGAGAAATGTACTGCTTTCTCAAAAAAAAATCGTTAATGTAAATTTAAATCATAGGCATTTATATTATTTAATATATGGTAGGAAAAACAAATATTTATGAAATAAATTGTCAAATATAAAATAGTTTATTTAATTAATTTGAAGTAAATCGTGCCTTTGATCATTGAACTATCATCAAAATAATCTATATTATTCACGACCGATTGTGGCGACACCTGTCGTTTTACAGTGGAATCGTTGATCTACGAAATCGGTGCTTTTCATCCGACTACTAATACATATACAAATAACAACATTATGACCGTTCTATTTCATTATAGGAATAGTGTATCGGTCGTTTATCGTGAACTCATGTACCTTTCACGTTTGAAAGTATAAAACACAACGAGGCGGCATTATTTTGCAAACATGTGCCGATGAACGATAATAGGTTACTTACAGCTCACGCCAAGTTTTTTCGCCATTAAACGAATGCATCTGTTTTTTCTTGGACGGTCTCGATATCCCTCTGATGTCGGGTCGTAGAAGTATTTCTTGGCCTTGAACATAGACACAAGCTTGTCTTCGAGTTTCATCGGCCATTTGAAGATTCCAGATTGTTTTGTGGACGTATTCTTCGTCTTTGTTTTCGGTGCCATCTTTGCGGCGCAGCAAAAACACCGAATACCGGAAGTCAAAAGTCACGTGATCAAATGCTTGTCTCTGATTGGTCGAGAGGTTTTTTCCATTTGTCGGGTGTTAATCGGTAATGAATCGTGCCACAAAATCCTGTTTCCACCAAAAGACGAATGCATTTTGGTGGTTGGACGATAAAAAAATTTCGCCCGACAACCCACAAATCGTCCAAA
Source organism: Lepidonotus clava (assembly GCA_936440205.1). NCBI lineage: Eukaryota > Metazoa > Annelida > Polychaeta > Phyllodocida > Polynoidae > Lepidonotus > Lepidonotus clava. The sequence continues at coordinate 48,505,539 of OW387147.1, forward strand.
ATTATTTAACATGTCAAATAATTTGTCGGCCATCCGTCGGCCGTATTCGTCGGCCGACGAATGAAAAAGTCGTGCAATGAAATCGGTCGTTCGAACGATTTCTTGTTTCCACCAACCGATTTAACCCACGATTTGGACCGATTTTCAAATCGGACCGATTTCTAGGCCCATTTTCGGAATCGGTCGGGGGGAAATCTTTTGGTGGAAACAGGGCATAAGGATATTATCGGGCTGTGTAAACCCTTCTGAAAAAATATCTTAGGATAAATGCTACCGATGGCTTCAGATAATTATTTGCATACACAATTATTCTTCCCGATTTTCCCATGAACCTAAGCTTAATGATAATGTATTGTCGTAACGACCCATTGACGGCCTGTGTAAACCAGGCTTTATGAAGGGGCGTCATAGGGCAGGAACACTATTAAAGACACAGACGTCCATGTGTGAGGGTGTGTGAGGGAGGGGTGTGTGTGTGAAAAAATAACATTATGTAGGGCCGTCATTAGGCAGGAACAGCATTAGACATGCACACAGACGCCCATACCTGGACAGGTGTGGGTGTGGGAAGTGAGAAGGTAATATTGTGTAGGGGCGTCATAGGGCAGGAACACTATTTAACACACAGACGCTCATACCTTGACAGGTGGGGATGTGGGATGCATGTTGAAAGGTAACATTATGACTGTAGGGGCGTCATAGGGCAGTAATACTATTATTGTATTAACCACACAGACGTCCATGTGTGAGGGTGTGTGAAGCAGGGGGGGGTGAAAAGGTAACATTATGTAGGGCCGTCATAAGGCAGGAACACTATTAAACACACAGACGCCCATACCTGGACAGGTGGAGATGTGGGAAGTGAGAAGGTAATATTGTGTAGGGGCGTCATAGGGCAGGAACACTATTTAACACACAGACGCTCATACCTTGACAGGTGGGGATGTGGGATGCATGTTGAAAGGTAACATTATGACTGTAGGGGCGTCATAGGGCAGTATTACTATTATTGTATTAAACACACAGACGTCCATGTTTGAGGGTGTGTGAAGCAGGGGGGGGGGGGTGAAAAGGTAACATTATGTAGGGCCGTCATAGGGCAGTAACACTATTAAACACACAGACGCCCATACCTGGACAGGTGGGGGTGTGGGAAGTGAGAAGGTAATATTGTGTAGGGGCGTCATAGGGCAGTAACATTATTTAACACACAGGTGGGGCCAGGTTTGATGGGAGTTGGGACAGGTAACATTTTACGTATAGGGGTAGTAGAGGACAAAATCAATATCAAACACACAGACGCCCATACCTGGGGGGGGGGGGGGGGTTCTTAACTTTATACGTAAAATTGTCTTTGACACCTGTTGGAATTTTCATTTCTTCAACAGGTTCTTTTGAGATGTCAAGGTAATAAAGTTGAACATCACATCCGATTTTTTTCTCTTTTTCCTTTTTAGATTGGGAAAAAAATGGGGTTTTACACTTATGAGACTTGAGCTGCGATATCGGCATGATAATATGAGGATATCATAGGAAACTCACACACAGGAAAGAAATAATTGCTTGAAACTGGGCATTTTGAGTAATGTACTCATGTATCACCAAGAATTTTAATCTGTTATATGTGCGACTCTACTGCAGCGTCGTCATATCACGCTCATATGTAAAACTGACAACTGTCACTTTTATGCCTGAATAAAGATTGAAATAAAATATATATCGCATAGTGCAAAATCCCCTTATTTCGCATCCCATCCTTGGCCGGGTGTCCTTTTCATCCCGACCCCTCAAGCCACCCTTTTGCCAGTAGTGAGTGAGAGCGGACAGCACGACCCGGTATCACGATGTCGAAGATAATTTCCATTTGTGAGAGATACTGATTGCCAATTTTTATTATAGACCCATGCATGTTATAAGCCGTCTAAAAAATAATTCAAAATCCTTTCTAATGACATAATAACATGTTTATAATTCGCGATTGTTCAAACGAGCGAATTTCAAAAACGTGAGTAAAATCGGCTAGTGTAAAACCACCATAACCCGGGCCGTGTCCAGCTGGCGGTCTCCGGCTCATTGTCGGGGCCTAACGCTACTGTTTGATGGGTCTAATCCTGGTATCAGTTGATCTGCTTGTAGACGGTGAAAAGTCGGCCCAGACGGGCTGCTTCCCAGGCACAGTACCATTAACCTGGTTCTGATAAGGGCAATTCCGCCGTGGTGTTTCTGAATGCCATCACAATCATATATGTATATATGTTCAACTATGACTGGAAGATCAGGGAAACCTGAAGTTATTTAAAAACAACAACAACAACATAAATGGACCAATTTACATCCATTTTTTCTTTGTCTGTTTCCTGACTATTTAATATTATATTTCCAATGATTAAAAACAGCCTGGTGCAGTGAAGCGAAGGAATATATTCATCAAATGGGAATGTATACGCAAATATATTTGTGTATGTAAAAATACAAAAAACATGTATGTAATCGCACAATATAAAAAGAAACGTTATACATGCTGGACTTCCTTAACATATAGGACTTGAAAGGAGACATTAATATAAGCTATAATTATTGATATAAGAAGACCCTTAGGGTCCAAGGGTAACAGGACGAGGCACCGGCCGGTGACGGGACAGCCCAAAAGCGTAGCTCGTTCATGAGGGAAATACCCGCGGCTTCCTCTTACAGTCAATGACATTTCCCCCTGAAACATCCTTATCCAGTGAAGATGACAGTGTTCTGTACTATGGTGAATGGTTATTCCATTTTAGATGACTACGGCACGTGTGAAATGTCCCAGCTCTTGTTATCAAAATTGACATACATACATACATACGTATACATACATACATACATACATACATACATACATACATACATACATACATACATACATACATACATACATATATACATGTATAGTATACATACATACATACATACATACATACATACATACATACATACATACATACATACATACATACATACATACATACATACATACATACATACATACATACATACATACATACATACATACATACATGTATAGTATACATACATACATACATACATACATACATACATACATACATACATACATACATACATACATACATACATACATACATACATACATACATACATACATACATACATACATACATACATACATACATACATACATACATGTATAGTATACATACATACATACATACATACATACATACATACATACATACATACATACATACATACATACATACATACAAACACACACACACACACTTTTTCTTTTATTATTTCAGACAACTTCACGTTCGTTAAGTGCATGTTCTTCCAGTCGTGTATATACATACTACATATGTATAGACGGGTAGATAGGTAGAGACACCTTCAATCATAAAAATAAGAGGATACCCTGATAGATATGATGTACTAATAACCTTAAAGAAACACTGGGTGACAATATAGTGGAACGTAAAAAGGACAGTTGGTGTTCCCTCATACCTCGACAGGTAGTGAGTATTACCTATTACCTGAGCGTCCCCCCCATACCTCTACACATAGTGAGTATTACCTATTACCTGGTACCTTATAGTGGTAGTGGCGAGTGCTAACTATTACCTGGGCATCCCCCATACCTCTACACATAGTGTGTATTACCTATTACCTGAGCGTCCCCCCCATACCTCTACACATAGTGAGTATTACATATTACCTGGTACCTTATAGTGGTAGTGGCGAGTGCTAACTATTACCTGGGCATCCCCCCATACATCTACACATAGTGAGTGTTACCTATTACCTGAGCGTCCCCCCAGCGTCCCCCTGTTATCAGCCTCCCCTGAGGAGGTGGGTTCCCACCTTATCAGTGGTGGGACCTACCACCAGGGACCTACAGGCGGCTGCTGGGAAGGGACAGGTGGGGCCCGGGAGGTGTACAGGGGGTGGTCAGGGCAGGCAGGTATATAAGGTAGTGTCAAGGTAGCACAGGGGTATAAAGGTGATCAGGCGACCTGTAGGGTCACAGTATGGTTAGACAATACACCTGAAGAGACCAGCAAGTCAGCGGCACGAAGGGTTCCTATTTACGGTGGACAGTATGGAACGGCCTGAAAACAGTGATGCGGACATGGCGACGGAACTGGCGACATGGACAACGTGGCGACATGGACATAACGACGTGGACGTGGCGACATGGACATGGCGACATGGATGCCCCGACTGAGTGAAGACGTGGGCGAGGCGCCGTGTGACTTGATCATACATCACATTCAAGGACATTGCGACAAGGGGAAAAGGTAAATCGAGGAATTCATATCAGTCATTAAGGGAATGCAAAACATTTATAACCTAAATACGACACTCAAGAAACACATATAATCAGAAACATAAAACAGAAGAATTCCATTATGGTAACATACAGCTTGTCAAACTGGAAGGGTGTTTGCAATTAGAGCAACAAACAAACATAAGTTTCAATCACCGCGCACATTCGAATACGATCTCCGAGTGGTGCAATTGAAGGGTGGAGCACACGAGTGCGATTTTGTTTGGCCAATTTATATTTTCTTTATTGTTAATTATACGCTAAGAACTGGAGTAATACGCGGCTAAACAGAGTAAAATGGATTACATGGTTATCTGATCGAAGGATTAGTTTAATGGATAGTACATTTTACTTTTTACGGTTATCGTCTAGTCCCTCGGCAATATTGCCGGAACATTCTGGAATTTTTATTCAAGTCAGATAAACACTGTTTAACAAAGTACAACATAACAATAATCAAGAGAAGTTCGTTTCTGCGCCACTATATACCAGCATTCTTCACCACTGTACCACGACAGGAACAAGTGGCGGAGAAGGTTTCCGGCGAGGTATACTGACAATCTATGCTGGTAATAAGTGTCTCAAAAAAATAGTTCGCATCATAGTGAATAAGCCCATCCCACATTGGGTTTATCCTATGGTTAGACAAAATAACTATATAAGCCATCCTTGTTTCCAAGATATGGGGTTAGTAAAATAAGCAAGAATCATATTTTTCTATATCCTCATGTACTGCTTGAACATCATTCTTAAATTTTGTCAATTGACAGATTAACAGGTTTGCCAGCCAATCAAAATTAAAATTTCAGGACAAAATAGGGTTGGGCATATAGGTTGGACTGACAGGCTTTAGCATTGGTTCCTATAGGAAAAAGGCTAGAATATAAAGGAGAAATCTATCAACCAAATTCCTTCGTTTAAAATTGTATTATACAACTTTTGAAAATCTTTCTTGGTGTAAACTGTGATCGGCTAAACAAGTAAGCATTTTTTAGAATGGAAATTATCTTTTTGACTGATATACTATTGATGTTGTGTTGTGTGGTAACAGCTCTGTGGAACTGGCTGCATGAAGTATTCACTTGAGACTACAATTACATTACAACAATGGGGAGTTAAGGAAACCACAAACCATCCTCACACGTTAATGTATCTCTCATCTTTTGAATCATATTTAAGATAGCACACATACTTATCTATACGCAAAATATGGGGAACATTTTAAAATGTTCGTTTATTATACAATCTTAAACTGTGGTGTCTTTTGTTTTCTGAACCCACTACTGCTCATGTTGGATGACTTTCGCTTACATCCTCTCCCCACCATGTGCCTCCCGCTCCCTGCACCCTTTGACCCCTGCCGATAAGGAACAGGTGCCCGACTTCCTGTACTGAAGGGTTTGCCCACGGAAATGTCGAGCTGATTACCGCGATAACACAGATACCTGCACGGTGTATTGGATATTTAATAGGACTTGTCCTATGTGTCCACTATAGTGAAGGCCGGCGCAGGGCCGCCGGGGTACAGTATGGGGTTCAGGGAGGGGGGTTGTTTAGGTCGAGAAGACTGTCAGTAGTACATACAAAGTAGGGTGAGGAGGCCGGGCAGTACTATTAGAAATTGGGAAATGGGGACTGCCTGGTCAACCCCTTTCCCCAGCTACCCCCGATTCTGTTTATTTCTATGTCCCGAGGCGAGCTCATAGTATATAGACATATATGTTTATGGCTAGAGTCTTTTTAATCTAACCTGTATAGCTCTCTCATTGTACTTTACTTGAAAGGTCCCAGATGTTGCAGGAGACCCTATATCTTCTCGAGTGTCATGAAAATCTCCCTGTTTTATGTATGTGCGCAACGGTCACCTTAGAGCACTGTATCCGGTTATATTAGCATTACATATATCTGGTAGACAATGACCAATTGAGTGGGCTGGTTGAGGGAGGTACTGTTTCCGGAAGGGTAGAATGTGCGGCAACGCCTTTCCCTTTATATACGCCCTTATCCTTGGTACCATGCAGATCTGCATTTTCAAGTCATCCTTACATCTTTCCTTGGAATACATCAGCACAGAGCACGTTCTACGATTGTTCCTGACGCACCTGTGGTCATCATGATGACCTCTGACCCCGCGGGTGACGAGAGCTGCCTGTGCATAGCCTGTATTGTCCGCTTTGTTCGTTCGGCTCGCGTTACCCTCTGGGTCCCACCGTCTCAGGACGTCACCACGCTAACCCGAGGTACCGCCGTCACCACCAAGTCAGGACGTCACCCTCTTGGTTCCACCATCAAGACCACATCGGGACGTTACTCCACGCTCCCGCCAACACGACAACGTAATAAGTTCTACTTAAAAAAGAGATGGCAAGGGTCCACGAGTGGAACCTTTGCTTATAATTTCAATAATTTCTACTTAGAAAGTGGGGTGGCGAGGTTCCCTGAGTGGAACTTTTCAACATTTCCTAACAATTCTTTAGTTTTTTCTCTCGAAATTTTGAGGGAGAGGTGGAACTTTTGGGAAAAAACACCCCCGCGACCCCCCTATGTATCGGCCTGGAATCATCTTAGACAATATCCACAGGAAAATGACGATTCAATAATGATAACGGCAGATCCAAGGGAGTCATATTAGAACTACACGTGTACTGCATATTAATTTAGGCGTCTGATTTGCTCGGCGGCGAATGACGTAATCCCTATGAACAGAATGTACAGTCGGACTATTTTGTTCGTTTGGCTCGCGTTATTCTCTGCTGAAAGGCTACCGTAATGTCACGCCACCGGGTAGAGCAAGGTGATCTGTCTTTGGTTGTGGTGGGGGGTGGGGGTGAAAAAGACATTTTATTGACTGCTTCAACTAAATACGTGTTCTTCCAGCAGTGTTACATAGGTTAATACAAGATAAGGTAGAGAATAAAGTGAAGCCATAGATGCATTCATTAGGATACGCAATTATTTTCAACTCACCAAAATGTTCCTTGGCAGATATTTATTATATTTTAAGATGTTTCAGGACCGTAAACACTCCGTTGGGAACCACAGATTGTGCCCATGCACACATGGATAGTATCCGTGTTCGTGTACACGTTTTGTTTCACTAACTTGAAACAAACAATTCTGTCAGATAAAAAGTTGTTCCATAGGTATCAGGAACACAAACATTGGATATTTACAGGTAAAAGAGTACATGTGGGCATCATCGGTTAGTTATCATATTGTGTGTAGAAGAATGATTATAATTGATGTGTGCTGTGATAGTTATAAATGTAGTGCTGCAGGTGAGGGAAGACTAGAGAAATCCAACTAAATCCTGGGTGAATTAATATGTTATTTTGAAAAATGACGGGAACACATAACCGCATTTGTGGCATTTGTCCAGTGATGTCTACACTCAACTGATATCATTGGATTGATTCTGTCTGTCTGATCCAAGTAATTGTCTCACTTGTCCTACTAGTATAATAGGATGGTCACTGGCCCATATCGTCCCATGTATCTAGACTGGGAACCCACTGGACACGGCTACATTACCTCACTACAAGATCACGTTAGCCGAGTGCGCAAATCGTCCCGCTCACAGATTTGTTCGCCGGCTCGCGTTATAGTGTTAGTGACTCACATCATCCACAACAGGGGGCACCACTGGACATGGGGCTCCGCCACCGCCTGCCCAGTGACTGCATAACAACAATAACACAACTGGTTCATACCAAGTGCTGGGGTGGAGATCTTAAGACCACATATTTGTTGGAAAGTAAATACAGACTATGTGTCATGAATTGCTCTCCAAATATGCGTTGGAATGTAATCAACTTGCCAAAAATAATGTTCCTCAAAAGATATTCAGGATATTTGACGATGGTTGATTGCCATTTTGAAAAGTTTCCATGTACTTACTCTTTTGTTTTACTAAGTTGAAGCAAATACATATACTATAATAATATTTGAGAAGTTTAGGGAAATGGCTGGTTTCAATATCTAAAGGCTAAATATCTCTACTTTATGAAATAAGGTTATCGACCTTAAAAACAAACACATTGAACGTAGATAATGACATGTTTCCATGGAAACGACTTAAAATTAATGTTGTTTTTTCAAATTAATAATATGAAGCTGATATCTTTCTTAATATACAAGATAGAAACAAAAATGAGGTTCCAAAATAAAGCCTGTTTAGAGTTCTATGGGTTCTAAGGCTGAACCTGGTTGTCCCAGTTGCACAGTTGCCATGATAACAAAAAGCAAGCTAATAATTTACCATGTTTTCGGTTTCCTTCAATTCCTGTTTCCATAGCAACTATGAATATAGTACAACCGGTTTTTTTCTTAGTATGTAGGTTGCTCCTTCAGGAAATCCAAAGTTTTTCAAAAAGTATTTCAGTAGGTTGGAGAAATCACAGCTTTCCATGGCACCCGAGGCAACTAATTAGGTTATTCTGAGAATAAGTGGTATTTGGGTCATATATCTCTGCATACTCCAGATGGAAGCACCATTGGCATGTCAAAGGAAGGCTTTCCTAGTGTGCTATGAGATAGACGAATAAAATTGGTTTTCTTGGATACTTGGGTGCCATGGTAACCAAAAACTGACTCAAAATTGACCGTAATGCCTCTCCTTTTTCTATTACCATAGCAACCATAAGATTATAGGTATAACTCAATTGATATCATTAACCGTCTGCTGATCCAGGTAACTTTTTCTCTTGCCCTCCTATGGCGGGATCGTCACTGGCCCATATCGTCCTGTGTATCTAGACAGGGGACCCATTGGATACGGCTACATTACCTCACTACAAGATCACGTTAGCCGAGTGCGCAAATCGTCCAATACACAGATTTGTTCGCCGGCTCGCGTTATGGTGTTAGTGATTCTCGTCGCTACATGCCAGGGGCACCATCAGACCCAGGGCTCCACCTTCGCCCACACAGTGACTGCAGGACAACAACAACACAACTGGTTCACACCCGGTGGTAGGCGTGGATTTTAAACTAAAAGAAATTTCTTAATATCATCTGATGACATCTGTTGGAGCAAATATCTAATGTAGGTGCACTAAACTGTCTCATAAGGAGTCCCAGTCGCATTAATTTCAGTCTCAGCATTTGAGAAAAAGAGGTAAAACTATAGAAATCTTCACTTGACAGGACTAAAAAGAATCTTCCATATTTCAGGTTGAAAGCCATTGGAGGACGGCATTCTAATGTTTATCTGACATTATTAATTCTGACATGTGTAGAGGAAACTTCCTGCCACTTTTGGGATAAATTCAACTATTATTTATAATTTTTGATTTCAGTTGACCAATTCGAGGGCCAAAAAGTACATAGTGCAAACCATAAACTAGTTGTTCCTACCAAAACCTACATATCAAACATACTGAAACATACTGAGTAAGATTTTGATTGGATACATGTCATGAAATGTGTTCTGAGTCAAAGGGCAAGACAATGGTCGGTTTGGGATTCCTGAGATGCACCAAGTCATTCGCTCTATAGAAACTTTCCAATATTTGCTATAAAGTTGGGAAAAAGTGCCGAATCAGTGAAATTTGTCCTAGTCTCACCGGTTGTCATGCTATCCTACCATCAAAATCAGTTTTGGTATATGCAAAGTCATTTTCACAGATTTTCCTGTAAAGTTGAAGATATCAAACACACAACAAAAATTTTCTGAAAGAGTTTGGACCAAACATTAATTCAGAAACCCATAAGTCACCTTTTATGCATAAAATATACAAAAATCAGGTTAAATTAAAGGTATGTGGATCTCTGGTGTGATTTCTTTAAAACCATATAATAATTCCCAAATTCACAAACATGTCAGGTGGCTGTATAGGGACTAACATGTCATTTTAAAACCATATGTCCCCATACACATTGACAGGATATTAGCATCTGTAGAATTAACTGTTTACCATTGGCTTCAATTGAGAAAATACAAAGATTTTCAGCCAATGCCAGCCAATCACACTACAGAGCTCAGCTTTGTATATCACACTACATAGCCCAGATCTATATATGACACTACAGAGGGTTCCACCACATCTATAGGTCTGCAGGGCAAGAAAGGACTAAAAAACTTGAAATATATGGTCCTTCTACCTGTCTTAAAAACGTAGCTCTGTTAATAACGTTATGATAAAAATAAAAGTGGTATATTTAGATTCAGTATATCTTTTTTCTATCATTCAATACCAAAATTGTTTGTCAGGCACAAGTATTTTAATAAAGAAATGGGAGTAGAATCTGACAAAGAGGGCACAAGTTTTCAAAATATGAGCATCCTCCCATGCGACATTGCTAATGAATATAATGGTTAATGGGAACAAAGGGGAAAACATTTAAGTATGTTCAGATGATAAATGGTCACAAATGACACGCAAAATATGTTTAGAAAATTCAAAAAGTTATCAATCATGTACTCTCCCACCAGTAAACTTCTGTGAATGACATAAAAAAAACTTACAACAAATCTTTGGAAAATAGAACTCAAAATAGAACTGAAAAACAAAATCAGCCCTTTCTTGCCCTGCAGTTCCCTGAGACCTGTAGTCAGAAGGCACACCAGCAAAACAGATAGCTACCAATGGTGGTGCCACCTAGCGGATAAACGTGGAGCGCAGTGGTACATCAGCCAATCAGATTGCTTCACTTTGTGGGTTGTGCTTTATAATCAGTGTATAAAAGTCACATATCTCATACTTAGTATTTATTGACTGGATCTATACACCTTTCATGTGAACCTTTTAGGGCTTTTGGTAACTGGGTCACCCCATTTCATATATAGGTTACCTATAGAGAATGCTCTAAAAGGGTGTTTCAAATTTAATACACCAGAGGGTGCGATCTTAATGAAAAATATGTATAGTGTGTAAAAAACATGCATATGGTAAAGCCAAAATTCAATTTCATGATTCATTGAGCATACTTTATTCAAATTTCTCTGTTCATATATTGATATCTTGGGGTTTGAAGAATATATTTCTTGTCAAAGTTTTCATCTCCATTGCTGTCGAAATGTAAATTGTGTGACTTGTGTCTATTTCACTGATATGCTGTTTCCCCTCCAAGTGTTCATATTTATTCCACAAAATTAATGTGACTCCCCATAATAATAGGTCTTCCTCCATTCTAGAGTCTTTACTGCACTGCAATAACCTATTTGTGTATCATCATTCCAATCTTGTTCATTTACTTGTGCGTTGCCACAAGCAATTGCCCCAAAAATTTCTTCATGATATTGTCTTGAAAATACAAAACGTATATTTTGAGTTTCGCAAGCATAAATTATAGATTGAAGCGATAGCCGTCCAGCCTAAAGTAAACAAGCTTATGGTACATGTGGTACACATAGTGAGATGCTCATGCTACATTTCCATGTTATGAAGTCAGAAGATGAACAGGTTGGTGTAACATGTCCAGAGTAGCCAGCTCCATTGGCTGCACCCTGACGTAAGAGAAGGCCAAGAGCGGAGTTACATGCCCAGAGCAGCCAGCTCCTGTGGAGGCACCCTAAAGTGAGAGGAGACTTCGGGTGATGATACGTGCCCAGAGCGGCCAGCTCCAGCAGACGCACTTTGACGTCAGAGAGCATGGTGGCGGAGTTACATGCCCAGAACAGCCAGCTCCAGCGGGTGCACCGACGTCAGAGGAGGACGAGGGCGGTGTTACGTACCCAAAGCAGCCAGCTCCAATGGGCGCACCCTGATGCTCTCTGAGCACGGCCTGCACATACAGTCCTTTGGGACTTTAATCAACACTGTATATCGTTTAAAAACACCTGACTTTTGGTCTCGACAGCGGACAAGCACAACAGCTGTCTTTTCGCCCATCTCCTGACAGCACTTGCAATGCCGCTTAAACTCTAACGTCTCTGAGATCTGAGTGTATGAGGTGCACCTCCCTTGGCAGGCGTAGGACAACAGGCGTCGCGGGGTGCAATGGGGGCTTTTGATGGTGTGTACTATTCGTCTTTTCCTGCAGGTGGCATGTCTGTCATCATCCATTTTGGATGTGGCTGTGTTGGCGGGGTTTGCCAGGATGTGGAATACCCCACAGCAGAGTATGAGGACACCCACCACTGTCAGGCGGCGCCTCGCATACATGACAGCTGCTGGTTGGCGCTCTCTGATTGGTCAGTTATAGGTCCTCACAGTGGTCAGTTTGGTGCACCCAATGGTCAGTTAGGTCCACCCAGTGGTAAGGTAGGTGCACCTAATTGTCAGTTGTCAAGTCCTGCAGGGGGCCAATTTGGTCCAGTTGGTTGTCCGTCAGCTCCAAACAGTGGTCAATTATTTCAAGCTGGTGGTCAGTCTATTTCACCTGGTTACCAGATAGGTCTGTCTGATTGTCAATTAGGTCCACTCAGTGGTCAGTTAGGTCAAGCTGGTGACAATGAGGGCCACCCAGTCTTCAGTGTTGTCTACCTGGTGGTCAGTTAGGTCCACCCAGTAGTCTCCAGTGGTCCAGTCTGGTGATTAGGTAGGTACACTCAATAGTCTTTTAGGTCCACTCAATGGTCAGATAGGTCCACCTGGCAGTCAATTAGGGCCATCGGTCTCTAGGTTTGTCTACCTAGTGGTCAGCTAGGTTCAGCGAGTGGTTACTTTGGTCTAGCCTGGTGTTTAGCTAGGTCCACAAAGTCAGTTATGTCTGCTCGTAGGATGATTAGATTCACCTGGTGGACAGATCGGTGCAACCAATTGTCAGTTAGGTCCACCTGGTGTTTAGTTAGGTCCACCAAATAGTCAGTTATGTCCATCTAGGGGTTGGTTAGGTAGAGCCAGCAGTTAGTGTAGTTGTAAGTGGATGAAGGCAGTTACTTGGAGATACTTGTCACATACTTCATCCTGTGTATGATATGCACCATTGGATTTCACTTTGGCCAAACAGATTTCTGAAAAAAGTAAAATAGCAGTTATTGTAGACTATTTATCACAAATATCATGACAAAAAGATGAGGTATAGAATTAACCGCGATTAAACGCAAGAGCACAACAAAGTACATTGAAGTAATGAGCAAAAGGAATATTCTTTCAGTGCAGCAAAAAGGCTTCAGATTTTGTGATCATCTGGCTGACACAGAAAATACTGAACCACTTAACCCTTTATCTAATCAAAGTAATTGTTTTCTCCTTGAACTTTTTCTGTTGTGTAATTATCTTGCTGACTTGTTGATTTGGTTGAGAAATGTGACTGGCTGGGCTGTGCTGAAGCACTTCACTAAAATTCTCCCATTAACCTCTCACCTCCTTTGTGCAACTGTTTCATTCAAAAAAGCAAATGTTTTCACTGCATAAGCAAACGATTCCAAAAAAATGAAAAAGATGAAAAATAACAATCACACATCAAAATAGATTAAACCACATTTGTTAAATTAAAATATTGTCTAATTAAATCATTGGTAATATCGTTGGTAAAATTGCCTGTCAAATCGTTTGATGGTCGTTTGGTGGAAACAGAACAATCGTCCAAGTTATCTGACACTGATGAACATTTTTTTCTAACTATAAAGTCATCTGTATGTGTCTGTTGAAAAAATTGTTCAATTCTGATTCCATCTTTTGGTGGAAACAGGGCATAAACCTTTCAAATTCAATGTTTCTAAGAGAAAATACTGAGCCAAAACGAAAATAACGACTACAAACAGAACAGAACATTCTTTATCATAAGGATACTTTCTGTTTTGATGATCACCTTTTGAAAAAATGAATTTGATGTTTTCAGTTTTATACAGAAAAAGCACTATCCCCCAAAAATATAAATAATGCTTTTCCTATGAACAAGAAATTGAGGCACCTAGAAATTACCTGACTATCATGTTTGATGATATGCTGGTGCCCGCTATCTCTATGCTAGGGGACCGAGAGACTGCAGGTACAGGCCATTATTTCCAGCCATCTGATTGGTCAAGAGTTGGTCACGTGACCCCGAGTTAGCCAACTTGGGGTTGGCTTGTACCTGTGCTAATTCATGATGTACAGTGAGCGTGAGTTGATAGCTTGGGCACCAGCGTAGTTTGATGAGGGCATGCAGTCAAAACAGCATTTTACCCTGTCTAATTATGCAATTTGTTCAAGCATTGAAAAATGCACAATTTCTTTAATACTCAGGAAGTATCTAGGGTAAAATAACATGCCATAATGTCATCTGAAAGTAAGTTCTCTTATTGATTTTCAAGCTTATGGATTGATATCGTAACGACTGTTTTGACATAATTTTGTCTATATTTAGAATGCCCTCAAAGCGCAGTGGCCTGTCGCACAATGGGTTTCGTAACAATGAAAATTAATTAAATAGCGAAACAGTTTGTTGTTGCTTAATAAATTATTTGCAGTTATTTTTCGTAACAACGAAAAAAAAATCAACAATTTTTTTCTCTATATTGAGAATGCCCTCAAACAGTTGTAACTTTTACTGTTTTTTTCTCTAATTTCTTCTCTTTTTATATCAATTTACAGAATTCAATTCCATTCATTAGAACCAGAGCTTTTTACTATTTTTGTAACATGTGATTATTTTCGTAACAAAGAAACATTACGCTGTTAAGCATTTGTTCGTTGTGCTTTCATTGTTTGATCCTCACAACGAAATTCTATTGTACAACAGGCCACTGTAACCTTTACTGATGTTTCGTTATTTCTTCCCTTCATATATCAATCTACAGAATTCAATTTCATTCACTAGGAACAGGGTTTTTAGTATTTTTGTAACAACGAAAATTTTCGTAACAACGAACATCTTCGTAACAACGAACATGTTTGTTATGCTATCTTAACTTGATGCTAACAGTGAAATTCCATTGTGCAACAGCCCACTCAACTGCCTAGGGGAAGTTGCATAACATTTCCACTTAATCTCCGTTAGACCTATTCCGGTAAAGATCTAGTGTTGCATAAATCATTATTCTATTCTATGGATCTGTTAAACATAATTTTCTATATATTATTCTATGGCAGTAGCGATATTCGTTAGCAGAAAATCCACCAAAACTTACCAGTAGCGGAAATTTCCTAATAGATTTCACAACACATAAGCATCCGTAATTCGTCTATAACAGTTGGAACCGTTATGGATCTGTTAGGCACGTGCTATACATAATGGAAAGTTATGCAAACCCCTCTAGTCTTATCATACCTGGCAAATTAAATGCCAAATTCCTAACGTTAGGAGAAATGTACGAAAAGAATACTCATGTGAGACTATTGCAGATCTCCCGTAAATAGGCAATTGGATTCCTGAAACCCGGTAATTATGCGAGGGTTTTCCAGTCTCCCGTAGTATTTTCACAATATTTTATTACATTTGACTTGGAGAACAACTTTTTTTATGGAAATATTACGTAGTATTAGGTGGATTCCTAAAATGAATGATGTGATAACGGAATTTCTCGTATTTTTACATTGAAATATATAGGATACGGGACCTCAGGAGGTCCTGTAACCTAATCACAAACTTCTGCTGTAAAATGACCAAAATTTTACAAAAATACAGAAGTTAGGAATGTAATGTAATTTGCATAAGAACATACAATTTACACGACAGCAATATCATAGTTTCAGGTATGGAATTCCATTTTCCTCAATATTTTCGTAGTTTCTCGTACATTTTAGGCACTTATGATATAAATTTGGCTTCGTAAATGAATTCGTAAAAGAAGTTCAGTAAAGGGCCCTGGCACTGGTAATTCTTGTTGAGCATCTTTTGTTAATTAAGGATGAACGGCTTTACTTGGGAGGTATAGTTCAGAGTTTAACCATGCTGTTTCAAACCCAGGTGGCAACCAGCCTTGTATTACCCCACAGGGGGATACAAGGCACCCAATGTGGGCTACTAAACCCAATGACTACCACTGTAACACGCAGTCCACAATGGGTTTCCTTACCCACTAGTCATAGTGCCACCTGTTGAGTAAAAGTGTGTAACTTTAAGAATCAACATATGTTTATGAGAACATTAGGTAAACTTGATTTCTGGATAAGACCAAGTTAAGTTTGAGACAATCCACCTGTTTGAATCAAATATACAAGAACTTTTAAAAGTGGCACAGTAGCGGCCCCTGGTGTGAAAAATGAAATCACTTAGAATTTGAAAAAACAGTTTTGGGGCAGTAGTATAAATTATGCTAAAAATAAAATGTAGGGGAGGTGATCCATACCCTTCCTATAGACCTTGTGCAGAGGTGGTCACGTGACCACTTTTGGTGATCACCATGTGCTCTTTATGACCATGTTGCTATCACATAACTCTAGATATAATAAATTCTATAAGATAAAAGTTGTCCAATTTGACATGATATAAATATTTTGGATACATTTGACAAAAAAAAGTGTTAAAAAATGTAAATGACATACATTTTAGATTGATCACCAAAATGGCGCCTAGTCCATTTTTGGATATTGTGACATCATCTGCACAACGTCTATAAAAGAGTAAAATAAATAAACATCAGATTTCTACAAATCAGGGAATGTAGCTTTAGCAGAAAAATCATCCCTCGGTCTATCTAGGGTGGGAATCCAGCACTTTGCCCCTCTTGCTGAATCTGCCGCTGAGACTTGACCCACTGTACAGCAGACATAGTGCCATCCCTCGGTCTATCTAGGGTGGGACTCCGCCCCTTTACCCCTGTCATTGAATGTGCCACTGAGACATAAATACAGCCAGATATAGTGCCATCTTAGTCCCCATTTAGACAGGGCCCCTGAACTAATCAGCTGATCGGGGCCGCCTAGCACGGAGCAGGGAACGTGACAGTGGTGAGGGCCCCAGGCCAGGCGACCATCTTCATTACTGGTCGTAGTTTCCGCTGGCCTAATAAGGTCGGCTCTATAGTATGAATACAAGCACGTCTGAGTCTAATACACTGAGGGGTGAAGATGTTGTGTTGATCTCCTATTGCCCCCGGGGCAGCTACATAGTGCGAGGCCACATTTCCAGTCAGAGAAGTAAACCTGGCTGGATATAGGTCCAGAGTTTTACCAACTGATAAGGCTAGTGGCGCTTGAAGGTATACCTAGAAGGACAATATAGGATTTAATCCATGGAGGTTTGGCTGGAAATTTAGTAGACAGAGTTGATGATTTTTGTATACCGTTTACTTCAGGGGTAATAATATAATTATGAAAATATATTCTTCGGCATGAAATTCTAATGAATCCGCCACAAAAGTTAATCTTCAAAGGTTGGCTGGTATTTTATCCCTTGTTCTACTATTGTTAGAGGATGTAGAACATTTATTCAAAGAGATAACCATGTGCAACTGAGAAGGGGATACGAGGGGGGTTTGCAACCTGAGGTGTGATCCTAATATCAGCCGCAAGGGGGTATTCCACTACCAGACTTGGGCTGGGATATGACAATGCTGTAAGGAAATTGCACTTACCACAGATAAAATTATATGTTACACATATGTTAAATGCTCCAAAATGCCACTTTTTAACCAATATGTCACTCTTGTTTGCAAATTTGTCTACAATAGTCATATCGTGGTGATATCACAGCTCATGTAGTGGAATACCCTCTTTAGGAAACTTTTACAACTGTGCGACTGTGATATTGCTGCGGTACGATGACATTGCGGCTAAGGCGCAAACTACTGCGACTTGGGAAATGTCGTGTATGTGTAATTGGTTTCAACACGGCATGCATTAATCTTTTGAACAGCTGGGTTCAAAGTTCAATGTAGGTGGCAGTTCGTTTTTTGAATAAAAGGGCTAAAATACATATTTTTTTTGGGATCTAGTTTCATATTTTACATTAAAATTTAGTGGAGGGTTCCTCCAAGGGGGGGGGGATCATATGAACCCCCGAACCCCCCTGGCTAAGAGCCTGGATGATATTAACAGGTCAAAGTGGTAGCTTGGCAACAATGGATATGTTGAGATAATTTAATTTGTAAACTGACATATATGATTTTGTGCTTTCCTTTAAGCATGCACCAGGCCTTGACAACGTTAAAGCCGATTCCTTGACTCGTTTTCCTCTCATGAACCATTAGAACTGTCAACAAACCTTAGGCACTTGCCCCTTGTTACAGAACCCTCCCCAGGAGGAACTGCAAACAAGGGCAGTGCCTCCTCGTGGAGCTCATGGCCGAGATTATCAAGACTCTCAATGGAAAATGTATTTTACTTGTTGTGATACCTGCTGTTTGGAACTCCTACTTGCTTCACGTATATTGCATATATATATGCTGACATATTTGAGTTTTGTACCAATTCCAAATCATTTAAATGCACTTTAGATTATATCATTGAAATATGAATTTCATGTGATATCATGTTATGTTTCACCTACATGTAAGATTATTTATGTAATTACTGTTGTTAAATAAAAAAAAAGATTCTGTATAAAATGCAAGGATAGGGACATGTTAAACCATATTAAATATTTAAACATTTTTCTGTTGCATGATAAAAATACAAGGGGAACAACACGCTCACTTGCAACTGGATAAAATTCACTTCAGGCATCCCCGTGTCGTTATTATTCATTTTCATGGATCACTAAGAAAGGGCATGTCATAAACCACTCTCACTCGGATTCCTTTGTTCTAGCAGTGCATTCTCAGGTGATAATGCACTGCTACTGTGATAATGCACTGGTGGCCTCAGATAATGCACTGGTTGTCTGAAATAATGCACAGTTGTTGATTTGTTGTTGAAATATACTGCCAAGAACACCCAATTTTGAATTTAAGAAAAGTTTGACCATTATGTGCACAGCCCAGGATCGAACCATAGACCTTTGGATTCATAGTGCCACAGCCTAACCACTACCCTACCAGGGCAGCTGTTAAAAGTCTGGTTAGTCTTACCTTTTTCCATTGTTGGTTCATTTAGTCTGTTCTGACCCAGATTTACCCTTTCATTGAGTTTGGGTGACTAGTGGAGTGGGATATAACTACAGTCTATGACTGTACACTCAGTAGGCAATCAACTACCCTTTCACCCCTCCCCTCTCCCCCTCCACCCCTCCCCTCCCCCTCTGCTGGTAAGGAGCTTCACTCTGCTACATTGATACCTCAGGCACTACAGTGATCACAGGCTATTACTTCTAGTGGGGAGGGTGATTCGCTGCAGAGTGGAGGAGCGCCGGTCAGAGCACAGGTGGGGGCTCTTGATGGGGGGATCCCAATGTTGCGTGTAAAATTTAAGAAATGCTAATGTCACATGTCATTGTCACTTATTTTTTTCTTCTGTTGCATTGGAATTTAAAAGATACTTATGCCCCTTTTCACTTTATTTATAAAGCCTATGTCATTATCACTATCGCATGTGTAACTCTGTTGAATTTAAGAAAATGCCCATTTCGTATTTAGGAGTTTAGCGCCATCCACTAGGGTCATACAGAGGCAAAGTGAACTTTTATATCAATGATCATGAATTAAGTAGTGAATTCAGAAGTTCATAAGGTACTAAGGGCATGAGATACTTTCTCTCGTGGTTTATGTCAGATAATGGACTCGTAGTAGTGCATGGGGTGAAATAATGCACGAGCCTGCAGGGCGAGTGCATTATTTCACCCTATGCACTACAAAAAAACATGTAATGATCGGATGTGATGTCAGAATAATTAGTGGTTGAGATTGACCAATCAGAATCAAGTTGTAGACTATAAAAAGATGCCCGAAGGCCCGAAATAAACAGTTCCTCCTTGGCACTCACTTTGTTCATATGTTGTGTTCTTTATGCTGCCATAAGTGAGCGATAAACTAGGTAGTAGCTCGAAGAGCCCAAAGAGGGTACGAAAGCCCATGTCAGCCCGAAGATGGTATGAAAGCCCAAATGAGCCCGAGAAGTGGCCTGAGACCGAAAGACCAGCCAACCCGGCAGGAACGAAGGTGGGACCTGCTCGGCCACATGCTACCAATCTATAATAGGCGAGCGACGCCCTAACGCCCTAGAAGGACTGGTCGAATGACACACCGCCTTGATGCCTGAAACACACTGTACCCCACAACCCCTCTGGTTCCGACCTTTGAGAACTCCACCCCAACTGTCCCGGTCGTACACCCTCGTGCACAAGGCACGCCTCTTACTCTTACACCTCGGTCTCCTATTTGAACTCCTATTCAATCGCATAGCAGACATATCTTCTGTGCATGATTTTGAATTCGGCGTGTAGGCCCGGTCAAGGTCTCTGGGTGTATGATCAGTTTTGACCAACCAGGGCCAACGTGTGAGTGTAGGCCCATATGGAATGATAGCAACTCAGCTCGGATCAAGGACAGAGTAGGGGGGTTAGATATAACATGACAGTAAATCTTACCAAAGTACTGTCAGCCACTCAAGGTACCATATACAGGTAACGAATCGTGAGGTAGTCTACTGTGTACAGTGCACACTATGATGTGGCAGGGGAACATGATGCACTGAATGTCAAAGAAAAAAATGCATATTTCGAATGCGACTGAAAGCCCCATGTGCTGTATGCAATTTTTACCTTGAGATTCATTGTGAACTCGGCTATTTATGCGGTCTTTTACATTTAAACATGAAATTTTGAAAGGATATTTCAATGTCTCACCATGGACTCATCATTGTCTATGATGATATAATTTTTAAATTAAAGTAATAATCTGCTATGCTTGTGATTCTGAGAATAATATTGCCTAAAGCGAATAGGGCTTTTTGGTTTTGTATGCATTACATTTTATCTGATGTTGGTCCCAACTATTTTCTGATCACTGAAAGTGTCTTTGGTTTTGTAAAGGCTGGAATAGTGTACACATCTTTCTCACTGAGCCTGCTGCCACCTATAGGCAATACAAGTGGTGGGAGAGCCTTTCTGGACACCTCTTTTGATCCCCTATATATAGGAATTATTTGGCTACAATTGGCAACCACTCACTGGGTCTGGACACTCAAAGAGGTACTGAAGGGATTCTCAAAGCTTAAGAATTCCCAAAGCTTCATAATCCACTTCTTATGAAGTTTTTACACCAACATATCCAAATATTAACATCAAAACAAATTTTTCACATGGGTATTCAAGAATGTATACCATATCGAAGGCCTTGACTAGTAGTATGCCCCAAAGGTACATGAAAGCTTAACTTTCACCATGTTCCCTCTATATCCCTACATAGGCTCTCCCACTACCTTGGTTCGGGCTGCTCTGCACAGGCTCATAAGGGAGGTGTATATGCTGAGGGTAGTTGTAGGTCAACCTTATCCCACAAGTTATTCAACCCAAGTTATCAACACAGATTTAAGCCTCAATGTCATGGTCAAGCTCTCTGGGTGTATGATCAGATTTGACCAATCAGGGCCTTCGAGACATGGGAGTGTAGGCCCGGTCAAGGTATCCAGGTGGTTCAGGAGTGGACAATTCATCACAAATACAAACATTCTTCATATGGAATTGAATGTGGTCAAGCTCGAAAATATGCGAATAATGTTAATGTGAAACTTTATGTTTACTCAAAAATATGATCAAAACTTATTACTTGATACAACTGTTAATACTAGACCAAGAGATGCTCCCTTATTCAAACGGAATATACCAATTTTTGAAAGTTTAAAAAAGATTAGTCGTTTATAATGGCTCTTCTATTTGGAATGCGCTGCCTCCAGAACTGAGAAACATACAGGTGTAAGATGCACATATATACTATTCCAGCCTTTCCAAAGCCAAAGACACTTTTGGTGACCAGAAACTGATTGGGAGCAATTCAGATAAAATGTAACCCATATGCATACAAAACCCCCGTCGCCGTGGGCCCGGAGCCTCACACAGCTCCTTAAGTAAGGTGGGTGTCCGTCAGGGTCTATCCTGATGGGCACGGTATAAAGATGCATTCCCAAGTCTACAGGGCTGAGGGGAGCTCTTTTCTTTGTCCTAGTGGTCCCTAAGGGTCACACAAAAAAATCTCCCTAGGCGATATTCACAGAATCGCAAGTATAGCAAAAAATTACTTTAATTAAAAAATTATATCATCATAGACATTGATGAGTACATGGTGATAAATAGAACTATCCTTTCAAAATTTTGAGTTTAAATGCAAAAGACCGCTGAAATAGCCGAGTTCGCAACAAATCTCAAGGTAAAAATCCCATATACAACACATGGGGCTTTCAGCCGCATTCACCATTTGCAATCTTTTCTTTGACATTTAATGCAATATTTAAGTCGCAGGCATAACAAATCATCATTTTGAATTGTCAATTTATCATAACTGGCATTAACATCTTCATGACAAGTCAAAGATACATCATTTCCGAAATGTTGAATTCAAGTGTGAAAGAAAACATGGCCCAGTTCGCAATGAGGCTCAAGATATTTGTACAGTACAAATCATGATAACTAAGTATAAGTTTTCTTGAATTCCATAAAACTCATGCCATCTATGTCTGAAAACAGCAATGTTTGTAAACAAACCAATTTTGGTGGGTCACCAAAATTGACCAGGAATGAGTTTTTGTGTATATTAGTGTATTATAAGTCTGTATTCATATTCTATATTTTGTCACAGGCCTAGGTTATGGCAATAGAAAATATTTCAAAAGCCAACAGAATTTGCAAAGTTTTGACCCTTCATTGCTTTTGGCTCACTTTAAACATGTAAAACAGTGGCAGTCTTCATATAGAATATGAATACAGACTAATAATACACGTTCTCGTGGATGTTTTTTGGGAAGAATGTTCTTCTCATGGGCCTGAAATTCAACCCCACGAGAAATCGTGGATGTTTTTTGGTCAGCCCTGGTCATACTCAATGACCTTAACCAGGGGCGGATCCAGAAAAAAAAGTGTGTGTGTGGGGGGGGGGGGGGGGGGTTGACCAAGACATTGAGGCTTAAATCAGTGTTGATAACTTCGCTTAGATAACTAGTGGGATAAGGATGAACTACAATTATCATCTGTCTATTCACCATACCAGTCCTTCCAAAGACACATTCAATGGTCAGAAAATGACCGGGACGAATATTGGATCCAAAGTAACCCGGGTATACAAAATAATAGAGTTGAATTTGGGTCGATATCGTCATCGCTCGGGACATTTGAAATGGTGGGGACTATAGTACTGTCACAAGGCTACTGGCGGATCTGTAGTTATATATCTGTAGTTATATATATATATATATATATATATATATATATATATATATATATATATATATATATATATATATACATACATATATAACATGTTGTCATTCAAGACCCTAGACCACAGTGTAAAAAGTATAAAACATTGGCAGTCTTTCATTCTTACCATTAAAAGGATGATTTCATTATACATACAGTTATACTTAGATATATTTTGATGATTGTACGAAGTAAACCTTTCTGGGGCACGGACACGTGCGAAGCTCCTACTATGAACCACGACCTATACCACTCAGTACTAGGTGGTCATCTTTGATTAAATCGCTCAGCGGAAACACAAGACCGGTGGTTTGGACTCAACAAACAACAGTTAATGAAAGCAGACATTCAACGATTTCAGACTCGAACCATTTACAACTTAATACAAAGAATGCTTCCCGCATCTTTTCATGCCCTAGTGCTCCCCCAAAAACTTTTGGAATACTTTTAAACTAATTAGTGAAAAAAGACACAACCAGTAACAGTAACAAACCCAGCCAAGCATGTGACGTTATTATAACGTTGCAGCAACGTTCTGTATTGGTTCTTGTTACATTATTTTGATGGCTCCCAATAATGTTGCTGCATATTGTATTGCTGTGATATTGTACTGAAACATTATTATAACATTCTGGTTATGTTCCCCAACCTAACCAGAATGTTCTCATTCCATTCTCTTTTGGTTTTGTCTTAATCTCACCAAATAATAATGTCATAATAACATCCTGATTTGGTGAGGTTCCAACCTCACCATCAATAACGTAATTTTTTGTTACATGCCATCTGAGTAAGATACAAACTGACTAAAAAAGTATGGTTGCAGAACGTTTATGTTACGACGCAGGTTGGCTGGGCACCCCGCCCCTGCCCTTCACCGACTCACCTGCCTACTGAGCTGGGACGCCGTGGGAACGCCGTGGGGACGCGGGGCGGGACGCAGCGTCTCTGCGGGCAGCGTCTCTCCGGGAGGTCTTCCTCCTGGTGACGGGCGTCTGGGGGATGGACTGGAGGACGCTGGAAGGACGCGGCGGGAGGTGAGGCGTTGCCAGGTGTCTCCACCACTCTACTACTGTCCTCCAGTAGGCCGGGCCGTAGCGGGCGGCTGCGGGGTGGGGGATGGATAGGTGCTGGAGGTGGTGATGGGTAAAGGGGCGAGGGGGTAGTCCTGCGCTGACCGCCCAACTCCTTCTACCTCCTCCTGCCCCTCCTGCCCCTCCTGCCCCTCCCTCCTCCTCCTCCCTCCTCCTCCTCCCTCCTCCTCCTCCTCCTCCTCCCTTATCTGGGGCTATTCCTGGAGCTGCTCCTCCTTGGGCTGAGCTGCTCGCTGCCAAAGGCCCGTGTCCCCGGCCTCCAGGTGGTCAGTGCTTGGCTCCTCCCGGGTCGGGGGTGGGGGCTGCTGAGGGGTCAGGGATAGGTGTAGGCCGGGCAACGGGCAGTAGGAGGCCAGGTAACTGGGGGTCGGCCTGCCAACAGGGGAGGCCTCAATCCGTCAGGGTGTGCGTGGTGGACGTGGCTCTATCCGTCATGGTGTCCACTTTGTATGGTACAGTAAGTGGGGAACTAATGCCCCTTTCCAGCTTTAAGTCTGGTATCAAAGAGGAGCTGTATGCCACTGTGAGGTGTGGGGGAGGCCGTAGGAGTGGTGGTCCGGTTAGGGGACGGTCATCGGCTGATGTACCTGTAATACCATGTAGCCTTATGTACCTGTAATACCATGTAGCCTTATGTCCATAGTCATAACATTTAGGCATGCGGACAGGTAGTAGCACTTTGGGCCAGTTGTTGTTATCCGCTGTGGCATTGTGCTAACAGGTGGGCGGGCGACTCTTCCTAATCACCTGCTGAGAGATAACACCTATAGCCCTGATTCAGACAGAGACCTTATAAGTATGCCTATGCTGCTATAGACTATATGCAGATGAGGGCTTTCAGACGGACAGGTATGCAACACGGCTTGTTAATGAGGGGGTTGGCATTGTATATGATCTGTTTCAGATCCCGCCCAGGCAAGAATGCAACATACGTTATAATAATGTTATTGTGACGTCATTTTTTGGTTCTTGTTACGTCGCATTTCAACGTTCTATAGAGGTACATTTGATGGCTACCAAATGCATCTCTGAGATTTCAAATGCGATGTCGCAAAATGACATTCTTATTACATGTTTCTGCGACGTCACAAAATGACATTCTTGGTATGTCTTTCCGCGATGTCGCATTGCAACTTTCCAAGAATGATTATGTGGATTAGCGACGTTGCACCATAACATATACTTAAGCCATTTCTCAACTAAAAGGATATTGCACTGAACCTCACTGTGACATCATCATTAGGTATGGTTCAGACCAACCTAAACACAATGTTCTTTTGACATACTGTTAAGGTGCAGTTAAGACCTAACCTAATCACAATGTCACAAAGACATCACAATTTTGGTCGCAGCAATGTTTCTGGAAGCCATCAAATAAACGTTGCTACAAAGTCAAAATCTCACGTAACAAGAACGTCACTTTAGGTTTGGTTACAACTTCACTCCATCAGTACATATCAGTTATGTACTTTTTAAGTTATGTCTCTATGTCACCTAATCAACACGTCATAACTACATTCTTTTTAGGTTTGGTCATAACCACACATAATTAGTTTGTATCAGTTACGTTCTGTTTGAGTTATGTCTCAACCACACCTGATTGGAATGTCACTGTGATATTACATTGTAAGTGGGTTCTAACCTGATGTTCATAGAACATCGTTATTACGTTCTTTTTATGGGATGTCATAGCATCCCCCTAAAATTACGTAGTTTTATGTGGGTTATAAACTGACCAAAATGGTATGGTCGCAGAATGATTCTGTTACGTCGCTTCTTTCCTGGGCGACCACCCCTCACGCTCCAGTGAAGGCTGGACAAACAAACCCACGTGGTGTGTGGACTGCGACACCTAATTGGTGGAGGGGCATTACATAATGCTGATAAGGGACTGAGGAACCATCCCATTGACCAAGAATTAAATTTAAAACATTTAATGTTGACAAATATTTATTAATCTTAAAACTTATGTTCATAGTCTTGGTTCGGATACCAATGGAAAGATTATGTTGAGATGTTGAGGTATTCTTAAACAAGTTTTGTAAAACAAGTTTCAGCTGGTTTAAAGTCACCAGTTTACAAGATTATGCTCAAAGAGAAAATAACCCCAAGCTTGTCCCCCTAGCCACTCTGGGACTGATTTGCACACTAGGTGGCGTGGTCTGGAATCTCATCTATTAGAACAAGAGGCTTCGTCACTTCATTTGTTCTGTATCAGGGCCACCTCAAATATTTGTCCGGTATATAGTACAGTGATTGAGTTTCAGCTGGTTTAATAATCAGGTTTGAAAACAAGTTGGGATGAATTCTGTCAAACCCAAAGAACCACTTGGTCAGTGCTTGGTCCCCCTATCATTACCTTATACGATCAGCAGGAGCTATTGGGGGCCTATATTCTTCCAAGGAGCAGAAGCCCCACCCTGGTACACCCACAGGGAGGTATATAGTACATGTCTGGTTTCTAAGCAACCAACCAGAAATCAGAACTTTCTATTCCTGTGACAATAGCGCTACCTGTCTGGAGAGTACATGAAAAGTCTTTCAATAAACACCTCAGCGTTCTCTGGGATAGAAGAATGTTTAATTGTTGGTTGCAATGAAAACTAGTCTTTTGTTGTACAACATGTTAAAGATATTTTACTACAAACTCCTAGTTTAGAACGAAGATACATGCAACCTACAAATGAGATTACTTTCTTATATGCCACCGTAGACGGGGAGAACAAAAGAAATAGGCCGTGAGTATATTGCGTATTCCGCCAGTGGAACGGAACGCCCCCACAATAATCTAACGGCGCCAGGGTGGTGCCGAGAGGTCTGCAGTGGCCTGAGAGGGCTGTGAGGAAGAGGCCCTATCACGCCTATAGAATTCCATACACAATATCAAATATGGAAAGAATAAAAAGAAAAGGAGGTCCGGGGGCATAGCTCTCGATATGAGTACAATTTACAAATACTTATAATGGTGTAAAAAGTGGCTATGTGTATCCCAGCCAAGCTGCGACGTAATAGAAACGTTCTGCAACTATACTTTTTTACTCAGTCAAGTTCTCACTAAGATGGCACGTAACAATTACGTTATTTATGGTTATGTCAAAACTGGACCAAATCAGAATGTTATTAGAACATTATTTTTGGGTGAGGTTAGGACAAAACCAAAACAGAATGTTATAAGAACATTCTGTTTAGGTTGAATAACGTAACCAGAACGCTATAATAACATCGCAGTGCAACGTTGCAGCAGTACGTTGCAGCAATGTTATTGGGAGCCATCAAAATAACGTAACAAGAACCTATACAGAACTAAACAGAACGTTGCTGCAATGTTATAATAACGTCACATACTTGCCTGGGATGCAAGTAGGCATGCTTGTGCATGCGAGAACATATAGGCCTACCACACGTACCGGCTTAATAGGGAGGTTAAGCAACTCCTATGCATCACCTAAAGTAAATGTAAGGTATATTGTATCTAAGGTATCGTAACGTTCGTATAGAATGTTTCACTAAAAGTTTGGTATTAATGACAGGTTATATATACATATTAAATCAACATTCAGAAATTCTTTATTTTCTACTCTAACTGAAAGGCCCAAAGTTTAAAGATACGTTGACGCATCGAGATGCGTCGCTGTTGCTTGACCTCCCTAGTGCTGCAATACCCAAACAAAGCCCCACTAGGCGATTCCAACCAAGTCGGCTGACTGATTGGTGCTAAAATCGGCCGATTATACCCAATAATCGGCTAATATTAGCACTGATTAAAATCAAACATTCAAATTTCAAGATACTGTACTAACAGGTGATCAAAGGAATCAGAAGATTTTATTGCCGATGCGTCGGCAGACTGTAAAGGGGTGGTGTCGGGGTAAGGGATGTTTTATGGGTTAAGGACTCCCCTATCTCAGATAGATTTGTCTAGACCCCCACCTCTCTGATGCGTGCATGATTAATGGAAGGCCCCATCAATATGAAATCAAGCAATTCTGTAAAACCTCATCTATTACATCAGTTTCAATACATAAAGACATAATTCTTAACAAAATATTTACTGCAATAAAAAGTTCTATAGTATTATCACTTTCCAATTCCCCATTAAGCATGATACTTATAGATACAAAACTGAAAGAAATGATCTACTTTACCTTATGATCCTCTCTGCCTCGCTACCCAAGGCACCAATGATAAAGAACCTATGTGGAAAACTATCTTATATAGGCCCAGGGTAGAAGTGCACACACCAGCTGACCCATGTTTCAGACAAACAACAATTAAAGAACCCCCTCCCTCCGTGGTATATGTCAGATATAGCCCTCGTCAGTAGCTGTCCTTGATATAAACTTGGCTGCCGCCTCTGTTTATATCGCCTACAGCCACTGACTCGTGCTATATCTACCATACATCTTAAATTCATGATAAATGTGGTGATGGTAACAAACATGGGAGGGAAACTGAAATTACCGTCAATGAGCTTAGACAATTAGTTTCAGTCCTCTATCCCAAAAATCTCCTAGAGTCCAACACTTGGATAAATCTTTTGGGTGTGGGTCTTGTGTATTAAGTACAATAAGGGCCAAATATTTTTAAATTTGAAATAACAAAGAATTTGAGTGGTTGTCATGGAATCTAGGCATGATTTTTATATGTTGGGTTTGCAAAGATACTCCAAGGTTCGGTGTGGACCACCTTGGTTCCTTATATGGAAACTTTCTGCATGTTTTGACAAGACCATCTGCAATTATTTATGAATAAAATCAACTTTTACTAAATCAAAAACATGTTTATCATCTCCCTATCATAATTTAAACGAATATCTGCACCTAGAAACAAAAATAAGCCTATTCGTGTGAAAACATGTCAGTCTAATCATCTGTTGCATTTACAACTCTCAAGGCCGTAGTGATTGTATGCCGTCGGGTACCAACAATAAAAAGTGTTTTTCCTGTGCTTTTATTTAAATTCAACTTTAAAAATAAGATATTTTTCTATATAAGAAGATGACATTTTCTTTTCTTTCTTTAAATTTCTTTATTTGGTAACTTCATGCAAGTACACGTTCTACCAGTAGCACATAATTATGTATATCTATAATTATTATACAGTTTATATGTACAGTTCTATATGAACAGTTCATACGAATAGGGGAGAGAACGAGCAGACATGAATATAAATCAGCTGAAAAATCGCTGAAATAAAATTTTCCCATAAACCATTTAATGAAGAAAACTAGTGCCTTCTTGATGATGCTTAATGTGCTGTTACACGTCTATGGTCGTTGGTGCCCCTGGACGCAGCGCACTGCCCTTATAGCCTACGTCTTTGCTCGAGATGATAAGCTCTTGATATCCCTTTGTTTTGATAAAGATATTATTTTAACTTACTTTAATTCTGATGGTAGGCAAAGGGAAAATATTTCCAATGACCGTAATCATGTTTAAAAGGCCAGTTCCTAACCGTTTCCCTCAATTGATATGTGTAGCAGATTGTCTTATTACTAGGAAATAAGCAGTAAATTACAATATCGATTCACTTGCTTTATCTGAAGATATGTATTCATACATACACATTGCATAGTAAATGCATATATTCATATCATCATTAATTTTCTTTTGAATGTAATGTTGTAATCAAATTCAACAAAATTCTTCCACTTGAAAATATAATCTAGGTATTACGATAGCTGATTATCTAGGTATTACAATAGATGATAAATTATCGTTTTGAAAAATTCCTCTATGAAAAATATGCCAAAGCAAATACATGAATATACCAGCTGGGTAAGATAAGAAAGTACATTGGCCCAGACACAGCAAATTTGATCTACAAACAAACAAATAATTTTATGATCAACAGTGGGCCCATAACAAAGATGTCACAACTGCATGAAATACATGAAAGAGCTGTCAAAATCATTGATTGCAAAACACATCAAAATATGAATATTGACCAAATCAATGTAAAATATAAATTACAAGACCTATATCAGTGATGTTATCAACATGTATGTGCACTTATGTATAGACTGAGTGGCAATAATACTCTTCTGGATGATTATCGCCCCACAATCCACCTACGAAGCAGGGGGGATTGAAATTCAAAAATCCAATGCGCAAATATGAAAAACATCAGAAGAGTCCCCTATTACATGGTGCCTCCTTATGGTCACAGCTGTCTGAAATTGAGCAAAGAGCACTCACAAAAGTAAAGTTTAAGAAAATTGTCAAGGGGAAGATTTTAAAATAAATCTGCCCCAAACCCAATGGTGTATACCATTTGTGAAATGACCTGATTTGTCAATGTATTACGAGCAAGAAGAAAAATTCACTCATTGAAAATACTCTTGAATATATACCATTTGTTTATCGCATGATCAACTGGAAGACCATATATATGTTTGTGTGAAGCTAACAATAAACGGATTTAAAAAAAAAAATATCTGCACAGTGAATGTACTGTATTGTTCCAACCAAAGACGCATAGTTACAGAATTGCAAAGCCTTACATGCATTTAGGGACATTCTAGAACATCAGTACTCCACCATAGACCAGCTTTATACGTTTTATTGTGTATTCATTCTTGCACAGTCTTTACAAACCGGTTGGGTCACAGCCTTCTGTTTGTACACGACATGTTCGAATCCCTGTGGGACATTATACCAAATATTTGCTCAGTTAACAGCCATACAAGTTTCACAGACCTGCTACATGCGGAGAAGCACCACTGTGGCTGCACTGTTAACTATACATGGACCCATCTCGCAATATGACACTGGCAGTTCCACTTTTTCTTCTCTGCTCCGCTTCGGACGGCACACCCGCCAGGAGGGGTCAGTTGGACGGCAGCTCTAGAAGTTCCTCATACACCACCAAGTGCTATTCCGGGAAGCAGGGATCGATAGGCGATATTGCATGACAATTGCTCGAGCTATTTCTGGACAGTTGTGAGCAGAAGTGAGCTTGGTCTCCAAGCACAGGCGCTGGGCGGCGTCTTGCCCTGAAGGGGTGCAGTTGTTTGAAGAAAACAAATCCTGATGTGATTTCCGCACACGGCGAAGGGCGGTGGTACAGGGGTAGTTGGGGAGGGTAAGGAAGGGTGGGGGGGACCTAGCCCAAGATGTACCGGTGTATAGAAATATTACCCCGGGCCCTATATGATGGGGTCCACAATGTACTGGTGTACAGATAATTCATCCCTGTAGTTTATTGTTTCTACTCAGGGTACCAACCAAAAGTCCATTTTCAAATTCCCTGTGTTTTCCCTGAGATTTCCCTGTCCCACGGCAAGTTTTCCCTGTGTCATATTCAGCAAGTTTTTCAAATTTAAAAGCTTCTGCGTGCAGAAAAAATTTGGACAACCCAACAACAAAATGTTAAATGCCTAATATCTTGAGAATCAGGAATTGCAGGACCTGGCCAAATGAAATTCCCTGTGTTTTCCCTGTGTTTTGGCAAAATTTCCAAATTCCCTGTGTTTTCCCTCTCAGGGATTTTTTTTTGCCATTTTCCCTGTTTTCCCTGTTTCCCTGTGTGGTTGGTACCCTGTCTAATGCATGATTTAGTTTGAAAATATTCTTTTCAGACTACAAACCATTTATCGACGTCCAAAAATCAAACTTTGAATAATATTACGCCTACATAGTGTTGCCAAAAGCTTTCTGTAAAAACATTGTTCAGTGGAAACACGATAACAAATGTGCTGTTTGGTGTCATCTAAAGTTCACGTTAAATGCCGTTTTAAGGTTTTTAATACTTTCTGTACATTTCTTTTATATCATTTCAACAAAATCGATATTGTTCTCTAGAGATTTCAATCTAAATAAACTTAATCTAAATGTGTTGGTGCATGAAGCCTGGAGAGTATTTACCTCAGTGCCTCTCGATATAAACAATAACATATGACGTCAGGGGAGTCATTACTCTTAGGTGGTCCTTGGAGGGAAGTCAAGTGTGAAAAATTGGGTGTTGAAGGTATACTGCAGAAGGTACTGAAAGTAAATATATTCATGGCAATACTTTACATAAAGAGGACTGGTCACGACGTCACCAGTTTTGTTCAGGCTTGCCTCCTACAGATTGACACTTGTGGTGTGAGTCTGGCTTCACGCCTACTAAAATCGGCCCATTGGCCAATACCTGAGTACAAAAGACGATTCACATCTTGTAATGTATTATGTTTGACATTAAAGAAGTATTCTAGCAGTTTACCTTAATTTTGAAATATTTCGTTTCATGTGATCTTTAAGGCAAAGGCAAAAATGGGAATTTTTTGTTGATATCGAAGTGATGATTACCATTCACTTTCATTCTTCAACAATTGCCAATAGATATAAAGTCCCTAAGTAAAAACACACTAGTAGCCCCAAAAGCCATGACCGATAGCCTGACAACAATTCACAACTGGTGTCAAACTAACCGTTTGTAGAGCAACGAAGTAGGCGGTATGAGCTATATCTTAAGAGCCCCCTATCGAGGTGTAATAGGGTCTGCCATACAGCAGGCAACAACAAAGGTAAAATTCAAGCAACTAATTAAACCAATTTGTATAAACTAATTTGGATTATTTGACCCGGATCTTGTAGATACTTGACGACATTATCATTTTTTCATTACCATTGCTCATCTAAAACTCACAAATAACTACAGTGTATATAAAACAACAAGAATACCATGTATACATGATGTTGAAATAAACACTGCTACTAAAAAAAACACAAAAAAAACCCGTTAGTATAAAGAGAACAAAGCATGTGTCAGTCTTTGTCCATCAAAAACAACTTTCTGTAACATTACCACCATCTGTTAACTGAACCTGGTATGACCATAGCACCAGGTCAGTCCCCAGTGGCATTTGAACCTTATATATATATATATATATATATATATATATATATATAAATATATATATATATATGTATTTTCATCAAATCATTTCAATGTCTGAGGTTTACTTGGATCAAAATGGTCATCTACAAACCTTAGCAGCCATTATTCCTCACTATGTAACAAGAATTGTGATGCAACTTATTGATTAAATGATAAAAATAGATTTTTTCAGAAATTCTCAAGATGGCTGCTAAAGATCATGTTGCCTCAAAAAGAATTTTGGGCAACATGTCATTTTGAAATATGGAAGTCTGGAGCTTTCCAAAACTGTTTTAAAAACAACTTTACCCCTCCAAAAACACCTTTCGACATAAGGCACACTACTATTATAATGATCCACGATTCCATCTATTCGTAACAATGTATTACATCACACTACCCCATACCATGAACTCCATCACTGCACAATGTCGGACTCACCTCTTTTGTTAAATAATCATATTGTAAAACCCAGATAAAACATAAAGAACACGAAGAGCATGTGAAGCCTTAGATTCATGAAAAGAAAAAGATTCTGCAAGGCTCTTAGTAACTGTTTTATTTCTGTTGTAGGTGTGGCCACTTGTCAGCACTCCTGGGTATTTCCTTTTTTTTTTCATTTGAAAAGCATCTTCAGGTTTCCCTGATCTTTCAGGTGTAGTACATACTTATAAGTAAATAAGTAGTACATAATATAAGAAACTAAGGTAATCTTAACAATTTCTCATCATTTCAAGAAACAATTACAAGCATACTGTTTGTTCATTTTCAAAAGGTCTCTCTATATATTATTACCCCATTATTGCCAATAATCACAAAAAATAATATGATAGGTGTTGTTCAGTTTTGTAGGTATGGATATCACGTCAGTGCAGTGTAGGTGTTGTGTACATTATCATAAGAACAGGTAAATTCATTTATAGCTCTTTATAATACTAATATTGTATAGTACATGCACATGCACAGATTGATAGAATGTAAATTTCATTATTCCGTATTTGGTTGTCATTTCATTCCCTGCAATAAGCCCATCCTACTTCGGAAATATGCTAGGGTTGGACAAGGGTTGGACAAATTACTGTTTACACTATACTTATTTCCATGGGTGGGATTTACTGAATAGAGCAAGAATTATATTTTTGTATAACCTCAAGGACTGCTTTAACATTATGATTTCTTAAATTTCATCAGTTGACAGATATGTGGGTTTACCAGCCAATCAGAATGTTGTATTTCAGGGTTGCAAATTGGACATTATAGCCAAGGCTGACAGGCTTTAACGATTCTAGGACAATCACCCCTGGGACAACTACCCCTGGGACAACTACCCCTGGGACAACTACCCCTGGGACAACTACCCCCTAGGACTATTACCCCCTAGGACTATTACCCACTAGGACTATTACCCCCATAGGACAACTACCCCTGGGACAACTACCCCTTAGGACAATTACCCCTTAGGACAATTACCCCTATGGGTAGGACAACTACCCCTTAGGACAACTACCCCTCTATATAGGACAATTACCCCTATAGATAGGACAATTACCCCTTTAGGACAACTACCCCCCTTGATAGGACAACTACCCCTATTGGTAGGACAACTACCCCCCTTGATAGGACAACTACCCCTATTGGTAGGACAACTACCCCTATTGGTAGGACAACTACCCCCATTGGTAGGACCTGCCCTTAGTGTTCAAGGCCGGGCAAAGGAGGGATAGGCCTACCAATGGGTGTAGTTGTTCTATCAAAGGGGGGTAGTTGTCCTACTAAAGGGGGTAATTGTCCTATCAAAGGGGGCTAGTTGTCCTATCAATGGGGGTAGTTGTCCTATCAAGGGGGGTAGTTGTCCTACTAAAGGGGGTAATTGTCCTATCAAAGGGGGGTAGTTGTCCTACCTATGGGGGTAGTTGTCCTATCAAGGGGGGTAATTGTCCTACCAATGGGGGTAGTTGTCCTATCAAGGGGGGTAGTTGTCTTATCATAGGGGTAGTTGTCCTATCTGTAGGGGTAATAGTCCTAAAGGGGTAATGGTCCTATATGTAGGGGTAGTTGTCCTATCTAAAGGGGTAGTTGTCCTATAGGGGTAGTTGTCCTATGGGGGTAGTTGTCCTACCCATAGGGGTAATTGTCCTAAGGGGTAATTGTCCTAAGTGGTAGTTGTCCCAGGGGTAGTTGTCCTATGGGGGTAATAGTCCTAGGGGGTAATAGTCCTAGGGGGTAATAGTCCTAAGGGGTAGTTGTCCTAGGGGGTAGTTGTCCCCAGGGTAGTTGTCCCAGGGGTAGTTGTCCCAGGGGTAGTTGTCCCAGGGGTAGTTGTCCTGTCACCGGCTTTAACATTGGTTACTATGGAAAAAATACCAAAATACAAAGCTCCATTTTACCAAACTTAGGAGCAAGCTGTCCCTCAAATTGCTTTGGTTAATTTTGTATTATACAACTCTCTTCAGGGAATAAGCATGGAAGCAATTTGAAAATATTTCACAGGAAACCTTAGTGTTGGTGTAAACTGTGATAGGCTTATTGGTAATATCAGCAATAAGGTTTTATGTCCTAATTATACTACGCGTCGGGTCTCTGCTCGCGTTGGGTGGGGTTGCCCAACACGAATGGTTCACGTTGGGGCCATCTTGAGACCATATTACACTTTGCGTTGGGTGCCAACGCAACCCAATGTGAAGTATATTATATTACACGTTTTGGCACACTTAGGGGTCGCGTTGGGTCGTGTTTGGTCAACCAGCCCAACGAGAATGCCTGCAGATTTTTTTTCCATATTAGACTACGCGTTTGGTGTCAAGATTCGCATTTGCTATTTGCGTCGGCAAAAGACACCTATGAAATGGCCCCAACGTGAGCCCGCCGACACGTAGTATAATATGGCCATTACACTTATATTTCCTGTATCAATAGTAGTTTCAAAGGAGGACTTACCTGGACACAATTGTACAGGAAGTTAGGAAACATAAACCTCCAAGGGAACGTCAAGCTTATAATATCTGCGCTAAGCTTGGATTTCCCATGGAGCATCGCCAATGATTCAGAAACAGTCTGCTGTATCTCTATGTCTTGATACTTGATCCAAATGGATGCTATTATATGAAGTAGTTTTTTTTCATACATATATTTGTCATTACACGTATAAGGCGTGAAATTTGGTAAACAATAATTTACAGATTACGCATGCTTCTTCTTATTGATAATCATAATTATTGTTACTTTGAAGATAAATGTACGTGGATCCAAATTAAAAGATAAAATGAGCTCAATACATACTTTTTACATGTATGCCTCTTTCTATTTTTGCATTATGTCAAATTACTCTACTATATATGGCATATTTTCACAATCAGTATACTTAAATGTCCCAGCCAAGGATGCGACGTTATTATAACATTGCAGCAACATTCTTGTTGGTCCTGTATTTGTTTTCTCTTACATTCTCTTGATGACTCCCAATTGTGTTGCTGCAGCATAGTGCCATGACGTTGCAATGTGACATTATTAGAACATTCTGGTTACATTCTTAAACCCAAACAGAATGTTCTTATAACGTTCTGTCTTAGTTTCATCCTAACCTCACCAACAAATAATGTTATAATAACATTCTGATTTGGTGAGGTTTCAACCTCACCATCAGTAATGTAATTCTTACGTGCCATGTTAGTAAGCAACATACTGACTAAAAAATGATGGTTGCAGAATGTTTCTGTTACATCGCAAGCTGGCTGGTGTATCACTGGATAAATCGATATCAATGTTATTCAATAAGGGATAAACACATACCTTTCTTATCAATGTACATGCACATTCAGGGGAAAAGTACCAAAACAATGATAACAGATGACCAATCAGTCGCGTTCATGGACCACATAGATGAGTATGGATTATGCCCTACGCATTAAACCTGACCTATATATAAATATATATCCCACCCATGACTAGTCAACCTGACTGAATACACGCACCCATGACTACTTGGTAGAAAATCTGACCAAAGACCTTCTTTACTTGGTAGTAAACATGGGTGGATCCAGAGTCAGTCATGTAGGGGGGGCAGACAGACCTCGGGCCGTGACGAACCCCTCTCGGTCTTAGAGCCACCCTTCTTATATTAATAACTACTGTTTTTTCAAACCATACGCATCAGTGTAATGAATACCAGTGGGGTCTCTTAAGGTTATGTTTTAGTGAATCGTTACGCGGCGGATAAAAGCATAAAATTTGGTATGAGACACCTCTGAGGCATAACTATCAAATCGGGAAGGGAATCCACATTGATTTATTGATGAGACAGATGTGGGGGCCACAAAAAAAGAAATGGCCGACTTTTGCTACAAAAAATCTTATATGTCAGCTTCTAAAGAGACTAAAGAGACATGGTTGGTGTCAAAAGTGAGAGATTATAGGTCAGGGAATTCAATTATTTGTGTTTGAAGTCAATGTGGAAATCCAAAATCCAAGATGGCTGACAAATTTTGAGAAATATTATGATTTTTAGCTACTAAGATATAGGGCTAAGTGAAATGGTTCCTATATCAGTTGTATACCCAGCCTAGGTGCAACGTAACGGTCACGTTCTGCGACGTTCTAACAACGTTCTGTGACGTTCTGCGACGTTATTAGAACGTTCTTCGATGTCACATCCTTTGCTGGGTATAGCCTTGAGGTTTCAATAAATATAATATTCATCCAATACAATACCATAAATTTCAAAATGGCTGAATTTATTAGCATGTTGCCTTTGATAATGACCACTGGGCCCGAAATAATTCAAAAGAAATGGATATTGACTTTACTCTTTCGCCACAAGATTTCTTAATTTCATTTGGTATGATGATCCCCTAGGACCCCTTAATAAAATTTAAAAGGGGAGCCACCTCTAAATATCTACACAACCCCGATGGGGGCCAAAATTCCAAAATGGCAGATTTTCAGTTACATTACCTGATATCTCAGCTCCTGAAAATGCCTAAAAAATTAGTGTCAAAATTGGGAGATAAGAGGTCCGGGAATTCAAATATTTACCTTTGGAATCTACACAGGAGGCCTAACCCAAGATGACCAATACTTTAATACCTTAATACCTTAAGTTCCAAATGCTAAAAACATACAAAATTTGTCAAAATTTCATTTTGATATTTCAAGGTGGCTCCCCTTCTAGATTAAATAGTTATGCCTCAGAGGTGCCTCATGCAAAATTTGGTGCTTTTATCCGCTCTGTAACGAAAAAGTTGTTAAGAGACCCCACTATAAAGGGAAAAACTGGGAATGAGCAAACTTTGTACACACATGGGTGAGTATGCAGCCATGTCTGTGCTGTAGCCGCTATATAGACGAAGTTCATTACTACATGTACACATTGTACAGTCTTCACGAGGATTTACCGACCATAGAATTTGGTTATTTTCCAATATTATCATATTTACCCAAATGAGTTACAAAGGAAATTATAGAACGAGAGGATTTTGTCACATTTTGGAATGTAAGTACAGAAAGCAGTTGTTACACAATCGAAGTAGCTGTCCCACGCATTGACTCGTTTTCCTTGCACTTAGTGCAAAAGCCTGACGCTGAATAGTGTAAATTTTATGGTCCAATCTGAACATGTATAAAACGGGACTCCTATTAACTATGGCATTGTAAATGGGATGTTGGCAATAAAAATATAGATATTTCCAGGGTCAGATCCAGAGGGGGGCCTGGGGGTCCTGACCCCCCCTTTTTGGTGGACCAATACACTACAAAAAGAGGTGAAAATGCTGCCCACGTACGTGCGATTGTACATGGTTTTAGCCTTTATGCAAACCCCACCGTTTTGAAAATCCTGTATCCGCCCCTGTGCTTCTTGCAACAGATAGCCAGAGCAACGCACGTAAGCGAATTTACACCGCACCTGAAGGATATATATAACCACTGCATACCACTATAGATCTGGTCAGCAAGAAATAACTCATTTTGTGTTCTTTTTACTGCGACATAGCAATAGTTAAGAGTTCTGGCCTAGATATCATAGATGTTATTTTATATCAAGTATTTATGTAGCATTTTTGTTAATTTAGTAGAACATAGGAAAAGACGAACTAACAAGAGATGACAGAAAAAATTCAGGTTTTTGAGTTGTTTCTTGTGTCCCAGATCTATAGACACGTTTTAAAGCACTCTCCCCACCTGGACAAAACCAACATTAGCGCAATTAGCTCAAGGTAATATATATCTATTAAAGGAAAGTTCACCATGCAGGCACTTAAGTAGCACAAATCGCAAGGTCAAGTATTTGAACCAGAATTACACATAACCACTTGATAATAGTCATTGTCATGGTTACTGCCTAGCTGTCAGACAAACATCCAGATAGATGTCCTTGGTATTGCATACCAAATGTTGTACTTTAATTTTAGGTAGATTTTACATTTTACAATGTACACACTATAATTAGGGTGGTCAAGGGGGAAACTACCGTATGAGTAATGTTATTCACACGACGTCGCTCATATAGTTGTCATAATTTGAGCAATGAAGTTCATGTCGTAGTCATAATATGAGTGACATCTTTCATATAGTCATCACAATAATTATAAGCAACGTTGTTCATACAGTACTCACCATATGAGCGATGTTGCTCATACAGTAGTCACAATATGAGCGATGTTGCTCATACAGTAGCCACAAAAGAAGGGATGTTAAGGACCATACCCACTAAGCGAAAGTTCAATAATTTTCCAGCGATTTTCCCGACGATTTTCCTGGTGATTCTGATCCCTGTCGTCCTTTGCCCAGAACACATAGCATACCCACAGAGAATCACATGGTGATTGTGAACACCTGGCGATTGTGCTGGGAAACCATCGCCCGTGCTGTTGTTGGGCCAGTGGGTAGTGGGCGAGTGGTTGCTCAGTGGGCACGGGGCTTTATTCATACAATCGTCACCATATGAGCGACGTTGTTCCTACAGTAGTCACAATATGAATGACAGCTTTCATAGAGTTTCACAATATGAACAATGTTCCTCATAGAGTTGTCACAATATAAGTGACATCCGTCATACGATAGTCACAATATGAGTGAGGTTGTTCATGCAGTATTCACAATAGGAATGACATTCTTCAGACAGTAGTCACAATATGAGCGATATCGATGTTGTTCATATACCCCTGGCGGGTAGTGGCAGATAGTAATGAGGGGCGGGGTGGATGGGGTAAAGACGGCGAGAAGTGTTGGGACGTTGCTCATATAGTAGTCATAATATGAGCGACATCCTTCATACAGTCGTCACAATATGAGCGACATCCTTCATGCGGTAGTCACGATATATTCATACAGTAGTCACACTATATTAAAGTGATGTCTTTCATACAATAGTCAAAAAGTGACTTTGCTCATACAGTAGCCACAATAATTATAAGGAATGTCGCTCATTCATTCATACAATATGAGAGACGTCGTCCATGTATCCCTGGTGGGTAGGGGCAGATAGTATAATGAGCGGGCGGGGGGTGTGGATGGGGTACAGATGACGAGAAGTGTCGCCGGTGACGCGGTAGTTAGCACAGACGGAGACAGAGGTAGTGGGGGGGGGGGGGAGGGGGGTAAAAAGGGGGGACACGGACATTTACCGACCGGAAGCCTTAATACCAGCCCAGCGTCTCTCCCCGGGACGCCGGCAGCGACAGGCGCAGTGCGCAGGTGTCACCGGAAGTCGGCCGGATGAGGCTAATCAGGTGGCGCCGCCAAGTGGGGGAAAGGGGGGGGGGTCGATACCTCACCCCCCCCCCTCACCCCCCTCGACCCCCTCACCACCTTCATCACCCTCACCACTTTCACCCCCTCAACCCCCTCACCCCCCTCACCACTCTTACCCCCCTCTCCCCCTTCACCCCCTCACCCCCTAACCCCCCTCATCCCCTCAACCCCCTCATACTCCTCACCCCCTCACTCCACTCTTACCCCACCTGACCACTTCACCCCTCACTCCCCCCCACGATCCTTCTCACCCCCAAACCAAAGGTAACGACCGTTGACCACCTCCAGTCCCCTGGCCCGCCCCCATTGCCCTTATTATGGGTCTCTCCCCCCCCCCTTTCCCCCCTCCCCCCCTCCCCCCCTCCCCCCCTTCCCCCCCAGCCCTTTGCTGGCTTCCCTTGGCCCTTGTTTGTAATCCGGCTTCACCTTTAGTTCCCCCCCCCACTCCCCCCACTCCACCCACCCCCACCCCACTCCCCCCACCCCCTCACCCCCCCTCTCACACCCCCTCTCACACCCCCAGCCCGCCCTAATAGTAATCGTATTGGTTAATTAGCACCGATGACGACCACCAGGGGGGGGGGGCTGGAGGGGGCGGCTTCTTGTGACGTCGTCTTCTCTGGTTGCTAACGTGCTTACCTGCCTCCCTACCTACCTGCTCACACACCCCCTGAGCTCTCCCCCCCCACCACCCACCACCACCACCACCACTCCCTGACCACCAAGACTCGGCTGAGACGTCAGGGACGTCGACCTACGTAATATCATCTCAATCTCCGCGCTCAGGTTGGGTCCGGGCCGGCCTTCAGCTTTTATCGTGTACCAGTGGTCGGTGACTTACCCCTGTGACTTTATACGTACCTAATCATAGAGAAGGACTCTATAGGACACTGAGAGCTGGGTCACTCTTTATACACACCCCAGTCACAAGGAGGGACTCTATGGGACATT
Source organism: Lepidonotus clava (assembly GCA_936440205.1). Taxonomy (NCBI): domain Eukaryota; kingdom Metazoa; phylum Annelida; class Polychaeta; order Phyllodocida; family Polynoidae; genus Lepidonotus; species Lepidonotus clava. The sequence continues at coordinate 48,547,626 of OW387147.1, forward strand.
GTGAGCTGGGACAACAGGAGCCCGGCCAGACTCAAACATTACCGCTTCTTATAGTCTTGCTGCTGACGGTTAGCCTCTAGGTACTCATGTTACCACGATCACCTACTGCTGAACAACAACAGCTACAACTACTACTACTACTACAACAGCTACAAAACTACTACTACTACAACAGCTACAAAACTACTATTACAACAACAGCTACAAAACTACGACTACGACTAGTACTACTACCGTCCCCTCCCCTGACTACTGCTGCTGTTTCTTATACTACTTAGTGCTAGCAGGAGACCCACCCACGCCGTGCCCTATCCGTGTAGTACCCTCCAAAGGCTGAGCTCTCCTGCTCCCCTCCATGCCTGACTCCAGAAGCTGACGACCGATAACACCCACTAATTCTATTAACGGGAAGAGACAGAGGTCACCGCCGGGAGAAAGAGATAGTGCTAATACTACCACCGATAATAATAGAAAGGAACTAACACTACTACTGATAACAGAAAGGACTATTGCTGTCTATACAACTACTGTCAGTGGTGGCAACAACGACAATAGCAATAACAGCAACATCAATAACAAAAACAGCAACAGCAACATTAACAGCTACTACTTTACAACTACTACTTCCACCACTTGCACGTCGACGACTTCTAATCCTTCTACGACCACTTCGTCCACAACTAAGCTTGGTTCGACTCACATCCTACTCATCGTGTTATACGACAACGGCTTATAGCGTGTTGTCTCTATTCCTGGCCGTAGCAGCGTGACCTCAGGGGCCTGAGCCTCGGCAGTGATAGTCGTTTCAGATAAGGCCTGATCCAGCTAGGGCCGTGCTCGCCGTGCTTGGTACCTTCACGGGCTGGAGGTGTGTGAGTCCAGTCGAGAGACCGACCAACCGATCCGCCAACCTACCGACCAGCCCACCAGCCTACCAGTCGACAGATCAGAGGAGGCTGCCCTAGTCGGCCAAGTCATCATCTACAGTAACTTATAACTAACTGTATAACACCTGTAACCGCGCTTCGCCACACACCAGCCACAGCAGGCCACTCGCCACCAGCTCGCCACCAGCTCGCCACCTACTAGCCACCAGCTAGCCACCAATTCTCAACCAACTAGCCACCAGTTCGCCACCTTAACTCCACTAGCTCGTCACCAACTCACCACCTACTCGCCACGAGCTCGCCAGCAGTTCGCCACTAGCTAGCCACCAACTCGCAACCAGCTCGCCAGCAGTTCGCCACCATAACTCCACTAGCTAGCCACCAGCTCGCCACCAGCTCGCCAGCAGTTCGCCACAAGTTCGCCACCAACTCGCCACCAACTAGCCCCCAGCTCGCCAGCAGTTCGCCACAAGTTCGCCACAAGCTCGCCATCAGCTTGCCACCACCAGCTGCTCATAGCGACCGCAAGGTGAGTTGCTCAGAGTCCTACCTATACCTCCGTTGGACTATAATATAGGTCTGCTGGTTAAGAAATGATCGATTATGTCTGTATGACTTTATTTGATAAAGAACCAAGAGGTTTTGATCATAACACTATAAATGCTTAAAAATGCCATGAGGTCATAAAGTCACAAGGAAAATATATTTCTAAGTTCTTAAATGTAGACTGTATATTCACGAAAACATAATTATTATGAAATTGCAATTTGCTGTTTTTATTGAGCGTAACACATAGAAAGTTATAAGTTTTTCGGTCCTTTCTTGGCCAGCAGACCACCACCTATTTTTACCAGGTGGTTTCTCTAATTTTTTTCTATGTTAAGGTCTGCAGGTAGTTTTCTTGGTTGGACATGGTGTTTTCTCACTTATTTCAGTATCAATCAGGAGCGGATCCAGAGGGCGGAGGGGGGGGGGGGGGTCCTGGAGGTCCTGACCCCGCCCCCCTTTTGGCTGGATCCTCAAACTACAAAAAAAGATGGGAAAAGGTCACATGTGTGTGCGTGAATGCAATCCATTTTAGAACTCTATGCTGACCCCCCGCCTTTAGAAAATCCTGTATCCGCCCCTGATCAATGTTTGATTCCCGTGTTTGATTATTGAAAGTCCTCCATTCTAGCTTCTGTTTATTCCATCTTGTTGAATGTAGAATGTTCGTATAGATGTAGAAATTACTAGATTCTTAGGGTTACTTGCAAATGTGTAGGCATATAATGACTTCTGGTAGGAAGTCATTATAGGTGGGGAACCTCATCGTACATGTTCAACCTGGTTTACAGCATACAGCATTGGGTTGCTAACAAGTGAACGACGCCAGTGTTCTCTTGGAAAGGAGGGGGGGGGGGTTGCATAACTTACCATTAGAACTGTTCGTTATACATCTCCGCTAATTAATGTCATAACGAACGGATTTACTTAAAGTTGCATATTCCGTTATTCGAAAATGCATTAATTAATGTTTCCGCTAAATGATAATATGTTCTATAGTCTTAGCGGATATAGGCCTATATTTAATAGAAAATCCGCTAAATTTCAATACCAGTGGAAATTAACGGATTTTGCAAAACTTTTGGTCTCCTTATTCACTTTGCAACATGCACTTAGTGTCTGTGACAGCTCCATTAGACATCCACTAAAGTTATGTAACCCCTTCCTCGGGGTAGTTGCATAAGTTTTCCACCAAATCTTCGTTAGACCTTTTCCGTTAAGGGCCTTCCATTTAGTATGTATGCATCAAGGGGGCAGGGGGTCTGAATTTTTCTGAAATGTGTGTATGTTTTAGTACAAATCAAGTGCGTACTTTTGCCCAAGAGGGGTGGTGGGGTCTGAGATTTTTAAAAGTGTGCGTGCGTACTAAATGGAAGGCCCCTTAAGGAACCAAAACAAACGGATCACTATAGGGTTGAATAAATCGTTATTCTAATTACCGGGTCCGCTAAACATAGTTTTCTATGTACTCTATGGCATGAGCGGAATTCATGGCAAAAAAATCAGCTAAAATTCACCATTAGCGGCAATTTCATAGGTAATCTGTAATTCGTTTTGCAACAGTTGGCCTCCGTTATGGATCCATTAGGCTTCTGCTAAGCATAAGGGAATGTAAACAACGATTTTACAAAGGTTTGTACAAAGGAAAGATTAACGACCGTATTACGTTTTCACGTGACGTCCTCGTAGGGGCGCCCCCTATGAGACTCCGTGCAACCAGGTACGACGCGACGTCTTCTTTTGCCGTTTTACGTGACGTCATTCATATTAAAACAAAGAGTTGGTGACGTCATGTAAAGGGCAAAAACTGACGGTCGCGTTGTACCTGGTCGCACGGAGTCTTATAGGGGGCGCCCCTACGAGGACGTCATGAAAATGCTGCAGGCAACAGTCAGACTTGACCATCTTTGTGTAGCTATAATAGTTTTGATGTAAAGCCTGGTTTTCATCAGCCAATTTTGACTGTTGGAATTTTGATATTTACTTATTTTTCACAAGTAATATGACAAAGGTCCATGCATCCTACATATCATTTGAAAGAGAATTTAAACCCCGCTTTGATAATATATAAGTTGTCTATGATTAACCACAATTTCGAATGCCGATTTTTGAAATTGGGAGCAAAATCGGCCAGTGGACTCATGACTTCTGGGTCGAATTGTACGTTAAAAAAAAAGTAAAATTGGCCAAAGACAAAAAAAAAAGGGGGGGGGGGGCTCTTAATCCGCCACTGCTCAGAGCATAGAATTTGAGGGTCTCATGTCTGCAAAACATTGCAGACGACTGCATAAATCAAAGTATTCATTTTCGTGAGCCTAGGGAATTTGAAGCTAGTGGTATGCACAATTGCATATTGATGAGCTACAGCAATATCCTCCCTTGAACAAAAGACGAAATATACAGTTATATATATTATTGACATTTATATTCGAGCTTGTTTGGAACGGAACTGCTATTCTCGAGGAAAGTAATACGATGACTAGATACTCCAGAAGTTAGCTGGATCAAGTGAGAAGAATTGTTGATAAAATGTCGCCATTGTATCAAAAATAATATGGTCAAGTGCGGTCGTCGTCTACGGGATTTCCGTGACCTCCCTTATAGGGGCGCCACCTACGAGAGTCCGCGCAACCAGATGCGACGTGACCTGCGACCTGACGTCGTTTTTACCGTTTTCGTGACGTCACAACCTCTTTGTTTATAGATGACGTCACGAAAACGGTAAAAACAATGTCAGGTCGCAGGTCACGTCGGATCTGGTTGCACTTACTCTCGTAGGTGGCGCCCCTATCAACGACATTCACCCGAAAAGTAATCCAGTCATTAATCTTTCCTTGGTACAATCGTTGATTGTATTTAGGGAGGGAACTAAGAAATACATTGCCAGTGTTTTTACATAGCCTTGCTTTCTTACGACAATTGCGAACGGAATTATGTGACTGTGTGTACATAATCATGTCATTATTGAATATCATTATTCATCTCTCATGTCATTCCCATTATCATCTATTTTAACAAATAAGTTAAACTATACACTGCAAATCCTGCTGGATCCCAAGAGAGACTTGGAACACGTTTTCCAATTAGGATTTGTCCAATAAAAGAACTCAGAAACAAAATGCTGAAGTAGGTGTATTGTTCATTTGTGTGATGTAAGATGCACTGCTTGCACTGAATGCAATGAATGCAGTGAATGAACTGGCTGCACTGGTTGCACTTAGTACACCAAATGTGCTGAATGCATTAAATGTACCAAGCACACTAAATAAACTGAATACACTCAATGCACTAGATGAACTGAAGCATTGGATGCACTGGATGCACTGGTTGCACTGGATGCACTTAAAGGGAGCCAAAACCAATATAACTTACAACATTTGCAAAACCCAGATAAGTGTAGAAATATGTTAGATGAGTCCAGTTGAGGTCAGTCGTAAAGTATTAGCTGTGAAAACTAGCTCAAACTGAAGTAGAATGCCACAAGAGATGGTAATATTGACATTCGTTTGTAAACAAACCCTATTTTTGCGGATCCATATTAATTAATTTGAGCAAGAAAAACGTGTTTTTAATGATATTTTACCATATTTCATGGTTTAGATTTTAACATGGGCCAGAAATAGGCTCAATGAATGTATTTCCATGATTATTTCAGTTTGGAAAATATCATAGAATTGATTGGTTTTGGCTCCCTTAATGGAATGAACGCACATACTGCACTTGATGCACTGGATGAACTGAATGCACTTGGCCATGGTCTACCTGAGGCTGGTTAGGGGCCTTCCATTAAGTACTTATGCACAAAGGGGGGGGGGAATCCAGAAATGGAAAGAGGGGGGGGGGGTCAAGGCCCGTTCGGCCCCCACCCCTTAAAACTGCCCCCGGGGGGTGGGGGTGGAGGTCTGGAATTTTTGAAAATGTGTGTATGTACCTAATGGACAGCCCCTTAATGGACCATTTCCTGGTGTTTGGTGGCCATTAGTAAACTAGGGCAGGGCTATCAATTACATGTAAGTCAGCAGGTATCCCCAGGTTGTACCATTTGACAGATGTAGGGTTACTGGAGCTCACCTCCCAGGCAAGCAGTGACACATATAAACCTTGTGCAGACGTGGTCAGGTGACCACATTTTGAAGATCACCATGTGCTTTTCATGACCACGTGGTTATTGCATAAAACTAGAAATTGTGCTGTTTGCATGAGAAGGGTTGTTAATTTGGATATAACATGATTATTTTAGTTACATTATACAAACATAATCTTTCTAGATGTCAGTGAAATGTGGATGATAAGATTTCTAAATTGATCACCAAGATGGCGCCCAGCTCCTTTCTGGCTATTGTGATGTCATCTGCACAACGTCTATGCGTAACAAGCACATTCTGTGACTATACGTTTTTGGTCAGTCTGAATGTTATAATAACGTTATTCTTAAGTGAAATAATGTAACCAGAATATTTTGATAACGTCACAGTGCAATGGCGCAATGTTAAGTCCTTAAGACATCATTGGGTGCCATCAAAATAACATAACAAGAACCAAACCAGAACCAAAAAGAACATTACTGCATCGTTATAATAACGTTACATTCTTGCCTGGGCTGTGTCACAGGGTCTACAGTAGGAGACGTCACAATTAAGCCTCTGCAAAGGGATAAGGTGATATTATATAGAAGATGGACGTGGTCAGAAATAGATCCTACAGGGACCGTAAGTTGAAGGATCAAGCTCAGAGGCCAGCAGTGGATGCAGCAGGCGGGGGTAGTTTTGAAAGTGTCCCCTTTCATATGAGGATCATTTTCACCTTAAGGGATTTAGGCAATATCATAGACCTGTGTGGTTGTCGTGGTTAAGGGCTGATGGGTCGTTTATAGGTGTTGTCAGGGTGACAGGTCTGACACTATATCTGGCCATTGTCATGGTTACAGGGCTATGGTTTGAAAACTAAGCAGTCGCCGTACCACGGATAGCCAATATCTTGAATTTTGCCTGCAGGTTAGCCTAGATCCGAATGCATGCTGAATAGTAAATGGACAAATCGCAATACTTTAGTATAAATGGATATATATATATATATATATATTCTATAGTTTTCCAGAGGTCTGTCTGCATATTAAGTCTAAATTAGCCTGCAGGTGCTGAAAATCCTGTAAATCACCTATCTGCGGTAGGGAGAATTGTCACATTTAAGCGGCATACCCACTAAGTGATTTTGGGTCGGCCGACGGCAATCAACGTCGGCGTCCTCGTCACCGTCCTCTTCGGCGTCCTCGTTGGCGTAAAATTATCAAACATGCTTAATATGGATCGGCGTTGCCGTCGGCGCCGACGGCCGATGCCAACGCCGACGGCAGTGCCGATTGTGTGTGGGTATGGCCTGTTCACCAGACCCAGCCGACGCCGACGGCCGACGCCGACGCCGATGCCGACGCCGATTCAGCTAAAAACGGTCTAGTGGGTATGGGGCTTAAGGGGGCTGATGTCATAGGGGCGGTCCATGCTGCAGGGGGAGGGGGGTTCATGCCTCCATGACAAGGGGGGGAGGGGGGGGGGGTAAAGTAGGTAAAGATGGGATTTTTCAATGCTGAAATTTCTTTTTTAAAGGTCAGACTGCTAACTAGGCAAGAAAATCTGCTTTTTAATATATTTGGGTCCTTGGTTAGTTCCATCCCTTCTTAAACTTTATCTGTGATTGGAGGAGGGGGGGGTCCTCTTTGCATGATGTCATTCTTAGAGGGGGGGGGGGGGTCAATGGTCGCATGACAAAACATGACAAGGGGGGGGGGGGGGGGGGGGGGGGGGTCAAAAATGGTCAAAAATAGCATGACGTCATTTATGGACAGCCCCATAGGTCCTTCATAGGTGGTGTCATGGTGATGGGATCCATAATGTGGTATCGTAACTGGACATTTCCATGGTTACAGGACTGATACTATCATCTCCTCACTCAACATTATTATGATACCAAGGCTGATGGCTATGGATCCTAATTCAGCATTGTCATGGTTACAGGGCTTGTGGATCCTTTAATGATGTTGTGGTGGGGACAAGACTGATGCTGTTGTATTCTAACTGGGCGATGTCGTTGTGACGAAACTGAAGCTACCACTTCTACTCCTTTCGCATTTTACAGTAAACACAGTAGTAGAAGTAGTAGTAGATCTTTTATTGACAGATGAGAAGTGAAGTTTGACTTACACTGTACTTACTTCAGGCCATACCAAGAACCAGCGAAATAAGCTGTTACAAGCCAGTCTGTTTGGTTGCTGATTTGTTAAACAGTTTTTCAAAGAACCTGTGGGAACCAGCATGACACCAAGTCATGACACCATTATTTAGATCGCCTCTCATCCTCTTTGTGGTTTCATAGTGTAAAGCGCCATACCCACTAGGTGATTCTGCGGGCAACAGGTGACGACACGAGGGTCAAATCGCCCGGCAACTCTGATAGCTGGGAGATTCCTAGTGGGTATGGTATATTGGAATGTGCATGTTTGCTCTGGATCGATGCTAATATTGGCCAACTCTTCCAGTAGAGTCGGCTGATTTTAGTGCTGATGAGTCAGCCGATTGTGTAAAAATCGCCTAGTGGTAACCACCTCCAAACACCTATAATGTGGCTTTGATTCCGGGAGGGACTCTTGAAACTATATAGGTGTGGTCATGGTGAGGTGCTTGGCCCTGCACATTGTGGGATTCTTGTATAGTCATCTAAATACATACATCTAAGCAGCGTTGCTACCACACCCTTTGGATGATTTTCATCCAGCTCTGAGAAACGATGTTTTTTTTATTGATAACATAATGTGAAATAATGTCTGCTGAACTTTAGTACACAGGAGATAGTTAAAGGTTTATATGATACATAACTTGGATGGTTTATTCGCTCCTTTTATTGTTAATGTTCTATACAAGCCCATTGCAAAACAATCAATGCACTTTTAAGTGGTTTTCAGATTTCCTTGCTTTATTCAAAAACAGAAAGAATACATCAACATCGGGATCTATGTACATGCACTTAGCCAATTTAGATACAGGGGTGTAAATATCAAAACCCACTGAACTGAATGTAGTCAAAGTGTCAAGCCCCATACCCACTAGGCGATTTTGTCCAGAGTCGGCCGATTATTGGTGCTAAAATCGATCGACCCTGCTCTAAGAGTCGGCCGATTTTAGCACTTATACAGATCAAACATGCACCTTTCAATGTGCTGTACTAATAGGCAATCGGCTGATTCTAGTCAATCACCAGTTGCCAGTCGCTGGTAAAATCGTTTAGTAGGTATTCGGCTTCAGTGTCAAAGTGTGTTGGTGCGAAAGCTGGCCATACTGGCCCCCATACCCATCCTATTGATGGTTAAGGTGGTTTCTCTTCCAGAGTTGTTAATTATACTTCAGGTGTACAAAAGGACCATAAATTTAGAATTGTGAGAAATGTTTTTGAATGTGGATTACTCATTCAAAGAAACTTGCACATAATGACAGGATGATTATTTTCAAATGAAACGCTTTGAGCATGGAGATACCATCGAGAACTAATAATGCTGAAGATTTCACAAAGATATTCCAAGTGTAGACAGATTTATGAGACTTTTAGATTTGGTCTAATTTAAGTATTTTTAAGGGAAATCCCCATATTTGTGATGCCACAAGGACATTAATTGGGAATCCTCATGTTTTGATTAAAGGGAATTCCCAACTCTAGAAAATGTATAGAAAGGAAATTGAGATTGAGAATAAGATATTTATGTTAGGCCCCATACAGGCTATCAATAATTCTATCTTTTATTCAATAACCTGGGATTCCCAAATTCTTCTTAATGGGAATTCCCATTGTAATGACGTAGCCAGGTGAGTGCTGATAAGCCGACAATTTAGGGAATTCCCAAATGTAATTATTTTTCCTGCATAATTGTTCAATATCTTGGTATTTTACCTTTTATCCATTTGAAATATTTTTATAGTACATAAATGAGATGAAATACACAAAAATTGCCTTTTTGTAAATTTATGTGCAGGCTTTCCTTTAACAGTATCTTAAGCCCTGCAGATTAATTTTGACTGATTATTTGGCCAAAAGCACCGGAAAAACTATATAAACTTTACAAACATTTATAACGTCTTTCTGAAATGATTGAATTTGTAAACCAACTTGAACAATATCAAATATGATATATAGTCATGAAATGTAAAAGTTATCAGTGCTAGTTTTCCATCATACTAAACCAGAATTTATGCCTTGATTAATGAAACTTTCTTTATTCAAGCCTTGTGACTTGTCACTTGTCAACATACTTCCCAGCATGCACCTTGATTAAGGCTAGTCTGCAGGTCAACTACAATAAATACACTATCCATGGTGGCGATAATTCCCACCAACGTGGAGAGTCAGAATCCAATACAGCAGGGGGTACCATTGCAACCACCTAAACCTCCACTTGCACCAGTCTGAGAATCGAACCCCACAACTGTGGATCGTAATGCCAGCGTTCTGCTTATTAAACATATCTGAGAAACACCAACATAGATACCAGTAAATCCCCTGCCCCTCTATGCCGAACCGTCCCAGCCGGAGGTTTGATGTTATAATAACATTGCAGTAATGTTCTATTTGGTTCTGGTTACATTCTTTTGATGACTCCCAATTATGTCGCTGTGACCTACTGCTGCGCCGTTGCACTGCGATGTTATCACAACGTTCTAGTTATGTTCATTGACCTAAACGGAATGTTCTTATAATGTTCTGTTTTTGTTTCATCCTAACCTCGCCAAAAATAATGTTATAATAATGTTCTAATTTATTAAGGTTTCAACCTCACCACCAATAACGTTATTGTTACATGCCATCTTAGTAAGTAACAAACTGACTGAAAAGTATGGTTGCAGAACATTTCTGTTACGTCGCAAGCTTGCTGGGGTGTGTCATTTGCTATACCATGCTGTCAACGTAGCACACGTACATCATACATATATATATGATATTATTTCATTTACATACATACACATAATACATTTTTTGATAAATGTGGTGGTATATGGCAGTTGTACATAATCATATATAGATATCCCTCTATATATAAGTTAGAGAAGTCTGCGGCCTTGGTGGGGTGTGAGAGGGACGTGCGGGCTGAGGGGAGGGTGGTCTGGGGTATGTCCAGGGGAGGTGAATACGATTACTGGAGCAGGTCTGGAGGGGGAGGTATCGACCTCTACCAGGGGGGGGGGGATGAGTGGGCGGGGGCAGGATTCATTATGTTCACATCCACCATATTGGGATATCCCAGGGAATTCCCTACCCCAAAACGAGGCAAAGTGTCCTCTATGTTCCTGACCAATACCAAGTCTACTGGCAATAATGGGGAAGGAATCAACCAGTAGTCAACACTAAAGAAATATATTGTATTATTTTCTGTTTTGAAATTGAAGAGCAATTGATAGTGGACCCATTATCAAAACAATCAAACAAATGTTTGGATATTTTATTCTGTTACAGCAGACTATAGGGGAAAATAATATGCATAGTTTGAAGCCATTATAAAGAGAATTTTTCCACATATGTTCACTATCTAACAGCAAAAAATGAAATATTTAGTTTTCTTAATAATTTCCATTTGATCCATTATAATAATAATCATGAACTGTCTGTGGTTTGCAAATCTTAACACATGCTTTTGTGCTTTGAAATATAGATGTTTAATATCCATTTAGTGATATTTGCACTTCGTTTTAGAGTTTAGTTCCTATAGATATTAGCTAGTCCCAATGGCAGTCTAACTCCATTCAGACTGCAGGTCCATTCCATAATGTAGTTCCTCATTATGAAGGGCATAACACTTGAGTGAAAGGAATAAGTTTATTAAGTCCAATGTACAATACCAGTCGCAAGAAGTCCCATTGACAATGAACAATTCAAGTGGTGTGTCCACTCAACCACCCAGGCAACAGGCAAGCCTGGCTAGCAGTCTATCTGCTTCAATTCCATTATAGAATCTTGCTTCCAGAATCAATCTTACAGTGTATTTAATCATTGACAGTGATTAGTGCTCTGCCGAGTGCTGCAGCTTACAAGTGCTTACATACGTACCACGACTCTGCCCCTTACACTCTTCACCTGCGGTTCAAGAAGATTTTATGATCTTAGTCCGGATGTTGGTTCTACACAAAAATGGCTAAGCTAACTATTGACTGACCATCCGCATCAGTACACTATTGTCTATTTTTATTGTAGCATTCGCACTGGTCCATACTTTGCCTCACTTTGAGGTGTGATCGTCGGTGGTAGGCTCACGCCTGAACAAATTAGATTTGTAGATTTCCGACAGTTAGTCCAAAGGGGTCGTGTTACACGTACTTGGGTTGGCTTCTTTCATTGATCAAACGATCTGCGTGTACTGCTTTGGGGGGGAAATGGAGAGACTCTTTCAGTATAGACTATCCGTTTTCGAACAAATAACCTTTTTTTTTTACTTTACATGTGTTTTTCCAATTGTAGTTTCTGGTAATAAGGAAAAGAATATCATAAGAAAGTGAATATTTTAATGTTACAATCATTTGTTGAAACAAATTTGTTGAAACAAATAACCAAATTACATTTTTTTGAGACTATGGGGGGAGAGATCGTCTACATAATGCTACCTCAGTGTCATCTTAAAATCAGCCAAATTTAGCTTCTTAAGTTTCAACTTGAGCGACAATTCCTCATGTTCCTCATTCAACACATGTATTATAATGAAAGATGGTTGTCTATGTGAAAGTCAACAGCTGTTCTCAGGGATAGGTTGAGGTTGTTTCACTGTTAAACCAGAAGTGAAATCAAAATGTTTTGGATTCTGAAGTCCTTCATCAGGATACAATTCACACCAAAATTTGTTTATGTATATCAACTTGTTGACCTGTGACGTAACAAAAACGTTCTGCAACCATACATTTGTTTGTTACTTGCTAAGGTGGTACATAACATTTACATTATTGATGATTAGATTGGAACCTCACCAAGTCAGATCATCATTATAGAATTATCTTTTTTGTGAGGTTATAACAAAACAGAATGTGATAAGAACATTCTGTTTAGGCTGAAGAACTTAACCAGAACATTATAACAATGTTGCATTGCAGTTTCACAGCAGTACATTGCAGCATTGTTATTGGGAGTTATCAAAATAATGTAACTAGAACTAATACGGAACATTGCTGCAATGTTATGATAATGTTACATATTTGGCTGGGCTTTACTCAGTGGATGGTGAGTGGGTGGTGAGTGGGTGGTCATTGAGTGGTGAGTGGCTGGTCAGTAGATGTCAGTAGATGTTCAGTGAGTGGTCAATGGGTGGTCAATGGATTGGCAGTGTTTTGGCAGCTGGTGATTGGTGAGTAGTCATCTGTGAATGGTCAGTGGGTGTTCAATGAGTGGGGAGTGGGGAGTCAGTGAGTGGTAAGAGAGGGGTCAGTGGGTGGTGAGTGGGTGGTGAGTGGGTGGTGAGTGGGTGGGGAGTGGGTGGTCATTGAGTGGTCAATGAATGTTGAGTGGGCAGTGAGTGGGTGTTGAGTGGGTGGTCCATGAGTGGTCAGTGGGTGGTCAGAGGGTGGTCAGTGGGTTGTCAGTGGGTATTCAGTAAGTGATCAGTGAGTGGTTAATGAGTGAGTGGTGAGTGGGTGGTGAGTGGGTGGTGAGTGAGTGGTGAGTGGGTGGTCAGTGAGTGGTCATTGGGTGGTCAGTGAGTAGTTAGTGGGTGGTTATTAAGTGGTCATTGAGTGGTTTGTGGGTGATGTCTGATGAGTGAGTGGTGAGTGGTTTGTGAGTGATGAGTGAGTGGTGAGTGGGTGGTGAGTGGTTTGTGGGTGATCAGTGAGTGGTGAGTGGGTGGTGAGTGGGTGATCAGTGGGTGGTGAGTGGGTGGTGAGTGGGTGGTGAGTGGGTGGTGAGTGGGTGGTGAGTGGGTGATCAGTGGGTGGTGAGTGGGTGGTCAGTGAGTGGTGAGTGGGTGGTGAGTGGTTTGTGGGTGATCAGTGAGTGGTGAGTGGGTGGTGAGTGGGTGATCAGTGGGTGGTGAGTGGGTGGTGAGTGGGTGGTGAGTGGGTGGTGAGTGCGTGGTGAGTGGTTGGTTGGTGAGTGGGTGGTGAGTGCGTGGTGAGTGGTTGGTTGGTGAGTGGGTGGTGAGTGGGTGGTGAGTGGGTGGTGAGTGGGTGGTGAGTGAGTAGTCAGTGGGTGGTGAGTGGGTGGTGAGTGAGTGGTGAGTGGGTGGTGAGTGGGTGGTGAGTGCGTGGTGAGTGGTTTGTGGGTGGTTTGTGGGTGGTGAGTGGGTGGTGAGTGGGTGGTTTGTGGGTGGTGAGTGGGTGGTTTGTGGGTGGTGAGTGGGTGGTGAGTGGGTGGTGAGTGGGTGGTGAGTGGGTGGTGAGTGGGTGGTGAGTGGGTGGTGAGTGGGTGGTTTGTGGGTGATCAGTGAGTGGTGAGTGGGTGGTGAGTGGGTGATCAGTGGGTGGTGAGTGGGTGGTGAGTGGGTGGTGAGTGGGTGGTGAGTGCGTGGTGAGTGGTTGGTTGGTGAGTGGGTGGTGAGTGCGTGGTGAGTGGTTGGTTGGTGAGTGGGTGGTGAGTGGGTGGTGAGTGGGTGGTGAGTGGGTGGTGAGTGAGTAGTCAGTGGGTGGTGAGTGGGTGGTGAGTGAGTGGTGAGTGGGTGGTGAGTGGGTGGTGAGTGCGTGGTGAGTGGTCAGTGGGTGGTCAGTGGGTGGTCAGTGGGTGGTCAGTGGGTGGTCAGTGGGTGGTCAGTGGGTGGTGAGTGGGTGGTGAGTGGGTGGTGAGTGGGTGGTGAGTGAGTGGTGAGTGGGTGGTGAGTGGGTGGTGAGTGGGTGGTGAGTGGGTGGTGAGTGGGTGGTGAGTGGGTGGTGAGTGAGTGGTGAGTGGGTGGTCAGTGAGTAGTCAGGGAGTGGACATTGGGTGGTCATTGGGTGGTCAATGGATTGGCAGTGTTTCCACAGTGGTTGGTGAGTGTTTGGTCAGTTGGTGGTCAGCAGGTGGTCAGTGCCCAAGCAAGAATATCTAGCATTATCATAACATTGCAGCAACATTCTTTTTAGTTCTGCTTTGGCTCTTGTTACTTTATTTTGATGGCACTCAAAAACGTCTTTAGAACCTAACATTGCAACATTGCACTGTGACATTATTGTGATGTTCTTTTTACGTTATTTAACATTATAATTACATATCATAACATTCTTTATTTGTAAGGTCCCAAATTCATTAAGATATAACGTTATTTTAACATTGTTTTGTATATAGTAAGTCTCAACTGTACCCAAAATAATGTCACTGTGACATAGAAACTGGGCAGGTCATAGACTGATCGAAAATGTATGGTCACAGAACGTTCTTGTTACGTTGCTGCTTTCCTGGGTGAGTGGTCAGCTGGCAGCCGCTGGCCGTGGCGTTGTGACTCCTGGCCTCCACCCCCCCCCCCCTCCCCATCCCCGTCTATAAACTAAACGAGAACAAATATTGGCAGTCAAGACCAAATCCTGCCTCTTTCTCTACCCCCACCCCGCCCCTACCGGACCCTCCGCCCAAATCGCCGTCAAATAGGGCGTGGGCGAGGCCAGTGGGCGTGGGAGTGAGCGGGCGGCGGGGGAGGAGGGGGGGGGGAGGTCGGGGGCTAACCCCCCCGGCCGCTCCTCACTTAGCCCGCCGATTGAGCGGCTCCCGGCCCGCCCCTGGTGCTAACTGGCCGGGGCGGGGCATGTATTGGGCGCTGAGCCGACGAGCAGCTCGCTGAGCCCGCGAGCAGCTCTGGCGTATAGCCGGTAAACCCTGAGCACCTCACGGCCTGGGACACTGTCAGAGATACGCCCCCCGTCTACCCCCAACACACCCACCCATCAGACCGGCCAGAAGTCACCAGGAGAGAGCCGGGTAGACCCACCATAATCCCGCCGGAATAATTCCCACATCATCGTTACTGCTACTGCTACCGACAAGTTGGTATATAAACCCTTACTGCTGAACCATTGGGCATATAGCTCATTCAGCCTTATGTTCAGAGGAGTGGGTCTAATAGGACTTATCATTCTCAATGGTTATGACTCATTTGATTGGTTGCAGTATTTATATACTAATACTCATGCATAATGTGTACCCCTTTGTATTATATGCAGTGTTTCGATGCATGCCTCTTATTTCTTAATCTCAATGACTATTTTGGTTATTTGATTGGTTGATCTTTTACGCACATACTTAATCTTTCTATCTTAGAATTCCTTGATTTCTATACCTCGTTAGAATTTTCTTAAGATGCAAGTTTCCTTCTACCTAACAATCCGTAGTGGATATGTCGTCAAAATTTGTTTTGATATACGAGGAGGGAAATAACCGAATGGCGTTGAATCGCCTACCTCAAGAGTTTGTTTATCAAATAAGTTGAAAATGTGTCTCAGTTTGGTAGGTGACCATTGGCAGAGTACTACTTTGGTTGTGCTAGGGATATATCTGTGCCTCCTCCCTTTAGGGGGATGGTCACTGCATATCCAGCTGTCTTACGACGTAACAGAAACAGTCTACAACCATACATTTAGTCAGTTTGGTACTTACTAAGATTGCACTAACAGTTACATTATTGATGGTGAGGTGCAACCTCACTGAATCAGAATGTTACTATAACATCTTTTTGTGAGGTTAGGACAAAACCAAAACAGAACATTATATGAACATTCTGTTTGGGTTGAAGAACGTAACCAGAATGTTGTAATAATGTCACAGTGCAACATCACAGCAGTATGTTGCGGCTATGTTATTGGAAGTCATCAAAAGAACATTACAAGACCCAAATACAGAAAAAACTGAACAATGCTGCAACGTTATAATAACAATGCATCCTTGGCTGGGACTGTAGTTTATAGGGGTGACGTATGGTACAGTAGTAGAGCATTCCAGTGTAGTCCTAAAGGGACGTTCTCGTCCTTGAGACCGACGTATTTTGATAAGTTGTAACTCCCAGACCGCGGCGCCAAATTCACGACGTGACCAATGACGTTGCGTTATTACGTTCTGAAAGGGCAAAACAAGACGCCAGCGACACTGTTGCTAGGCTAACGTCGGCGGACGTATCTCAGTGAACTCACGGACGAGAACGTCCCTTTAAGACAATTATCATATCTTAAATTTTGCCACAAAAGATAATTTGATTCCAATGTCATCCTTCCTTTGTACTAAGACAAGGAAGTCACTGCGAAAAGTAGTACAGTCGTTAATTTTTCCTTTGTACAATCGTTGATTGTAGTAAAGTTATCTGTCTTGTTTTACTTGTTGAATATGGTGCCCTGTGCCTCTCGGCCCTGTTGACTTGTAAACCATGGTTATAAGTTATCCCCATTCGATTATTTGCAGACCATAGTAATAAAGTTACCCCCCCCCCCCCTTCTTTTACGCACAGACCATGGTATTAAAGTTATCCCCCTTCCTTTACCCACAGACCATGGGGCCCCGTGCTCCCCACCTCTCGGCCCTGCACTACGCCTGCGTACTGACCTCCCTGCTCCTGCTGACGTGTGACGTCACGGTCTCCAAGGACACGTGTCAGACGCTGACGACGGAGGTGCGCGTCACCCGGGAGAAGGCGTACGAGTACAACGGGCGGCGCCGGCGCCTCTTCTGTACGGGCGACGTGGCCATGAACAAGTGCGAGGGGTCGTGCATGTCGCAGGTCTCCCCCAGCGTCGTCCACTTCCCGGGATTCAAGAAGGTAAATACGCGGCTCTTATGCCCTGTTTCCACCAACCGATTTAACTGCCGATTATTTGGTAATGTATCACCTTTAACTAGTAGTACTATAACAAAATAGTATATATCAGATCTTACATACCATTTGAAAGAGAACTAAAAACGCTTTCTAATGCATGGTGATTAACCAATATTGATTAACCACTGTTGATTTTTGAAATCGGTAGTAAAATTGGCTAGTGGAAACAGGGCTTTCCTGACCGCCTACACACAAAATATATCTCCTGGGTCTGGGTATTGTAATAAGCCCATCAAACATTGGGTATATCCCAGGGTTGGACAAGGGTTGGACAAATTACTGTATAAGCAATCTTTGTCTCCTAGAGTTGGGGTTACTGAAATAACCAAGAACTATGTTTTTCTAAATCCCCAAGTACTAATAAAACATTAAGATTTTTTAAATCTTACCAATTGGCAGATTTGCAGGTTTGCTAGCCAATCTGTTGTATTTCAGGGCAAATTAGGGTTGGACATAATAGGTTGAGCTGACTGGCTTTAACATTGGTTCCTATGGGAAAAGGGCCAATAAATAGATGTGCATTTTACAAATTTTAGGAGCGATTTGTCGACCAAATCACCATGGTTCACTTTGTTTTACACGACTATCTTTGGAGATTAGTTAAGGAAGAAATTGCTATGTAATTTCATGGTAAAATATCATGTTGATATATACTGGGATGAGCTTATTAAAACGCCACTGGTACTGAAAGTAGCAGAAGGATAAGTTCTACAAGCAAGTGGTTTGAATGATGTAATCACCTAGGTCTTTAGGTGATTAGCGGCTGTCCATAATTGACGTCATGCAGCAGGGGGGGGGGCATGCTTCCATGACCCAACATGAAAAAGGGGGGGGGGGGGGAGGGGGTCATATAGTATATGAGATCTTGGGGAAAATTTTTGATATAAAAATTTCAGTTGAAAATTGTAGGTAAAGTTTGGATTTTCAAAACTGAAATTTCTATTTTCAAATAAGATAGATGAATTGTCTAAGCGTCTGTTTGACTCCTATGCAAGAACATCCAAGGCCATCAATTGCTTTTTTATGGGCTTTGGGTCCCTGATTATGTTCATTCCTGTTTATACTCTATCTGCAATGGGGGGATCTTTTTGCCATGACATTTCTAGAGGGGGGTGAAGGGTCGCATGACAAAACATGACTAGGGTGGGTGGGGGGGTCAAGAATGGTCAAAAATAGAATG
Source organism: Lepidonotus clava (assembly GCA_936440205.1). Classification (NCBI taxonomy): domain Eukaryota; kingdom Metazoa; phylum Annelida; class Polychaeta; order Phyllodocida; family Polynoidae; genus Lepidonotus; species Lepidonotus clava. Next base: position 48,566,020 of record OW387147.1, read on the forward strand.
ACGTCATTTATGAAAGGTCCCTAACACCTCTGTTATTAGGGAGTCTTAGGAACCCCCGATGCATCCCTGATGCAAACGCAAAGTATCTCTGCTGTAATGACGGATGCCAAAACTATATCTTTTGGGGTACACTCCTCTTCCTGTGCTATCAATAAATAATATTTTATATATATAGCACCAGTAGTCTGTGATTTGGCTTGAAAGTTAAGAAATACTTTAACGAATCCGAGATACGTCTGGGTTGCTAAAACTCCTTATTAGGGAGGTTAAGCACGCCTGACGCATCACGTAACGTAAACGTAACGTATATCTTATCTCAGAAATTATTACTTGCTGCATAGATATTTCAAAATAAATTTAAAGTAATTTATATGTCATCAAAGGATATGTATGATATTATCATAGATTTGGGAAATTTAGGGTTTTGCAGGACAAAGCAGTTTCAAGATACGTTGACGTATCGAGATGCGTTAGAGTTGCTTAACCTCCCTATTGAGTCCTGTTGTACTGACGCGGGTGTCAGTACAAACTCAGGTTACTGACTGGGTGGGTGAGCAGGACCAGGCTGGTAGATTAGTCTCAGGAGTGTTGGTTGTATGTGGTTGACTGGACAGGCCTCTGGTGCCTGAAAGTGTCAATGGGATCACAGAGACACATATTACATGTCTTGGACTAAAAAAACATCATCCTTTCACAGGAGTGTTCTTGTCACCTTTGAGTGAAGAGCTACATTCTGAGATGACCTGTGGTCGAGACATGAAGGAAGACTGTGATAAATACAAGCTAGCATAATGGAATTATGAATACGGAATAACAGTAATTGGTAACCTAATGAATAACTGTACGTTGAAGCCCTATAGTTCACTTTCCATGGCCATGTGTTTGCGCCCAGTCGTCGCCTCCTACTGAGGCAGACCGTCCTGAAGCCCCGTGTCACAGGGCCCACGGCTCAGGTGGGTCCTGTATCGGGGCCGGGATCAGACTCTGACAGCTTCTGTCTGGCCGGCCTCAGAAACAATAGGGGCAGGGTCCGCCTGGTGCTGCTACCAGGTGGGGGTCTGGGGAAACAGCCCCAGCAGAGAGGTGGGATCCAGCCATTGGGGCACTGCCCAGCCAGCGTGCGACATAACAGAAACGTTCTGCGACCATACTTTTTTAAAGTCAGTTTGTTACTTAATAATTATGTCTTTGATGGTGAAATTGAAACCTCATCACAAAATCAGTATGTTATTATAACAATATTTTTAGGTGAGCTTAGGGTGAAACCAACACAATGTTATAAGAACATTCTGTTTGGGTTGAAGAACATAACCAGAACATTTTAATAATGTCACAGTGCAACATCATGGCAGTACGTTGCATCGATGTAATTGGGAGTCATCAGAAGAACGTAGCAAGAACCAAATACAGAACCAACCAGAACGTTGATGCAACATACAAGACAAAGTATACAAGATGGCGGGCTTATTGCACAGGTGAAGTGAACGCTCCGACCAAAACATTGAAATACACTGAGTTAGGCCAAACAGTCGAATACACAAAAGTGACGATAGGTCGATTAAACACCCGGGATACAACAAATGGCATTATACACCAGAAGTAAGTCAAAATCAACTCCAGGTGACGAAAAATTGGAAATTGCTGAGCTACCGGTGGCCGATATGGACGACGCAGTGACAACAAAGCCAGGGTCAAGGACGATTGGCAACCAATGTACACAAACAGAGGATGACAACAAAAACGAATCGCTGCTAAAAAACATCTTAAAAAATCAGGATGACGCAAAAAGATCATCAGAACAGGCCACGCAGGACCTCAAATCACAGTTAACCACCATAAATGAAGCCATCAAACATAATAGCAACGAATTTAAGGAGTACGTGCAGGCCAATGACAAGAGGGTAAGCGATGTAAATAGTATTGTTACTACCCTAACAGCGAAAGTTGAAAGCCTTGAAAAAAATCTTCAAATTGCCCAAAACCAAATTAAACAATTACAGGATGATGCAGTTGAAGTTCAGGCTAGTGTATCCTTCAACGAGAATCTTACTAAGGATATAAAGGAGGATTGGCAAAAAAAGAAGAAATCACTGGACTGCATGGAAGCAAAACTTGCTGCCGATGAGGAGGAGAATAAGAGGAGTACGATAGTAATTGAAGGGATGCCAGAAAACATCAAGGCGCGGCCGAGGATGGTGGCAGGGGAACTGCTGACGGACCTAGGAGTAACATTTGTGGATAGTGACATTAGATCTGCATACAGGCTAGGCCCCTTGAACAAGGACAGGAAACGACCCAGGGCCATTTTAGTGCGTTTTTCGGTTACTAATATTAAGCAGGAACTGTATAGGAACATCTCGAAACTTAAGCAGAACAAAAAATGGGAGGGTATAGCAATTACAGATATACTGACACATGAGCAACAAGAGGTACGAAGAGATGTAAGATGCTTAGTAGCATCAGCAAGGGCAAAGGGTGTGAATGCTAAGGCCAAGGGAGAAAAAATTGTCATAGACGATATGGAGTATAGCCTTAAGGAAGGTGACAAATTGCCATATAATCTCTCGATGGAAAATGCCAAAATTGTAGAAGTACATGGGGGATGGGCTTTTCAAAGCCATCACGCATACCTAAGTAATATGTTTATTATTAAATTCGATGATGAACAAGGTATTACGTACCACTCTGTAGAACAATATATATGGGCACAGTGTGCTGAAATCCATGGGGAAAAAGAGTTGAAAAAGAAAATTATGGCAGCAAAGGACGGGTATGAAACAAAGCGGCTAGGCAAAAAAATCAAGGTAGGGGATCGTTGGGGACAAGAAAAAAGAGGTGTTGTAAAACAAGGAGTGACTCTTAAAATGAATAGTAATCCTCAACTTAAGGATAAACTCTGTCAAATAAAAGGACACCTCTTCGAAGCAACTAAGGATGACTACTTCGCCTGTGGTTATACCCTAGCTCAACACAAACTGATAGGCAAAGGCCAAATGCCTGGACAAAATCACATGGGACAGATATTAGAGGAAATACGTGACAGTGCGCTGGAAGAGATGCAACACAATGGATGAATTGAAAATTACACTACGGCAATTTGAATAAGACTCAAACTCTATGATATATAAAAGCTATTGTATATATATAAGGTTATATGATTAAGATTATACTATTCATAATTTCTATTGATAAATGATTATGATAGAAAACTATACACAATGAAATTGTAAATACGCTTGGCCTAAATACTGGTAACGGAATAGAGGTCAAACTTGTTAACCCGAAATAACAACTAATAATAGCCCTTCAAGCGCAGTGTATTGGCCTAACCTAATGATAGACAGCCAAATATAACTCAGTGTTGTTGTACAGTAATTGTATTTTAATGCCTTACGATTGGAGATTCGTTCACCCATTATTAGTCCAATACATGATTTAGCTCTCTAACTGGAATGTCTAGCGGTGAATTACACAAAAGCTGGATAAACTTTCTTATATATTGGGGAGATAAGGGGACGAAGTGCATAATACTAAATCATTCACACCATAGTAGTGAAAATATGTCTTGTACGAAATGAATTAATGGAGAATTGCAGGAAAAGAGGATTGTATTTTGCCCATATTAATATTCGGAGTTTAAACAACAAGAATGCATTAATGCAATCAACTTTTGTAAATAAAAACGTACATGTACTAAGCATTTCTGAGACGTGGTTAAATGATAAATACCCGACTTCCCTTGTTGATCTATCAGGATATATTTGTTTAAGAAATGATAGGAAATGGGGAAACGGAAAAAAAGGGGGGGGTACATGTATTTATTTAAAGAATGGAATGGAATATTCAAATGATAATTTACTAAATCTAGACCAAAGTAGCATTGACATAGAATGTCAATGGATTAATATTCATCAGAATAGTGGGAAGAAAATTATTTTTGTAAATTGCTATCGACCACCGCAGGGAGATTATACTGAACTGATTAATAGTTTTAGAAATGCTTTTAATGAAATAGATTTATCGAAAAATGAGATAATAATTATGGGTGATTTTAACATTGATATTTTAGATAAAAAAAATGAAGCTACACGTGCAACTTTGGAATTTTTTAAAATGCATGGGTTGGTGCAATATATCAAGGAACCTACAAGATATTCAAATGATAAGAATAGCTGTATTGACTTATGTTTTAGCAATTCTAAGATTATCTCTGATGCAATAGTATGTGATATAGCTTTAAGTGACCATGAACTGGTGCTAATTAGACGGAAAAAAGGTGATGAAGTCGTTCAGAGGATAAGTTTTCTAGGGAGAAGCTATCGAAATTATGATAAACAAAGCATGCATGATAGACTTAACGAGGAAAATTGGAATGACTACTTGAATTGTAATAGCATTGATGGCATACATTAACGATATAAGTACATCACTTACTAAGTCAAAATATTATTTATATGCAGATGATACGGTTATTTATTGTCACTGTAACAATTATACAAATGCTATACAGCAACTGCAACCTGATTTATGTAACATTTTTAAATGGTGCTCTGCTAACAAATTGACATTAAATATCAAAAAAACTAAATGGACAATTTTTGGTACAAGATCAATGGTACTAAAAAGTAAGAGAACCGATCTGAAGCTTACAATTAAAAATGCTGTGTTGGAGAGAGTTTTTACATACAAATATCTAGGAATAATCTTAGATGAATTATTGAATTTTAACAAGCACGTACAAGAGCTGAGGAAGATTGTCTCGTATAAATTATTCCTTTTTAGTAAGATTAAAATGTATCTTAATACAAAAAATAGTATACAACTTTTTAAGACCATGATCTTACCGGTTATTGAATATGGAGATGTCATCTACTCAGGCACTAGCAAAAGGAATTTAACAAAGATCGATGCATTGTACAGGCAAGGATTGAGAATTTGTTTAAGAAGAAATGGGCTTTATGATGGCAATGTGCAATTAAATATGTATGAGCAATGTAAATTATGTAATCTTGAAATAAGGAGACAAGTTCATTTAAGAAATTTAATGTATAAACAACAGAATTGTTCAAAATTAGTTAACCAAAGACAAATAAGAACGAGAATGCATGATGCTACTGTATACCTATTATATAAGCCTAACTTGGAAAAGTCCAAACAAAATGTATTTTATAGAGGTGCTATTGAATGGAATAGTTTGGATAAGGAACTAAGGCAGAAAGCTAATTATCAGAGCTTTAAATCTAGCCAAAAGATATTCATGAACAGACTAATTCAAATTCTTTGAATCCCAATTCTATTTTGTTTGGTTACTTGATGGCTGCTGTGTTATTAAATGTTATGATATATAGCTTGATAGTTGGAGTGTAGTATCGTATTTAACAATTCTCTGATGATTTTCCTGCATGATTTATATAACTTTTAACAGTGCATGTAAAAGAGACACAGGGAATAGTATAAGTATTGAGGATATGATAACTGTGAATGAAGGTATCTGTACTTTTATCTACTCTTCGATCCAATGATATTTTAATATTATCTGAAAATAACTTTTGTTATTATTTTAATCATGTATAAATGTATTTTATGAACTGTTGCCATTGCTGCTAGAAACTCTTATTATATATATTATTGTAATTAAGAGAGTCTCAATTAAGGGTATAGAAATACAAACTGTGTATGGAGTATTCCCGCACTATTGTATAATCAGGCGGGTTATGAAAACCAGTTTTTCTTAAAACTGATAACTGTCAACATTTTTGCCTGAATAAAAATTTAATAAAAAAAAAAAAAAAAAAACATTATGATAACGCCATTGCCTTGGCTGGGTGTAGCCTAAGGGATGACCAAAAGCCCCCTAACCAAGACCGTGTGACCTCAGTTTTATAACACTATAGGTCACGAAGGACCTATAATTGACAAAACGACACTGTCATGGGCAAATCAGCTTTCATATGTGACATCGTGAATGCAACATTGTTTATACTATAGAGTAGTGTATAAACAACATTAAGACGTTCCCATGTTATCTTAAGACAATCATTATACCTTAAATTTTGTCACAAAAAGATCCTAACATATTTTGGTTCCAAAGTCATCATTCCCGTGTACTAAGATGAGAAATTCATTTATTTAGATAAGTCCTCAAAATCTAGTATAATATTTTGCTTCAAAGTTAGCCCTCCTATCCCATCTTAAGATATCATAACACTAAGATGGCCACCTTGAACCAACATATCTTAGGATCTAAGACTGAATCACATTGGAATGCCCTCCATGGCCTGTATAAGAGAAACTATTATGACAAGAATCAAAGTTGTCTTTTCATTTACTACTCAGACAATTTTGTATGTGTTGCTTGTTTATACCTTGTGTATGATTATCTGTATCTACACAATGAGTCAAAATACTATGACATGGATGACACATAGCCCATTCAGTAAGTAGGAAGTGTGTACACAGATCACATACAGAGAAAGAAACATGGGCAAGTAACACTTACAGAGAGAGAAACATTTACAGTGGGAGACACATGGGAAACACATATACAGAGAATCAATACAGGCAAGTAGCACATACAGAGGGAGACCCATTAGAAGAAAACATGTGCAGAAGGAGAAGCATGGGCACATAACACATAGACATGGGATACACATTCCTAGCTTGCCATCACAATACATACCCAGCCAAGGGAGTGACGTTTTCATAACGCTGCAGCAACATTCTGGTTATTTCTGCATTTGGTTCTTATTACATTCTTTTTGATGACTCCCAATTATCGCTGCAACATCGCTGCAACATACTGACATGACGCTGCACTGTTACGTTATTGCAATGTTCTGGTTATGTTCTTCAATCCGAACAGAATGTTCTTATATCAACCTGTTTTGGTTTCATCCTAACCTCACAAAAAATAATGTTATAATAACATTCTGATTTGTTGAGGTCTCAACCTCACCATCAATAATGTAATTTTTATGTGCCATCTTAGTAAGTAACAAACTGACTAAAATTGTATGGTTGCAGAAAGTTACTGTTATGTTGCAAGCTGGCTGGGGAAGGCAAACACATAAGACTCAGTCATTCCTTTTCTATTTTCTCATCTAATTATCCACAAAAGGCTGCCAGAGTATACATGATCTAACTATGATTATAGAATCAGTATGCTTCACGATAGACCTACCCGTACATGAAGGTTACCTGCCTTAATACTCTATTCCTGGTCCAACACCTGTAAAGGCCGCGTCAATTGGCACTAATTGGGGTTGCTAAGGGCTTCATGGGACGCTCATCCTGTTGTCACCTTGTCTCCATGGTAATGCCCTCATGACACAACACATTAGGTTCAGAATACCGATCTATGGGATGCGTAAACATATGAGTCTGAAATGTGTCAGTATTCAGAAATAGCCAGACCGGTACTCAGCAATGAAAGATGATTATATATGTGTACTAAGAATAAGTGAAAGGTCAAATCTCACTTCTACTACAAGAATTGTGGGATGGTCAGGAACACAATAATTTTCTATATGCGTACATCTGATATAGTATGATCTGTCCTAGACATTGATTTATCATGTAACTCTAATGACCCTTTGTAAATCAAAGGTTATTTTGCCTCATGTAATCAAAAAAAGTGTTTCGTTAAATGGGCTTGGAAGCATTTGAATAACACAATAAGGTCATTATCACGACTCTATTCCTAAGATATCTCCAAGGTTCGAAATGTCGCTGATGGTTGACACTATTTCCTCAATTCTGATTAGCTTTATATAACTATGGAGTTACAATGTTTAAACTAAAGGTTTCATCCTACCTTTCAATTGCTATGAAAATATCAGAGGAATGATCTATTTGATTTTTACAACAAATACAACGTTTGGACTGTTGAAACGGGTATGGCGGGCAGCGTCTTTGACGTTTTCATAGATCACTGACATATGAGAACTAAACAAATTGCTTATTTTTTTTTTACCTAATGTATATTCCTTACTAAATATAAGTAGTAAATTAATTTTGGGACTTCGAAAAATTAAAAAAAACGTTTAATATGTTATAGCCACACAAGAGAGATTACTGCCTAAACTGAAAGAATATATGTAGTTATTTAGTTATATATTATAATTTGCTCAAACAGGTGGCATAAGAAAGTTATCAGTGATTTTATTCTGAGTCTATGGATGGCTTTTCGACTCTTATACAACATAGGGAGCAGAGAGTCGATCATTCGGCTAGGGGACCACCAAAAGGGGGGGGCCCGGACCCCCTGGAACCCCCCTGATTTCCACTCCCCCCCCCTCCCCCTGATTTACACATGTAAGTTGATGAAAAATGTCTAACTTTGGGATGTCAAAGTGTATTTATTGTTGTCAAGCAATTGGACAGCCATAATCTTTCCTTTGTATACTATCGTTGATGTCACTGTTTCCCTATAGATGTCTACCTACACCCACCATCTTCCTGTGATTCTCACGTCTGTCACTGTTTCCCTATAGATGTCTACCTACACCCACCATCTTCCTGTGATTCTCACGTCTGTCACTGTTTCCCTATAGATGTCTACCTACACCCACCATCTTCCTGTGGTTCTCACGTCTGTCACTGTTTCCCTATAGATGTCTACCTACACCCACCATCTTCCTGTGGTTCTCACGTCTGTCACTCTTTCCCTATAGATGTCTACCTACACCCACCATCTTCCTGTGATCCTCACGTCTGTCACTGTTTCCCTATAGATGTCTACCTACACCCACCATCTTCCTGTGATTCTCACGTCTGTCACTGTTTCCCTATAGATGTCTACCTACACCCACCATCTTCCTGTGGTTCTCACGTCTGTCACTGTTTCCCTATAGATGTCTACCTACACCCACCATCTTCCTGTGGTTCTCACGTCTGTCACTCTTTCCCTATAGATGTCTACCTACACCCACCATCTTCCTGTGATCCTCACGTCTGTCACTGTTTCCCTATAGATGTCTACCTACACCCACCATCTTCCTGTGATCCTCACGTCTGTCACTGTTTCCCTATAGATCTTGTGCAGACGTGGTCACGTGATCCCATTTTGGTGATCACCACGTGCTTATCATGACCACATGGCCATTCACTAATTTCTAAATTTATAGCTTCTGAATGATAAAAATTGTTAATTATGAGCCAGGGAGTTTGTGTATGTAAATATTTGCAAAGATATTTATTTCAAATGGCCTAGAATTCAAAATAGTGGTTATTATAAAGTGATCACCAATATGGCAGTCAGTCCCTTTTCACAGATGTGACGTCATGTGCACAAGGTCTATAGATGTCTACCTACACCCACCATCTTCCTGTGATTCTCACGTCTGTCACTGTTTCCCTATAGATGTCTACCTACACCCACCATCTTCCTGTGATTCTCACGTCTGTCACTGTTTCCCTATAGATGTCTACCTACACCCACCATCTTCCTGTGGTTCTCACGTCTGTCACTCTTTCCCTATAGATGTCTACCTACACCCACCATCTTCCTGTGGTTCTCACGTCTCTCACTGTTTCCCTATAGATGTCTACCTACACCCACCATCTTCCTGTGGTTCTCACGTCTCTCACTCTTTCCCTATAGATGTCTACCTACACCCACCATCTTCCTGTGATTCTCACGTCTGTCACTGTTTCCCTATAGATGTCTACCTACACCCACCATCTTCCTGTGATTCTCACGTCTGTCACTGTTTCCCTATAGATGTCTACCTACACCCACCATCTTCCTGTGATTCTCACGTCTGTCACTGTTTCCCTATAGATGTCTACCTACACCCACCATCTTCCTGTGGTTCTCACGTCTGTCACTCTTTCCCTATAGATGTCTACCTACACCCACCATCTTCCTGTGGTTCTCACGTCTGTCACTCTTTCCCTATAGATGTCTACCTACACCCACCATCTTCCTGTGATTCTCACGTCTGTCACTGTTTCCCTATAGATGTCTACCTACACCCACCATCTTCCTGTGATCCTCACGTCTGTCACTGTTTCCCTATAGATGTCTACCTACACCCACCATCTTCCTGTGATCCTCACGTCTGTCACTCTTTCCCTATAGATGTCTACCTACACCCACCATCTTCCTGTGATTCTCACGTCTGTCACTGTTTCCCTATATAGATGTCTACCTACACCCACCATCTTCCTGTGGTTCTCACGTCTGTCACTGTTTCCCTATAGATGTCTACCTACACCCACCATCTTCCTGTGATTCTCACGTCTGTCACTGTTTCCCTATAGATGTCTACCTACACCCACCATCTTCCTGTGATTCTCACGTCTGTCACTGTTTCCCTTTAGATGTCTACCTACACCCACCATCTTCCTGTGATTCTCACGTCTGTCACTGTTTCCCTATAGATGTCTACCTACACCCACCATCTTCCTGTGATTCTCACGTCTGTCACTGTTTCCCTATAGATGTCTACCTACACCCACCATCTTCCTGTGGTTCTCACGTCTGTCACTGTTTCCCTATATAGATGTCTACCTACACCCACCATCTTCCTGTGATTCTCACGTCTGTCACTGTTTCCCTATAGATGTCTACCTACACCCACCATCTTCCTGTGATTCTCACGTCTGTCACTGTTTCCCTATATAGATGTCTACCTACACCCACCATCTTCCTGTGATTCTCACGTCTGTCACTGTTTCCCTATATAGATGTCTACCTACACCCACCATCTTCCTGTGATTCTCACGTCTTTCACTGTTTCCCTATAGATGTCTACCTACACCCACCATCTTCCTGTGATTCTCACGTCTGTCACTGTTTCCCTATAGATGTCTACCTACACCTACCACCAGCCTGTGGTTCTCACGTCTGTCACTGTTTCTCTTCTAGGACTGTAAATGCTGTCGCGAGTCTCGCCTGGTGGACAAGATGGTGGTCCTCACGGCTTGCTATGATGGCAACGCGCTCGTCTCCAACCAAGCTGTCCGGTTCTTCGTCAAGAACCCCGTAGAATGCCAATGCTTTGACTGTGCAATATGAGAGGGTCTGCGGAGCGATAGGAAGTATGCAATGGACTGGGCTTTAGCGGAAAATCATAATTTCTAGGCAATTTGCACACATAAATATGAATTGTAAACACAATGGAGTTGTTAAAATGGATCCGTTAATTATTATTGATACACTGATTGACATATTGATTAAATTTTCCTGAAGCAACGTCCTAGGTTATTTATTATGGTTTTGAAGTTTAACGATCCAAATCTGACACAACAAGCAGACTGGTTTGACAAGATTGAACTTGGTTGAATAAATGTTTCGCCTGTTCACAGGTTTCTTCAGGGTGTCATTATGATTTTATATTAAAGTTGACGCAAAATATGTTTCAATAGTTAGTTATTTTGGTCATAATGAGAATGAAAGAGACACTGATTTGTCCCATGTTTTTCAGTGGTCAGAAGCCGTGCTCTGAAACAACTAATTTTATGAATATCGTGTATTTTATCGTCCTAAATCAAGGTGAGAAGGGATATTCATATATAGATGGCCTGATTATATTATCTATTCTTTTAAAACAATATGTCTATTTTTTTTTTTGAAACAATTTGTTTATTCTGGATGGATTTCAGATTTAACATCTGTTCTTCCGCTCCACCCAGACCTAAACTATAAAATCCTTAGGATCGACATGCTGATGTAGGCTTTTATCATGACATTCCATGGGATTTTGGGGCTTAATGACATAGATGATGAATGTAGAAGAAGTCTAAAAGTTTCTATCAATGAAAACAGCTTTTGAATATTCCAAGTAGAAGCTGAGATATTGGTTTCTGAATATGATAGGGTCGGAAATCATTAATCCATCAAAAATAGATAACAAAGAGTATCAAGTGAGATACAAAGGGTTAAATATAGAGCAAAATTCAAGTAGTATGACACATAATTTGAAAAAAATGATATATTTGTTTTTCTAATTAAGATATTCTTAAGCTGTTTTTTGCACTATGTAGCTTGAAAATCCTTCTTTTCTATTTTCTTGGTTTTAGAATTTTTGTTACATGACCTAGTTTCCATGGCAACCAATAAGTTCATCTTAGCAACATATGTTTGTTTTGACGTTCTTTGAACATCCCGGTAACCATGGCAACAATAAGCAAAATTTGTGAAAATGTTAGCTATCAAATAAAACTACACGGAATTTCATTTTTGGACTAATTTTAGCTTATTTTACTATTTTTGGTCATTTTCTGTGTAAATATTGCCTGTAGACCTATCAAAGTTTTGTCAATAAGCTTGGAATTCGCATGGAAAGTCCATCTATGTCCATACATAATGTATGGACATAGATGGACATGAGAATCACAGGAAGATGGTGGGTGTAGGTAGACATCTATAGGGAAACAGTGACAGACGTGAGAATCACAGGAAGATGGTGGGTGTAGGTAGACATCTATAGGGAAACAGTGACAGACGTGAGAACCACAGGAAGATGGTGGGTGTAGGTAGACATCTATAGGGAAACAGTGACAGACGTGAGAATCACAGGAAGATGGTGGGTGTAGGTAGACATCTATAGGGAAACAGTGACAGACGTGAGAATCACAGGAAGATGGTGACATAGTCCATCTATGTCCATACATTATGTATGGACATAGATGGACTCAGTGTTCAATTCCTTGAAAACATTGAACAAATAAGCAGCAACAAGATGTGACATTGGAATATGCCTATGAGGCAAAATAGAGAACTCAGGAAATGTCTTTGAAAGAAATGGTTGACAGTGATTTGACTTATCTTCTATTGTACAACATAAAGATGTGAACCCAGACTGGGAGTGGGAGGGAGCTGGGCAGCTTATGTTGTAAGCTTACATCGTTTGGATGCTTTGTATTGTGGTGTACAAACCTGAAATTCTGCCTCTCACCTGACATTTAATCTGTAATTTGAGTCTGATACCCTTCCCTTAACCTTAGTAACAGCCCACTTGGGGTGAACACCACAAAGGTGAGAATTATCTGTTAGGATCTGAACATGAGATGCTTGGGTCAATCACAGGACCTCCTTTACTACAGAGGTGCTGCTCGTTAGTCTCACCTGCCCGCTCTCAATCTGGTGTAACTCTACCCACCAGGGACCTACTCTCAGCGGAACCCCTACGCAAAACACAATCACTTGTCAGCACTGATATGTCTTGACAAGAGTTCAAAGTATTCCCATAACAATTCAACAAGTTTGTCTACCAGTTAGGAACAAACAAACTCCAAAGCTGCATTTGCTGTTTATGCTTCATATCCGACTGGTTTTTGGCATCAGAAAAAAAACCGCTAACAACTGAAATATTTGTAATTTCTATCGAACCTTTTATTAAATCACATATTGGCAATGGTTCATTCAATATACACATACAGTTACTCTGGGTTCATTTTATCTCCCCTTCTTTGGAAATGCTTTACATCTTTGGAAAGGTTTTACAAAGAATTAAGCCCATCATAGATTGATTCCTTGAGGAATTCATGATATGTAATTCACAGCCTTCTGTTCAATAATGATTATATGTTTAAGAATATGGAGCACAGAGTAATGATGGGGTCATTACTAATAGTGATGTAGCACCAATATATCATGTAAGTATTTCTTATAATGATGTTGACCTTTTAACCAAGTAAAACTATATCAGCAACTTTCGGTAAGGGAACCGAGCAATGTGAAAGACATGGTTAAACACATTTTTTGTGACCTAGTATTTAATTCATCAATCAGGACTCAACATTAATAGTTACTAAATGACACTCCCTTAAGCAAGTGATTCACATTCAGACATAACTGACTAAGTTATCCTTAAATATGCTGAATAATAAAAAGACATATTGATAAAAGATTCTCATCCATTGTACTGAATATTGTACTTTTCCTGGAATGAAATAATGCAACAATAAATGTTGAGCCTTACAAAAAAGACACAAGCATCTAAGCGTACAAATTGGTATTCCATAAAGGGATCCCTGTGCTCTGGGTTAAAAAATGGTATCCTTTGATGGGGCCAAAGATCATGTATGATTTGACATCTGTATACTTTGATTAAGGTATCACGGGGTCGCCTCGGGAATGTCTAATGTTACAGCCTTGCGCTGGTGGCGTGCAGGGGGCGGGCGGTATTCCAGCAGGGGTGAGGTGAAGAAACTGATGCTCTCTAACAGGGCTCTTCGGACCTGTTTGAGGGGGTCGGTAGTGGGCGCGGCGTGCGCCTCCGTCAGGGTCAGCATATGGCACTCCTTACACTTGATACCTCCCAGCTTCAGCACAGGCTGAGCTGTCCCCAGGTGCTTCATCAGGATGGCCTGGTACTCCACCACATCCCCTCTCTTCAGCTGGAAGAGCAGGTCTTTGAACTCATCATCAGCTCTGATGGGAATGCTTTGGGACTCCCCATCGGCCAGTGGCATGGTGACGGTTAACTTGAATGTGTAGGTACGTTTGTCCTTCATGTGGCATTGGCGGCCGTGTGCAGCCCGCAATTCGCACAGCTTGAATTCCACCTCCGACTGAGTCTCCTCATTGCAGGGTGCATAAGGGACACCGTACAAGCATTTCAGCCACTCGGCTATCTCCTCAGGGAAGTTGTCCAGGAAGGAATCAGCTGGATTCTCTATGTCGGTGATGTTCACAGTTTCTACCAAACCAGTCCAGTTTACCTCCATCAGGCGGAAGTGCTCGCATGCCCGCTGTGCGTCGGCCATGTTGGTTTCCTCCCAAGCGGGCCGACCGCAGCGCTCTCTATACAGCTCCCAAGGCATCAATGGTAGCTCCTCACCTCCCTCTCCTTCACCTCCGGACATCAATGCAAACCCAGCACCAATGATCACCAGTGGGACAACAACAACAGCAATTTTGACCTTGAGTGGTTTTCCCCTGAGGCTCAGGCTGCCCATGGAGTAGCCATAGCCCTGCCACACACTGAGTAAGACAGGGGTGAGCAGCAGGAAGACAGTGATCACCACCCTCATGATGCTCATGTAGTTGAAGGTGACAAAGGAGTAGTAGATGCCATACACTGTGCCTCCCAGGGTGATGAAGGGCATGAGGAGGACAAAGCTGACCCAGCCCATGGAGCCCCTGGCCAGGCCCAGCCATGAGGAGTGGTCAAAGTACAGCACAGCAATCTGCAGCCAGAAGAAGCCAATGAGATGAGGCAGCAGCACCTTGTAGATTCCCCGCCAGCGGTCCTTAAACGCCATGCGTGCGAACAGCAAGGGCAGAATGGCGTACTCCAGAGCCGGGATGCTCAGGTTGAGGAAGAACCTTGGCAGTACGCGGATGCTGTAGAAGTTGGTGGTCAGCAGCCATACTAGTTGGGACAGGATTGGGATCTCAGGGAAGCCAGCCAGTAGGTGGGGCAGGCAGGACAAGGCGTCGAAGCCGAGAGACGTAAGTACCAGAGGGTCATCGTGCTTGGACAGGTACACTATAGCGACACCAGCCAGGAAAGTCGAAGCCAGAGCCAGCTCAGAGCAAGGTATCCAGGCTTTGTTTGCAAGACAGAATGCAGGTACGAAGACTCCGAGAGATGCCAGGAAAGTCCAATATGGGCGTGCGCTGTTTGCCATGAACTCACCTTCTGCCCGCGACGCATCAACGTCATCGCAATAGCGCTTCAACATGACTGCCATGGCCTTCACTTCCTGCTGCTTGCGCTTGTTCTTGAAGACCTGCAGGGTACAGATTACCATCACTGTGAAGGAGAGGTAGTACAGGGTGAGCGAGAAGATGGAGAAGAGCCAGGAGAAGCTCAGCAGGGAGAAGAGGAAGAAGACGATGAGCAGGTTCAGCTGGTCGATGGGCAGAACGTACATGAGCAGGTTCACCAGGTCAGTTGTCATGAACTCCACCAACCCGTCCACGGCCATCGTCACCGTAGCACCGGGGTACTTTACCAACTGTTGATGGAAAGAACATGACATTTGTTGAATACTCAAATAAGTGGGTATGGGGATATTAGCATGTGGGTTTTTTCATATCAAAAGAAAAGGTCAATTGTTCACTGTCAAATACTTGGTATTGATTATCATGGTTGAATTAACTAATAGAATTACTAAATTATGTGCTCACCAAACTGGAACAAAATTAACATCAACCTTCCAGGTAAAAGATTTTCTGCATAAGGGGGTTTGATCACCAAACTTTTGGGTCATGCTGATGCCCTATCAGAGCCCTACCTTTCTGGTGATCGGGGCCTCGTTGAAGGCAGCAAGCTCCACGTCATCCTGAGAGGGGTCAATTTGCCCACTCTGCATACGGCGTGCCACTGTGTCCACAAACTCATCTTCCACAACTGTGTCAGCAGACCGCACCTTGTTGGCTGAAAGGTCAAGTTCAACTTATGTGTGAATCAGTGTGTTTACTTAGTTGTCATCATTTGAGTTAAGTCACAGAGAAATCCTAATGCCACATAATTATATGCATACAGAATAATTGTGGTTACGTGATACCACATACTGACAACCCTTTATAGATTAAGACACCAAATTTTCAAAGATATCTAAGAAATATCATTAAGACATCCTTGGTCATTGAAGACAGTTGCCCTTAGGGCTTTTTGTATCCAACGGAGAATGGAAAAGACCCGTTCACCCATAGCAGAGTAAGTTGATATGATTGGACCGTCCTTCTTAATCACTGCTATTCATAGTCTTGATGATATTCTATTTTTCTACTCTCATGTTTTTTTCGCGCATTACTTGCACTACACAGCTGGTACATGGAAGTTATGAAAAGTATGTTTAACGCAAAATATAAACGTTTGCAATACTTGCTTCTCATGAATAAGATCATGCAAATCTAATAAAGAGTGTATGTAGTATGTAACAAAATGCTACTTAATTCCAACATTTATTAGAGCTAAAACGGTTTGGAGGTATGACCAACCTGTGCTGAGTAGGAACTTCTTCTCCCGCCTCTCCGCGCTGAGGTCCTGCACCTTCCTGACGTAGTCGTCCTTGCTGCAGCCCTCAGGCCCCCCTCCCAGCTGGCCATAGAGCCGGCGGGCCGCCACCCGCAGGGCCTTGGCCTGGGCCGACGTCCGCACACACCACTGGACGACGTCCACATTGTCCTCCGTGATCCCTGAGGGAGAGTAAAGGTAAATAGAATACAGATGGGTAGGTATAGTGTTTAGTCATGTTATAGAGCCGGCGGGCCGCCACCCGCAGGGCCTTGGCCTGGCCCGACGTCTGCACACACCACTGGACAGCGTCCACATTATCCTCCGTGATCCCTGAGGGAGAGTAAAGGTAAAATGAAATACTAAAGGGTAGGTATGGTGTTTAGTCATGTTATACGGATGGTATTGAGTCATCTGGTCATTCTCTCCAAAGTAAAGGCCATATTACACTACGCGTCATGCCTGGCTTGCGTTTGGGTCATTTTGCCCCAGAATGAATCAGGGTACTGACAGAAAGTCCATTTTTAAATTCCCTGTGTTTTCCCTAATATTTCCCTGTCCCGTGGCAATTTTTCCCTGTGTTATATCCAGCAAGTTTTTCAAATTTAAAAGTCTCTGCATGCAAAAAAAAAAAAAGAATTTAGACAACCCAACAACAAAATGTTAAATCCCTAATATCTTGAGAATCAGGAATTTCAGGACCTGGCCAAATGAAATTCCCTGTGTTTTCCCTGTGTTTGGGCAAAATTTCCAAATTCCCTGTGTTTTCCCTGCCAGGGAATTTTTTTTTTTTTGCCATTTTCCCTGTTTTGCCTGTGTGGTTGGTATCCTGATGACTACCCAACTAGATGATTAGAGTGTCCAACCGACCTCAGAAGACAAGGGACTTCTCATGTTCATCAAACATGGAGAACCCATTCAGCTGTAGGATGCAAGCTCCTAAATATCACACCGTATAAGGGATGATTCCACACTCCTTCAACAAAGATACTCTGCAAACTGGGAGACACTTGTTGCACCTACAAAGGCGTGTCTTTTGAAAATTACATTATTACGATTTCTCCGTACTACACCTTTAGTAATTCCACTTTTTTTTATGTAAAGTCACCGAGAATATAATTTATTGTCACTGAAGGGCTTTAATGTTTGATACCTATTATTTTGTATAGTTGTGATGCTGTAGAATTACAAACATGCATTTCCAAATTATAATAAAGTTATTTGATTGTTAGTAAAACAAGGTTATTTATTAGAATACAAGGTAAAACACAAGGTGCTGCCCTTACCTATTTTCTCCTGGAGGCAGTCCCGCAGTAGTTCTGTGGCTTCCTGGTTGCCGTTCCGGGAAGCTTTAATCAGCCAATCAACGCCCAGCATTCCATTTGCTTCTGGATCCTGTTTGGCCCTGGCCAGCTTGGTGTAGTGTCGGCCTAGGAACAGCTGGTGGTCACCCGACCCGGCCTCGGCCTCGGCCCGCACGTCGGCCAGGAACGCCGCCGAGTCTGGAACAGGGGGGAGGGATGAGTCAGCAGTTTTTAAGTAATGCGTGCACTGGTCACTTGCAGGGCGATTAATGTGGTAATGTACACATATAATTATGTTCATAGTATGGTAAGAACCACAGAGGATGGAACATAGAGGTAGCCCTCGATTGACCTATTGATGCATACAGTGTAATAAATACGTAGTACAGACAAAGGAGGCACAGAACAATTTTCCCTGCCATGGATAGCTAATTTACAGTGTTTTAAGCACCTGCAAGCTAATTTGGACTGAATATGTAGACCCATTCGCTAAGAAAACAAATAATTATTGTATATCTCCCTATAATGAATGAATTTCCAAAATACAGCATGCATCCTGATCTGGGTTTACCTGCAGGCAAAACCCAAGAAATTAGCTATCCGCGGCTGGGAGAAATTATTGCCCTTGTTTTCACATACTATTGAGGGCTTTAGCCTGAGATATAGGTGTGTGCAATTTGGGGCAATAACAATTGCTGAGTGCACCTGCAGTCTCTACATGATTTTTTCTATATCAATTACACAAAAAAATGTTGAAAAAGTTTACTGACAACACGAAAATTGGCATCAGCATTCATAAGCTTCTAAAGTTTCTGAAAGGGCAGGACAACCGTGAAGGTATGGAGTTGGAAGCCTGACATAGAATAAAAGCTTATGAGAATGCGTTTTCCTTTCTTCACCTCTTTTCCTCTTTCTATAAAATCACATCTACATTGTTACTTTAGGCCTACTTGGAAGAGCTCAAAACTGGTCAGCCTCCAGTACGCCCAGACGAGTCGATGGGTATAGAGGCATGCGAGAACTTTGAATGGTGCAGACCCCCAAAAGATGTATTAGTTGGATGTATCATCAATCCAACCACTGATCCCTTATTTCAGTGGCTCAACTTATGATGACTAAGTGCCTTTTAAACGAGTTATTAATGTTAACAAATCTGAATAATAGTAAACTTTCTAATTTCACAAAATGTATCCTAGTCTATTTAACCAAGCTAAACTAATATTACTGATGACTTCTAACTTTCTAAGAACATTTTGTGCCAAAGCTAAATGGTCAACCCAAGGATGTATATTCGACACTGTGCTAGGCATATAACAGCATAATTTATATTTTCTTTGTACATGACCATACAACTATACATAACAATATATTTTGTTCATGGCGGTGGCCACATAACCAACTACAATATATTTTGTTCATGGTGTAGGGAATACAACTATGTAACTCAGGGGCGGATCTAGGGGGCGGGGGGCCCGGTAAGCCCCCCCCCCCCCCCTCACACACACACACTTTGCCCCTAGTAACTATGTATTTTGTTCATGGCGTGGGCCATACAAATACGCAACAATGTAATTTGTTCATGTTGTTGACCATACAACAAGGTAGCTGTTTAGGCTATCAGTGGGCGTACCAGGGGCCCACGCGGCCAGCGTCTTAAGGCCGTACTGTGGGGCTTCTGTGACGACCTTCATTAGGGCTCTAACACCCAGCCTGGGCGTGTGTGTGTGGGGGGGGGGGGGGGGGTCTGGGGGCGAAGGGGGAAGGAATGAGGGGGGCAGGCTTTGTGTAAGAGAACTAGAAGAGCGAGTCCCTCTATAAGTAGTATAGATTGGGATTGTTGACAGTCATTACACACACACACACAAACACACACTCACACACACACACACACCACACACACACACACACAAACACACACCTGACATTCTGTAAGGTATTCAGATTTTTGATCACAAATTCATGTCTTGATACCATAGATATCAGTAATGTTATTACAGAACAGAATATATAACAATAATTCACATAGTTCGAAGGGCAAATACCATAACATTGAGTAAAGGACATCCACAGATTAAACTCATGTTAACTCCCCTAAATAGGATTTATGATAGTATTTTCCAACCAAATTTTGATCTTTATTTTAAACTTATTAAAATCTGGTGTATTTCTAAGTTCCACACTTAGACCATTCCAATCTACTGCACCTCTATACAGCGTACATTTTTTATATTTTTCATAGTATGGTCTAACAGTTTTCATCACTTTTGCATCATGTAATCTAGTATTTCTTGCAGGTATTATAGCTAATTCATCACTTTGTTTATACATATATTTTCTCAAGTTAGCTGCCCTTTTGTCTTCTAAAAACGGCATTGAGCATCTATAATGTAAATTTTGTGTTGATATAGCATTGTGTTCATAAATACATATTCGAAGTGCTCTATTCTGAGTCTGTTGTAGCTTACTAAGCTGAGTAATTGTGCCTCCTGCATATATAATATCTCCATAGTCCAGCAGTGGTACAATCATAGACTTGTAAACCCGTACAGCTGTATAAAAATCTATGTACTGTCTGATTTTTGATAGCAAATAAATTTTGTGTGCAACAGCCTTATTACAGTAGTCAATGTGTTTGTTAAAGTTCAAACATGAATCTATATACACACCTAGATATTTGTAAAAAGATACCTTTTCAAGCCTTATATTATTCAAGTACAATGATACATCATGCAATTTTCTTACTTTCGACCTTGAACCATAAGCTACAAATTTAGTCTTTTTACAGTTAACAGTCAGCTTATTTACAGTACACCATTTACTGAAGTTATTAATATCTGATAGTACATTATTCAACAGCAGATACTTATCAGTACCTGAGGCATATATTACAGTATCATCTGCATACAATAAATGTTTAGTAGCAACCAGTACACTTGAGCAATCATTTACATGAATCAAAAATAGGAGTGTTCCCAAGACTGAGCCTTGTGGAACACAATATCGAATAATATTATAAGCTTCGTCAGAGACATGTCCATTAACACTAGTTGTTTGCCTTCGGTCTTGCAGATAGTTTTGGATCCAG
This sequence comes from Lepidonotus clava, assembly GCA_936440205.1. Taxonomy (NCBI): domain Eukaryota; kingdom Metazoa; phylum Annelida; class Polychaeta; order Phyllodocida; family Polynoidae; genus Lepidonotus; species Lepidonotus clava. Next base: position 48,587,325 of record OW387147.1, read on the forward strand.
TTATAGTTATCTCCAACTAGCCCTAATTTAGAAAGTTTTTTCGAAAGGATATTGTGATCAACAGTATCAAAGGCCTTGCATAGGTCAAAATACACTGCAATCGATGATCTATTGACATTTATACTTTCATATAAATCATTAGTAAACTTCACTATTGTATCAGATGTAGAGTGACGTGGTCTGAACCCTCCCTGAAATTTGTCCAATAATCATATTGAGTTAAATGTTCGTATAAATTATTATGGACTAGTTTTTCTAATATCTTACATGGAATAGGTAGTTGAGATATTGGACGCAAATTATTTACATCAAGGTTATCCCCCCCCCTTTCTTAGTGGGGTAACTTGTGCTATTTTCCAGTCGTATGGTACAGTATTTGTTGAGAATGATACTTCAAATATTTTCAATAACTTCTCAGGAAATCTTGTGAAAACATCTTTAAAAATTCGAGTTGACAACCTAGGCAGCGCTGATGACTTATTCACATTGATTTCTTTAACAAATTTAATACAGTGTCAGGTGTGAAAAACATTTCAGCAATGGGAGTGTGACACAGTTTACCCATATATAGCCAGAAATATATATATTTAAACGTGTATATATGACTGTCTACAATCCCAATCATACATGTGTCTAGAAAATAATTTGACATTCTATAAGGTATTCAGATTTTTGATCACAAATTCATGTCTTGATACCATAGACATCAGTAATGTTATTACAGAACAGAATATATAACAATAATTCACATAGTTCGAAGTATATATATTTAAACGTGTATATTTGACTGTCTACAATCCCAATCATACATGTGTCTAGAAAATAATTTGACATTCTATAAGGTATTCAGATTTTTTATCACAAATTCATGTCTTGATACCATAGACATCAGTAATGTTATTAGAGAACAGATTATATAACAATAATTCACATAGTTCGAAGGGCAAATACCATAACATTGAGTAAAGGACATCCACAGATTAAACTCATGTTAACTCCCCTAAATAGGATTTATGATAGTATTTTCCAACCAAATTTTGATCTTTATTTTAAACTAATGAATCAATCAACTAATACATACATGTATTTAATTCATTTTGAAGTGATGAATATACACCTTCAAATTGAATTGTATATGGCTAGAACACATAGTGAAATGATTTAAGTGTATTGTAAATATCATCACTCAATTTAGAATATATATCGTTCTGATACATTATCCCATTATGAAAGTCAGAATCCTATCTATTCATGGCCTTCCTATCGTTTTCCATTGACTGTCAAGCCCTGCATGTAGTCTTATTACTATATCTTCTTAATATAAACTTCTTAAAGCTACGTTCATGCAGTATATTAATATAAGTGTCAAGTTTCATCCCCAATACGTGATATATGAGATTTTTTTAATAGACCATGTGCAGACGTGGTCACGTGATCACTTGTGGTGGTCACCATGTGCTCTCAGTGACCACATTTTTTATTTTTGTATTTATTGTCAACTTCACTCGAAAATACATGGTCTTCCAGTTGATCAAGTGATAAGTAAAAAGAACAAATAAAGTATCAAAGAATCTCAAGATTTACCAATTCTAACTAACAAAAGTAGTTTATTGGGGCCGATTTGACTATTCTAGGTACATTCAGCATCAATCAATCACTAATATGGCACCCTGTCCGTTTCGGAGCATTGTGACATTATCTGCAAAACGCCTATACTTACAAAGACCACTTCAATGTATTTCTTCCAAAAATAACTTTCGTATTCAATTTATGTATATATATATATATATATATGTATATATATACATATATATATATATACATATATATATGTATATATATATATATATTCCCAATCTGGCCATATGTGAATAATTGCCTTTCGATATAGTCCATTTTCTTTCATCTATAGCTTTCTTCAAATCACGTGTCAGCCAAAACGGCCTACCCTCCACAAACGTACGAATTAACACTGTATGATTAACTGCATCAGAAAATAGCAAACTAGAATTTCCCAAAGTTATTTGTATTCTGCTCAGAGAGCAGAATTTATCAGTGATTTACATGAATACCTCTAGGTGGCAGCAAAGGCACTACAATGCATAGGCCTGGCACTGCTCACCACTGAGTTCCTAGAACACAGAGGCACCACTTTAATTCTCTGATGGTAAGGGGTATTCATAGAACTGCATCATGTCAGCCCTTAAGCAGGGGCTGATGCAGAAATTTTAGAAATGAGGGGTGTGCTATAGCGAAATTTTTGCGGAATTTGATTTACACCTTTCCAGTATAAATAAAAGACTTTAAAAAAAAAAGAAAAAAAAAAAGATACTTTTGTACTTGTACTTTTGAGCATAGATTTGTCTATCAAAAAAGCGTGAATAGTTATAAAACGCTTCAAGTGCAATGGTAGCGTTCTCCTGGAGATAAGCGTGTCTTATAATAATGTTGATTCAGGCCCTAATCATTATTTTTAAAACTTAACGTTAATCAATTATATAATTGCATTTAATTCTGTGCTTCCATAGGGGTCTTCCATTAAGTACGTGCGCAGCAAGGGGGGATGGGGGGTCCCAAATTTTTAAAAATTTGTGTACATTCCCATACAAATCCAATGCGTACTTTAGCCCAAGGGGTGGTGGGGGGTCTAGAATTTTGGAAAATGTGCGTACGTTCTAAATGGAAGGCCCCATACCTCCTGCCTTATATATGTCTGACTATGATTAAGGTACTGGTTTATAGTGATATAATAGAATGATTGACTGTGGGAGGTTGGTGGTGCCACCTATGTTCTCATGTAGGTACATGTCTTACTAGTATCCTGGCAACCACCATTGTTTATTTATTCCCGCCATATTGTCATGTACCTGGGCAGGTTGCTTGGTCGTACTAGATACAGGCTGAACAGTCTTATATATATATATATATATAAGACTCACAAAAATGATTCAAGAAAAATACTACATGTTTTCGTGTCTACTCTTTGACACCAAGTATTAGCGTCTCCACATCTCCTAGGCTAAAGACACCTTGCCTCCTTCCCCTCCCTAGTCCGTTCTGACCCACATTAGCTTATCACTTTCGGAAACAGTGCGTCTGAACTCGACAGACTATCCCCTCCCTTGATCACACAGACGGAACCTGTATGTGGGCCGTCGAAACCGTTTTTTAACATGTTAAGTCAGTGGCAGGGGAGGGAATCAAATGTCTATATATATATATATATATATTATATATATATGATATATATATATATATATACTTTGTGCAGACGTAGTCACGTGACCATGTGCTCATCATAAGCACAGGGCTATTAGATAAGACCAAAAATAATTAACTCTGAATATTAACAATGACTTAATTATGATATAATGTGGCTGTTCCAGGTGAATTCAGCAGAAATATGTGTCTAATGTGTTTTTAAATTGTGAGTAACAATATTATTTAGTTATTAGATGATCGCCAATAAGTTGCCCGACCTCCTGCCTACCGGGCCCGCCTAGTGGCTCTTGGACAGGAGGGCCTTATTGTGGACCTTTTAATGAGAATTGGATTTGGATGTATCTTGGCTTTTCACGATGATGAAGTTCGTGATTAACATCCGGGCCCTTCCATGAAGTACGTACCCATCAAGTGGGGAAGGTGGTTGGAAATCTTTAAAATGTGCGTACGTTCTAGTACAAATCTAATGCATACTTTAGCCCAAGGGGCTGAAGGGGAGGGGGGGGGGAGGGGTCTGATGTTTTTGAAAAAGTACGTATGTATTTATTGGTAGGACACTTACAAGACAATCATTAGGAATCCTCCATAGATGACGAAGGACGTCAGACGGCGCATTAAATTGCAATGGACCGCGCCATTCAATTAAATTTACATGTTTTTTTCCTTTTGTTTTTAAATATCGCATGAATATACCATCCAATTATATTGATTGACAAATCAAAGAAGTAGGGCTAAAACAAACGACAGCTAGTGCACTTGTAATGCCGGAAATCTATCTCAATAAGGTACATGTATAATGATGTAAAGGTTATGTAGGGAAAACAACGATACTTGTGAGTGACTTATCACTTGAATCACTGTCTTCTATATCCTGAAACACAATATCGGAGTTTCTTCATAGCCATTAGGCACTATTATGCATGACTATAACTATTAGGCACTATAACCTCAGAGACAACGGACTTTAATTCGACGCGAGGATTCATGCTGCGGGGCTCTAGAGGGGCAAAATTGTACCTTCATATGTACGTAATTAAAAATAGGGAAGAGTGTCAAAGCTACTCAGTGGCGGATGCAACATTTTGAAAAGGTGGGGGGGCGCTCATAGAATGGGGGGGGGGGGCATTATTTCCAGAATTTGATACTAAATAACGCTTAATTTATCCCTTTTTTTACGAAAAAAGGCGGCTGTTGTAAACAGATCCAGGATCAGGAAATTTACATCAAAAAAGTAATATTTTGCCAAAAATAGAGATACGTACGTGAATGTATCAAGATGTGTCGGGGTTGCTAAAACTTCTTACTTTAAAATTCGACATGCGTCACGCGTCCCCCGCCCGACCCCTTCCCGAGCCCTACCAGTATAGGCCGGGTCGGCGGTACACGTCGTCCACCACCCGCCCGGCCTCCAGCGCTACTGGCACCCGGCCCCGGGACCAGCACGCCGCACCCCGACCACCGTCAGGAACCCTCCCATTAACATAGAACCACCCCTCCCCCACCCACCTACCTGTCTGGTCACCCTGAGGGGGTCCTGGTCGCCCCTCTCCGCCTGCCGCCTCCTCCATGGTGCTAGGTGGTCCGTCAGTGTCAGTGTGAATCCGAGTGGACGGGGAGAGAGGTCCGGGAGGCGGGCCACTGTCAGTGCTGTCAGTGCTGTCAGTGCTGTCAGGTCCGCCGTGAAGGTCCACCTGGCCGCTGTCAGCCCGCTGTCACTCTGTTATCAGTCAGTCCAAGGTCCGCGCACCTTGTCCATAATCAGTGGCCTTGATGATTGCACACCTACGTGTAGAAGTGTAGTGCTGTTATCATTTAAATCAGTATGGCTAATCAGCAGACATACATGTATACATATAGGCTATATCCATCCATGAAAAATATGCCCCCTGGTGGATACAGGTATCCTTCATTATACCTTCATTGATTCTTTGTAAAATTCATATTAAAAATGTCCTTTCTTTTCTTGGGGGGGGGGGGAGCGAGCATAAGTATATATAGGGTAAGGTCGGGTAATATGGGCATAGCAGGTAATATGGGCACCCCCAATATTTCATATTTCTATCAGATATAAGTCCTGCAAACTCATATCACAATGCGGGGAACCAAAAACCATTGCCATAGACCATTCCTTTTCAGCAAATTACTATATATTTATCAAGATATGCTATAAAGACTGTAAGAGGGTATGTGAACTTGCTTGCATGCTTGCACATAATAATACATAAAATATATATATAGGGATATCTTAACCATTCAAATACCACATGGTAGTGCAACCTCTTAAGAACAAGTAGAAACTACAATCAAAGATATAGGAGAAATAGCATTTATTCTATAGAGGATCTATGAAAGACTGTTTCTTTGGGTAATATGAACACCCCCCAAAATCCCATAGTAACCTATGGGAAGTCTAATATGGACAGGGTTCTTGTCCTGCCCATATTAGCCTCCCTTATTTGTCACTGTAATTCTACAGGGCTAATATGGGCAGGTGTGCCCATATTACCCTAAAATAGGGGGTGCCCATATTTCCCTGCGGTGGGTAATATGGGTTTTGAAAATGTAAAAACTTACTTTCTCAATATATTAATTATTTCTTGACCTAGATGGTTAAAAACCCACTTATTTCTTCAATTACTGATAACAATTCCATGAAAGAAAACAGAAGTAAATTATGATCATTTCTCTTGATTTCACAGACATGGGTCCTTAAGGTGCCCATAATACCCGACTTTACCCTATACATATATATAATTGCTAAAGAAAAATAGAATAGATGGCCATTTATATAGGTCCTATCATGTTTTTGTAATGTCTTGTCATAATGATGCTATCACCATTTGACTGTGTTGAACTATAGTAGGTTAATTATCCGTTAATGTTAGGTGTACTTAATTAGTTGCTTTGCCTTATGGATAATAGCTAGCTCCTATCGCAGTCTCCTTCTCCTTCGACTGCGCCCCGTGGGGGTCCGGGTAAGAATAGGCCCTCAGTAGCCCCTGCTGATCGTATGAGGCGACGATAGGGGGGACCCTGCACTGACCAAGTGGTTCTTGGGTTCGATTCCCGGTCAGTGCTTGGTTCACTAAGGGATGAGGTACAGCAAAAATGATCGCTGGGTTTTGATCCCCTGCTGTTTGCCCGCCCTGTCACCTTCATCTCATAGATTCGATCACCAAAGACAGAATTCGTCCCATCTGGTTTTCGCCGTGAAAATGACCCTGGCTGTCGGTACGGCGCAAAACACTGTTGCCCAATACATAATAATATTTCTTTATTATGTAAGACATAACACTCACGTGAAAGGATGTTCTTTATTTATTTCCTGTGTATTGTAGTTCCATAACAAGATATCAATTAACAATGAAAAGCTCCAAGGATGGAATCACACTCAGTCAACGCTCCTGCCTACTAAACAGTCTATCAGCTTCTATTCCAATTCCAGGACTCAGCTTCTAGAACACAACCTTTCCAGGATGGTTACTTACAACAACGTTCAGCTAACTCTGACTGAGCATGGCTATGTAACCCCTTTTGTATGGTGGTGGAATACACGTCATACCTAGACTCCTCCCTTACTCCTAGACACTTTGACAAGGATTATAGCTAATGCGTGCGCTGGTGTAAGCACTACGCTGAGCTAACAGAACATGGACTGACCATCTGCATCAGTACAGTGCATAGGCCTTATATCAACTAAACCTCCCTGAACTCAAACGAAAAGTCAAGGTGCCTAAACTGGCTTAAACTAATCTATCTTGTCTACTGTTATCATTATATTCTGTATTCATTCCTCTCTCTACGTAGAGGCCTATATATAAGCATACCCTAGTTACAATATGCTTAAAATGGATGGACAAATTTGGGGCCCTTGATGGGGGGTCCCCAGTGTCGCATGTCAAATATAAGAAAAGGTCATGTCAACTGTCACTTAACTCCTCATGTTCCATGTCGCCTCTAAAAGACCCTCATGTCCAATGTCGAATTAGGCCATGTCATGTCTTTTTTTTCCTTCATGTCACTAGGGCCTAGGCTATGTCGCAATAAGAAATGATGCTGCCGTCGTGTCGAATTTAGGGGTATAATTATATAGGGCCATAAATTGTAAGACAAATATTCCCTATGACATGTGAATCATAGCGAAGCATTTTGAACAGGAACAGGAACTTTAAACTAGTTACTTCCATAATTAGATAATGAAAAAAGACTCAGGTCAGTGTGTGCAGATAGCAATGATCGTGTTGACCGTTATGTAAAGTGCATCATCTCTTTTCAGTTACAATAACCACACACATGCATATATACTCCCCTTCGTAGTTATTTTGATTGCTAATAGTAGAAAATGGTCTCGATGTAGGTATTAGGTAGGCAAACACAGGGCCTACTCATACTGGAAGTTTAGACCTTTACAATACAAGACGTTATTGGTTGTTATTGAATTCATGGCACTTATTGAAGTCAATTTTAGTTGAAATTTGGAATATTGACTGAGGTGCACCCTTCAAATTGCAAAGCTACATGATTATTTCTCAACTTTGAGATGGCGCAGAGAGGACGTAAAATCAAGGTCCTTGAAAAGTTATTAGATTTAGCCTACGTGAAAAATTAATAATGGTGCGACATAACGGTTTCTTAAAGTGGACATGCGGCAAAGGGACCGGTGCATTCCCCGTGTGATAGATTTATATTTGTAAGGTGTTGTCTCAGGGGTCCCGACTTCAGTGTTGGAGGGTCGCTATCCACCTTTCCCATATATATGCATGAACCTGCGTAGTCCACGGGTCTGCAAATTTTTGGGGCTTTTAGAAACTAGGTCAGTTCCCTTCATATACCTTAACTATAGCAAATTCCCTAAAAAAATGTTTCAAATTCTTTACACCAGGCGACGCCACCTTAATGAAAAAGAGATGATAAGGATGAATGGTACCAATATTGAAGACATTAGACATGGTCCCGTCCAGGTGAGAATGGCGCCATCTAGTGTATCTTTGTCCAGGCACTGTGCGGACTTCCCCCACCTTTATCTTTGCCATAATTCAAATCCCAATCGTTCTAGCAGTGTGTACATGTCTCGTCACGTTAAATACGGTTATGTCCAGATATAGCATGCATGCATTTAGAATAAGTTAGGGAAAGTGCAATGCGAAAAGTATGCAATGCAATAAACATCAATTTCTCACATTTTAGTTTAAATTCATCATTTGCGCCAATATGAAGAACAGACTGCTGAAATAAACCTACATTTAAGTTTTCTCAAGTGGAACTGGAAGGCGCATATCAAAATCTGATGAAGCACATAATAATGAATCCCCTTTAAAAACTGTTTTACCTGTTAATCCATCAAGACATCTGCAGCCCTGGCAATGCACCTACATAGCTTACTAGGTATCACTTTTTGCCTCGTTACTCGGTTAAGGCCGCATTCTTCTAGGCGTCATTTCACGGCGTTTAGCAAGGAACACAAACAAACGCCAAGAAACTTAAGGGAATGCAAGGAATTTCTAGGAACGCATAGTGGACTATGGAATTTGCTTGCGTGCATACTTGCATTCAGGGCAAGCAAGACTGAATGCAAACACATTTTAATTTGGTTTCTCTGGAACACTTTCGTTCAGATACGAACATTTTTGTATCTAAAACGCAAGCTACTTGCGTTTCCTATCTAAAGGAAACACATAGAAGAATAATCTAGCCTTTACTATAGAAGGGGCTGATGAGAGAACAAATGGCCGTCAGACAGTGCCACCTAGTGGGTGGCGCCGGTGCCCGGGAGTCCTGTTATCTGTTCAGGGATCTCGGGAACCAGTGGAGTAGTATAGGAAATGGGCCTTCGAACTCTTGAGATGCATAATAATGGCGTCATCTAGAGAGCTCGTGGAAATGCTAAGAACCAACAACCCTCATCAGCATAGGTTGTTGAAGAAAATCAATGGCATCCAAAGAACAAAGGACTGGTTAAAACTAGACTTATATGAAAGCACACATTGTCAATAAAGAAAATAAAGAACTTAAAACAAAGGTTTTACATCCAAAGATACAAACTAAACGAGGGTGGCGCCTATACATGTTATTCAGTATGCACCGTTCGGTGTGTGTGTGGGGGGGGGGGGGGGACGTATCCCATGTCACATTGTCCAGATTAAGCACGATATAATTATATTGCATTAGTTAAAGGGTATACGCTATATCAAGTGACACCATATAATTTATATCAAAATATGATTTACCGTCTACTGTAATAACTGTAGTGGTATATAGTTCAATGGATTAGCTGAAGTGACGCATGATTGGTGTGGTCTATCTTTAGAACACGGTGTACAATTTAGTGTTAAGCCAGTTTACATAACTATCCATCAGAAAATGGAGATGAAGACGTTATAAGATGGTATTTTACTACACGTATCGCCGCTCATGAGCTGCAATACGATTATGTTGCAGAGAAACCATATTAGAGGCAAAGTTTTGTGTAATGCACTCCAATTTGCCAATTTTAAACAATTAATATCATTCCTGCGTCTGAATTGTCTTTAATGATATATCATACCGTTGGTTGTCGTAGCTCATGTCGTGTTGTGTAATAGGGCCTTCAATCTGACGAATGGATGCATATATATGGTTAGCCTGATTGCCGACGGATCCCCATACCTATATATATAGGCGGGGGGGGGGGGGTCCTGATGTCGCATGTCGAATTAAAGAAATGACCAGTCACCCTATCGAATAAAGAAATAGCATTGCAAATTTAAGAAATGCCGATGTCCCCAGTCACTATCTCTTTGAAATCCCATGTCGCAAGTCATTAAGTCTCAAAAGTGTCCATGTCGCCCCCGATGTCGCCCCGTCGAATTTAGGTGTTTAGGTCCATTATATAGACTATCCCACTATATCGCCATCTATCCACATCTTCCCCCATATACCTCGTCTATCCACATCTCCCCCATATATATATGAACAAGGCACCACAGGTCTGTATATATGGACGGGAAATGACCACCGTCTGGTTCTCATAGAGGCCGCACGGAGGCGCCCCCTTCTGCCCAAACACTGAACCAACCCCAGCCTGCCGCCAACTGCCTCGACCAATCAAACAGCCTGTTCTCAGTCCTGCATAGCCTGGCGCTGGTCTGGGCAGTTCAGGAGGTGGCACCAGGCCGGTACACTCCCCCTCCTACAGAAGACAGCCTCTATACACAGGTTCTCCCCTCCTCCAGTGAGGCATGGATCACGTTACGTACGACGAGGAGGGTAACCCGGTGGTGGGGCGGGTAGGGGCCCGGAGGAGGAGGCCTCCCCCCAGCCCCGCCCCGCCCCAACCCCCCGAGCCCCAGGACACCCTCACGGCGATATTTGAGATAGAAGGGGCCAGTTACGATGTGGTCCTGGACGACACCAAGATCTCCTGGGTGCCCGTCAATCTGACCTCAAAAGGTAAGAAATGAGTCGATAAGTCCCCCCTCCCTAACTAAGTCACTTCCCTACCTACCCCCCTCTCTGTTCACTCCTTACCCCACAGCAGACCAGAGGTACATAACATATATAATATTGAGGCGGCCAGGTTTGCTCGTTGCACACAGACTCGTCCAATATTAACAGCGGGGGAATGTTGTTGTGTTGCTAGTTTATTGTGAGTGGGACGGCTTGAGTTGAGTCATAAGTCTCTGCTTGGCGAGGGCAGCCTTAGCATGAGTCCATTGGTCAGTATTGTACATGGGGCACAACACCCCTGAACTTCACACAGGTGTACAGCTATTTTCTGCATCTTTTTTTCTTTTTAATAAACTTTATTACATTATACTAAATGTTATAATCAGCAATGCTTCTCAGATGTATTACAAGACATAGCCAGGGAATGATAAAGTATGATTGCAATAAAGTACATAAAACATCAGATAAAAGTAGGATATGTTTACTCACATACTATCAACTTTAAGCAATGCATCCCGAAGACAACTTCAATAGCATAATAGCAATACTACAAATCAGCAAACCATAAGCAGTCTATTTCCGTTTTACAAACAATGTAAGGTCTTATTTACATAAATGCTGACGAGAATGATTCAGTGACATAAATATTATATGTTCACGAAAATAACTGACACATAAAATGTGTGTCAATTTACACATGTAACAGGAATACAAAGGGAGAACAGACTATATGTTTGATTTGTACCTGTATAAACATCTTGAATTTAAAAAAAGTAGAACTTATCACTAATGTAGGCTTTTGACATGCAAGTGTTACAACGTCCCCTATCTATTTATTTTTATTTTTTTTTTTTTTAATCATTTACTTTTTTGAGGGGGGGATGCATATATTCGTCCAGTAGTGACAAATTAAGGGCATGCAATGTGCACAGTGAGACGGTTAAGATGAGGTCAATAAGTAAAAGTCAAGGCCAACATAATTATATTAGTTATGATATAACTTAAGGCCATGACACATATACCGACCCGACCCGACGGTTGAGTCGGGTCAGGCTGAGTTGGTGTATGTGTCATACCATTACAACTGAATGGTCGAGTGTACTCCCCGACTGTTCCGTCGGGTCGGGAATCATGAGATGTTGAAGATCGACAACTAGACTGTCGGGTCTGAACAGCTAGTTACTAAAACAATATTTCTCAAATAGTTGTCTAGCTGATAATAATTTTCAGCTTTAGATTCAACATCAAATAAGCTTTCAGGTGATGTATTTTATGTTATTACCCGACCATTATTTCCATAAATATTGATACTAGCTTATGGAATAACCAAATTAATCAACAGTTTATATTAACCAAAAATATTTGAAACATCCCCTAAAACATCAGATTATTAATAACGTCATTATATGTTTATTTACTGGCATGAATATTGATAGAAACTAACCCTGTCCTTACGACCAGTTGGTCAGTATATATATATATATATATATATGTGGCACCCCCCAGGAGTATCCCGACGACTAATCAGTCCCCGACAGTTGGGTCTGAAGGACTCCCGACGGTCGAGTTGGTATATGTGTGTAGGCCTTTAAATGCCCCAAACGTCCGAGGAAATGGCGTTTTCCGGTTTTATAGAAGGAAAAAAAACAAAAAAACATTTGTGTGAACTTACGATCCAGACTTTTTTTCATTTATATGTGGGCTCATACAGGTTTTCTGGTTGTTATTTGCGCATTATTATGTAATTTACACATTATCAAAGTAGATGTATTATTAGACTGACCCCCGTCGCTGGCCCCGTCCGCGGCCCAGCTGGCCCCTAGGTCCGTTTAGACCCGTCCGGCACCACAGGTCACGGCTGACCGCCCCGCTCAATACCAACACCCAGACCTTGTCCCAATACTCACTGCGGCCTAATAACACAGAGCATAGGCTCAAGTACATTATCTGATTCTACTTGCGATTTCAGAAATCGCCAGCACTAAAGAGGGATACTCATAATACACGCTATAATTAGGATTTGAAATTATCTTTCAAATTGTATGTAGCATGAATGGGAACTTGCCATACTCATAATTATTCTTGAGAAATTAGAAATAAACAAATTCCAAGTTGTCAACATCGTCTTGTGGAATACAAGCATTTATATAGGTTGGCCTGGTCTTACTGGGTCGGTCGGACCGCAGGGGGGGGGGGGATCCCGTAGTAGGCTAGGTTTAGTCACTTTGTAATAAGTTATAGTGTGAACAATAGATTTGTGATTACGTGAAGACTAGATCTGCAGTGTGCTATGCGGTATAATATATGGCTATGGGATTTCTTTGTCAATATTCTGCCAGACTGTGCTACATCGCATAATCAAACCCTCGCAACAGCTTTAGAGATTTGGGTCTCGCAACAGTGCAAATCACAGCGAGGGTTTTGTACAAGTCTCCCTGTTATATGCGAAATTCAGCATCAATTTTTACCCATTTCTAATAATTTTTCCAGGCTGACAATTTCAGGAATTTTAGATCTAGATGTCTAGTTTTCAGAACCATTTACAGAATTAAAAACGGTCCAGTAGAACAGCCACAAATCAACAGCGGGACCCATCACAACCTCAACATCCTTATAGGGACAGGTTGTATTGTTTAAATTTTTGCACAGGGAGGGGTCTCGCTGTGGTGGACAACCCTCACAACAGCAAGGGGGGTTATGCGACGGACCACAGTCTTGTCAGAGGGTACATATATACCTTGAAATAGTTAATAACGTTTAACGATATATAGCTTTAATATATTGCCAAGTGTCTACATTATCGGGATAGAGAGAACTCTTAAAATAAAACTGGACTTTAAAATCTTACAGGTAGAGTCAATGTCTCATATTATTGTTGGTCTTCTATATTGAGTAGAGTATAGTCAATGTCTCGTATCATTGTTAATGGTTTCCCATTGAGTAGAGTATGGTCAATGTCTCGTATCATTGTTAATGGTTTCCTATTGAGTAGAGTATAGTCAATGTCTCGTATCATTGTTAATGGTTTCCTATTGAGTAGAGTATGGTCAATGTCTCGTATCATTGTTAATGGTTTCCTATTGAGTAGAGTAGAGTCAATGTCTCGTATCATTGTTAATGGTTTCCTATTGAGTAGAGTATAGTCAATGTCTCGTATCATTGTTAATGGTTTCCTATTGAGTAGAGTAGAGTCAATGTCTCGTATCATTGTTAATGGTTTCCTATTGAGTAGAGTAGAGTCAATGTCTTGTATTATTATTGGTCTCCTATTGAGTAGATTAGAAATTATTGTACATCAATGATGGCGGATCCAATGGGGGGCAGAGGGGCATTACCCCCCCCCCCCCCCCACCAAAAGGAGAAAACTTTCGAATCTAAAAATTGGAAGATTTGTATAAATCCAGTGTATTTAATGCACACATTTATAAGGGGGTCAAGGTTTGCCCCCACCCCCTCACCTCCAGAGCTCTAGTACTGGCTCTGGACCGGCCCCTGCTTTGAACATAATGAAGTTAGGAGTCCACCTCCGTTCTCCACAGTCCCCTTTATGACTTAACCGGGCGGGTTACGTGCCCCAGGGCCACTTTGTTTAGTTTTCACTTCGCCCCCCCCCCCCTTTCCCCCATGCAGGGTTCAGAGTGTAGTTATACATTTATATATTTACGTAATCCCGAGTTGTAGGTCCTGCTGGCGGGAGTCTATTACTGGTATACACTAACTAATGAATGAGTAATATCGTTATATGAATAGCGTTTGCGGGCCATATATATTATGTCATTGTAAGAAAGCGTGCTTGGAGTGTTTGTCTCATAAAATGTGAACACGTATTTATGCCCTATTTAATTGAAACTATTTCAAGGAATCATAATCAATAAAATCATTATTCACTTTGCAATTATCTACTTAATTCCTTCCCATGTGGTGATAAACACCACGTGGTGATCATAAGTACTCTTCACGTGACCATATCTGCACAATTTCTATACACTTAGATAAAAATGTCAGTGATTGTCCAAATGTATAATATTAGTCCTGAATGTCATTGTCCTTTCAGTTTACACTGTTCTGAATGTTGCTGTTGCTTTGGGAGCATGGAGGTAGGCTCATAGAGCAAGAGCCCTATAGCCTAGTGTCCTTACAGCTACATGGTGATAGAGATAGTTGGGTGGTTGGTTCATCTTTGTCTCAATATTTTGTTGTTCCTGATCAATTGATGGTCGATGGCCGGACCTTTTATATGTTTGATGCACTATGTTGAATCAGTCTCTAAACAGCCATACATGCTCATGCCATGTAATCGTGCCCTTGGTTTGGCATGAGGAATCGCAACTCCTGTGTGTTGTTTAGATGGCCATGTCACTCGGGTTTGTGTATCACATAGCTATAACACTTATAAGATAAACAGGTTTGTTCTTACATCGGGGTTGAGGTTAGATCCTATGTTGCAATGTCTCTTACGTTTCTATACTTCTCACGACATTTCAGTTTCAATGATATAACTTCTTCACAGAAGTTATGCACCATGACGTGAGCAATATTAATCACAGCGAGGAGGTGCAATGGGCTGTTTAGGTGGAGTATACCTGTGTCAGTGATAAATTGGCCTATCCCCTTAACAGCTGGGACTGATAATTAAATGATGCTGTTGCACGTAGCTGCCAGAATATCTTGCTGAATGGTGGCAGCATGAGTCTCAAATCTATATTGATTTTCTAGTAAACTCCTAGCCAAATAATAATGATATACTCTGGCAGGGACAGATTGGGGGTAGGGCACAGGGGGAGTTCGTCCATCTTTACTTTGGGTGAAATATCCATTTTTTAAATGTAAAATTGGCAGGAGGGCGCCTGAACTTTTGTAAAAGACGCAGTCCGGACAGAAACAGACATAGTCAACTTACGTCTTGCAGCTCAAAATAAAGAGTCCTCCAGAGGCGGATCCAGGGGGGGGGGGGGGGGTACATGGGGTCCTGAACCCCCCTCTTGGACCCCTAAACTAAAAAAAGAGGGGAAATGTCGTGCACACCATTTTAGACATTCTTTAGGCTTCCCTAGATCATACAAAATGTGTGCAGATTACGGAACAATTCTGGCAGTTTGCAGTGTAATAATAAATCTTTCCACCCATGTGCAAACCTTGTTTTATGTTTATATCTCTCCTCCCACTGAAACGTTGGAAATCAATTCAAGGTTTCTTTTTATTATGACAGGTGCTATATCATGTTAAATCTGAGTTTAATGTTAACCCGGAAATGTTAAGCATTGAAAATTCAAAAACATCTTGTAGAAGATGCAAATGGTGCTGATTAATGTTCATATTATACCTGAAAAACGTCCAGACCAAGCAGCCTTCCTTGGTGCTATTTCAGCTGTACTCTGAAGCAAGATCTGACATTCTAGAAGCACTTGGCCGAAATCTATTAACATCTATTTGTACCTAAAGGTAGTCCATATCTATCCAGTAACCATCCAAATATGTGACATGTATTAGTGTTAGTCTTTGTATTACCCTTTGATGTTAGTGCTTATGTACTAGCATTTGTTGTAGAGTATATATGTAGATACATGATCTGGATAATTGACATATAAGTCAGATGTGACTTCTTGTTTCTTGATGTCAATAAAAGTTACTACTACTACTACTACTAGTGTAATAATACCTAGAGCAATAATCCCATCCCATACTGGATTTATGCCAGGGTTGGACAAGAGTTGGACAAAAATAACCACATAGCCCATCAGCGTCTCCTAGAGTTGAGGTAACTGAAATAAGCGAGAATTGTATTTTTTTTATATCCCAAAGTACCATTTATATATCATGATTTCTTAAAATCTATCGATTTACAGAATTTGTAACTGGGTTGGACATTATAGGCTGGGCAGACAGGCTTTTGCATTGGTTCCTATGGGGAAAGGACCAATATTATAAAGCTGCAATTTACAAATTTTAGAGGCAATCTGTCAACCAAACTGCTTTTTTAATTTTGTATTATGCAGGGAATAAACATGGATGCAATCTTGAAAATATTTCTTGGTAAACTTTAATGTTGGTGTAAAATGTTATGGGCATATTGCTGATGATCCGAAATTGAGAATGGATAAAACACCCTCTGAACAACCATCTCACTCTCTCCTTGTAGGCGATAAGAATTGTTTTATCTCACATGGACATATTACACTTAATGGTCTTTCTTTTTCTATACCTTTTCCAGTGATTTTGTCAGAAAAATCAGTCCAAATTAGCCAGCAGATGCTTAAAGTACTACCACCTATTTGTGTTAGGTACTGAGAATTGAGAAGGGATAAAACCCGCACTAAACTGTCTCACATTGTTTCCAGGCGGGAAGACGAAGTAGTCCAATGCGAGCATCCTGCGCCGTCTGTGGGCGTCCAAGTCTCAGGACGGCCCCCACCCCTTGACCGCCACTCTACTGAACTGTCTTACATTCTCCTTACAGGCGGGAAGACGAAGAAGTCCAAGGCGTGCATCCTGCGCCGTCTGCGGGGGTCCAAGTCCCAGGACGGCCCCCACCCCTTCACCACCACTCTACTGAACTGTCTTACATTCTCCTTACAGGTGGGAAGACAAAGAAGTCCAAGGCGAGCATCCTGCGCCGCCTGCGGGGGTCCAAGTCCCAGGACGGCCCCCACCCCGGGGACACTGACCGGGCCGGAAGTGACCGCCTGCCCCTGCGCCACCTGGTGGGAGTACGGCTAAAGAGGGTGAAGCGGGACGCGGGGCGTGCGGGGGACGGAGTCTGTCAGGGCCTCGAGCTGGTCGCCTACGACAGGAAGGGACCTAACAGGTACAAGGACAGGCTGCTGCTGCTTGCCCACCCCAGTGAGGATGTCTGTGTTACCTGGATGACCAAGATACAGGGCGTGCTACAAGGTAAGTTAGACATAGAGCAATACAACTAGAACTCAGACCTAGGGTACATAGAGAATGATATGACTAGAACTTAGACCTAGGGTACGTTAAACATAGAGGTACAACTAGAACTTAGACCTAGACGAAGGATGGGGTGCTGCTCCACGCCCACCCCAGCAAGGATGTCTGTACCATGTGGATGACGAGGATCCAGGGCTTAAACATAAAGATACAACTAGAACTTAGACCTAGTGGGGGCTGCAGGGTACATTAAAGAGGAAGGGACCCAACAGGTACAATGACAGGGTGCTGCTGCTCGCCCACCCCAGTGAGGATGTCTGTGTTACCTGGATGACCAAGATACAGGGCGTGCTACAAGGTAAGTTTGACATAGAGCAACCGATACAACTAGAACTCAGACCTAGGGTATGTAGATAATGATACAACTA
Source organism: Lepidonotus clava (assembly GCA_936440205.1). NCBI lineage: Eukaryota > Metazoa > Annelida > Polychaeta > Phyllodocida > Polynoidae > Lepidonotus > Lepidonotus clava. The sequence continues at coordinate 48,605,291 of OW387147.1, forward strand.
GAACTTAGACCTAGGGGGGCTGCAGGGTACGTTAAACAGGAAGGGCCCCAACCAACAGGTACAAGGACAGGGTGCTGCCACGTACTCCAGGGTATGTTAAACATAGAGATGCAACTAGAACTCAGACCTAGGGTACATAGAGAATGATACAACTAGAACTTAGACCTAATGTACGTAAAGAATCCTACAAACAGATCTTAGACTAGGGTACTAGAGAATGATACAACTAGAACTCAGACCTAGGGTACATAGAGAATGATACAACTAGAACTTAGACCTAGGGGGGCCACAGGAAGGGACCCATCAAGTACAAGGACAGGCTGCTGCTGCTTGCCCACCCCAGTGAGGACGTCTGTGTTAGCTGGATAACCAGGATCCAGGGCATGCTCCAGGGTACGTTAAACATAGAGCAACTGATACAACTAGAACTTAGACTTGGGAGTGCTGCAGGGTACGTTAAACATAGAGATACAACTAGAACTTAGACCAAGGGGTTGCTGCAGGGTGTGTTAAATGTAGAGATAAAACTAGGACGTAGACCTAGGGGGGCTGCAGGGTACGTTGAACAGGAAGGGACCCATCAAGTACAAGGACAGGGTGCTGCTGCTCGCCCATCCCAGGGAGGAAGTCTGTGTTAGCTGGATGACCAGGATACAGGGCATTCTACAAGGTACGTATCACACATGATACAACTAGAACATAGACCTAGGGTATGTTAAACATAAACAGGAAGGGACCCAACAGGTACAATGACAGGGTGCTGCCGCTGGCCCACCCCAGCGAGGACGTCTGTGCCACCTGGATGACCAGGATACAGAGCGTGCTACAGGGTATGTTTAACATAGAGATACAACTAGAACTTAGACCTAGGGGGGCTGCAGGGTATGTTAAACAGGAAGTGCCTAAACAGGTACAAGGACAGGGTGCTGCCGCTTACCTACCCCAGCGAGGACGTCTGTGTTAGCTGGATGACCAAGATACAGGGCGTGCTCCAGGGTACGTTAGACATGGAGCAACTGGTACAACTAGAAATGATACAACTAGAACTTAGACCTAGGGGTGCTACAGGGTACGTAGAGAATGATGCAACTAGAAATTAGACTTAGGGAGTGCTGTAGGGTATATTGTAAAGCAAGTGATGAAACTAGAACTTAGACCTAAGGAAAGCCACAGCTAGGGTTCGTTATAGAGAAAGTGATGTGACTAGAACTTAGACCAAATGAAATATTCTCACTGAATAAACCTAAACTGTAATCATCATTTAGAATTAACAGATTTCGATTTATTCCATGACCATGTGCTCTTGATCACCATGTGGTGGTCACCAAAATATGGTCATGTGACCACGTCTGCACAAGGTCTAAATAGATCAAGTAATACACCTACAACTTATAGACAGGGAGTGGTCCAGGGTATGTTATAGAACAAATGGTATAAGTGCACTTGCATAACACATGATAAAACTTGAACTTAGATCTAGAAGGTGCTGCAGGGTACGTGCTGCACCTGTCTTACATAAAATGATGATAAAATTAGAACTTAGTATTGAAGGTCTCATCTGTTAAGTGGTCAATTGTAACGTAAACTTAGCATCTTTGGCTTGTGATAGGCAATTTTTCCAAGGATGGAAGTGTTTAGGTAATGTTCAATGTGGAAGAGGCACAAAGCACCGATTCCCTATAAAGAATTTAGATACACAGAGGGAGAATTATGTATTTACACTGAGGCCATCTTACCATAATTGTACTAAAGCTTTCACTTTCTAATCGACAAAGTTGATTTTGCTTGTCCCCAGAGTACACGGAGCGGCCCCGCAGTGCTAAGGTGTTCCTGCAGCCATACGCCGGCCGGAAACAGGCGCGGTCCATCTACGAGACCAAGGTCAAGCCTCTCTTTGACGCCGCCGGCATCACTGATGACGTCACAGGTGAGGGGGTGGAAATATAAAGACACACTATGACTAACTTGTTAATGGTTAATTGTAAGTCACAGGATTTTTTCCAGGGAGTCCAGGGAGTCCCCCCCCACCCTTTTGGTGGACCCCTAAACTACAAAGAGAGAGGAAAATGTCACTCATGCACAAATGTAAGCAGTTCTATCACTTAGCCTATATGCCTATATTTTGAAATCCTGTATCCACCCCTAACTTGTCATAGAGTGATCAACAGCAGGGAAAAGTGCACACCAGCAGTCAAAGCAATTACTGCCATCATCTGATTTTACCTCAGCCAATCACGTTCAGTGTTGGCGAGATCATGCGAGAAGTGAAACGCCCGGGAACCAGCAGCATACGTGGTTTACGCGCATAGGGGATAGACGTGTTTCTGCAGCGGTGAGTACTTTCTTCGTTTTTTGGTAATATTCTATCGTATGAAATACGTATTCATTGGTTATATGATATAAACTCGTTATGTTGTATCTGAGGAACAACGTTTTATATGAGTTTTATTATTACTTAACGAAAACTTTGGTTTTTCTTCACAGACTTGCTGAGGCGGTGCAGTGAAAAAATCCAAAATGTCGGTCACGAGACGCACTACAAATAATTCAGTGGCGTCGTTGGAAGAGCAGTCTGAGGTACTGGATTCCATTCTGTCTAATGACAATCAGTCAAAAGATAAGGAGTTGAAAGTCAAGAAGACTACAAAAAGGAAAACTAAAGGTTCTGACAAAGTACAGGCGGAGAAGAAACAAAAATCGGCAGCTCTCGGTAAAGAGCCGGTACCGTCACACCTGGACGAGCAGGACGACGCCATGTCTGATCAAGCGTGGCCGGCTACTTGGGCTGAGGCTCAGGCGCAAATGCAAGGTGCACACTTCTCCAATTATGTCCCAGGTTACAACTTTGGAGTGGTGGAACCACCAATTTGGGATCAGGATTCGGAATACCAGGCAAGTGAACATTGTATTTCTGAAGAAGAATCTGAAGGTGACACTTCGGTAAATGAGCAGCCTGCGGTAGTTGAACCAAAAGCAGTACCACAGGTAAAGATCACGGGCGTCTTTGCGGACGTTATGAAGGAAAGGCTAAATCATGTAAAAGAAGCCGATAGGGTTGCACCTAAGCTTTCGCCAGAAGTTGCTGTCGTTCTGGAAAATTATTTGAAGGATTCCATTTTTTCCTCGGAGATGGAAAAATTGGCAAAGCAATACCCAAGGGTAGAAAATGTGGAAGGTATGAAAGTTCCAAGGCTTGATTCTGAGATCTATCAGGTCATTGATCAGAGGCTGAGAAATATGGATCAACAATTTCAAGCAATTCAGAAAGGAGTGATGTCTGCGATCAGTGGTCTTAGCCCGCTTTTGCAATTGTTAGCGCAACGTGGTGACACAGACAAGGAATTAGATGCGTGTGGCCGTGACATTTGGGATAGTGTTCAACTGCTCTCATTTGCAATCAACGGTATTTCTGCTAGGAGAAGGGACATTATCAAACCCTGTTTGGCTCCTGTTTATGCTCAGGTGTTGTCTCGAGGCCATGAGACTACGCCTGAATGGCTGTTCGGTGGAAATCTGGTGGAAACAACCAAAAAGTGTGAAGCTGCGAAGAGGATCAGTGACAAGATTCTCAAGAAAAAACCGCAACCTATGGCAAACAAGCAGCAGCGTTTCCAGTCGCAAGGTCAGTTCAGACCAAATCGTGGACGTGGTCAGGGCATCATGAGAGGTTACATGCCATATCAAGGCTACAGATTCCCTGCTCCCCAAATGTTTGCGCAGATGCAGTACCCAGCGCAACACATGGGGTTTATGGCAGACCAACAGCGGCAACAGCGTCCACAATTCCAACAGTACCCACAGCAGCAGCAGGGGTTCCCAAAGAAAAATGTGCCTCAGAAATAGATCATCCGGTGAGTGAGTCAGGTGAGAACAAATCTATTTTTGTAGCAGGTCAGATTTCACAATATCTGGGAGCTTGGAAATATGTAACGCATGATCCATGGGTTTTGAATGTAGTACAGGGTTTCAAAATACCTTTTCTTCAAACACCCATTCAATCGAAGGAGCCTAGACCTTATAACTTGTCAGAATCTGAATGTGAATCGGCACAAGTAGAAATAGAAAAGTTGTTGGATAAAGGAGTTTTAGAAATGGTAAATGATGAAGAAGGTCAAGTCATTTCTAATATATTTCTACGACCAAAACCAGATGGTTCGCATAGAATGATACTAGATTTAACCTGGGTTAACAATCATGTAGAATACGATCATTTTAAAATGTGGTCGTTGAATACTGCTCAGCTTCTTATGAGACCAAATTGTTGGATGGCGTCTATTGACTTAAAGGACGCTTACTACTCAGTGCCCATTCATTATGAGGATAGAAAGTTTTTGAGGTTTAGATGGGAGAACAAGTTATACCAATACACTGTCATGCCGAATGGTTTAGCTTGCGCACCAAGGTATTTCACAAAGCTACTCAATCCAGTGTTTGCAAATTTGCGTGATGAAGGCTATGAGTGTTTTCAATATATTGATGACACTTTCATTGTTGCAGATTCTTACGAACAATGTGAAAATGCTGTATTTGCAGTCAAACAAAAACTAGAATCTCTGGGATTTGTAGTTCATCCAGACAAATCTATTTTTAAACCAACAAAAGAAATCAAATTCTTGGGTTTTGATTTAAATTCAGATTCAATGACTGTTAGTCTACCGCAAGAAAAAATTCAAAAATTTCAGCGAGCGGCTGAAGATCTTTTGAAAAAACCTTTTCCTACAATTAGGGAGGTAGCAGGGATTTTAGGTTTAATGACTGCTTATTCACAGGCATTATACTATGGACCTGTACACATTAAGGCTCTGGAGATTGACAAAAATGAAGCTTTACGTCGTAGTTGTGGTAATTTCAATGCAACAATGCGTATAACACATGATGCTTTGCAAGACATTTTGTGGTGGAAGACAAATGTTCTTTGGGCTGAAAAGAAAATAGATTTGCCTCCTATTGATCAGATTATCTATACTGATGCATCAGAACATGGCTGGGGCGCACATGTTGACCAATATATGGCAGGAGGAAGATGGTCTTATGAAGAGTCTCAAGATCATATTAATGTTTTGGAATTAAGGGCTATCCTATTAGCACTTAAAACATTTGTCAGAAATCCCAATCAACATGTGAAGATTATGACTGATAATACGACAGCTTTAGCATATGTTAAACATATGGGAGGTGTCCGCTCGTTGCAATGTAATGCTGTAGCACATGAGATATGGACTTGGTGTGAAAATCATTCGATTCTGATTACTATTGCTCATATACCAGGTATTGAGAATGTGGTAGCAGACTATAAGTCTAGAAACTTTTCAGATAATGTAGAGTGGACGTTAAATTCTGAAATTTTTCAAAAGATTTCTTCGGTTTTTGGTGAACCCGAAATTGATTTGTTTGCATCAAGGTTAAATGCAAAATTGCCAGTTCATGTAGCATGGACGCCAGATCCTCATGCTACAGCTATAGATGCGTTTACTTTTCCATGGGATAATATATTTTTCTATGCTTTTCCTCCTTTTAGCTGTATCGCCCGATGCATACACAAGATCCTAAGGGAGAAAGCGTCAGGCATTTTAGTGGTCCCATGGTGGCCGACTCAAGCCTGGTGGGCTACGCTGATGAACTTGCAGCTACGAAAACTAAAATTTCGTCCAAAGAAGGGCAATCTTTTGCCAGTAGGAAAACCGAAAAATGTACTGTTTCTAAACAGTTGCCCATTGGGGGCATTCCGTTTCTAGGAAAAAAGTTGCTTAATCAAGGTTTTGATAAGGATACTGTATTACTTATAATGGAAGCCTGGAGGAAATCAACTAAAAAGGTTTACTCCTTGTACTTGTCCAAATGGGCTACTTATTGTATTGAATTTCAAATTAACATTTTAGAGCCTACTTTACCTCAGGCTTGTAAATTTTTGCGTGTGTTAGCTGCTAAGGGTGTCGGGTACGGAGCTGTTAATACAGCTAGATGTGCATTATCTACAATTTTGCCCAATTTTGGGGCTAAATCATTTGGTAGCCATCCTGTTGTTTGCTGGCTTCTGAAAGGGGTATATGAAAGAAACCCACCGAAGCCACGTTATTCTGATTTCTGGAATGTAGATAAGGTTTTCCTGCTATTTCAGAAGTGGGGTTCAAACAAAGGTTTGAATTTAAAGTTGCTTTCCATGAAAGTAGCAACTTTATTGCTTCTAGTAACTTCTCAAAGAGGTCAAACGATACTTAAGCTTGATACAGAAAGTATGGAAGTATCTGATAAGATTGTGTTTCGTATGAAATCACTTCTGAAACATAATAGAGTAGGGGATCCTCTAGATACAATTGTATTAAAAAAGTATCCTCGTTCCAAACACTTATGTGTTGTAAGGGCAGTAAAAGCCTATTTAAGTAGGACGCAATATCACAGATCTTATAGTCAATTGTTGCTAAGTTACTTGCGTCCTTATAAGCCCATTTCAAGGGATACATTGTCCCGTTGGACTTTGTTTGTACTTACTCAAGCAGGTATTAATACTGCAAAGTTTAAAAGTCATAGTACGAGAGGAGCATCATCCTCTGCTGCAAAGAGATTAGGATTGCCTTTAAATGTTATCATGAAACAGGCATCCTGGAGATCTGTAGAATCGTTTGCTAAGCATTATGACAAGCGTCTTGAACATGATGAAGGAGAATATCAGAATGTTCTTCTGAATTCTATATCGAGTTGATTTTGATGATAAACTCTTGTTTTCATAAAAAATTGACTTGTGTTTTTATTATTATTATTATTATTATTATTTCTGTCTTAAAAGAATAAGATGAAATATTAGCTATGAAATTCTCGCATGATCTCGCCAACACTGAACGTGATTGGCTGAGGTAAAATTGTTAAATTATACGAGACTTACCTTGGTAAAAGTTGATGTAGAATTATAATTTTACCGAGGACAACACGTTGTGTTGTAGTGATTATGCGCCCACCCTCCACTCCCAAGGGTTATTAGTATAATCACTTAAGTCTGGTATATATATTTATATTCTCTTTATGTTATAAAATTTTAAGATTTTGTAATATTTCATCTTATACTACAAAAAGCTGCTGGTTCCCGGGCGTTTCACTTCTCGCATAATCACTACAACACAACGTGTTGTCCTCGGTAAAATTATAATTCTACATCAACTTTTACCAAGGTAAGTCTCGTATAATTTAACAATTATATATCATAGAAAAATATGTACATGTTAGGGGCCTTCCATATAGTACGTACGCAAATTTTCAAAAAAATTAGACCCCCACCCCCCTTAAGCTAAAGTACACATTGAATTTGTACAGAAACGTACACAAATTTTCAAAAATTTCAGACCCCCCCACCCCCCTTGCTGCGTATGTACTTAATGGAAGGCCCCTTATGTATGTATACAGGCTTGATTGTTGACTGTGTTGATTGCTCGTTGACAGAGGTGGCCCACAATGAACACATCAAGCAGCAGTTTGTACACATGGAGCCCACTGACTACGACTGGTGAGTACCCACTTTATATTCTATATCAGGATACCAGCCCCTATACCTTCAACATTGTCCTGCCCTCTCAGAAACAGGTGAAACAAAGATCTGTTTTTGCCCTGGGCCCATATCTTCGTAACTGATTTAGTGATTTATAGGCTAATCAGGTGAAATTTGATTAGTGTTTCATATTACCTGATTCTGTCCGTCACCAAAAGAAGTGGTGTCATTTGAAAATAAGATTGAAAAGGAATTGTTAGATGTAGTTACTTTGATTTACTAACGTTATAAATATGTATAAGAGACTATTCAAATTCACCTGATAAACCTAATCACTGAAATTAGTTAGGAAAATATGACCCCTAGAGGGCAATAATGCCTGTCCGTAAATGCTAATGCTAAAGATTTTGTATTGGCAATAAAAATCTCAGCATTCTCCATCTAGTTGACAGAATTAATCAAGTACCGACCAGGGGTGCACTCAGCAGTCGTTATTGTCTTAGTTTGCACAGACCAATGTCACGGGCTAAAGCTCTCAGTGGTATGTGCAAACCAGGGCAATAGCAATTGCTTCGTGCCCCTTGGTCTGTATTGTGTATGTGTTCAACCCTCAAGCACACATCATACTAGTAGGTACAAGCCTTGTGTTCCGCCCACAAATATGCTGCATGGTCTAGAAGTTGCTCCTTCTCAAACCTGTCACAATGCCTTACTTCATATACTACTTCTTTCGAGAAACCAATACATCTGGAGGAATACGTTTTCCATCTAAATAGACAGACCATAACACACCCGGCAATGCCCCCAACCTATTTCTCCCCAAGGATTGATTTTTATAATGTAAAATTAGTACCCTCGGGGGTGGGGGGGGGGCGGTACCCGTTTTAATATGTGCCCCCCCCCCTTCTTAAATTTCCGGATCCCACCCCTGGAAGTACCATTACGCATACTAAGTACCCTACACCTCTGGCTGTCGGCCTGTAGTTAAACACCATACGGAATGACAGGTGACCAAACCGTCAGTCAGTCCCACCCACTCAGGCGGAACAGTGGTTGCCCTGGGTACGGCGTCAACAAACGACAAACACTGACGGCCGGTATGATTAGATCTAGACATGGTTATAAACAGGCACTACATGGCGCACTACATACCCCTTTCAGACCTACGACGGGAATGCGCATCAAAGCGCTTCAAATTGCTTCACTGTCTGAAATGAAAATCATTCTAGAATGCGCGTCAATTCGCTTCAGAACCGAATTCTAGAATTCGCTTCAGAAGCAGCACTCCAGAATGCGGTTCACTTCACTTTGCTTCCTGATGCCTGTCTGAAAAGCACAGAACGTAAGGGAACCGCATTCTTAGTGTATGAATCCACGGTGTTATGATACGAATCCACAATGTTATGATAAGGATGGGGTTCAGCGGGTGAAACGGCCGCATTCTAGAGTCCTGTTCGCTTCAGTTCGGTTCACTTCAGTTCACTTTGCTTCAGATGGATCAACTGCCTACCTTAATAAATCATAGGTCAACCAATTGTCTATCCTTAATCAACCATAGGTGGACCAGTTGTCTATCCTTAATCCACAATAGGTGGACCAGTTGTCTATCCTTAATCCACAATAGGTGGACCAGTTGTCTATCCTTAACTTATACTCACTCACATACTCATTTTCAACCTCATCTTTCTATGTATATATTTAAAAAATCGCTGTGCTTCTGAAAGAACATGTGATTGCACCCGGGCATGAAGTTGTTTAATAGAATTTGTTTAAAAAGAAAAAGAAAAATACGTTGTTCATCCTTAACCAACCACTTGTTGACCAGTTGTCTATCCTTAACCAACTACAATGATCACCAGCATTCACTGTTCACTATTGTTCTACAAATTTGCGTCTGACTAGACCCAGCATGGCACACTTGTAGGTGTCACAATAGGGCATGTGCGTTCAAATAACGGTGCAAAAGGGCCTGAATGGAACCAGCCAGGTGTAAACAGGTGACACAGCTTGACCAGTGGCCACTGGTACCTGCAATCTGACCACTCAGGTGTGTCACCAGTGACCACCACTGGTACCTGTAATTAGTACATATGCACTGTGGTGGCCGGCTGGACCCACTTCCAGCCGCTATTGACGAACACTCCCTATTGAGTGACCATTCTGTGATCTATTAACTCTGCGCCGTACCTTGTGTTTCTCTAGGGGACCCTCTTGGCTTTCTGCCCATTCTAAGTTGGCCACCTTTACATACTACAAGCATGCTTTAAAAGAAGAAGAAAAGATTCCTTTCAACAAAATCATAAAACCTATAGCTAGTTCCATGCATAAAACCTATAGCTAGTTCCATTCATAAAACCTTAACCATATATGCATTATATTCATTCCCCATGAGCCTTTCTTTCAATAAAGATTGGACCATGTAATCAAACTCAACATTTCAATCTGTTTTCAGCATAGTGGTGGTTGGTGGAGACGGTACTACACACAAGGTGCTGAACGGCCTCATGAACAGGGTGCAGGCGGCAGACCTCAATGACATGCGGCCTTCAACGACCCTCCAACGGAGTCCCGTCCCACTGGGCATTATACCCACAGGTAAGGTACCATTGAACTATAGGGTTTTATTTTACTGTTAATCGTTAGTCTACCAGTTATTGGTTTTCTGTCTTCATGATTCCAGTATGCTAGCCAGGTATCGCAGTCTTCCTTCTCTTCTTGACTGTAAGTCATCCTAGTTCTAACATAGTTTGTTATTCGTGGATGACAAAGAACACTTGCCTGAAAGGATAGTATTCATTAATCTGTATGCATGTAATACATGTCACTATATCAGAACACAGAGGTAGTCCACTCAACCACTAACAGCCAACACTCCTAAGCGCTTCCGCCAGCCGGGCCCTGCTCACCCGCCCAGTCAGTAACCTGAGTTTGCAGTGCTGTATACTATACAAGGACATGCCCACTTGCCATGGCTCACACTCTGGGACTGCTGTTACACTACGTGTCTATTTACTCCTACCTATGACATCACCTCTTCACTCTCTGCCCAGATACTCAGAGAGTCAATCTTAGCCCTGATACTGGCTTTGCTTCAAAAGCAAACTAAGATTCTACTCATTGGACTGACACCAACGTCAGGACACCGTTATACATTACGATATGCGACCTTCCTTGACTCCCCAATTCAGCCCTGTCCCACTCGGTATAATACCCACAAGTAAGACGCCATTCTCCATTATAACATGTAGCCTTCCATGTTACCTCAAGGCATCACAGTCTCTTTCCCCATAATAAAGACAGGTACCTCATCCTAATGAATTACATGCATGTGTATGTAATGGAATGTTGCCTTCAAACATTAGAAAAATGGTTTCTATAATGCATTGGTCAGTGGTGACAGGTACGACAGAAATGCGTGGTTTGTTCTTTAAGACTGGAGACAGGTGAGCACCAGCCGTTTATAGGTCAATCGATCTAAAACTGGTGGTAAGCATCTTAACTAATAGTCTATTGGCCAGAGAGGTATACCTTGACTTGGCGTCCATACAATGTTTTTTTGATGTTTCTATATCTCCTGAATCTTCTGAATTCAAATCTGCCGGGTGCCAAGCTGAAATCTTTGGGCAACTTGTGTTATTCATGTTTTAAGAAAAAAAGTTGAAAAATACAATTTAAATCATCAAAAATCCATTTTTAGTGAAAAAAATGGATTTGTATTGGTGTATTTGCGTGAATGGACAACATTTTTTTCACTAGTAAAGGTCGAACGTCGATCCATTGTGTTCAGTTGAATACATAACGGAAAGTTGTGTAAAGCAATTGAACAGGCCCATTGAACAGGCCTATTGAACAGGCTGTTCTTTTGTTCACTGAACTACATTATGTAAGGTCCCTGTTGGCTGTGGTCGCACCTTCACGGATCGGTTGTCCAGGTATATAGGACCGCCCCTGCTGGTCTCAGCACCGACGGTGGGGGGAGGGAGTGTGTGTGTGGGGTAAGGCGCTCTCCCCTGTGCTCATTGGTGCGATGTCCAAGTGGAGGGCCGCCCCTGCTGGTCTGGGCACGGACGGTGGGGGGAGGGTGTGTGTGTGGGGGGTAAGGGACTCCTGTGCTCATTGGTGCGATGTCCAAGTGGAGGGCCGCCCCTGCTGATCTCCGCATGGACGGTGGGGGAGGGTGTGTGTGTGGGGGGTAAGGCGCTCTCCCCGGGCCGTCTGGTCTCCGCACGGACGGTGGGGGAGGGAGTGTGTGTGTGGGGTAAGGCTCTCTCCCCTGTGCTCCCCTGTGCTCATTGTTCTTGCATTTTTTTCACTCTAGATCGTTTACGATCTACCTTCTTGGGTTTCTTGTTGTTATAGATTTTACAATTACACACTGTGAATCATGCCAATCTATACAATACACTAGTAAACTTGTCATCTAACCTTTTTATAGCATGCAAGTGACCCATGACCTATCTAGGTCACTTTTATAGGTCAAAAATATGGGATATTGTAAATTACTTAAATTAATCAGAATAAAGGTTTCTTTGAATGTTAGGATCCAGAAATAATTGTAAATAACAATGCAAAAAGAAAGGCCTTTTGATGAATCATTAATAATGTGTAGTTATTTACATAGACTTGCTCTTTGTCAATCGTATATATTATTTGATCTCAGATATATACAAACATGTAGACTAAGAATCTTCCCATCGATTCATAACCTTACTAAATATTGGTCCTGACACTGTGGTAGTTTTATATTATGTATATTCATAATTATTCAAGGCTTTAGACTTACCAAGGGCCTTGTGTTATTATAACATTTATTATTTTTCAATATGATCAGACTTTTTGAAATAAAAAATGTTCTTGCATTTACTTGAGCAACAGGAGTAAATTACATATGACAATAAAATGTTTAGGATTAAAGTAGACATGTCAATTAGTGAGAAAAGATATACAGTCCTATAGTCACACTTCAAATACAGTTTGTAGACATTGCCTAAGAATTGTTTTAAAGTGATTTCAGTATAATAAACACTATCTACTCGTAAAATGCACACATAGACATTGCAAGATATTGCGAGCACTCCATTATAATGTTATACTGTGCACCATAGATATAAAGGACGCATTTAGGGCTTTTTTAGGGCATGGTATCTTTGCAAAGTTGGCAGCAAATGTATTTTGTATATGGACAAATCTTTTGGATCAGAAATGTGTATATTTGTGTCTCCTTTTGTTTTTGCCTTTCTAATATTGTAATTGGGATATGGGGATTATGTCCCAATCCAATGTCCTTGCACCCTGTGCCCCTCAACCTTGAGTGGTAGGCTGATCTAGATCTAGAACTTGTGTCAATGTTGTTTCTCTTTGTAAAGTATAGCTAGACCCCACCACTTAGATTACCAATTTTGGCAAGCTACCTACCAAATTTATCTATTCAAAAGCTATCCTGTTACAATATATTCATTTAAAACTATGGCAATAGTATATTCATTTTAATTTTGGTTTTCTTTCACCTTATCATAATTATTCCAATCCCTAAACTTCCTTGACCTGTCTCTCTCCTTTCTCTACATTTCTCACATATTTCTTGTTTTTCATATTCCTCCCTGACTTGCTTAGTCCATGCCACTCCTTAAACATTCTCTGTTCTTTTCTAACCTTCTTAGACAATCCTTCATCTTATCATAATTTATAGCACATAATGCTAATGTTGTTTTAAAGCCAAATGTCTCTCCTGGATTAAATAGGTGTCTACAGTATTAGATAACATGTACCTTTTAACACTACCTGAGATATTGTACAAATCTCTGAAAACATCAGAAGCATTATGTTTTTCTTGTTCATCTCTCTTAAGACCCATATCCCAGAGATTGGGATATCCCAGGTAGTAGCCTATCATTGAGAGGCCCCATTCATGTTGATAAGCTTGATATCAACATGGTAGTCTAAGTAAATGCCAAACAGGAGTTACCTAGATGCCATTCAACTGAGAATCCTATACTGTTCCTAAATTACTACACTTTAACTGCATGATAATTTTGTGATATTTACAGCTGACCTATCACAGATCATACTCTTGCAACTCTTGGGAATACCACAAGGCCTAAATAAAAATTAAACCACATAGAAAAGTAAACTGCCCAAATAGGGTTAGATTGATTTGTGTATTTTGCTTTAATTTCATATACAGAATAGGATTCACCACATTTTCAATTACTACATTAGAGTCTTCAAATTTAAAGGTGTGTCCCCCCTCAACAGCATTATATTTCTAGCACACCAGAAGATACAATAATTATATCAGAATCAATATTCAAGTAGACATCTACATACAGGCATAAGAAATTGGTGATTAATTTTATTGATTATTTTCTTTATACCAAGAATGTTATTTACTATGATACCGTGTTGGCGACTAACTTTTTGGCCTGTCCGCCAACAGGGCCTACAATGCCAAGATATCCCTGATAGCTTTCTTTCAGCCCTGATTTTTACTCAATTGGATAGGGTCCCAAATATGTCAATCTCCATTTTACAGGTTAAACTCATAAAAATGATCAGAAAAATACAGAAAAAATTCCCTGTCAGCCATCAGGGCCTATTTGGCCTTAAGCTTAATTTTGGTGAAAATTGTCGGCCCTGTTCTCAAACTGTTGGCCATTGGCCTACAGGCAAGTGTTAGTGGTAAACACTGCTGTGATGTTGATTTGTTGATGTGTATAGCGTTCATAATGAACAAGACAGTCATCATCTTATAGATATGCCCCACAAAAGAGATGCCATGAACAAGCTAAGAGGTGTTAATCGTTAGTTTGTCAGATCAGAGTCACCCTAAAAATTTCTGATGTCTGGCCTTATTAAAGTATTTTCTTAAAAATAGAGAGAGAACCCTTGCAATTCTTACTAGTTGGATAATCTTTACAAATATAATCTAGAACTATAAGGTCTGCTCACCAAGAAAGGACTGAAAAACTTAAAACTTAAAATGTGTTATGCCCTATAATAAAAGCTGATTGCAATGTGATAATATGTTTCTGTAATGTCTAATCTATATCTGAGAATTTCCAAACATATTTTCCTCTTGACATTTTGTCCTGGTGGTATATCTAAGTGCTCATAGTTTTATAATAAAATCCATTTGATTCTTTACAAAATAAAATCACATAAACAAAATGAGCCCTTTCTTAACCAGTGGACCTGAACTATAGAGGTTTAATTATCCGTTTAAAGTTAATGCGTGTTTGTGTTGTTTCGTTGTATAGATAATAACTAGCTCCATTCGCAGTCTCCCTCCTCGTCGACTGCGGTTGTCCAATACATAATTATAGTTCCCTTATCATGTAAGACGTGAACACTCGTTGTGAAAGGATTTGTTGTTTATTATCCAATGTCTAGTCGTTCCGTGACAAGAACTCGATTGACCATGATCAGTCCCGAGGTTAGAGTTCCCTCAAACACATTCAGTCAACGCTCTGCGCTCTAACACAACTACTATATGCCTCTCTCCAGAACCTAGACTGCAGATTAAAGGTCCAACCTTCACAGGATGTTTACTCACACAGTGCTTGCAGCTACTCTGGCTAGCTAAGAGCGGAACACATTATTATATGGTGGTACGTCACACCTTAACTCCTCCCTCATTTCACTACTGTCAAAGTGAAACATTGGCTTACACGTGCGCTTCTAAGCTCACGTCATGCTGCCCAAACATGTACTGGCCACCCACGTCAGTACAGACCTATAGTAAGAATATGCAATTGAAATGTTTTTTTGAAACTGTTTGCTATTGACTTCTTATGTTGATTATGAATGTGAAAGTGAATGTATCATAATCAATTATCAAATCATGATTAATGCTGAAATCTTTATGAAGTCTAAATGAAGGTCCTAAAAATGCAGTAAAACTTGTAGTCTCAGAAGGTTTGATTTCATTGAGAAATTGATAAATATTTTCATAATATGAGGCCCTTTGCAAGTCTAATGCCCTAAATGATTATGAATGTTTAAACAGAAAATACCACACTGTCAGGACATACTCAGTAAGCTAAATATTGATGGGAAGATATTTCATCTATATAAATGTACATTTGAGACAGATAATATGTATGAATGGAAAAGAGCAAGTCTAGTATGGATCACTACACAATTATTCATCAAAAGAAACATTCTTGTGTTAAGATTGTTAGTGATTTATGATTATTTCTGGCTCCTATCATGCAAGGAAACCTTTATCTTGTTTCAATAAAATGATTAACAATATCTCATACTTGTGACCTACATTTGTGACCCAAATAGATCATGGGTCACTAACATGTAATAAAAAGGTTGGATAAATAGGTTTTAGTCATTTGTATAGACTGACATGCTTCAAGGCATTGTAATTGTAAGTTGTACAGCAAAAAATATTTTTGATGATTTAAATTGTATTTTTCAACTTTTTTTCTTAAAACATGAATAACTTGATTTCCCCAAGAGTTACAGCTTGGCACCCGGCAGATTTGAAATCAGGAGATTCTGGAGATAAATAATCAATAAAAAAACATTGTATGGACGCCAAGTCAAGGTTAAGCCCAAAAATGGGCTTTGGCAAACAGACTATAATACCGCTAACTTGAATCATTGATGAGGAAGAAGTCGATAAGAATAAAGTCGTTATTCCCTCTTTGTGTCTATTTTGTGCGGTCCATTGTACTGTTTCCATGGCATAATCAGAATGTCTGGTGCAAACATAGAGATACATAAGATTATGTCTATAGTACAAAGAAAAGGAGATAATGTATTAACGATATACCCTGATGATACAAAAAGCTACGATGTAATATCGATGACCAAACCTGATGAAACATTGGAATGTATGCTTTCTTACCAGACGTCACAATACCCTATTGCTTTTCCAGTTCGAAATGCATTTGCCAGGGGCAGATCCGGGGGTTGGGGGTTCCAGAGGGTCCTACCCCCTACCCCCCCTTTTTTGGTGGACCCCTAAACGACAAAAAAAAAGAGGAAAATGTCGCACACGTTCGCATCAACGTACGTTTTTTTAGTACTTAGCCTATAGACCTTGTGCATATGTGGTCACATGATCATATTCTGGTGATCACCACATGGTGATCAAGAGGATATGGTCATAGAATAAATCAAAATTTATCAATTGTAAATTATGATTACTGTTAAGATTAAATTCAGTGAGTCTCTGTCAACTTAAAGTAGCAGAAACATGTATGCTTGATGCTTTATAAAGGTAAATAATATTGATTCTAAATGCATCACCAATATGGCGTCCAGGCCATAATGGGCAGTTGTGATGTCACCTGCACAACGTCTATATGCTGACCCGGGCCGCCACCCCCTTTAGGAAATCCCATATCTGCCCCTGCTTAGAATGCCCACTTTCTTACTAGGCGTCATAATACCTTGCGGCATATTACTTTCTAGTTTGAACTTATTTGCAGCATTTTAGTGAATGGCTCAAACTCGTTCCTGCTCCCGAGCTGGTTTCAGGACAGCCCTCTTGTGTTGGCTTATCGCGTGCAGAGTACATCCACTTCCTCCTTCTCCTGACCAGGGGGAGCACGTTATACCCAGCTGATTCCCCCTCTCACCGACCCGCACGTCCCTACGGACAATGTGAAACTCCCATTCCCTACGGACAGTTTGAACCCACTCCACTTCCGCCTGTATCCCGCACGTGGGTCGGGGGTGCGCGCGCAGGTTGCCAGGCAGCGGGAAGAGGGCTTGGTGCCGGATACTGAACCCTCCCTGAACATACGATTCAAACCAAGCGCTCCCTCCAGACTCTCTGTTTCCCCGCTCCCCAGTGGCGGATTGGGAGGGGGCGCGACCCCCACCTTTTATTGCCAAATCTAGACTTTTATTTTAAAATTCAAGGAAAAGGGGGCTCGCCCGACTCTTTTTCTTATATTAGCGAGCCCCCACATTTTCAAAAAGCTGGATCCGCCACTGCCCCCCCCCCACCTCCTGCTGACCTCCCATCCCAAGCCCACGGAGGGATTCTGGGAACTTAGCGCCACCTCCTCCCCCACAGTCTGGCCTCGATCCAGGACTACCAAGAAAAACGTACAGCTAAGATGTACGACCGAGATCCAGGTAGGCAGGTAATCAATGAATATAAACAGAGACAGAGTGGGGAATTCTAAGCCTCATCTGTCGGCCTTTGACACATAAACCTACTAGATAATCAATCCTACTGGTGTCCCACTTATCGATATTCCATGCCGAATGCTTGTAAACATTGGCTAGATCTCGACACGGCGGGTTTTACTTTATTATTCCCGGTTGCTATATTGGGCCCCTGGAGTAGGTGGAGGGTATCGACCCACCTGTTGGCCTGGAAACCCCCTCCCCTCCCTGAAAAGTAGAGTTGAGGATAGGGGGTGGGGGGGGGGGGGGAGGCCACTAGCGTCTACACACGGTCAATAATTCAGGCCATGTCTATAGAGCCTTCAACCGAGTGGTAGGACGACCGGAAATTAAGGGTTTGATTTTTAAAGAGCATGTATTGTTCTATGATAGTGTACACGTGCTACTATCTACTAGGAGGGCAGAAGTTTTCAGTTATTACCTTTCACCAGGTACTTCATATCGAGCTAGTCAGTTAGGAGAAAATGACTTTTATGGGCCACTGGGTACCAGCCATAGGTTATTGGTATAGATGCCAGGCACAAGCAGGCAAGAACGTTACCGGCGTGCTACACTGATAACTATAGATGGTGCCAAGCGGCCCAGAAACGTAATTCTCTTCCCAATTCAGCAGGTTTCCACTTTGTCCTGGGGCAGTACGCCTCCACCTTGGATCTTTGGCCCCTCTGAACGTCTCCCAGTGGCAACAACTGGGATATCAAAGGCCTTGTGCCATCGGCTGTTGTGTGTCTGGCCCTGTCTATGGGACCAGGCACATTAAAGAACACCTACCTCGGTAAATGTGTAGGGGTATGGTCTCTACCTTCTCATAGATTCGATCACCATCACCGCCCTTGATATGACCCTGGCAGTTGATTAGGGCGTAAAGCAACCAATAACCAACCAACCAACCACCTTGGATCTTTACATACACCGAAAACAGGCTTCTAATAGTACCCACCCGTGGCCTGTGGACCACTCCAGATGTAGGATGTATGAACCTGGCCTGGGCCATAGCCCTGGTGCAAATGCCTTGACTTGAAAATTTCTCCGACCATTAGTATCCTCTCCTAAAGTGCCCCGGTTAAATTGCACAGCTGAAAGACCCAGTCTTTTATTGAAATAAACGACAAGTGTGGGAATTGCAGTTAAATACCTAAGATCTTCTATCTAGTGGAGTGCGCTGGGTGAGTATGGTTATTGTGAGGAAAGTCAGGGCACCTCTACCATGTTTAGTTAGCTCAGAATTACATAGGATGGGGTTGCAAATAAACCTCTCTATTGTGAGCCAATCGAAGCGGCTCAGGCTGTTAGCACCTATGTATTATTCATAGCGCTAGGCCTACATGTGGTGGCGGTAACCTACTTACCCTAATCACAAACCAACAGGTCTGTGACAGAGACAGGATGTGATAACAGGGGGGTTCCCCGGACAGAACAGGGTGTGAGGGGAGGGTCAGGGGGTTTCCCTGGACAGAAAAGGGTTCGAAGGGAGAGTCAGGGGGGTTCCCCAGACAGAACAGAGAGTGAGTGGGTCAGAGGGGTGCCCCAGAAAGAGCAGGGAGTTGGGATTGGGTCAGGGGGGTTCCCCGGACAGAACAGGGAGTCAGTGGTGGTTCAGAGGGGTGCCCCAGAAAGAGCAGGAAGTCGGGGGTGGGTCAGGGGGGTTCCCCGGACAGAACAGGGAGTCAGTGGTGGTTCAGAGGGGTGCCCCAGAAAGAGCAGGAAGTCGGGGGTGGGTCAGGGGGGTTCCCCGGACAGAACAGGGAGTCAGTGGTGGTTCAGAGGGGTGCCCCAGAAAGAGCAGGAAGTCGGGGGTGGGTCAGGGGGGTTCCCCGGACAGAACAGGGAGTCAGTGGTGGTTCAGAGGGGTGCCCCAGAAAGAGCAGGAAGTCGGGGGTGGGTCAGGGGGGTTCCCCGGACAGAACAGGGAGTCAGTGGTGGTTCAGAGGGGTGCCCCAGAAAGAGCAGGAATTCGGGGGTGGGTCAGGGGGGTTCCCCGGACAGAACAGGGAGTCAGTGGTGGTTCAGAGGGGTGCCCCAGAAAGAGCAGGGAGTTGGGAGTGGGTCAGGGGGGTGCTAGGATAGAGCAGGAAGTAAGAGTGTTCCCCAGACAGAACAGGGTGTGAGTGGAGGGCAGTCGATTCCCAAGATACAACAGTGAGTTGGGGGTGGGTATTGAATTGAGGACCGAAAGTGCTGTAAGAATCTGCAAGCTATCCACTCGGATAATAGGAACGGAGAAATTTTATTTCAATTCTACAAGTTATATGGCCGCCAGTGGTTCATTGTTGAAAGAGGTCTGCAAAGTCAGGTGTTCATCTGATTCTAATCAATGTGAACAGATAAGCATTTTCATGTGGTATTTGATAACAGCTTTTTCTTTTGACAAGCAAAACCTTGTTTTAAAAGACGTTACCTTACAAATCACCTTTTGCTATTAGCTGTTTGAATCTTTGTTGCCAAATATATTCTGTTCATGTTTGCAGGTTTTATCAACCAAATAGCGCACTCGGTGCAAGGAGTAGAAGACGTCGTCACGGCGGCCATACACATCATTCTAGGTAAGGCTTTTAGTTGGAGAAAACCCTCATCATCAACAACCGCGGGGGGTGTCCAAGGGTGGCTGTACAACCCATAGTGGATTATCATATACCAAGGGTGAAGCCTAAGGTTTGTACGATTCCCAAAGGTTGTACGGCCACCCGAGGATGACCCCTATAAGGTGGAATGGGTTCATCTTTTTTATCTTTTTTTATATTTAGTACCAACTTCACATAGAAAATTAAGTTCGTGTTCTTCCAGCTGGTGGAAATATTAGATAAGTGTACAGAGAGATGAACATAATGAGATATAAATGTGATAACACATAGTTATAATAATAATTAAACAGTTATCATTCAACACTCTCATCGAATAGTGTTAACTAACAAATTATATTTGTAATTAAACAGAAGCGACAAATAACAGTAACTTGATTTGATAAAGCCTTAGGGCCTAACAGAAAGTACATACAGTTTTCATCTATTGGAGTTGATCAAAAGG
The DNA here is from genome assembly GCA_936440205.1 of Lepidonotus clava. NCBI lineage: Eukaryota > Metazoa > Annelida > Polychaeta > Phyllodocida > Polynoidae > Lepidonotus > Lepidonotus clava. The sequence goes on from OW387147.1 coordinate 48,625,947, forward strand.
ACAGATTTAGACGAATCATTTTGGCTTGCTTTACTCTATAAAATAATGTCCAAAACCCTGTGAACGTGAGTGTCATGTTTCATGAAGTTGATGAAATATGTACAAGTGGGACTCTTTTGTCAAAAACATATTCGTATGATTTTCGTAAAATAAAAAGGCTTGACAAATTCCTGTTAGAACTAGCTTCCCATGTTTTCCTTTACTTTCACTATGTTTTCCTCTAATCAAATCACATGTTTATGATTACTTACTCCCTTACAGGTCACAAGAAGTCGGTAAACGTAAGCGCCCTGTTCCACAAAGACCGTCTCCATCGCTGGGCCTTCTCCTGTCACTATGGCTTCTTCGGTAATGTCCTGCCCTACCTGGCCCGCTTCAGCCTCGTCGGGGAGAAGAGGGTGGAGGCTGCCATCATGAAGGGACTCACCAAGAAAAAGTTCAGGTCAGGCATAAAATAGAGGGCCAGTTTGTACCACAGTGGGACGGATTTAGGTGTGTGTGTGTGTGTGTGTGTGTGTGTGTGTGTGTGTGTGCGTGTGCGTGTGCGTGTGCGTGTGCGTGTGCGTGCGTGCGTGTAGACGGGCCTTAGCTCCCCCACCTCCTCTGTTAAATCATGTTTGTGGTCCCCCCTCTCCCTACATTCACCTTAGTGCCTATCCCCATCTTTCAATTCCTGGATCCGCCCCTGCTGAGTGACATCATGCAAGACGTCTGAAAATCGAGTAATAATTTACCAGTCATAACTAGTATATAATTATTGTGGAGTGCTTATTAATTTGTGTGGCACAAGAGAAGGCCTCTGTAGGAATCCCCTCAACCCCCCGACCCGTCAGGCCCGCAGGTGGCGCCACGGTATAAGCCTGCTGATTAGGAAAGGGCTCATTTATTGACCGTGGCCTCCTTTTACATATAATCAAAGGATTTTGAATCTGACACCCAGGGTACTTGAATGTAAGATAAGATAAAATTATTTAATATTAGAGAACATATTTGTGATTTCTCAAGAATATTAGATATTCAAAGAAGTCTGTAATGAAATGACAATTGCCCCTTATCTACTTCTATGGCTTATCAACAGTTTAACATTTTTAGGGCCTCTCTTAGCCGGCAGTAACGCACAGTGTCCCAGCAGCCCTTTTTGCTCCTAACAGTAGCTTTGGGAAAGTGAAAGTAGTATATGGAAATGGGAATAAAGCGAAGGCACATAGGACCTATACGTGTATACACACTTCTTCATGCATCTCCCCCTATAGTACCATAATGTATCTTTAAATGCGCTACTATGACTGATGCCTTCTTACATCTGTAAACACCTGGCCATTGTGGGGGCTGTGCTTGTGGAAACTGAGGCCTTCCAATGGGATTCAGGAAGAACTTGAGTTTATTTGGTTCAGGGTCCTGAGGTTTCCCAGGTGTCGGGGGAGTGTTGGGTTCGCTATTCCCTTCTGGTGTCTTAGTTTGTATTCTATTGTTGCATGCTAGTGGTTAACCGTGGAGGATCAGGTCTTTATATAACCACCTTCAAGGCACCTCCCGGGGGCCCACTTTTGAGTTGGGGCCGCCCTCAGGTCGTCAGGTGCTCGAGTTGCCTACGTTATCCTTGTCCCTGTCAGGACCCATCCTCGGGTAAACATGTGTGCTATAGTGGTCTATTTCTCAAACATAAGACAATAAACTGATCATATATTCACAGTTATGCACCTTGAAGGATACTGATTTAATTTGGGCAAACATTCTGCCTTTTATAGGCTACAGGTGAATGCTGATTGGCTAAACATATCACGTGACAGACCCACTATAATTTCCATGTTTACTTCGTAAATCTTTGGTTTCTTGTTACCTCAACTGTTTCATACTTTTTGTGCTATTTTACTTTTCAAGTCACTTTTCAAGTATCTTATATTTTTAGAGTATTTGCATTATTAGGCACTTATTCCCTTGCACACTTATATATAATTCAAGTATCGGAGTATTCTTAGACACTTCTCATCATAATAATTACCCAACTACTACACATCTTACTCTGTTTGCAGGAGTTACGAGGCAGAGATTCAGTATATCTCGGCAGGCGGCGAAGCACCTAAAACAAACACTGAAAGATGCACAACGGGGTAAGTCAGAGGAGTTCTATACAAAGAAAACAGTGGACATTGAAATTGACATGTTTTATAGGTTGACATGTTTTATAGATTTGGGCCATCCATAAATGATGTCCACCCATCAACCCCCTTGTGCGTGACATTATTCATGGATGGCCCCTTTATTTAAAAACATTGATATAAGGCAATAAAAAAGAATATTATAAAGGGTAAGGGCACATAACTCGGGAGATATGCAGAGCCCTGCATATTGTTACATGGACTAGACAGCCTTCAGATTTATCTACGACTAGGTCCAAAGAGGAAAGTTATGACATTTTACTTAGTGAATAGAATTTGATTATGATTGATAGCACTATTGGTGGCCTAGGCTGCATTCCTCAGTGCATGGACGGGAACACGTTAGCAGTCCAGTATTGATAGGTTGAATCCCTTAATCGAATTGTATTATCAATTCACAACTGGGTAGCAGGGGGATTTATGATAATCCGAACTGATGATCAACCCTCAAGCCAAATCAATAGGTTTGAATAATTGATCAAAGACAGCTAACGTTAGTGAGGTTTCACCTGTAATAAGCAGCCTGTAATAGAAACGGAAAGGTGTTTTCTCTATAACCACAAAGACTTCTGAATTATATATATGTATTAGTCTGTTAATATGCACACAAGAAATCCTTTGAGTGGTATGGAGCATAGTCAATATTGGCCATTGCAACTATGGGCCATTCATTATGGTCCATCTGAGAAGTCATTATGGGCCAACTGAAAAGTTGTTATGGTCAGGCTGGAGATGTTATGGTCTATGTGATAAGGCTCCAGGACAGAACTTGTGCAGTGGGGCAGCGTGGGTTCTGAGGGTAAAAGATAGACCTCCTAACCAATAATCCTATAAGGCGAAATAAAAATCCTGTTCTCGTCCTGTTCTCGTCACACTGTGTCTATGGAATAAGGTAGGACAATAACACTGGTTTCAGAAAAGGGGTGCTGGAAGGGTGTCTACCTTCTCATAGATTTAATATACCTCTTGCAGGTCAATGGGGTGTATAGTAACAAATAATAAACTGTCATTTGACCGTCCTAAAAACAGTAGCGGTGGAGTGAGCTGGTTTTTTTTAATTGGATTTTTATACAGACTGAGTTCACTTTGTTAAATGTTCTTCCACTGCAGTCCTGTGGACCATTTGAGCATAATTCTCAGCAGGGGTCATCCAAATGTCCTTTTTTCTATGCTGCACTGTATGGGACTCAAACCCATGCAGTGCCAATGCCATCGAGTGATACCAATGCCTCAACGACATTGGCCACCCCGACCCCCTGGATGAGCTTCATACTATGGAGTCCAGTTTAATCAATAAATAATAGGGGGCAGCATGACATAGTGGATAAGGTCCTCGCTTAGCATGTGGGAGACCGGGTTCGAGTCTGGGCAGTGCCTGCTACACCACCTTGCCTTGTGTCGTTTCCATCCCAATAGATTCGGTCAGCCAACTGGTAAACACAAACACCAGTGTTCCTGATATAACTGAAAAATTGCTGAGGGGATGTTAAACTCAAACACATCATCATCATCATCATCAATCAATAATATTTCTAACAAATGTTTGTTGCAGGTGCCGGACGTGTGAGGTGGACCTGAATGCGAGCCATCTGAGTAGTTACAGTGACGATGTGCAGGAGTTGGACCCACTGACCGCCTCCAGCACCTCCAGTACCATCATAGGTACGTACAGAACAATGTATTATTGTCATATGTTGGGAAACCGAATGGCTGCAATACATTTAAGTATGAGTTAGAAAACTTACTAGGGAGTTTCAGATCCTCTGAGCCATTACTTAACGTAAACGTAACTTATCTTTTTCCCAAGCTATTAAGATATTTTCCCAATAGATTCCATTCGGAGTACACTTCTCTAACTCTGGTTTGAAAATTTATCTAATGATACTTACATAATTTTGTACTCATAGTCTTAAATATGATTGGGTAGGTTTGGGATACGTTGACGTATCGAGATGCGTTGTGTGATCTGAAACTCCCTACTAATACATTTTATATCCATGTAAGAGATGTTATTATAAAGAGCAAGGTCGTGACTTTCGGCCGAATTTTATTTTAAATAAGTCTAAATTTGGTCAGTAAAGGTGGGGGCGCACGCCCTGGCGCCCCCTCCGAATCTGCCACTGCGATGTGACAGGTATAGGGTGTACTACACATAATTATCATATGCTAGACACTTCTGTCACTGTCTCGGTACCCTGCCCCCAGCCCTCTGCCCGGCCTGACCAGGCGTTGTTTGTAAACTGACGGTGTGTTGCCTGGTTACAGAGAAGTGGTGGGGGACCCGCCCCGACCCACTGGCCTCCTCATGTACCCTCTGCCCCTGACCAGGCGTTGTTTGTAAACTGACGCGTGTTGCCTGGTTACAGAGAAGTGGTGGGGGACCCGCCCCGACCCACTGGCCTCCTCATGTACCCTCTGCCTTGCCAGACCAGGAGTTGTTTGTAAACTGAAGCGTGTTGCCTGGTTACAGAAAAGTGGTCGGGGACCCGCCCCGACCCATTGGCCTCCTCATGTACCCTCTGCCCCTGACCAGGCATTGTTTGTAAACTGACGCGTGTTGCCTGGTTACAGAGAAGTGGTGGGGGACCCGCCCCGACCCACTGGCCTCCTCATGTACCCTCTGCCCCTAACCAGGCATTGTTTGTAAACTGATGTGTGTTGCCTGGTTACAGAGAAGTGGTGGGGGACCCGCCCCGACCCACTGGCCTCCTCATGTACCCTCTGCCCCTAACCAGGCATTGTTTGTAAACTGATGTGTGTTGCCTGGTTACAGAGAAGTGGTGGGGGACCCGCCCCGACCCACTGGCCTCCTCATGTACCCTCTGCCCCTGACCAGGCATTGTTTGTAAACTGACGGTGTGTTGCCTGGTTACAGAGAAGTGGTGGGGGACCCGTCCCGACCCACTGGCCTCCTCATGTACCCTCTGCCCCTGACCAGGCGTTGTTTGTAAACTGACGGTGTGTTGCCTGGTTACAGAGAAGTGGTGGGGGACCCGCCCCGACCCACTGGCCTCCTCACATACCCTCTGCCCCTGACCAGGCGTTGTTTGTAAACTGACGGTGTGTTGCCTGGTTACAGAGAAGTGGTGGGGGACCCGCCCCGACCCACTGGCCTCCTCACATACCCTCTGCCCCTGACCAGGCGTTGTTTGTAAACTGACGGTGTGTTGCCTGGTTACAGAGAAGTGGTGGGGGACCCGCCCCGACCCACTGGCCTCCTCACATACCCTCTGCCCATGACCAGGCGTTGTTTGTAAACTGACGGTGTGTTGCCTGGTTACAGAGAAGTGGTGGGGGACCTGCCCCGACCCACTGGCCTCCTCCTCTACCCTCTGCCTCTGACCAGGCGTTGTTTGTAAACTGACGGTGTGTTGCCTGGTTACAGAGAAGTGGTGGGGGACCCGCCCCGACCCACTGGCCTGTTCTGGTACCAGCAGTATCATCCAGGGTGAGTGCTGACACCTGGTGGATCCCACACTCACCTGTCTACAATAAGTTACCACCAAGGGGCACCAGAGTCACCTTACGACTGGTACTACTATAGATGGATGCAGTTTGTTACTTGTCCCCTTTGTTCTCCTTACAATTATTGTGTTCCCTTTTCTTTTAGTAGTTTCAGTTGGTGTTAAAAATGTGTTTGAAAATGACAACAAATTCAGTTTTTACTGACTTTGTAATTCTGATCTCATTTGAATGTATCTGTTTCCCCCTTGAACCATTTACAGCATGGTAATATTTACATGTACTATGCAGTAATCAAAGTGTTGATGACTATACATGTTTCACCAGCATGTTTGGCCCAGGAGGCTGATCGTTGTTTTAATGTTTTCTGGGTAATATGAATGTGACATGCCAGTCTTTTGTACACTCATTCTAAAGCTAAAAAGACCTAATTATAGCTACAAGTATCGTTTTCAAAGGGAAGTTCATTTACTGACCCTATCAGAAAATGAAAGTGTCTGGAACTCTGGGAGTTTACAATGCATTCTACGATTCAGGTTTACAGTGTTTCACAAGGAGATAGTGATGTAAATCCCTTCAAATGTGGGATACTTTGGGGATAGTTTGATGATAATTAACAGATAGTTTAGTTATAATATGGGGATAGTTTTGGTATAGTTTTGGTATAGTTTGGGTATAGTTTGAGGATACTTTTGGGATAGTTAGGGATACTTTGGGGATAGATTTGGGATAGAGAGTAGTTTTTGATACTTTGGAGAAAGGTTGGGCATAGTTTGGATGTATTTTAGTGGTACTATGGAAATACTTTGGGGGTAGTTTGGGCATATAGGCTATCGAAGATACTGTGGAGAAAGTTATGGGAAAGTTAGTGGATAGTTAGGGGATAGTTTGGGGATAGTTTGGTGGTACTTTGGGCATAGTTTAGAAATACACAGGGGTCATGCTGGTAGATAAGTTATATCGTTTTTGATCCGAGTACCCTTGGTTCTTACCTATCTGGCTAAAGCCCTAATTACACTACCCGCCAGGTAAATGGACCATTGCCCAACGGGTCTGATGCGCGTTGTTAAGTGTAATATACCCTGTATTAAAGGCATATTACACTACACATTGACCCAACGTGACCCAATGGAAGCATATTATACTATGCGTTTTGGTACTCGTTGGCATGTTGGGGTCATCTTGGCATGCGTTGGGTCGCATTGGCATGCATACATATAACCAACCGAGAAGGGAGTACGAGGGTGGTTATCACCCTGAGCTGGGACCCTGATATCAGCCTGAGGCCAGGGCCTGAAGGGCCAGCCGAGGGCTGATAACGGGGTCCTGGCGAGGGGTGATAACCGCCTGAGTTCTCCCTTCGAGGTTGGTTATGGATTTATTATACCTTTTCTGTTAGACCTGAGCTCCCAAGGAAGGATGCACAGCAATCAATGATTTTTTAAATGTTTTTTTCAGAAAACTCTTTTGATATCCATCAAATCCACAAACAGGAACAAGTAAAATGTAGCTTGGAACGTTGTGCAGATAATGCGTATGTCATATTTTCTATTTCTTAATGATTTAATTTTTTTTAATAAATTTTAGAAAAATAAAAAAGCTACTGTGTATCACCCTGCAGTGCGATACAAGGCTGGTTATCACCCAGGTTTGTATCGCCCTGGGTTAAACTCTTAACTACTAAACTTGTATCACCCTAAGGTATAATAACTTTTTTTTACACACATGTTGGTAAAATCATGCAAATCTGGTGCTTTGGGCAACGTGACCCAATGCGAACGTGACCCAACGCATAGTGTAATATGGCCTTAAGTGTGTCTGCATGTATGTATGTACCACCTTCTGAGGCATTCCGCATGGCCTGTTCCTCCAGGGTCGAGTGTCCGCACAGTGCGGAGCGGCTTCATGGTCAGTGACTGTAGCGTCATCGCCGGTAAGTCGGGGCCACGATGTAAGTGGTCCGTCCTGACCGTCAACTTCAACTTACACCTCATCGACTCGCTTAGCACGCTTATGTAGGATTTCTCCATAAAAAAGTTACAAAAAAAAGTTACAAAAAAAAAGGAAAGAAAGGGAAAAAAACAAACTGTTCAGCAACATGAAAAGAGCTCTTTAATAGACAAAATACAAACCAAGTGTATTATTAAAAAGTAAAGTATAAAAAAAAACAGTTTAATAAACAATTTTCGAAATAGAAAACAGAAAAAAATACCTTTGCAATGAAGCGAGAGATTTAGGAAATCACTGGATTAATTAGACAGCTAGGGCTTTCGGACAGTCCATTATGTATCAACCTGAAAACCCTTTACAAGTCCTTAGCGCAAGCTGCAATCTTCAATCTTGTTATTCCTCCAGTTTGAATCTGTACAACTGTGAGCGAGGAAAAAGAGCATGTCAGAATAGCGCACTCCGTGTCCACTCACACTTTGACTCTCTACCTCTGTCACCCTCACAGAGTCTTAGACACTGTTCCGCATGTGTGGCACCGCCCTACTTTTACCATACGGCGAATGTGATTCCAGCTTGATATAGGCATTGTTTACTATGATATCCTTAAATTAATGGAAAAAAGGTTCTATCGATTAAAAGACGATATAAATTGGTATGTGACACCCTGGTAGAACCCAAAGTAACATATATACTGATATTGAGAGTGTTATATATATATACTGTGTGTATAAATTCACAGCGAAATAATGTGCTATAGAAGAAACAGTTGATGCTCCAAACGTTCAGGCATAATGTGCACTATAATGGAAAACGCAATATGAATTTAACAAATTTTATTCACGGACTCATTCAATATATGTGTGAGGTATAATTCAAAGCATTGTATAATAGAGTCTGCTATTTAATGAATGGTGACGTTTTATCTGCATATGGTATATGTGATTTAGCTAAGGCAAAGCCAAACCAAACCGAGAGAAAGTACAATATCTTGAATTTGGTAAAAAAATGTGCATTCCCTCCCCCTCCTCCCCCCAGACCTGTCGAAGGAGATGCCGTGGCGGTCCATTAAAGGCGACTTCCTAGACGTTGGAGTCTACGCCCTGCCCGCCCTGTCGACCTTCGCCCCCCGCGGCCTGTGTCCCCGCGCCCACACCAACGACGGGCTGCTGCAGCTCGTCCTGGTCAGGGCCTCCAACAGGAGGGAGTTCATCAGGTTCCTGCGGCGCCACACCAACACCAAGAACCAGGTGGGTGCGAGAATAGCCCGCCTCCCGCTACACGGCACCTGTGGCCCGTTGCACAATGGATTTTCGTTGTGAGGATCAACAACGAAAGCACAACAAACTTTTGCTTAACAACAAAATGTTTCGTTGTAACGAAAATGCAATATCTCTGGTTCTAATGACTGAAATTAAAATCTGTAAAATGTTATAAAAAGGGAAAAAATTAGAAAAAAATCAGTAAAAGTTACAGCTCTTTGAGGGCATTCTAAATATAGAAAAAAAGTGCCAAAACGTTCGTTGTTACAATAAAAGTAAAGAGGAAATGTTTCATCGTTTTTTATTTTCTTTGTTACGAAAATTATTGTGCAACGGGGCACTGGCGGCAAATGAGGGAACTGTTTCTCACGCCCATATCAAAATGTAAATATTTTATTTATAACTCTTGTACTTGATGTATTGTAGTTTCCCTATGCCTCATAACGAGGAAGTGAATATAATCATTGTCATTGTCATTGTTAGTTTTATTTGAATTAGTATTCTTTTTAGAAGAGTAATTCTTTCTTCTACCATCCATTTTGTATTGTTCGTGCGGTAAATACTTGCTCAAACGTTACGACATGTTCTATACGATTATGCTTTCTACATCTCAACCCAATACTCCGCCCTTCCCACTTCAGTTCGACTTCCCATTCGTGGAGGTGATCCAGTGCAAAGAGATCAACTTCCACATCCGGTTAAAGGAGACGTGGATGCACATGGACCACGGCTTTAACGAGATTAACTACGAGATGGAGCGTTGTGAGCGGGAGAAGGAGGAGGGGCGGGCCCAGCTACACCGGGCTCAGTCGGCCGACATCATAGAGGAGCTGTTCCTCGACGACTCGGAGGAGGAGGAGGAAGCGCCACAGAAGGGGGCGACACCTGTCACAGGGACCAGCAGCACCTCCAGCAGCAACCAGGTGAGGGAGAGGTGTTATTATTATAACTAGGTGGGGGACACTTTACTATGATGGCCAGTTACTGGACTGAGGGAGGGGGTAACTTGGAGGAGGAGGAGGAGGAGGAGGAGGAGGAGGAGGAGGGGCCCCAGAAGGGGGCGACACCTGTCACAGGGACCAGCAGCACCTCCAGCAGCAACCAGGTGAGGGAGAGGTGTTATTATTATAACTAGGTGGGGGACACTTTACTATGATGGCCAGTTAGTGGACTGAGGGAGGGGGTAACTTGGAGGAGGAGGAGGGGCCCCAGAAGGGGGCGACACCTGTCACAGGGACCAGCAGCACCTCCAGCAGCAACCAGGTGAGGGAGAGGTGTTATTATTATAACGAGGTGGGGGACACTTTACTATGGTGGCCAGTTAGTGGACCCAGGGAGGGGGTGACTCGGAGGAGGAGGAGGACGAGGCGCCACAGAAGGGGGCGACACCTGTCACAGGGACCAGCAGCACCTCCAGCAGCAACCAGGTGAGGGAGAGGTGTTATCATTATAACTAGGTGGGGGACACTTTACTATGATGGCCAGTTAGTGGACTGAGGGAGGGGGTAACTCGGAGGAGGAGGAGGAGGGGCCCCAGAAGGGGGCGACACCTGTCACAGGGACGAGCAGCACCTCCAGCAGCAACCAGGTGAGGGAGAGGTGTTATTATTATAACTAGGTGGGGGACACTTTACTATGATGGCCAGTTAGTGGACTGAGGGAGGGGGTAACTCGGAGGAGGAGGAGGAGGGGCCCCAGAAGGGGGCGACACCTGTCACAGGGACGAGCAGCACCTCCAGCAGCAACCAGGTGAGGGAGAGGTGTTATCATGATTACAGGTAGGGCAGAGGAGGTGGGTTATTTAGAACATTACAAGAACAGCTATTCCCAACACTTCACAGGTGTAGAAGCATACGGGCCATGGCTTATTTCTCGGTTCATCAGGCTGGCATCCTTATTTAGTTTTGACAACTCATTCCGTATACACCTTTTTCATTTAGAGTGTGATGCCCCCTGGTGAAGTAAATTGAAACAATGGTTTTTGTCTTTTCCCATAGTTAACCTATATGCTTAACTTCATATAGGTTAACTATAGGAAAAGACCTAAACCATTGTTTCAATTTTACTTCACCAGGGGTAGGGGGGCATCACACTCTAAATGAAAAAGGTGTATACTTGTTGGGAATCCTGAACAAATACCTAGTACTGTCTGAGGAGGGCCACATTCAGGTCATGAGTATACACGTTTCAGAAAAACAAGTTTCTTATAAATACCGTTTTCTACTCTTATCTAGAGACCAGCAAGTAACACGAAGAAACCAAAGGAAAAAGAGAAATCCAAGAAGAACAAGAAAAAAGGAAAATCTGTAGGTGCCTCGACTAACCTGGTTTTCCTTGCCCTAACCCTCACGTCAAGTACTAATGTTACTTCTCTTTGCTTAGATTTAGGTCCCTGAAGACTAACCCCATTTGTGAACCAACCCCGGAATAGTTTCTGACAAATGTTGCCTTGATTATGTTTACGCGTCTAACAGCTTCTATTAGAATCTTTGTGGTATTGGCGAGTTGGAGCTATTCTCCTACTAACAATGTTAATATTGAAAAAAACCACTCTTATTTTCTTTTAACACCTTTGAAATTAACATAAAGTAAACTATTGATACAACAATTGATACTGAACAGATATCTTGCTCCGTTTGTTACACTTTAGATTTTTAACACCTTCAAAACTTCATTCTATTCATGCCATGGTTTCAAGGCGTTAAATTCATGTAAACCTCCTCCTGTTAAGTATACTATTCGAAAAAGCACTCGATAAAAATTATACTTTCACAGTCCTTAGGTTTTATGATTTTGATTTCATACACAGTACGTGGTGAATTATGTCTTCCCAACTATTTAGGTCATATACTTGATATTCTGTAGTTACGTCTGTTCGCTAAAGGGTTAGGGCTTCAGAAAGGATTCCAATAACCTCGTTTATAGCTCCATGCATATTTTAAATCAATGACGATTTTCCTCGAGGAATCCTCACAAATCATCAAGAAAATAACTCCCCGGCAGAGATAATGGAAGAGCACACCACCTGTGAAATAGTATTAGACTCAATTAAAAAAAAAAAAAAAAAAAAAAAAATATACGAACACGTCCCCTCCCTGTGCATGACGTCACACCCTAATGCCCTTTGACGTCACACTTTCAGCCGACCAATGAGCAGGAGGCTGAGAACGCGGTGACCAGCTTCCAGATGGACTCCAGCGACGAGGACGACATGAAGGAGGTGGCACACAGATTAATAATGTTTTGAAACGAGTTTCAGTGATAAACGATCGTTGCTATATCGTATAATGCCCATAGAAACAATGGCTACCGTACGTTTGAATTACATTGTAGTTTTGTTTTACCGTGCGTTTACAAATGGGTTTTCTGTTGCCAATAGAAAATCATGGTCAAACTTTTAATGGCTTTATACAATTATCACAATGAGGTCATTCACCCTCCTTGACTCAGTTACACCTGATGGATTATCCCCCGTATAGACCCATTAATTCAGCATTCTAATGTGACACCATACCCTGGATTTTACTTAACATTATATTATATTAACATGCGACCTTTAAAGGAAAGCTTTAAGAGCCCTGAAGTTATAATACAATGGGTACTATAAGTCATTGCTAAACCCCTTTTTGCAGACGTCCAAGGCGAGCAGTGTGGTGGACATCACGGACCCCCGCGCCAACAACAACTCCTACATCTACCGAAAGACGTTCGAGGAGATGGAGAGGGCGAGACGAAGAGCCATTCAGGTAAGGTTGAACAATCAACGATGTGTATGAGTGGGGGATTGGAAGGGGGGAATGCACAGGGCCATATATAGGTAGTGTTGAATAATAGGCATGTATGAATAAGCCCATTCCACATGGGTTTTTTCCAAGGGTTGGACAAAATAGACATATTTGCCATCATTGTCTCCTAGACTTGGGATTAATTTTAGATAAGCAAGAACTGTGTTTTTCTATATCCCAAAGTACTGCTAATACATTACCTTTTCTTAAAGTCTATCAATTGACAGATTTTCAGGTTTACCAACCAATCAAAATGCTGAATTTCAGGGCAAAATAGGGTTGGACATAATAGGTTGGACTGGCATGTTTTAACATTGGTTCCTATTGGTAAAAGTCCAACATATAAGGTCACATTTCAGAAATTGTAGGAGCAATCTGTCAACCAAATCACTTTTGTTAATTTAGCATTGTGCAACTCTCTTCAGGGAATAAACACAGAAGTAATTTTAATAATATTTCATGGTAACCTTAATTGTTGGTATAAACTGGGATGGGTTTATTGGGGATGGGATGGGGGAAGGCATAGAGCCATACAGGTAGGCCTAAGAAATAAACATGTATGAATGGGGGATGGGGAGGGTTGGAAGGTGCAGAGGCAAACAGGTATGCCTAAGAAACAAACGGGTATAAATGGGGGATGGGGAGGGTTGGAAGGTGCAGAGGCAAACAGGTATGCCTAAGAAACAAACGGGTATAAATGGGGGATGGGGAGGGTTGGAAGGTGCAGAGGCAAACAGGTATGCCTAAGAAACAAACGGGTATAAATGGGGGATGGGGAGGGGGAAGGCATAGAGCCATACAGGTAGGCCTAAGAAACAAACAGGTATGAATGGGGGATGGGGATGGGGGAAGGCATAGAGCCATTCAGGTAGGCCTAAGAAACAAACAGGTATGAATGGGGGATGGGGATGGGGGAAGGCGCAGAGGCAAACAGGTATGCCTAAGAAACAAACGGGTATAAATGGGGGATGGGGAGGGTTGGAAGGTGCAGAGGCAAACAGGTATGCCTAAGAAACAAACGGGTATAAATGGGGGATGGGGAGGGTTGGAAGGTGCAGAGGCAAACAGGTATGCCTAAGAAACAAACAGGTATGAATGGGGGATGGGGATGGGGGAAGGCGCAGAGCCATACAGGTAGGCCTAATAAACAAACGGGTATAAATGGGGGATGGGGAGGGGGAAGGCATAGAGCCATTCAGGTAGGCCTAAGAAACAAACATGTATGAATGGGGGATGGGAATGGGGGAAGGCATAGAGCCATACAGGTAGGCCTAAGAAACAATGTGTACGAATGGGGAAGGGGGAAGGCACAGGGCCATACATGTAGGCCTAAGAAACAATGTGTACGAATGGGGAAGGGGGAAGGCACAGGGCCATACATGTAGGCCTGAGAAACAAACGTGTACGAATGGGGAAGGGGGAAGGCACAGGGCCATACATGTAGGCCTGAGAAACAAACGTGTACGAATGGGGAAGGGGGAAGGCACAGGGCCATACATGTAGGCCTAAGAAACAATGTGTACGAAAGGGGAAGGGGGAAGGCACAGGGCCATACATGTAGGCCTAAGAAACAATGTGTACGAAAGGGGAAGGGGGAAGGCACAGGGCCATACAGGTAGGCCTAAGAAACAATGTGTATGAAAGGGGAAGGGGGAAGGCACAGGGCCATACATGTAGGCCTAAGAAACAATGTGTACGAAAGGGGAAGGGGGAAGGCACAGGGCCATACATGTAGGCCTAAGAAACAATGTGTACGAATGGGGAAGGGGGAAGGCACAGGGCCATACATGTAGGCCTAAGAAACAATGTGTACGAAAGGGGAAGGGGGAAGGCACAGGGCCATACATGTAGGCCTAAGAAACAATGTGTACGAAAGGGGAAGGGGGAAAGCACAGGGCCATACAGCAGAGAGTTTGACCAACAACCTGTGTGTAACGCCGGGTGGTTGGGGTGGGCTATAGGCAGGTGCTTGGGTTGACAACCTGTCTGTATAAATGGGGGCCAAGAGAGGGTTTAATTTATTTGACATTCATTACCTTTTTTTGCGTTAGAATGAATAAGTGAGACTTTCATTTTGTGTCTAACCTCTATATAAGTCAACGCCAAGGATACAAAAAATGTGTAAAGTCGGTTAGATAAATTAAAGCTTTTGATTATCAGAATATTAATACAGTAGCTTCTTATTTATCAATCAAATATACAGTGTATCGATGATAATTATTCACTTAATTCCTTCAAGGCTGTACTGCGTTAAGATATTTATAGATATAGCTTGAAGTAAATTTGGGGTGGTTTGGTATCATCTGGGAGTACCTATATCATACTCTTTTGATAATTCAAAGGTGAAGAAAGACGAGAAGAAGCGAGCGGCGGCAGAGGCGGGCATGAAGTCCATTTGGAATCTGGACACAGAGGTCTGCTGTGACCTTGACATTGACTTCAGGTAGGGGTTGGAAACACTAAAGGAATTCTTATTATCATATGAGATTCTAAACTCATGTTGATCTCAATTCAATATCATCGAAAGGTTCTGAAAAAGAACTGCTATACACATAGATACTTGTTGCTAGATTAATAGATTAATCTAGATTAATCAGGAAGGGAATAAAGTATACACAATGATTTAACAAAATTGGTATCATCGTTAATTTGCTGGTACACATACCAAAACAATCCAATAATTAACTCCTTTTTTAAAAGAAAGTAATTCAAAATACCATTTGACGTAGTCCTGGGATGTTTATAAGTATGGCACATATACTCAGTAAAAATAAACCATATTAACTGGTATTTCATAAAACATGTATTTCATTAACATTTATTGAACACCCCACACCTTGAAACACAAATTATTATATTTATTAAGAAAATATTGCATTTTTTCCGCTAGGGTCTACCCAAATATGCTGTGCGTCATGGCAGAGGGAGTATCCCCTGATACGGAATACGAAGATGTCAGTTACTCCTGTCTCACCGTCATGAAGTAAACTCTCCCCAGACACAGAGTAAAGGACGTCAGTTACTGCTGTCTCACCGTCATGAAGTAAACTCTCCACAGACACAGAGTAAAGGACATCAGTTACTCCTGTCTCACCGTCATAAAGTAAACTCTCCCCTTATACGGAGTACAGGACGTCAGTTACTCCTGTCTCACCGTCATGAAGTAAACTCTCCCCAGACACAGAGTAAAGGACATCAGTTACTCCTGTCTCACCGTCATGAAGTAAACTCTCCCCTTATACGGAGTACAGGACGTCAGTTACTCCTGTCTCACCGTCATGAAGTAAACTCTCCACAGACACAGAGTAAAGGACATCAGTTACTCCTGTCTCACCGTCATAAAGTAAACTCTCCCTTTATACGGAGTACAGGACGTCAGTTACTCCTGTCTCACCGTCATGAAGTAAACTCTCCCCAGACACAGAGTAAAGGACATCAGTTACTCCTGTCTCACCGTCATGAAGTAACCTCTCCCCTTATACGGAGTACAGGACGTCAGTTACTCCTGTCTCACCGTCATGAAGTAAACTCTCCACAGACACAGAGTAAAGGACATCAGTTACTCCTGTCTCACCGTCATGAAGTAAACTCTCCCCTTATACGGAGTACAGGACGTCAGTTACTCCTGTCTCACCGTCATGAAGTAAACTCTCCCCAGACACAGAGTAAAGGACATCAGTTACTCCTGTCTCACCGTCATGAAGTAAACTCTCCCCTTATACGGAGTACAGGATGTCAGTTACTCCTGTCTCACTGTCATGAAGTAAACTCTCCACAGACACAGAGTAAAGGACATCAGTTACTCCTGTCTCACCGTCATGAAGTAAACTCTCCCCTTATACGGAGTACAGGACGTCAGTTACTCCTGTCTCACCGTCATGAAATAAACTCTCCACAGACACAGAGTAAAGGACATCAGTTACTCCTGTCTCACCGTCATGAAGTAAACTCTCCCCTTATACGGAGTACAGGAAGTCAGTTACTCCTGTCTCACTGTCATGAATTAAACTCTCCACAGACACAGAGTAAAGGACTTCAGTTACTCCTGTCTCACCGTCATGAAGTAAACTCTCTCCTTATACGGAGTACAGGACGTCAGTTACTCCTGTCTCACCGTCATGAAGTAAACTCTCCACAGACACAGAGTAAAGGACATTGAATACTCTTGTCTCACGGTCATAAAGTTTCACGGTCATGATGTTACCATCCCCACATTGGAGTGAGAAGATGTATACTAATCTTATTTTATTGTCATTATTTAAATCCATATTGTAAATATATCACTTCTTCCTTGCTCAATGTCATAAAGTAAACGTGTTGATGACCCGACACACGCAAGAGATTACAGCGCCCAGTTGTCCTGGGGTTGGGGTGGCCGACGCAAAGCCTTTCTAAAAAAAAGTGTCGTTTATTATGTGGTTTTACTGTTGGAGCTGGCGTCAATTTAATTTTGTGATATCATTATTTTTTACCAAAACAAAGCATAATATGAAAATGATGTGCAATGCCTCTATGATGTATTTGCGACTAGTTTCTCCAACTTATGAATTCTAGTTTTATCGCATACTTGTACTGCATTCATTACATATACAGAGGAAATACTTTTTTTTCGTGTTTTTACATGTGGACAATTCTGTGAAGATAATGGGGATGCTAACAAGGGGAAACAATCCGCGATGTTTTGTGATAAAATTAGAATGAATGCAGGCAGCCACATTCTGACCCGGTGCTTAATTTGACATAAAGAGTGGGTCCAAGTTATCTAAAATTCTGTGTTATGCTATCGTCTGATTATTAGCAGTTTGTCTTAGCCTGTTTTAACTGAATAATTGATGTAGTCTGTATAATAGGTATGTGGGTGATATTTATTAAACGTGTGTTATGCTCGTACTGTTCGCTGTTAAAGTCCCCATAGACGCTGGTCTGGGCGTGATTTTATCAACCTGTGTTCAATACTAATATAAAAGGATTATTAAGATAGTACAATCTAGTTCTGTATATATTGTGGCGAGACGTACCTTGGTTATCAATAATTACTGTGTTATTCTATAAATCCCTCACTTAGTTTTACAAAGAAGTCAAAATGGTCGAACCTTATTAAGCCCTACACTTTGGCTGGCTGGCTTTCTATAAGGAATTCATTGTTTGACACTTAGAACTTTGTCTTAATATTCTTTATGTTTTTAGTCAGGAAAAAATAGTCTCAAATATAAAGACCTTTTGATCGGATCGACTCACTACCAGTAAGATATTGGTCAGGACCCTCCAAAAGCTATTATGGGATCAACCTTTCACATTATGGTGTAAGTATTATTTTACCTTAACTTAGAATCCAATAAGCGTTTCAGCGACATGCTATTTTCTTTTCACACCAAGGCACTCAGCGTCGTAAATATTGACGGAAACATGCACTCAAAATAAGAACATTCCTTTAAAACACAAATCTTCATGTTTGATTACTCTGTTCAATTGGGAAAAATCTTATACCTTCAGTTTGCCCGTAGGCAGTAAGGTACGTCTGAAAATTGATAAAATTAAATCTAATTTAAAGGAAAGCTTGCACATAAATTCATGACGTGATATTTTTTGTATAATTAATTTCATTTCAGTATTCTAAAAATATTTCAAAAGTAAAAAATTGAAAATGTCGAGGTCTTAGGGAATTATTGATGAAAGGATTTTAATTTTGGGAATTCCCTGAATGCTGGGCTGCTCAGTACTCCCCTTGCTACGTCACACCTATGGGAATTCCTTCTAAAGTTATTTTGGGATTCCCTGATTAATGATTAAGTGTAGATGGATATAACTTTTAATTCATTATGAGTTGCATTAGGTCAGATATATATACTTTTTGTAAGAGAGCATATCTCTTTTTACAAATTCTACAGGGATGGGGATTCCCTTTTAAGGGAAGAGGGGATTTCCCAAGAACAATCAATGTGTGTAAACTAGATATTTTCTTTCCATTTAGCTGACATTGATACTGCAAGTTGTGAATAACATACAGCATTCAATTCAATGAAAAATTACTATCTTGTAGTCATGTGCAAGTTTTCCTTTAATTATGTGGTCCTGATGATAAATAGAATCTAAGCAGCCTAATGTTTGTAGTAACGCCATATTAGTGATGTTAGTCTCCAGTAAATGTTTAAATATAGTGATTTTCTGGAAAGTGCCACACAATAGATTTATATATCTTTTTCATTAAGATGGTGCCCCCGGTGTCTTAAATTTGAAACATGTTTTCAGGGCTTTCCCATAGTAAAGGTATACGGAGTGAAGTGACCTAGTTACCAAAAGCCCTAAAAGTTGGCAGCACTGCGCAGGTTCATGGGAAAGGTGTATAGTCTCCCTCAATTGCACGTCTTTTAATCACAACGTGACACTTTTAATTCAATAAAGCAGGCGTATTATTTATATATTTTGTATGTGTTTTGTCATTATAAAACGATAAATGTAAGAAATGAGTCATAGAGAAGGCCTTGTGATACGTTGTACAGAACTCAGATACTGACCTATACATTGCTTGTAGAATACCCAACACCTGACGTGAAAATAAACATACAGAAACATTTATTTGGACGTTGTTCATTCACAGCTGCAGTTGCGAAATTGATGGGGGTGGGGGTGTCCAGAGTAGTGTGACAGTTCGCTGATGTTAAAGACAATGGCGCCATTATAGATCTGATACCCAGATTTACTTGAAAACATTCAGAAGGCAAGACATACATCTGTTTGTCCCAATGAAATTTAAAAAAATCACAGGTCACCATGGAAACTTTTTTGTAAAGTCAGCCTCATAATGTGGTGATTTTTCAAAAATCAAGTAATTTTGATGATACTGAAATATTACCTTAATTTATATTTCTTTTCAATAAAGATATAAGACAACCATATTTAAGTCAATGACGATAGTATATAGATTATTACAAATGATCTAAAGAATACTTACTAAGATTTTATGGGGAATTATGTAATTTCGATGTTGAAATCTTGAAAATGAAATTTTTAGGAAATACAAAATTCTGAAAATGATTATAAATACAGCAAAATTGACTTGCCAGAAAATCTTAAAATCAATATATATTGTGAATATGTGGTAAACGTATGTTCCTTCCTCCTCAGACGCAACCGTGAAGTGAGGGGTGTGTCACTCTCCAACACGTACAGCACTCTGCCTAGTGTGGCTCACCTGATCTGTCAGTGGGGGGTCAGGCAGTTCATTCATATCAATGTTGTGGGTTCTGGGGCCAAACTGAGGTCCGAAGGGGTAACATTGGGAGTCGAAATATTGGGGTACTGTGTCTGTAAGGGGTTTTGGGATCTGGAACCAGTAAGGATTTCTCTGAACATGAGTCAGACAGAGGTGGCAGGTGCCACACTGTCCAGTCTGGGTGGTGTAGTGGGTAGTTGAAGTATTCTAAGCGGCGGCAGTATATTGTGAAAATGATTTCCAGCAAAAGAAATAGGGGTCACTGTGGGAATGTGGCCAGGAGAGGTGAATAGACATATGAAAATCTAAAATGTTCAACATAATTATTCAAAAGGTATGTCTAGTTTCACCTCTCAGTAAAAGGTGTCATATAGTTATAAGTCTGTGAAAGTTGTAATAAGGTTTCTGCTATGTTATGTCACATTACTATAGTATTTTCTTCCTTTTATACTTCTATTATTGTACATGAAAGATTAGTGTGTATTGAAGTCAAAACCATTGGAAAAAACATAAGCAGTGGAATTTATGGTTGATATAAGCAGGCTGGCTTATGTCAGTATAGCTGAGGTATGGACTTCACCTTGGCTCAGTACTGCCATCTGGTATTCCCCATGCTACACACGCTTCACCACACCAGGGGGATTGGCTGCAGGACTATATATACTTTAGTCCCCCTCATAAGATTTAAACATGTCACTATTACTGCCCATGCTGTTTTAATTAGTTATATGTCCATGTTAATCGGGATGAAGCTATAATAATGAAGCCAAGGATTAATTAAGCTGCATGCAGGCAACACCTCCAGAAAAGGCAGGGTGGGTAGGCTGGGATTTATATTGAATTTTTGTTTCACAAAAAAGTAATCTCCCCCCCCCCCCAACTAATTTCTTTCTTAGTAGAAAAAAGCCTCATATCCCTAATAAGAATGGGATAGGTCTGGTTACCTAACACAGACATTCTTTTAATACACTTAATGTCTAAAGAAGAAAAGGTGGAAGGTGGTGGTAGGGGGGGGGGGGGGTTGTTCCCAGAGTGTGACATCATATCGTGGGTTGGGGTCGGGGGTGTCAAAATGTGTGAATTTACACATTTGAGTTTTACAGCGATCAATCCTCTGAGAAGACACGTGGAAAAAAGTAGTTTAACAAACTCTGTGAAACAACTTTGAACTACAAAAGAAGCAATAATATCATATCATGGAGCAACAGAGACAATTGTCCCTACCACAGATAGCTGATCTACCGTATTTTGGGCACCTGCAGGCTAGTTTTGACTGGAAAACATTGCAAAAACAATAGAAAATTTACAAATATTTGCTATGATATATTTCTGAAATGAATTCACTTTTGAACCAACTTGAAAACTATTATACTATAGATACAAATTTAAAAAATCGCCAATGCTAGTTTCCCGCCTTATCAAACCACAAGTTATGCCATGATCATTGAACATTCCTATACTTAAGTCTTATAAGTTGTCTACATATTTCCCTGTATGCACCTTGAGAAAGGCTAGTCTGCAGGTTAACTGCAATGAATATGCTATCTCTCAGACGCGGTTCTCTGGTTATTAGTATTTTGGCCTACCTGCAGGCTAAATCAAGGGGCATTGTGGGTAATAAGTTGACATGTCCTTTTCCTGTTATAAGCCTTTATCATATCATAATTATTCATCCATGATATTTTTCTTCGTTTGAGATTATCAAAAGGTAGAGTTAGGTACTGTTTCTTTTTGTTACTGTACGTATACCTCAGTTTCTCAGATTAATTTAACAATATTTTCTTTACAAATTTTGATTTTGCCATAAGATACGTTATTTCTATTGGTCTTCCTGTTCTTTTGTCTGCAAAATATGCCAAAATTAGCCTGCAGGAGCATTAGATACAGGAAAACTTGGAACTGCGTCTACCTGAATTCCATATGTCCCCCCCCCCCACACACACACCCCTCCTGACTCTCCCTCACCTGCAGGAGATGACACCTGGCGGCACACCTGTGCCTTACCTGAGGCCCCCCTCACCCCCCCCCCTCAGGTAACCTCCTCCAGTAGGCCGACAGGTGGGCGGACGCCAGGACGTCTGGGCCGCTCCGATTATAACCACACGAGTCCGACCAGTGTGACAGGTTTCTGTAATATCAGAGAAGACCCTGCTATTAGCTATAAATCTGACCAATGTGACAGGTTTCTGTAATACCAGTGAAGACCCTGCCGTTAGCGGCAGGTGGTGCGGCCCACGTCCTGCCGGTATGATGACATGTCAAACCTGATGGGACGTCCTGAGGGCTGTCTGTATGGGACCTAGGCGAGAGGTCATTTATAAACGGCGCAGTACAGGCCTTTTGCGGACGTGATCACGTGATCATTTTTTGGTCATCACCACGTAGGGATCATGACCAGTATAGAATAAATTTAAAATGCATTGTTATGAACGGTTATATTTTTTTTATAATGATTCAGAGAGTTTGTTAAAAGTAAATGGATATAAACAATTGTCCCAAATGTTTCAGCATTGTGGAAAATGACAATAATGAATTTATCACCAATATGGCAGACATCACATTTTGACAGATGTTTCGTCATCTGCACAACGTCTATTTGTACCAAGATGGTATTGTGCAAATGGCCAAGGACTGTTTTTTCTGACCATTCAACTTAATTAGTAATAAGCGGTTACAAATAATAGGTTTTATTTCAATAAATACAAATACATCAGATCAAGGATACTGCGGACGACGTTGATTCAGCAGGCTGTGATCATAGGCAGTCCCGAGTCCATGCCATAATTATGTGTCCATACAAAGTTAACCTAAACGACGCGTCTTTTGAGTATTGTTTGAACAGCATTTCATCTATTGCTGTATTAAAAATGAATCCAAATATTTGCATCTGTCTTTGCATAAGTAATAACTTACCAACTGTGCCAGCTGGGAAAAGCTACGCAAAGTGCCTTATGAATTTTAGGCATATATGTGTATAGTGTAGATCTTATAAAACACAAGTATAATTCTAATAGACTATTCCTAACTATCCAGAGTATTGATTCATTGTAAAACGTTAATGTACATAAACTATAAAAACATCTCGAATATATTCTATAATTAAAAGCAAATCTCCAATAGTAAAGTGTGATCAATATGTTTGATGCTATAAAGGGCGTGAAGGCCACTCAGTCTTCAGCTAGGCCATTTTCACAGGTTACTTCATTCAAAAATCCTTTTTTTCATATAGCAGGTGATAGAACAGTTCTTGGTTCTTGGCATCAAGACGCTAGAAATGTTTCCACCTTAGTGCATTGTTCATACATTTGAGGTCTGACATTATGATTCGTCTGACATTGGTCTGTCGGTACCATCAAGGACACACACTTTGCGTCGCTCCTGTCGCTCCTGCCCCCCCGTGGTAGCGACATGGGCGACCTGGGGGGGCGACTCATAGTGTCGCTGTTCCCTTCCGTAGGTGGGGGCTGTACCTCGGTTAAGGCTCTATATCGCACTACACGACATGAGTCGAGATATGACGATGTCGCAGGGAAATCAGACATATTAGAGATAAAATTCTCTGTTTCACATGCCATGCTCCAAAGGTCAAATTTTCTTTTTAATAATCATAATGACTTCTTTATGCTGATTTGTCTGTAAAATCATCACATTAAACCCATATTGCAACCTATGTCGTGTAGTGTAATACTACCTAAAGCATGGATTCCACGTGGGGACAAATAGACAGCAAAGGTCTGGCAACAGGTCAACCATAACCTTTCTGAATTGCCGCTGACCAGTTGGTAACTGTGCAATTCACCTAATAGTATCTTTCCAAGTGTTGCCAATGAAACTTGTCACCTAAATTTGTCACCACGTGGAATCTCCATTTTACACTTGTCGCCCCTGTTGCCCTTGTCGCTCTTTGTCGCTCAGTGTCGCTGTGGCCTGTCCTAGGTGGGCGCCGTGCCGTGGATACGTTTATCATCCCCTTCCGCCAATGTCTCACATGTCGCCCCATGTCGCCCCATGTCGCTTAATGTCGCTGTGCCCTACCGTAGGTGGGTGCCGTGCCATGGTTACATTTGTCGCCCTTACAGAAGCAGTAGATTTGGCCGGCTTGTCGCGAGCACCCCACCCGGGTAGGGTCCACGCCGAACTCCCCTTTGTAGCATCCGCGGAACACGTCTAAGAAGAGAGAAGGCACATGTTTATTCATTGGACATGGAGAACTGGCTAATGTGGTAGGCTTTACCAGGGGAGCTTTGCCAGTGAGCTTTATCTGGTGAGGTTAATTGAAGGTGAACAGACAAGAAAATTACGATTTTTTTTTCTTGCTCCTCTAACATGTTTTTCGGTGCACATTATACATATGGCGCTGGTGCTCTCAGCAATAGCAGTGCATATACTTCTCTGGGTGCCCATTTAAATAATGTGAAGCTACTCTCACACCTTTGACTGTCAAAGCTAGTTGACTGCGACCCTAATGTGTGACGTCAGAGTATGGTTACACTACAGTGAGGGATGGGGCAAAAAGAATCTGTTGCGGTCTTAATTCATGCTCACTGAAAATAGATGTCATACATCAAAGTTAAGCTGAATATCTAAACTATCAATAGCAATTATTACTTCAAATTTTCATACTACAGCAGACATGATTGAATGAATAAGGAAAACCTTTGTCTCTTAGACTTACATTTCTCAGCTACTATTATAGGCCTCATAATAAAAAAAAAAAAAAAAAAAAAAGTCACGCGAAAATTCTCTCATTTCACGGCCATAGAAAGGTGTGACCAACACTTCTAGAAGCTGTGATATTCGCACTAATTTAAATGGCCTAGTTCGACAAGTTGTATGGGTCAGAATTATATGGAATTTTCACTATTTGTTCTGCTTGACTGCACCTTTGTTATGGTTATTGTCATGTCGTTATAGGATGTTTATTTATGTCTCAAATTCTATTTCAAAGTTTTCTTGTCACTTTGAATAACAAATACTATATATAGGGAGCTTTGTACCTCTTAGAAATATTACAGTACCGATTTTCCAGAGTAGTAACTATATGCATACAGGGACACAACTTTAACTGTAGGTATTTGATAAATTTTCTGGAGGGAAGGGGATCTTCAGCTATAAAGTTAGAAATGTGTTTGAATCTATCACGCATTCCTACTTAATGTAATGTGCGTTTTTGTGCATTTAGTGCATTATCGACCTTGAATGATGAATGAGAAAATCATGCATTATTAATGAACATTTAGGGGCAGATATAGGATTTCCGAAAGGGTGGGAGGGTCAGCATACAGGTTTAGTACTAAAATGGTGTGCATTTGCACAGCGTTTTCTTTTTGTAGTACTTAGGAGTCCACCAAAAGAGGGAGCCCCTCCCACTGGATCCGCCCCTGATTTTCCGTCTTAATACAGGAAATTATATAACTATCTATCTGATAACATTACTCATTATGACTTGGAAGAGAAACCATTGGCGTTTACACCGCATTTTGGTCTACATACATCACATACTCTGATGTCACACCTTTATGTATCATGGGTAATGGCGGCCATGATGGTTTTTGTTTGAATTGCGGGCTTTCACTTGGGAAATAGCCCCTGTTCAACAATTTCAAGAAAACTATTCTATCAATTACCTCAGTCATCATTTGAGAAGATATGATATCGGTAGAGAACTTTTAAATTCACTTATAAGTTCACCTTTAATGAGGAAATCTTTAACTGATGGTTTTCACGGGATTAGCTTCACGGGACAGGTTTCACAGGATGGGTTTCTTGGGGTTGGTTTCACTTGGTCAGTTTCACTTGGTTGGTTTCACTGTGTTTGTTTCTCATGTTGGTTTCACTGGGTTGGTTTCATACGGTGGGCTTCATAGGGTTAGTTTCACAGGTTTAGTTTTATAGGGTTGTTTCACATGGTTAGTTTCACAAGGTTGGTTTCACATTGTTGGTTTCACAGGATTGGTTTCACAGGATTGGTTTCATGGGTTTGTTTTCACAAGGTTAGTTTTATGGAGTTGACTTCATAAAACTAACTTGGTTGGTTTCACTGGGTTGTTTCACATAGTTGGTTTTACGGGGTTGGTTTCATGGGGTTGGCTTCACGGGGTGGGCTTTACAGGAAGGGTTTCACGGGCTTGGTATCACGGGTTCAGCTTCACAGGGTTGGTTTCACAGGGTTGGTTTCATTTGGTTGGTTTAACGTGGTTGTTTTCATGTGGTTTGGTTTCACAGGTTTAGTTTCACAGAGTTAGTTTCATGGGGTGCGCTTCACAGGGTCGGTTTCACAGGGTTGGTTTTAACGTGGTTGTTTTTATGTGGTTGGTTTCACTGGGTTGGTTTCATTGGGTTGGTTTTATGGGATTGGATTCATGGGTTGGGCTTCACAGAGTGGGTAAACTGTATAAACTTAGCTTTAAACTTAGTTTTATCAGGTAAGCTTTACCAGCTGTAAAGATTGAGCTTCAAAAGGTGAGTTGTTAGGGATAAACTGGGCTATACAGGTGAGCTTAACTTAATTAGCTTTGCCAGATGAGCTTGATAAGCTGATGTTTACATGTTAGCGTGGGCCTTTGTACAATATCGACTGAAACAGCGACTGGTAGGCAAACGATCATCATAATGAAGGCATTTCACGTCCACATTGATCACATTTAGGCCATTTTCATCTCCAAAAAAGGCAAATTATCTAATAGGGCCTTCAGAGGTAATTTTGAGACAATCATCACATCTCAGCTTTGTCAGAAATCAATGATATGATATTTGGTTACAATGTCATCCTGCCTTTGTTCTAAGATCTGAAACTCATTTACTGAGATATGAAGTCCTCTAAATCTAGCTTCATTTTTGCACCTAAGTTAGCTCTCTTATCCCATCTTAAGATATTATAACAATATGATGGCCACCTTGGAACCAACATATCTTAGGATCGTTCAGATGCCTTTCATGGAGCACTACCCAGAAGGGCTGACTTACTGCCGTTCCTGTTGGCCCTCACGTAACAGTTGCCCTACCACACGTCCTTTGATGATTAATGAGGTGACATGAAGGTTTGAGGTACATTATATTGAGTAGTCATAACGGGGTTTTACTTACTGCCGTTCCTGTCGGCCCGCACGTAACAGTTGTGATCGCACTCCCACACATCCTTTGATGAGCAATGGTAGATATGAAGGTTTGATGCACATTATAACAGGTAGTGATAACGGGGTTTTACTTACTGCTGTTCCTGTCGGCCCGCACGTAACAGTTGTGATCGCACTCCCACACATCCTTTGATGAGCAATGGTAGATATGAAGGTTTGATGCACATTATAACAGGTAGTGATAACGGGGTTTTACTTACTGCCGTTCCTGTCGGCCCGCACATAACAGTTGTGGTCGCACTCCCACACGTCCAGGCCGTACGTCTTGGCCTGCTGGTCGTCGAACGGACCCATACACTTGTCCCAGCCACCTGACTTCCTCACCGGTACCAGTTTGGTCCTGTAGACGACCTTGGTCTTGGAGTAGCGGCCGTAGTAGGCCTTCATCTCCACGGGGAAGCGGATCGTCTTGTACACCGTCTTGGCCGGCGAGTAGGCGCACTGGTAGCACTGGACGCCTGGAGGGAGAGGGAGAAGGATAGAGGGGGTTTTAGAGGTATCTTAAACTGGTCAATGTATATAATAAGCATATATATATGTAACGTGGGTAGGCGCACTGGTAGCACTGCACGCCTGGAGGGAGAGGGCGGGGATAGACAGGCCCCAGATTCCTAAGTACA
This sequence comes from Lepidonotus clava, assembly GCA_936440205.1. NCBI lineage: Eukaryota > Metazoa > Annelida > Polychaeta > Phyllodocida > Polynoidae > Lepidonotus > Lepidonotus clava. The sequence continues at coordinate 48,653,531 of OW387147.1, forward strand.
ATTACGGACCCATATCTCTAGTGGAAAAGGGGTTTTCCCTAATTTTACCCCCTAAACTATAAAATTTACGGAAAATGATAGAGAACATTTCTAAGTGTACAGAATTGTTCTGAAAGTATAAAATGACGTCAAAATTCCGTAAATATAAATAATTTATAGGGCTTTACGGAAAAAGTGTCCCTAGGTCCCCCCTTTTACCTAAAATATTACGAAAATAGACCAAAATTATGGAAAAAAGAACCGGGAGGGTCAGAGGTGCTGTAAGCCATTAAATTCCATAACATTAATTGAAAATTGACGTCATTTTACATGTATTTATTACAAGTTTGTAAATTTAGAAACCATACCTTCATATTTCCATATTTTCTTATAACTTTGGGGGTAAAATTATGGAAAACCCTTTCTCCACAAGGTATAGCAACCTGCAATAGCACTTAGGAACCTGGGTTTTATGTGGAATGTGCTTTTTACATGTGGATGGTGTGCAACCCTTCCATATAATTATAGAGCTATTTAGGAACACATTTTTTGATTACAGAAATACTGCAGTCCGTCCATAGCACTTGCGGGACTATATTACGGATCCGCAGGCTTATTCTAGGAATTTGGGGTGGGTCTTGTAGTGTGAGATGATAGACTAGTGATACACCTTTCTCATTAAGTTGGCGCCCCCTGGTAGATTCAAATTGAAACACTTTTTTTAGGACTTTCCCATAGTTAAGGTATATGAAGTGAAGTGACCAGAAGTCTTCTTATATTTATTTCCTATTTATTTTTTATTTGATAGACACTGCAGATGTTTTTTATAAGTAACATTTTAGTCATCTGCATTACAGAGATGCCACAATTAAACTAAACATCCTGTCTAATATACATTTATATAGTATACATACACAGAACTAACCGAGGGGGCACAAAGCCATGATTATTGCCACACCGTCGAAGGGCTGAATGCTATGCCCGAGACCAGGCCCGTAGCCAGGGGGAGTATGGTAGGTTCGTACGAACCCCCCCTCGGACGAACCCCCCCCCCCCCCCACAAAATATCCGAACCCTCCCCCCAAATAGGATGAAATGGGACCAAATTTAGCGTCTTTTTAATGAAAATTCTGGGTAGGGGGTATAATATTTACACAACACATTATATAGTGTAAATCTATACCCCCTACCCATCAACAAGAATATTTCAATTCTATTATACAAAAAAACGAACCCCCCCCCCTGACAAGAGCTGGCTACGGGAATAATTTTCGATTATTTCCCTGCGGGGAAATAACGCTCACTGTTATCCCAACTTTGCTCAAAGGGAAGGACAATGGTGAAGGTATAGGGGCTACGAAGTTTGTATACTATAGAATAAATATATGTACTTACGTGTTTTACTCTGCCGGCCGTCCCGTGGGTAGGGCAGGTAAACCTTCTCCCGGTACTTTCCTTCACCCCGTCCCGCCCCCACCACCATCACTGGAACCAGCAGCAGCACCACGTACTGCAGTATCTCCATGGTGTACCTCTCACTTCCGGTGTGCGCGCGGCTCTACGAGGTGTACCTCTCACTTCCGCTCTGCGCAAGTCTCTACGAGGTGACGCCTGCGCGGCCGGCCCTATATATATAGCGGTGAGTGGTGTAATTAGTTCCACTTATCGGCACCAGGTGGTCGGACAGAGCGGGGGGGGTCCTAGCCCTGGGTCATTCTGGTGTGTTTTGTACAACAACGTGTTTGGAAGGTTTTCTACAACACGTTGTAATAAGGTAAACACCTGCTCGGCGGGATGAAGTCTAGTAGCATGCATAGACTGTCTTCCCATCTGATCGGGGAGTTTTAGCAACCACAACGTATCTTGACACGTTAACATATCTCAAAACCTTAAGCAACATCAAAGACTACTGGTATATTATATATAAAAGACCATGATTTATTTAGTGATTGCAGAGGAAAAGCAGTCTACATAATTTTGGCATAGGTCATTACAGCAGAAATAAGAGATACGTGGCGCTTGTGTTACAGAATGCGTTGGGGGTTGCTAAAACTCCCTATGATAATTCATTCACCAATTTCTCCCTATCACGGATAGTTGATTTACAGTATTTCAAGTACCTGGAGGCTAATTTGCACTGAATTTGTAAACAACACCCCCTGAAAAAAAACTGGAAAATGAATGAATGATTGTTATATCTCCACCATGATCAATGCGCTTTCAAACAACTTGAGATATTACATGTATATTGGTAAACATTTATAAAATAATAATGTTTGGTGTTTCATGATATTTAACTACAAATAATGATGTGGTTCATAAAAATCAATATGCTAAAGCCTTGAGATTTGTCTACATATTACCCTGCATGCATCCTGACCTAAGTTAATTAACCTGCAGGTTAGAGAATGATAGAAAACTGAGCTATCACGCGTTTGTTTGAACTAGAGAAGATGACATCACACACTGTTGAAAGATGTTTTATTTGTCCCTCAGTTGAAACTCGTTTAGATACGTTTTGTACTTCACTCTTTTATTGCAAAACGCCAACTCTCACTAGTCGTTAGATGTACATTCGACATACGTTAGAGGGAATCAAAAGCGATGTTGTGTCAAAATATGAAATTTTTTTGCAAACTCAAATAACTACAAAAATACATTCTAAGAGTCTAACTTTAGCCATTGGTAAAGTATAAATCCTGATAACTAACTATAACTTTACTTGAATTCCATTTATGCCTGAAGACAGCAATGTTCGTAAACAAACCAATTTTGGTGGATCACCAAAATTGATTGGGGACAAGTTTTTGTGTACTTTAATGGAGTTTACGTCTGTATTCACACTCTTTATTTTACCACAGGTCTATGTTATGGCAATAGAATGTATTTCAATAGTTGATAGAATTTACAAAATTTTGACCCTACATTGCTTTTGGCTCTCTTTAAACACTTTAAATGCAATGTTTTGGTATTTTACATGGTATAATTATATATTCTACAGTCACTCACGATAAACAGAAACTCGGTATAATACACTTTCTCTTGCCTTGGTTGAAACAATCTATGGACTATCCCTGAGTTCACAATAAGAGTTACACCGAAGTAATTGCACCGTAATTCATATTTTACGTGTACAATTATGGAAATTACGAGAGAAATGTTATGGGTATTACATCTTACTTAAGTGTCATTTCGCATCCCCAACTGATGAATCTTTGTGAAATATAGGCTGTGTGTACACTGTCTTTTTACGTTTTGCTTACGGCACCTCCTGTTGTTTCTTACTCGTAACTTGTATTGTCCTTGTTGGAGGTAGAACATTGTAATTTCGTTAAATTATCTCTTTTATGAACCCGTTTCCTATTTCCATTATATATCCTGTTTAATCACACGTAAACCTTGTAAGTCCTCATGTAAAAGGGTGTTTTCCCGGGGTGTTTTACGTATTAAACGTACAAGTTATAATGATACAGTGCCAAACGCTTGTATAACTACTGGATTAAAGGAATCAGATGACCTAATTAATGAAGGCCCCTTTGCAGTTGTAGTCTTCGATTGACTACGTAATTCATTTACGGATATATGTAACTTCACATTAGCAGCGTCTTTCAGAGAGAGTTAAATATATATCCAGATAGGATAACTATTTTGTCACTTTTCCACAATAACTTCTCCTACCCCCTTGCAGAGAAGTTATTGTAATGTGTGTTTTATCATGAAACGGTTTATATTTTGCAGATAATTATTTATCGTGAAATAAGTGTAAATAGGGCTTAACTAAAAGGAATGTTCCCGGCGTGATGATTGGATTACATGTTATGCATGAAAGGTACCAGATAATATGAACAGTTATCCGGAATATTTATCTGGAATATTTATCTGGAATATTTATTCTGAATCTTTCAAGGTGAATATAGCCTTAAAATGGGGTGTATCGCGTCCATGCTGGTCAACCTTACCTATAAACCATGTTTTTTCCCTTTTTTTTCTTTTTCTGATAACCTTTTAAATTTTCATTGAATCAACAAACATTATGTGAGTAAAACATGGCTGATAACCTTGTGGAGTTGATTCATGTGTCAAATATTTCTAGAGGATTTTTAATTTTTCTTGATTTAATGAAAGATAAAAGTTATGTGTAGGATAATGGACTCGTAGTAGTGCATGGGGTGATATTGCACAAAGGTAGAGATTAAATCAGTTACTTTGTGCATGATCATTGAAGTAGTGTAAAGGTCACCAGTTGAATACAAAATAATAAGAATCTCTCTAAATTACTTAGTTTATGAAATATCTAATAATGGCAGGTGCCGCTGGTAGGTGTAAATATACCTGACGACAATGCTCACCGGGACACACCTCCCCGCAAAGCACCGACGCCTGGGGTAAAATCAATACCAGACTGCTTTATAAGCAAGAGCGCAGTGTAAGAGAGAGGGAGAGACCATTAGCGTTTGGATCATACGGATCGGGAGATTCGAAGGGGTTTTAGATAGCTATACAATCACAGGGACATCTGGTGACTTACACGGTACTGCAGTACGTCGGCTGGAGGTGAGACTAGGCGGACTCTAAGGAGGAAGCTTACTCTACCCCAAACTGGAACTGTTATACCTTGGAAAATATTACCATCACGAGCAACTGTACGCATCACCATATCCATCAATAAACTTACCGTACTGCCAAGCGTTGTTCATGTTATGGATTGAGCGCCCATCTCGTGGACTTACTCACCACTCGACTAGCACCCATCAAAGACAATATTAACAACAGTAATTATCTCGGACAATGCATCATCATTATAGTTAACCCTAATCAACCCATTAGCGTTCAATATAATGCACGAGCCCGTAGCCATAAACCAAGAGAGAAAGTATGGGTTGTTCAAAGGACCCTTGTGGGCTGCTAAATTCAGTCTCGTGATTTATTATATATATACAAATTTGCTTCTTCTGTGTATGTCCCCAGTGGGTACCAAAACCCTGTCGCATCTACCACTGCCCTCGGTAGGGGTGTAGACCCCTTAAATCAACAGGGCAACATGGTTATTTCTTAAATTTGAGCCCAGTGACACGAAGGAAAAAAGTATATGTAACTACATAGAACATTCCTTAAATTTAACACGCAGTACGAGGGTTTTTAAAATTGACATGAATATCAAAAACATAGGGACATGCAACATAACCATATCTTAAATTTGACACAGCAACAGGGCCAATTTGTAAATTTGACATGTGACATGACCACCTTAGTGACATGTGACATGATCCTCTTCTAAAATTCGACTTGCGACATGCATGACCATCGTAGTGACATAGGGAAGAATTCAAATGGTTTTTTGTTTTAATTACACAGGCTGTTATGAAGTTACGGAGTCATGTTGGGTCTAGAATCACGTACCTAAATAAGCCAAATATTGATGTTTATAAGAAGGGATGGTGCTATAGAGTACTTGTATTATGGGAGTCTTTACCACTAACCATCAGACAAATAGATGTTAAGCAAGAATTTTGTAAAGCCTTGACAACAGAATAATCTGATGTATTATGTAGAGTATTATATTGGAAACAAGGCATTGGGGTAACATAGTAATAGAAAATGCCAATGGCGATATATGGTATATGATGAAAATGTATATACTACGGGATATTTATACAGAGTTATATTGAAAGCCTTTTTATAAGTGTGAAATGTTATTGAATGTGTAATTATATAAATTGATTTGTATATAAATTATCATTTGTATTATCAAAAAATTGTGAAAAGCACATGTATGTGACGATGATTGTTTCAATAATAATAAAAAAAATTAACTACCCGTTTGCTTAACCCTTTAGCCCCCAATCCGGCCATAGCTGCCCAGAAAAAAACGGAAATTTTTCCATTATTTTTCCATATTTTTCCAAACATAACATTCTAGTGAGTAGTCAACGTACAAAAATGGCAAATATATCATTTAAAAGCTTATTTAATTCTCTATTCGATACCACAAATCTGATTTCTATAACTCTAATTAATATAGGTTGGTCAGCCTTTGATCATCCTCAAATATAAGTAATTTAAGGAATTCCTGAGGGAAATCCATGGAAATCCTGGGGGAAAACAGCAATTCATACCCATAATCTGTGGGGTCTAAAGGGTTAACCTGTGCTACCAGCCCAGAAACGTATACTTTGTCTCCCTTTTGCTTTGAAATCTATTAAGAAGTATTAATGCACAATTATAGAATATTAGTAAATAATATTAGTGACACTAGCTTCATGGCTTTTTCTTTAGTGACATATGACACAGACATTTCTTAAATTCGACATGCGATATGGGGAGCCCCCCATCAAGGGCCCTAGTATGCTTGGACCATGTGTGCCCGGCCCTACCAACTTGTATGCGAGGAGTGGCGGCATGACAGTTGTGCTTCTAACCACCCCATGGGTGGACGTTCTAACAACTGCCTCAATAGGGTAGTGGTTAGGCTGTGGCACTCTGTATCCAATGGTCTATGGTTCAATCCTGGGCTGTGCACAAGGTGTAAAACTTTTCATGAATTTGATATCGGGGGTTGCATTATTACGGACCGTTTATCAGGCCATGCCATTGTACTCAGGCTTATACAAATTGATGGATATGTACACCGAACTATACATTGTACTGTTTCAAAAGAAAATAATTATTTGCAGATAATTATAATGGTGCAGATAGCAACTTTTACTATCTGCAAATATAACTCTCCAGATAATTATTTACCTGCCGATAATTATCTTAAAATTATCATGAAAAGTTCTCTGGATTGACCATAATTATCCGCAAATTCTCTCTGATGGGAAATTAGTTATTGGCAGTAAAAATGATTATCGTAAATTCTCTCTGAAAGCCGCTGTAGGAGTTCAGTGTATATCTGACCATTCAAGGTGTGACTTTCACAATGATGTCTGAACACTCGAATAATTATTTTCTTTTAGAATTTTGTTATACAATACACATCTAGGTTATCCTTGGTTTTCATTAGTATTTATTAAAAAAAATGACATGCACATTATAATTCATGTTCTTAGTAGCACTTTAGAGATCATTGAATTCGGATGACGGCAATAGTTAGAAGTAATAAGGGTAGGTGGCAGCACTGTGGTCCTTTCACCACACCTCTTAGTATCCCTCAGTCCCCCAGGACAGAGGCCTGGGGGCCGGAGTGGGCGAGTGTTAGGAGCAAAGTGTTATCATAATAAAGATAATATTTATTGTATCATGAGAAACTGTGTGAAAGTTTTGTATAAGCAACGATCTAAATAATGACAGTTATTGTGATTGAAGAACTCCTACATATTATCCATATTGCATGGACATTTCGCTATATATATAGGCCTATATATATTCCTTTGGAAAAGTCCCGAAAATTGCATGTGTCATCACTACCTGGGCCTCTAATCTTTTTGTACTAGATATAACCCCCCCCCCCCAATCTACGTCTCTGCAACCCCCTGCCTCCTCACCAATCCCTCAGATCATCCCCCACCTTAACCCTTACATTGACCCCCAAAACCCGCCACCTAACCATGGCAATCTGAATGGGTGAAATTGGGAAAACCCTGTTTTCTGACCGGAAAACCCTGTTTTCTGACCAGAAAACATTATTTTCTCATGGGGATCAAAGTTATTTTGGGAAAACAGGGTTTCCCTCCACAAATATATCAGTCAGAAAATAGTGTTTTCCCAAAATAACTTTGATTCCCATGGGAAGTCATTGCCAATGTTGGGAAAACATTGTTTACTGACTATAGTACCTTCCTCATCCAGTAGATGGCAAATAATATTGCTATAAATATTCCATGATACACCTGCTCCCTTGAGTGCCATTTGCTCCCTTACTCTAGACCAAAGGTCTGCTTGGCAGTCAGCCATTGGGAAGACTGCAGTACCCCAGTGTATGTCTAATGGAAGATTGGGGGAAGGGAGTTGTATATATAGGGGTAAAAGGGTATAGAACACTCCAGGTATTGAAGGGTTTTGGGGGTATAGATTACCAAGGGTATCAAAGGAGGTATGTATATCCAGAGAATATAGGAGGTATAGCATATAGAGTATAGGGCATACAGAATGTCTAGGGTATTGTAAATGCCTTGACGACATTAGGGTCTAAAAGTCTCAGAAGGCTATAAAAGGTGACCTATTATCCTAAAAAAGTCAGTGTCCTCTTTGGTGCTCAACTGCTAACCTTTACGTATTGTTGACTTATGCTTGGGGGAAATAGCACCACGATGATAACCGATAACGAATGGCGGATCTTAGACAGGATCCGAAAGTCTTAGGCCACTCGAGCACCTGTTAACCTGAATGCAGCACCAGCCTATGGAGCGCCCCAGGAAGGTGCATCAAGGGCAACTCTGAGAAGATTCAGTTCTCAACCCTTATTCAAGACAATGTAACATTGAGTAACTAATAATGCCATAGGGAAATCCTTGATAGTCCCTTATATCTTTTCAAATAGTCTACAGGGGAAAACACCATTTTCCGCTGGTAAAACATTGTTTTCCAGTCAGGAAACATTGTTTTCCCAATTTTACCCATTTAGCTTGCCATATCTATCTGCCCATCAGTTCCCCCCCTCCAGCTCTGCTATCCACCCCTTCGTCCCTCAGCCCCCCTCTCCCTCCACCCCAACCCCCTCCTCCTCCCACACACACCCTGAGTTTTACCCCTTCACCCCAGTCCTTGCTTACCCACCATCCCACCCTCTGTCAACAGAAGCCGATACCGATCCCTGACCCCGGTGCTTCGGGCCTAGGCAGGTTAGTTTTCTGCACCTACTCCGGGTCACATCCAGTGTGGCAGCCTACAGTGTAGAGGGAAGTTCCTCTACCTACTCTGTTGTTCTGTTGGTTGGTTGGTTATATTCTTTATAGTCTAATTAAATGCTGGGGTGATATCAAGAGTAGTGCCTATGGGGACCCAATGCCTTCTTTATAGTGCGGCCTCACTAATTCTAGTAAGATATCATGTCATAGGCCCACATGATACTCCACCCAGTCACATTATACTGGCATCAGGCCAAACTGTTATGTGCTGCAGTTCTAACTTCATAATTAGTATCAGACAAGCAGCAACCACTACCATTTTTATAGTATTTGGTGTGATTTGGCTAGGATTTGAACCCACAACCTCCCACACACCAAATGGACACCTTACCAACTGAGCTACCGAGTCTTGTACACTCTGAAGTGTGTGTATCAATTTATCTTAAAGTTGATAAGGAAATAATTATTCATTTTATAAGTTATTGACATTTCAATTTATGTGACCTTTTAATCTACATAATATATAGATTAAAAGGTCACATATCATGTTGATACAAAAATGACTCAAAGGGTTCCTTGCACATGAATTTTCTAAAGCCTATTTTTGGTTTGATTAACTTCTCTTGGGTATTCTGAAACTATTCAAAAGTAAAAAATGGAAAATTTCTAAGCGTTAGTGAATTATAAAACCTATGTTTACATTTAGGATATCCTTAAAATATCTCTACTTCCAATATTTCTTGATGCATATTACAAGCTTAGATAATTTCATTAAGAAATATTTGTCCTTCAATTATGTGCAAGGTTCACTTTAATGAAGGATGGCAGACTTCTTGAAGGAACATACAACCTCTTTACTATGGAATACACCTGAGCTTCTCTCCCACATCTTCTCCTTCTTACAAAGTAACTTTCATGAATAATTATGATTATGATATCAGACTTTTAATGTTTTTTTCTTCTTTTGGTTCAACTTCGTTCAACTTCACAATACAAATATGGTCTTCCAATTGAAACAGGGATACATGATTTGATTCAATTAAGATCTAGCCTAGCTCTTTAAAAGCATAATTCATGTTTTTGTATTCAACCTCTTGAACGATAATGCATTGACTGGAGCTTTGGAATGTCTAGAGAAGTAATCTAGATGATCCACTCATTGGTAAAATGTACCTCTGGGATCCATCACCTATCACTAGGTAAGCATCCATCCAACCTGTCTAAGAACCTTTCCGGCCGATCTAGTTTGACAGCTCACTTAAAAGGAATTCAGAGTCAGAAGCTTCCATTGCTTAGTTCTCTGCGCTTTTTCTCTTTTCACTATCTCAGCACCTCATATCCTCATCTATGCCAGGCGGGTTTGAAGTGGACCGCCCCATTCAGAGCTAAGTACCCTCACGGGGCCCGCAGGTGCAGGTCTTTTAGGCCTGAGGGGCTGAAGGATAGAGGCTAATGGTGTACCCTGGTGAGTGCATACTGTACCCTACTGAGTGTATGGTTACTTTTAGTGAGTGAATGGTGTACCCTGATGAGTGTATGGTGTACTCTGCTGAGTGTATGATGTACCTAAGTGAGTGTATGATGTACCCTGGTGAGTGCATGGTGAACCCAACTTAGTGTTACGCTGATCCCCATGGCTACAACTCCTGATCTGCTCTGCTCCTATAAACCTCCTACCTCCTACCACCGAATGCCCCCAAATACCTCCAAATTTGGATACCGCCAAACATCCCCCTATTCAGTGTCAAATGACCACTTCTTTACCAATCAGATTACCAGAAAAATAGGATGAACCTGCAGTTTCTCGATAATTCCCAATATATGTGTGTTGTGTACTCAACTTAATGTATAGTGTACCTCACTGGATGTATGGGGTACCCACTGAGGTTATGGTGTACCCAACTGAGTGTATGGTGTGTGTATGGTGTACCTCACTGAGTGTATGGTGAGTGTATGGTGTACCCCACTGAGTGTATGGTGTACCCCGCTGAGTGTATGGTGTACCTTAATGATTGTATGGTGTACCCCACTTAGTGTATGGTGTACCCCACTGAGTGTATGGTGTACCCCACTGAGTGTATGGTGTACCCCACTGAGTGTATGGTGTACCCCACTGAGTGTATGGTGTACCAATGTGTGTGTAATTGTGTACCCCGCTGAATGTATGGTGTACCCCACTGAGTGTATGGTGTACCCCACTGAGTGTATGGTGTACCCCACTGAGAGTATGGTGTACCCCACTGAGAGTATGGTGTACCTCGCTGAGTGTATGGTGTACCCCGCTGAGTGTATGGTGTACCAATGTGTGTGTATGGTGTACCAATGTGAGTGTTTGGTGTACCCCACTGAGTGTATGGTGTACCCCACTGAATGTATGGTGTACCCCACTGAGTGTATGGTGTACCAATGTGTGTGTATGGTGTACCCCGCTGAGTGTATGGTGTACCCCGCTGAGTGTATGGTGTACCCCACTGAGTGTATGGTGTACCCAACTGAGTGTATGGTGTACCCCACTGAGTGTATGGTGTACCCCACTGAGTGTATGGTGTACCCCACTGAGTGTATGGTGTACCCCACTGAGTGTATGGTGTACCTCGCTGAGTGTATGGTGTACCCCACTGAGTGTATGGTGTACCCAACTGAGTGTATGGTGTACCCCACTGAGTGTATGGTGTACCCCACTGAGTGTATGGTGTACCCCACTGAGAGTATGGTGTACCCCAATGAGAGTATGGTGTACCTCGCTGAGTGTATGGTGTACCCCGCTGAGTGTATGGTGTATCAATGTGTGTGTATGGTGTACCAATGTGAGTGTTTGGTGTACCCCACTGAGTGTATGGTGTACCCCACTGAATGTATGGTGTACCCCACTGAGTGTATGGTGTACCAATGTGTGTGTATGGTGTACCCCGCTGAGTGTATGGTGTACCCCACTGAGTGTATGGTGTACCATTGTGTGTGTATGGTGTACCCGGCTGAATGTATGGTGTACCCCACTGAATGTATGGTGTACCCCACTGAGTGTATGGTGTACCAATGTGTGTGTATGGTGTACCCCGCTGAGTGTATGGTGTACCCCACTGAGTGTATGGTGTACCATTGTGTGTGTATGGTGTACCCGGCTGAATGTATGGTGTACCTCACTGAGTGTATGGTGTACCCCACTGAGTGTATGGTGTACCCCACTGAGAGTATGGTGTACCTCGCTGAGTGTATGGTGTACCCCGCTGAGTGTATGGTGTACCATTGTGTGTGTATGGTGTACCCGGCTGAATGTATGGTGTACCTCACTGAGTGTATGGTGTACCCCACTGAGTGTATGGTGTACCCCACTGAGAGTATGGTGTATGCTTCTGAGTGTATGGTGTACCCCTCTGAGTGTATGGTGTACGCCTCTGAGTGTATGGTGTACCTCACTGAGTGTATGGTGTACGCTTCTGAGTGTATGGTGTACGCCTCTGAGTGTATGGTGTACTCTGCTGAGTATTATGGTATACCCCGCTAATCATTGATTTCTCTTTTTTCTCCCTCAAATATCTGATTCTTTCAGATTTTTATTTTAAGTCACCTGCCATCAATTCCTGAAGTGAGATTTGAAAAATTGATGGTTTTAGAATTTTTCCCATCAGAGGGCATAAGTCTGAACGGTATGTTATCGTTTTAAGTTGTGATGATTCATTTATTGTGACATCCACCTATGACTGGAACTCTATGACGGTTGAGTTGAGTCCTAGATCTTGAGTAGTAGAAGATATAAGAATAATAAATTGTCAGAGTGTCTGCACAGAAAAACCATACATATTACAGACTTACTTTGGATCCTGTTTCATAATTCATTATGACCTGTTCACATGATTATGTATATGAGAAGAATTACTATAATTAAGAGTCCTCTGTCTAAGGCCTGCCTACTCTGTGAAGGGGAGAAGTAGATCCGTAAAGGGGCCTTTGACCTTGACCTACAGGGCTTTCAGCTTGACCAGCAGGTTCCCTCACCTTGTTTAGCAGGGCCTCAGCATTGTTTAGGTCATCACCAGGGGGTCTGGTATAGGCTTTAGTAAGGCACATGGACCGAATCAGTGCAAGACCGCCTACTTGGTCATTTTGAATTTTCCCTATCATTTTGGGTTGTCTTTAGATCTTTTAGTCTATCTTTGATATTACTTGTAGGTTGCAAACACCACTTCTGAAGCAAGCCATACAATGACCGGTAATGCAAGCTGCCCTGAGATCCCAGCTTATAATGCATACAAACCCTGAGAGCCGGAGGCACAGACCTTTAAAAGGATTCAGGCACATTATCATGACCATTAAGAATAGCAATTTTTTTACATGATTTACCTTATACAAGCATGTTGACAAAACAATACTTTTTACAGACTAGTCTTACAACAAGGAACATATTAGCTTTGAATAATCAATCGAATATAATGGCCTGGTGTACAGAAGCTTGTTTATACTATCTGGAAGTTCCAGTTTCCCCGTACTTCACAACAGTAATGTATTTCTGCCCACGTCTATGCGTATCCATGCGAGGGTCGAGAGGGTCGATCTGAAGAGGGGGTGGCAGAGGTCGTAGCGGGGGAGGGGTAGATATAGACTGGGTACATCATGGAACCTGCTATGTATGAATGAGAATGGAGCTACAGATCATTGTAGCCAATTGCGATCAAAAGCATCAAGTTGCCCTAAAATTTTCCAAAGAAATCCTTATAATTCTTACAATTCTTTATCAATTTCAGTCATCTTGATATTGTTTCAAAGCTATAAGCTATAAATTGTATAATCAGCCATGTTTTGCATGTATTCCAGGAATAATTTGTCATTCAAAAGGTGGAAACTGCTTCAAAATATCTGAAACTGAGAAGATGGTTTCTAAGTTAATTTATCTCTCATATTATAAATGAATGCCAATAATTGATGGTACTTGTTTCTTTCAAAGTTCAAAACCTTGGAAAAGTTTAATAAAGCCTTTGGTCGCTATTTGCTGCAATGATTTACAGCAGGTCAAATATATAGGTTCCAGTTAGACCAGGGAGGAAGGTAGAGGTACTAATATAAGAAGGCCCGCGGGGGTCGTCAGAGGGCCAAAGCCCGAAGGCCGCGGGCAGAGGTTTGTCTGGCAGCTCGAGGATGACCCCTAAAGCTCTTTGATATTTTATCACCTAAAAATGTGTCCAAATATGTCTAAAATACTGTAAATGAGGAGCGGTACGTACAGCTTGTCAATACGCACTGACACTTCTACGGATCGCTGCTGGGCTGTACAGGTGATAAAGTGTTTTTTGTATGCCGGGTATATCCAGGAACCCACTATGTATGATAGAGAAGGGTGCTGGCAGGGCAAATATACAGGTTCCAGAGGTAGAGGTATGGTGTGTATGTCAGGTAGATACAGGTACCTGCTAAGAAGGCCCATTCCCCAGTCCCAGGAGCCAGGCTCCCTGGGGCGACACACCCCTCCCCACAGCACCCTCACCACTAGTCGCCGAGTGTAAACTGCTGAGATCAGCAATAGAGTTATTGTAGAGGGAGAACTGCTGTTTCGACAGGTTCATCTTGGTTCCTCGGTAGAATAGGTAGGGTATTATCATGCGATGATTATCTATATGGCTGCAGAATGTTTTCAAACAGTACAATATATTCTGAAATGGTTCTTTATATGTGAAAGTATTACCTCTCTGCTTCATCTGATAATCATTCATTTTGCTTCGCTGATTAAAAAGTGGCTAGGTGTGATTACCAGGCACTGTTCCAGGAATAAGTTACTGAAATCCTTAAGGAACAATCAGAATATTGAGGATTCATTCACTTATCTTTCTATCATAATTATTTCCTTTTGCAGAAGCAAATAATTATTTCTTACAGATCAATTCTAATCAGTCAAAGAGACATGTGAGGTTTCATTGTTAAATTATGTTTCAAGTGTACATTTATGAATCGTGTTCTTGGAGGACTTTAAAACGTGCATTATGGAATGGAACTACATCTCTTCATATTTCAAGGAGGCTTTTGTCAGAAATGATCAATATCTTTTTGGGAAACTGTTCCAGGCCATTAATTAATCAAAATTGCGCTTTAAACCGGTTTATTCCTACATTTACTCTGAATCCGTAACACTACCTGTACACTGTGAAATGTCTGGTAAATCTCAGGTAAATCATAAAACGCCTGAGTGACACGAGAACAGAAGTTAAGGAAGTCTTAGGAAACCACCTCTTCTTGACCCCGAAAAAGCACATGTCACCTGTGGCCCGTTGCTTTCAGTGAAGGTGTCAGCTGCAGTGTCTTAGAGCGGCCCCGAGTATGGCGGAAATAGCGGAGTGGTCTCTCCGCGGAGCATACTTCCGGTGAGCGCGCCGCCTGGTGGCGGACGGCGGAGTGAGCGGCTCCTGGAGCCGGGAGAGACGCCGGAGAGACGCAGCCTCCTCCAGAGGGGTAGAGGTGGTAGGAGCAGCAGGACCACGTGAGTCGGCAGTGGTTCCCACTCATAGCCCACAGCCCAGCCGCCACAGAGCGCACCTGACTACACCCACTACCTACAGCCACTACCTTTATCCCTAACCCTAACCTTTAACCCTAGCCCTCCTCCAGAGGGGTAGAGGTGGTCGGAGCCGCAGGTCACGTGAGTCGGCAGTATTGGTTCCCGCCCTCAGGACTCTACTCATAGCCCACAGCCTCCCGCCCGCAACAGAGCGCACCTGCCTACACCCACTACCTACGGCCACTACCTGCCTACACCCACTACCCACGCCCACCTGAGCGTCCCTCCCGTGCTGGGGGTACGCAGTAACAGACAGCGTCCTCCAGGTGAGAGGTACCACTAACAGGTCTACAGGTGCCAGCCGGGACGGGGCGGGAGCACCTACCCAGGACGCTGGAGAACAACTTGTGCAGTCCACCGGGAGTGAGGGCTGTCCCGATAGAGGACCACCCAAAGTGAAGACTGCCTGGATTGGGGACTGCCCAGAATGAGAACTTCCCAGAGTGACGACTGCCCAAAGTGAGGATCGTCCCAACTGCCCATGATGAAGACTCTCCTGATTATGTCTGCCCAGAGTGAAGACTGCCCTGAGGGAGGACTGCCCAGAGTGAGAGGTCCAGCAGAGGATTGCCCACAGTGGTAATTGGTAAGTTAGGACTGCCCTGTGTGATGACTGCCTGGAGTGAAGACTTCCCTAAGTCAGGGCTGCCCAAAGTGAGGACTGCCTTGAGTGAAAACTGCCCAGAGTGAGCCTAGTCTGTAGGCCTGACTGCTCGCTACTCTTACACTACTTTGAGGATGGTAGGTGAGCTTGATAGACTAGAGTGAGGACTGTCCAGAGTGAAGTCTGGCCACAGTGAGAACTTGCCACAGTATGGACTGCCCTGAGTGGGGACTGCCCAGAGTGAAGACTGCCTATAGTGAAGACTGCCTATAGTGAAGACTGCCTATAGTGCACTCACATGAAGGAAAACTGTCCAGATGGAGGACTTCCCTGACTGCTCGTAAAAAGGCCTGTCCTGATAAGGAGTATCCAGAGAGAGGATTCCCATAGGGAGGACTGCCTACAGCTGAAGGAGGCTCGTAAAAAAAGAATGCCCTTATTGGCCCTGCCAGAGTGAGGATTGCCCATATGGAGAACTGCAAAGACTACTCTGATTGAAAACTACCCGTAGTGGTAACTGCCCCAAGTGAAGACTGCCTAGCTGCAGAGTGAGAACTGCCGGGAGTGAGAGCTGATTTGATTGAGAACTACCCATAGTGGTAACTGTCCCAAGTGAGGATTGACCAGAGAACTGCCAGGAAAAGGGACTGCCCATAATGGCTATTGCCCTGATTAAGAACTGCCCATAGTGATAACTGCTCTAAGTGAGGACTGCCCAGAGTGGTAACTGCTCTAAGTGAGGACTGCCCAGAGTGGTTAAATCTCTAAGTGAGGACTGCCCAGAGTGGTAACTGCCCGTAGAGAGGAGTGGTTCCAGCCCCTGGTCCTGGTCCGAGGTACCTGGTAACCCGAGGTCCGTGTGTCTCAGGTGCGGCTAGATCCCGCTCTGTGATTGGGGGGCGTGGTTAGAGCAGACCGGATATTGCCCCCTGTGGACGAGGGACCTGACCTTTCAGGGCCTTATTGTCACAGACCCCAGACACAGATTAAGTGGATATATTGTAGGGAAGTAGCAGTATACAGGATATCTGGGGAACTGGCCCTGTGGGAGGCTGGGCTGTGATACCAGATGCACCTCTAGGTCCCGTGACGGGAACGCGTCAGGGGGCATCAAACAGCCATCTCAACTCTGTCTGACCACTGTGAGTTGAGTTCCCACCCATCGCACGGACCCCCTTCGTCTCCTAGTCCCAAGGTAAGTGGAGTTAAATACTATACGTCGCAGTTGGTGAAAGTCTATAGTGTTAAAGATACTTTTCTAGAAGGTTATTTAGGTCTGTGTAGGTCTCCTGTAAATAATATCAATGTAGAGAGTATACTCCAGAGAGTACCAAAGTTACTTTAGGTTCCTTCCACTAAGTATGTACGCAGCAATTGGGAGTGGGGGGTCTGAGGTTGCTTTTTTGAAATTTTGCGTACGTTCATGCACAATTCCAATTCATACTTTAGCCAAAGGGGGTATGGGGGGGGAGTCTAAAATTTGAGGAAATTTGCGTACGTAGTAAATGAAGGACCCCTTAGCGATCCTAAAACTGCCTGTCCTCCTGCTGGTGTTCTACTGTCTGACATGCTGTAGGTAATGAGATTGGTAATTCTTTTGGTCATTAGATGGGATTACTGGAAAACAAACACAAATATAAGAGCATTAATTCTCTGCCTAGAAATCTCCCGACAAGGTTCTAGGACGGCTTGGTCCCTGACAAAAGCTTCCTAATTGGGCGGAACAGATCTAGACTAATCTGATGTTGGAGGTGTAATCCTCGATTAGCCCACACTGTAAAAAGTTGCTGTTAATTTACAGCAGTTCTTACAGAAGATTTACAACAGTTTTTGCTGTCTGAAATTATACAGCAAAATTCACTGTAAAATTGCAGTATCAGTAGTGTAAATTTACTCAAAAACAGCAACTTTGTAATTTCTCCAACATTTGGTTGGATTTTGGAGGGGAAATTGATAAAGATAAAGTGGTAAAATGTTTGATATAGCATACTTTATAAATACAGCAAGTTCTGTTAATTTACAGCAAAAATTGCTGGAACCTTTGCTGCCAGCAACTTTTGCTGTAAATTTACATTAGTTACTTTTGACAGTTAACAGTGTGCATGCCACCCGCTAAAACACCATGAATTGTAACCTTCCGTCATTTTAATACATTGCACCACTTCTCTACCCCATCCTCCCCTCGGGCAAAAGTACGCCTTGGATTTGTACTAAAACGTAGGCATATTTCCAAAAAGAAATCTTAACCCCCTCCCCCACTTGATGTGTACATACTTAATGGAAGACCCCCTCGACACCCATTACAATTCAAATAACTTTAATGATAATGATAATTCAAATGACCTCGTAGTTTTAGGATTGATGTAGACAAGATTGGTTCTGAAAATGTATGAAATACACTTTTGATGGGGTCACGTGATCCTACGTAAAGGACAGAATGACAAAAATACTTCCTTTTAAACCTTGGTCTTTCTGTACTTACTTCGGTCCGTGCTAAATTTGTCTTGGTGTCAATCGGTGGTGAGCATGACCATTTACAACTTGCACGTTATTTACGTAAATATTTTGCCTCCTGCTGACTCTAAAACAATTTGGAAGCATCCTGTTTTATTGTTATTGGGACCAAGCTTACCTGCTTACCTTAATACAATTTGTTTTTATTGTTTACTGGGACCAAGCCCCTGCTGGCACGTATACCACTCCACACACAATATCCCAACAGTGACCAAATGAAATGGAATGAGATGTGATTTCGTCTTGTCACCTGGAATGCGGGTGTCCCTCATATTACTGAGCTGGGTAAAGGGGGTATTCCACTACACAACATGGGCTGCGATATCCGCATGATATGACTATATGATAGAAAAATATGCATGCAACACTGATATCATGGTTAAAAAATGATGATTTGGAGCATGTATCATCTGTCTAATGTCGAGTTTTACCTGTAATTTTTGTGTAATTTCCTTGCGACATTGTCATATCGCAGCCCATGTCGTGTAGTGGAATACCCCCTTTAAGCTGTTTACGTCTGTGTGGGGTAATAACGGCTATATCCCTGGAGCCTGCGGGTACTGGGTATTGGTTCTGTTCGCGGATTACTCAGCCCGAGTCCCAGCCAAACACGTGACTTTATTATAACGTTTCAGCAACGTTCTGGTTTGGTTTTTGTTCTTGTGATGTCTCCCAATAACGTTGCTACAATGTACTGCTGTGATATTGCACTGTAATTTTTTTTAATTATTATTATCTATATTCAATTACATCAATTGATCTTCTGTATAGGTTTTATGACATAAAGTAATAAATATCAATCAAGTCAAGTCAAGTACAAGTACAATAACCCACATAATACATATAATATTGAGGTAATAAATGATGAGTTTATCCATACATCATTATCATTATAACCTTCGGGGTTATGTTCTTCAACCTAAACAGAATGTTCTTATAATGTTCTGTTTTGGTTTTGTCCTAACCTCATCAAAAAATAACATTATGATAATGTTCTGATTTGGTGAGGTTTCATCTGCACCATCAATAACGTATTTGTTATGTGCTATCTTAGTAAGTAAAAAACTGACTAAAAAATTATGGTTGCAGAACATTTCCATTTCATCGCAAGTTGGCTGGGGTGCCCCCCTCCCCACTGTACTTGCACGTGCGCTTGTAATAAACTCCCCTCACACATGCAGGACGACATATATTGGAATCAGGCGCTGACCCAGATGGGGGGTCCTGGCCCCCTCTTTTGGTTAAACTCTTGAATAAAAAAGGGGGAGAAATGACGTACATGTGTGCACAAATGCACACCGCTTTTGTACTTAGCATATCTGCTGACCCCCTCCTTTCAGAAATCCTGAATTTGCCCCTGGTGAACACACAGGTAGGATCACCCCAACCTACCCAGAAGCGGATCCAGATGGGGGGGGGGGGGGGGGGGTTCCTGGGGGGCCTGACCCCAACCCCGCCTTTCGGTGGGCGCCCAAACTACAAAAAGAGGGGGAAATGTCCCGTGCATATGTGAGATTGCAAGCTGTTTTAGTTCGTAGCCTATACTGATCCCGCTTTTGAAAATCATGGGGGCTCTAGGGTTCCGACCTACATATTTGACAAGATTTCTTATATTTTGTTTCTAAATTGGGAAATCAATGGTGGTTTCAGACACTTAGGATCCCCCCCCCCCATCCCACTGTAATCCTGATTTAAAACTTAACTAAAGAGGGAATTACACATAGGGCCAAAATCATGATGCTTGTAAAACAACTTGGGCCAGCTTTTGCTCTAACTTTTTTTTTTTTTTCGAATATCTAGTTGTCTGTTGCGCCATTACCGTACGTTTCCAATGCATTGCAAATAGAATTAGTGAATTTGTCGCCACGTGGAATCCCCACTTTACAAAGAGGGTTGCCTAACGACATAGACAGACCTCACTCCTTCCACGTGGTCGTCGGAATGTGCTGACCTCGGCGCCCACCTCCACGACTTTCTCAGCCTCAATAGCAGATATTGCAGTTGCCACTATCGGGTGCCACTTATACCACCTGTTTTAATACCCTAAAAAAGAGATGCTATGATATTTCTTTGCATTGCTTGTTTCAGTAAAACGTTTATATTTGGAACGTGTATTTTGCAAATTCCACCTTCAGAATTTATAAAAGTATTTAGACATTTGAGAATGAGATTCTGAAAATTATCGTTTTGCAGAAAAAAAAAAAGAACAGATCTATATTAACTAAGATATGGGTGCTGAAAGGTGAGTGTTATGATGCAGTGTGTCACAGTAAAGTAAAGTGTACCCTAGTCAGGGATACACAGTATGGGTGTCGCAGAGTTTGTAGCGCCTCTAGATGCAGATCGCGGCCTGATAAGGAGAACTGGAATATACCCTATTGTTGTTTCCAGTAGGTTATGACATAAACAAGCTCAATGTTAGAGCTAGATTTATCCTGACTTTGCCACGGATTACTGCTGGAGCTGTTATGTGAATGTCATTCACGTTGATTTATTGAGTTTCCTTCAGATGAATACACTGGGTTGATGCATTGTTTTGTTCTGACCCTACCCTATCCGTAAGCTTAGGCCCCATACCCACTAGCCAAATTTGACAAAAATTGGCTGACTCATCCGTGCTAAAATCGGCCAACTCTACCAGAAGAGTCAGCCGATTTTAGCACCGACTTATATCAAACATGTAAATTTAAATATATCATACTGACTTGTAATCAGTATCAGTGCTAAGTCTACCCCCAAAATCAGCTGATTTTAGCGCTGATCAGTCGGCTGATTGTGTAAGAGTTCCCTAGTGTATATGGGGCTTTACATTTACGTTCACACATTTCTCGTACAAGTACATTAGATAACATCGATATCATGTTGCAGATGCGAAACATAAAACTGATAACAATAATATTATGTTGTAATAAGCGAATCCTATCCCAGATTTATTGGATGGATTTTGTATCTTAAATTGAAAAGTGCATTTCCTTTACCTGAGCTACAAGACTGCGGGAGCTGTTCGGTAGGGCAGATAATCATGACCACGTTACAAGCTCACGTACAAATTGGCCATGTATTCGCTAACCAGCTCACCATGAGCCTCTTATCAATAACCAATACAATGAGTGAGTGATGTATGTTTTACACCATACCCCAGCCAGGCTCATTTTCATGGGAAAAAAAAGTTATGACGAATTCTATCTTAGGTGATCTTATCTATGAGATGAAGGTGACAGGGTGGGCAACAGCAGGGGATCAAAACCTGGTTATAATTTGTGCTGTACCTCATCCCTTAGTGAACCCAGACACCAACCAGGAATCAAACGAAAGGGACCACTTGGTCAGTGCTGGGTGTCCCCTATTGTCGCCTTTTACAATCAGCAGGGGCTACTAGGGGTCTATATTCTTCCCAGGAGCAGAAGCAACACAAGGGGCCCCAGTACAATGAGCGGCTCAACCTCTCAGTTACACATCAACCTGTATAACCATGACTACCCACCAACCTGTGTAACCATGACTACCCACCAACCTGTGTAACCATGACTACCCACCAACCTGTGTAACCATGACTACCCACCAACCTGTGTAACCATGACTACCCACCAACCTGTGTAACCATGACTACCATGAACCTGTGTAACCATGACTACCCACCAACCTGTGTAACCACGACTACCCGCCAACCTGTGTAACCATGACTACCCACCAACCTGTGTAACCATGACTACCCACCAACCTGTGTAACCATGACTACCCACCAACCTGTGTAACCATGACTACCATGAACCTGTGTAACAATGACTACCCACCAACCTGTGTAACCATGACTACTCGTCAACCTGTGTAACCATGACTACCCACCAACCTGTGCAACCATGACTACCCACCAACCTGTGTAACCATGACTACCCGCCAACCTGTGTAACCATGACTACCCACCAACCTGTGTAACCATGACTACCCGTCAACCTGTGTAACCATGACCACCATGAACCTGTGTAACTATGACTACCCATCAACCTGTGTAACCATGACTACCATCAACCTGTGTAACTATGACTACCCACCAACCTGTGTAGCCATGAATACCCGCCAACCTGTGTAACCATGACTACCCACCAACCTGTGTAACCATGACTACCATGAACCTGTGTAACCATGACTACCCACCAACCTGTGTAACC